>CM042248.1:4732459-5332459 GCA_023566225.1 Romanogobio albipinnatus | reverse complement strand
TGCATCCATCCACCATAAAAGTGATCCACACAGCTACGGGGGGTTAATAAAGGCCTTCTGAAGCCAAGCCATGCATTTGTGTGCGAAAAAATATCCATATTTAAAACTTTCTAAACTAAAATAACTAGCTTCCGACAGACGGCCGTACGCAAAGATTTACGCCGAAAGAGTAACCCCTGACCTGACACATGACTTATTGATGAACGCAGAAGATCACCGGTCACGTATTAGAAGTCTAAAATGAGAATTTTTTAAGAGAAATGAAAGAAAAGGAGCTTGAGTTTGTTGCCCAGCCCTATTTGTTTGAACCGCGAGAGGCGTCAATGCTTACACCACTCCTACATTGTGTCAGGGGTTACTCATTTGGCGCAAGTCGACTTGCGTAGGCTGTCCGCTGGAAGCTAGTAATTTTAGTGTATAAAGTTTTAAATATGGATATTTTTCTTACACAAACCCATTGATTCGCTTCAGAAGGCCTTCATTAACCCCCTGGAGCCGTGTGGAGCACTTTTATAATTTTATAATGCACTTTTTTTTTTTTGGACAAAATCAAGACTGCCATTGTAAAGCTTGGAAGAGCCAGGATGTTTATTAACATAACTCTGATTGTATTCGTCTGAAAGAAGAATGTCATGTACACCTACGATGGCTTGAGGGGAGTAAATCATGGGATCATTTACATTTTTAGGTGAACTATCCCTTTAACGCTGTTTATATGTGATGTTTTAAGAGTCGTATGAGCACCATGATGGACGACACGCTTCATTCACGGGACAAAAGCTGGCAGGCCAATCTATGCGATTTGGAGGGTTGTGTACACCGGCTGCGGGAAGCCCAGCAGTGCACCAGTGAGGTTCTCAACCAATCCTCAGAGTTTCTCTTCATCCAGAACTACCTCACCGTTGAAGCAAGGGTCCGCCAGGCAGCTAACGTCACCATTCCTGGTCTGCCTCCCCAAGAGTCCTCTGATGCCAAGCAGCTCCGCACGGTCCTACGTACAGATGCTTTCCACGCCGAGATGAGTCTTCTGTTGGAGTGCCTCCATGGCATAATGAACCCTTTAGACCTGACCTTCAACCCAGCCACGGCCCATTCCAGCCTTCTGCTGTCCACCGATCTCAAAACAGTCAAGCAATGTGCTGGACTTAAGAGCGGTAGCGCTGGAGATCTGAACGAGCGCTTCTCCTCGGTCAGTCAGGTCATGTGCACGCAGGGTTTCTCCACAGGAGTTCACATGTGGGCGGTGGAGATCGGCCCTGGGTGCGCGTGGTCTGTGGGACTGTGCTATAAAAGCATCCCACGTAAAGGTGACCACAGCAGGCTGGGGCATAACACCAGCTCTTGGAGGTTGCAGTGGAAAAGCAAGAAGCTGACAGCGTGCCATGACTCGGCTACTGTGGCTGTAGGTGACGGGCTGGTCGTGCCGCCAAAGAAAGTCGAAGCGACCCTGGATTACGAAGGAGGAACTATTGCATTCCACAGCTCAGGTCAAGGAGGCCGAAAGCAGCATCTTCATACATTCAGTGCCGTGTTCAAGGACACAGTGTACCCTGCGTTTGGGCTCCACTCGACCTCAGAAGATTCATGGATAACTCTTTTGAGTGGAGTTTGAGCACGCTTTCTTTTTCACTTCATGTAACAATACGGCTTCATTTTCTTTGTCCTTTTATGATTCTTTATGCATTATTATGCCTAAAAGAATAGCCTTGGTATAATTGAAAGTGTAAATTTAAAAAATACATACAATAATCAAGCAAGAAACACATTTTTTGGACGTGGCTTGAACATTCAAGGAGGCATGTGACCCCATCAGTTTGATTGGGCACGATGCTTCACGAACACCAGCTAAATATACAAGAGCAAAGCAGACATAGAGCGCTATCTTACACCCGGCGCAATTTTTTAAATATTAAAAATAAAAGGATTCCTCTCTGGAGAAGCGTTTAGTCATTCTGCTCACAAATCCCGCAATGTAAATAGCCATTGTGTGTGCGCAACTGGCTTTTAAAGGGAATGGGAGATGAGATCTGATTGGTTTATTGCACATTACACCCAAAACACACCCATGACTCATTAAGAGACTAGGGACAACCCTTTTGGTTTTGGACCATGCGTCTGGAGCGCAGACCGTTTTATCCATCGTTAAACTAGCAAAAGTGGATCCAACACGCCAGGGCCGTTTCTAGCCATTTTGACGCCCTAGGCGAAATCCTTATTGGCACCCCCCAGCCAAATCTTAAAAAGCAACATGGTATTACTGGTATTATTTTTAATCCTTATTAACAAATACATACATACATACCATTTTGGAACTGTAATCCTTATTAACAAATATATATGAATACAATTTGGAAACTACGTATAAAAGCTGTTTCAGTCACATGAAAGTAACAAGAATAGATATTGATTCAGTGCTTGTTTCTCATTGACGCTTGAACTTCCCCTTTAAATAACGCAACACTATGCCCTGACACTATTAGAACTGAATGAATCGATTCAGCTTTCAACACCACCCGTAAAGATGCATTAAATAAAGGATAATAAATATTGTGAATTAGCATATTTTATTATACTATTTTTAAATTGCCCGTTGAAGTTTCATATGGGACAATTACACACTGATCCTTTAACAATGCATTAGCGCAAAAACACACCTTTTGGAGGTGCAAGTAAGAGAAGAAAGCTTAATAGAGTCTAAATATAATGATATCATGAAATGCTAAAGTGAGTGTGGTTAGCCTACATCTTGCCTCTATAATACACACCGAGCAATGTTACACTATCAGCCCATTTCACAGCGTGATTTCTCGACGGCCACAAATACGGCCCTAACAAAATACAGATTTGTGCACTTTTTATTGTACCTGTTTTTTTCATTGGCCTTTGAATTTAGCTTTATTGTGTGGTTAAAAAAAGCGTAACCTTGTCAAAGCTTTGACCGAGCTCAAATGCAAATTTTACATGCAACATTCAGACAGTAATTGACAGTCCTCTGATCCAATAGTGTTAGGGGAACCATATTTCAGGGTGGCCTTGACACCCTTTACACACACCCCTGATATGCGTTAATTGGCGCTCCTTCAGCTGATGGCGCCCTAGGTGACCGCCTAGTTCGCCTATGCCTAAAAACGGCCCTGCAACACGCCCTAAGTGCACCTGCACCATGCGCTTCAGATCATGCCACTCAGATCGTTAAAATAGGGCCCATAATTACAAATTGACTTCCTATTTTAAGCTATGTATATAAGGTTTGAACAGCAGCTATAAATACTGCTGAAAACAGAAGAAACTGAATGAGTTTTGTTTGAATATTACCCAGAAATCTAGTTTCTTTGGCCTGAAATAGGAGAGATTGTAAATAAAGTAACACTATATACAAGTGTGTTTTATCTCTTTACAGCTCTGTGGATACTCTTAAAGAAACAGAGCAAGAATATTACCAGTGAGTTTGATAACATCTCGGCTTGTAGTTTCACTTAAACGAATGGGAATATGTAGTGACACCCAGAATGCGAGCTATGCGTGTACACGAGAGGAACTATTGCATTCCACAGCTCAGGTCAAGGAGGCCGAAAGCAGCATCTTCATACATTCAGTGCCGTGTTCAAGGACACAGTGTACCCTGCGTTTGGGCTCCACTCGACCTCAGAAGATTCATGGATAACTCTTTTGAGTGGAGTTTGAGCACGCTTTCTTTTTCACTTCATGCAAAAATCCGGCTTCATTCTCTTTGTCCTTTTATGATTCTTTATGCATTATTATGCCTAAACATGTCTGAAAAGAATAGCCTTGGTATAATTTAAAATGTAAATTGGAAAAATACAAACAATACATTTCAGATGCTCTTAAAGAAACAGAGCAAGAATATTACCAGTGAGTTTGATAACATCTCGGCTTGAAATTTGACTATGGGAATATGTAGTGACAGGAACGACACCCAGAATGCGAGCTATGCGTGTACACGAGTGCATTTACACACACGCTACAGAACAGCATTCTGCAAAATTTCCAGGTTAGATTAAGTCTTATTAAATATACTAAAATGCCTGCAGCAATGTTGTTTATGTATGGTCTGTGTGTAACATCTTGTCTTGTAAAACAAGAAATGCTTGTTCATACCGTCCTCATTAGTTCTGTACTCACACAATTTCCCATAAACATATCTCTCAGAATTTTTCGTAATATACAGTATGTGGAGGGTATGCCCCATCTAGACATTGGTAAAGCACTGAAGATACAGGATGCACGTGCTATGTATGTGCTCGATATATTTAGACTCATTGCAGGATGATTGCGCCTTTACTGTTAGACGTTTATGATTATTTAAAGTCATTTGTTCTGCCAAACCATTTTTTTTCTTTCTCTTTCTTTTTTGTGAAACCATTTCACTGGACCCAATGATTTAAATTGTGTAATAGTTTTAGTTGAATACATTTTACATCACTTGAATGGCTTTGACTTATTAATTTAGTTTATTTTTCATTTATTTAGTTGTTGTTG
The DNA here is from genome assembly GCA_023566225.1 of Romanogobio albipinnatus. Classification (NCBI taxonomy): domain Eukaryota; kingdom Metazoa; phylum Chordata; class Actinopteri; order Cypriniformes; family Gobionidae; genus Romanogobio; species Romanogobio albipinnatus. The sequence continues at coordinate 5,327,959 of CM042248.1, read as the reverse complement.
TTTACAGTATGGCATTATTTTATTTACAACAGCACCATCTACTGGTTAGAGCCAACGGTAACACTTTAGTATGGGGAACACATATTCACTTCCCCACATACAGTGGTCTCTAAAATGTAGGTGTTATTTTACAGGAAACCCTTAGAAGTTACATAAACCACTGCTAAAAGTGATACAATGTAAGTATATGTTGTCTGAGCAGTAATAACCCCCCCAAAACTTGATTTTTTTAAGTTATAAATTCATTTTTGAAAGTGAGTATCTCAGGCCCTTTGTGCTCTAGCACCCTGCAGACAGTTTGGGCTAGTTTTCCACTAGATTCCAGAAAACACTAGAAAAAAGATTTTTGTCTGGATAAAAAAACTGTAATTTTACGATATTTTACTGTTTTATTTTACATATTTTTCACGTACTTTTGATATATGGTTTTTAATGGGAGTGAATGGCGGTCCTGATTTTGAAGTCCAAAAAAAATGCATCCATCCACCATAAAAGTGATCCACAGCTACGGGGGGTTAATAAAGGCCTTCTGAAGCCAAGCCATGCATTTGTGTGCGAAAAAATATCCATATTTAAAACTTTCTAAACTAAAATAACTAGCTTCCGACAGACGGCCGTACGCAAAGATTTATGCCGAAAGAGTAACCCCTGACCTGACACATGACTTATTGATGAACGCAGAAGATCACCGGTCACGTATTAGAAGTCTAAAATGAGAATTTTTTAAGAGAAATGAAAGAAAAGGAGCTTGAGTTTGTTGCCCAGCCCTATTTGTTTGAACCGCGAGAGGCGTCAATGCTTACACCACTCCTACATTGTGTCAGGGGTTACTCATTTGGCGCAAGTCGACTTGGTTGTTTCCAGCATATGTCAGCAAACACTGGAAAAAGAATTCAAAGCACACTGGGATATTGCATTTACACTACTGTATATTGGTATGGGGGGTTCAATTGTATAAATATTGCATACATGATACAGACAATTCTTTTTTTCCACTATTTTCTGGAATCTAGTGGAAACAGCCCAAACTGTCTGCAGGGTGCTAGAGCACACATGGCCTGAGTTACACACTTTCAAAACTGAATTTATAACCAAAAAAAATCTGGGGGGTTTATTACATCTTAGACAACATATATTTACATGTTTATCACTTTTAGCAGTGGTTTATGAAACTTCAAAGGATTTCCTTTAAAAGGACACCACAATTGTGTATTTAGAGACCACTGTATGTGGGTATGGGAAGCTTTTCAATTTGTGTAGGCCAAATCCGGGCGGAAATCCCAAAAATGGTCCCAGAGCTTAAGAGGTTAACATGTGCTTTATAAGTAATAAACAGCCAATATCCTAGCAATATGCTAATAAGCAACTAGTTAATAGCGAGAATTGAACCCTAAAATAAAGTGTTACCGAGCCAACTTTTTGTTCTTGACACTCTTAAATAAAACAATATTTCAGTTATTCTCACTTGCACAACTTGTCCGTATGGCTAAATCACATGCTATGCCACACGACAGATGGTAATAGCTGTTATCAGGCCTGATGTGCCATAAAGAAAATACGTTTTATAGTTAACCATTAACATCACACGACTTTAACCCTGAAAGACCGCGGAAGAGGACAGACATCATCTCAGCGATACAAAGTTCCCCCTTTAAACGTAAGTGCATTTACAGTTTCTCATGTGTGTGACCAAAATGTACAAGTTTGCATATGTAGTGTTTTCCGTGCCCTGATATACTGGAAATAAATGGGAAGTTAGTTCTGAGAAAAGCATTTGTTTGCTGATGTCACTGATATTGTGTTATGAAATGTTAAGCCTTATTGAAGTGTGCCAGAAGTGTCCAAATATTTTCAGGCCACCATATGGCATTGTTTAAATAAAATGTTTGAAATATATCAGCTTGTCTTCTTTACTACACTGTGTATTTTGTCCTTTTTAAACAGACGACAGACCGTAAAGAAGTGAAAATGAGTGACATAGATGACGATAGTGAAATATTCTTCACAGTTAAAGTGAGTATCAGTTAAAGCATCCCCTTTTCATGGATTTAGTCAATCATTTTGTTGCATTTGTGTACTAAATAATACTAAATAATAATAATGTTTGGTCACACTTTAGAGTAGGGTCCGATTCTCACTATTAACGAACCATTAAAGCTGCACTATGTACATTTTTTTCAGTAAAATATCCAAAAACCACTAGGCCAGTGTTATATATATATATGTCATATATTTTGTTCAGTTGAGCACTTACAATATCCCAAATGTTTCCAACTATTTGTAAATCGTGAGTAATTGCTATTTTAACCAAGAAACCGGGACGTGTGAGGGAGTCGCCTGTCAATTGTGTCATATCTGCGTTAGCCTCGGTTTCCGCTTTTATTTTGCAGAAACGCTTTACTCTCACTGCAGTGTGAACAAGTGTCATAGCAGCCGCAGAGCGAACGCACAGAGTAACGTCATAACATCATTTTCAACACACTCAGATGTGTCTGATATGATAAACAGAGCTGCGTTACCTCATACTCATGACCGGAAGAGTGGAAGTGGCGCCGGCGACTGTGTCATAATAAAAGTCCCGCCGCTCGGGAGGCTTGTGTTCCGCTCTTCTCATAAACAATCGCTCCAGCGGTTCCTCAGCTCCACAACACTCAGTCCTGCTTCTGCTTCATACTACAGTAACGTTAATAATCACATCCATGAACATGATTTCTGCCCGAGTCCTATCCCGACTCGTTCCCACTGGCTGTGAGGTGAAGACCACATGTCCCAAGATTCTGCGCTCAGACATGACGTCATCAAACTATGCCTTTGTTTCGAACAGGCGACCTCTAGTGGACGGAAAAGTTACATAGTGCACCTTTAACCATGACTTTTGCCTCAATAAACTCCTAATTACTGCTTATTAATTGTAAGTTTAGAAATATGGTCATGCAGAATAATGCATTGATATGTGCTTTATAAGTAATAAACAGTCAGATATGAATGATGATAAGCAACTAGTTAATAGTAAGAATTGGATCCTAAACTAAAGTATTACCTAATGATTTAATGCAACCACTCACGTGTGGGGTATGGGGATTGTGTATAGTTTTTGGGTCGTATCCAGGTGGTCCGTCCGGGTGGGATGCAGATTCTGACAGATGCAGTAGAAGCCCTGAAGGTGATAAAACCATAAATGTCACTGTACTGTAGCCACTACTGTATTATATGACTTGATCCTGAGCCCTATTATTATGACTTTCCTTCTCTTTTAGGATCCTACCATAGAGATGGGTGAGAAAATGAAGAAAAATAAAGTGCATCTGTTTCTGACCAGAACTGCCATTGACATTCTAGAGCATAAAACCAAGGTGTGACTGAGGACTATGAACTCGAGCTCGGGTGGTGATTCACATGTGTACAACACCCTCATTCACTGTCTCGCTTCTTTTCTCAGTTCATGCTGTACTCCTGCGCTCTGCCCTCGGTTTCATTCTGTGCAGTTCATCCGTCTCAGCCCAAAATACTGGGCTTCGTGGCCAAACACCCAGCGGCAGACATGTACCACTGCTACATCTTCCAGAGCAAGAAGTTTGTGAGTTCTGGGAATTTTAAATGCTTTGACACATCACTATTTACTAGAATAAGCAGCAAAATCGTGTAGTTTTCAAAGCCTTCTTCTTATTATGCCCCCTGTGGATGGGAGTCTATGAGAGTCACTTGAATTGTTTTAAACAACATCCCAGGATAGATATTTATATGTAGGAAATAGGCACACAAGTATACAGCTCCATCTACTTGAGCAGGGAGAGACTGTAAATCTCTAAATCGGTCCATCGTGATTATATTTCACCAACATGTTGAGTAATAAACGTAAGTTATACATGACTTGTACAGTCATCATTAACTCACCCTCGAAACAAAAAGTTGTTCCAAACCTGTTTGAGTTTCTTTGTTCCGCTGAACACAAAGGAAGATAATGACAAAAATTGTATTCAGCAGAATAAAGAAATGTATACAGGTTTGGAGCAACATGAGGGTGAATGACAGAATGTTCTAGAACTCCAGATCTATCCCTTTAAGCTGTTAGCTCTTTAGTTGAAAGCCAGGATTTACATTCATGTTCCTACAATACTGTTCAAAAGATTGGGGTCAGAAAGATTTTTTTTTAAAGTGCCCCTATTATGCTATTTTAAAGTTTCCTAATTTAGTCCCCTAAAACAGTTTCACATGCATCAAAGGTCATGTTCTCATGATACACACTGCACATCACCACATTGTTCAATGACTCATCGGATGACTCTAAATCCCTCCTTTCTGTGAGCTGCTCTGCTCTGATTGGTCAGATGGCCCAGTCTGTTGTGATTGGTCAACCGCTTACAGCCCATCACCATAACTGAACTTCAGCTCCATCCAGAGGCTTCCTAAAGCTCAGTGATTGTACACATTGTAAAGACAGAAACAATTGCCGCGTTTCCACCGCAGGAACTAGGAACTTTGGGGTGGTACCCGGTGTGTTTCGACCATAGGAACCAGGGTCTAAATGAAGTTCCGGGTAAATATTTCCCCCTCCAAACGGCCCTGTTCGCGAGGTAGTACTTTTTCAAAGTTCAGGAACTTTCGGGGGTGGTACTTGGGCGCTGAACATGCTGATTGGTTAAGTTCACGCAGCATTTTATTTCAATCTTTTGCAGGGTTCGTTCTGCATTCAGTAAATATCAGTCTTGCTCTTTCTGTCCGATAGCGCGCGTTCGTCTCAGCCATCTCACGGTCAATGTCCGTAATAGCTGATAATAATATGCATTGTCAAATCAAATGCGTTGTTAAATCTAGCTTTACGGGCTTTCAGAATACGCTTTAGTATCAGTGCTCGTCTCTTTTCCAATACATAACTAGCAAAAGCAGCGCTGCTTGCATCTCATCCATAGGAACAGTCGCCCGCAGTCCCACGTCTCTGGACTAATTTGCCTAATCTTCACGGTACTTTAGACCGCAGTGGAAAAGCAGACAGCAGCAGGTCTAGGGGGAAAAAAGTTCCTGGTACAATTTTTTACGGGTAATTTCGATGAAAACGGTGCTAATGACGTCGATTTTACCATATCAATCTGAGCGTGAGTCTGATGATGAAACATTGGAAGAACCTTTAAGAACCTAAGAGCCTCCAAGGACTGGTCAAGTTGTTGGCGGATGGACAACGTCCAGCATAGGCGGACATTATGCAAATGTGTTTTCTTACGTAGAACCGTAACACAGTGGGATTCGAAACACAAACGACACGTTCAGAGTCGATTCTTTCTCTTGAGTGACAATAACTTTATTGTGCACTTTCGACTTTACAGAACGTTTACATTCTCAAACAGCGATATTAATGGGGCACTTTAACGATATTAAAGATTTATTCAGCAAGGATGCAGTAAGTGAACAAATTTCTTTTGTACTTTCTATTCATCAAAGAATCCTGAAAAATAAGTAACAATTTACACAAAAATATGAAGCAGCACAACTGTTTTCAACAATGAAAATAATAATGTTTCTTGATCATCAAGTCAAGTCAACTTTATTTATATAGCGCTTTTAACAATGGAGATTGTTTCAAAGCAGCTTGACAGTGTTAAACAGGAAAATAATGCAGCATAATTTTATTCAGCTGTATAGCCATTTGATGTCATCAGTTCATTTCAATTTCCATACGGTGACAGTGTGGGCTTTAGATCAATAATTAGATCAGTAATTTAGTTTACATGGTTAAATTAGTTTATTAATTAGATTTATTTCGATTTGTTTAGTTGAAAAATATAGTGTCCCCAACTGAGCACGCCAAGCCAGAGGCAACAGTGGCAAATCACCATATTCAAAATTCAGCTTTGATCACAGGAATAAATTACATTTTACAATATAGAAAACAGCTATTTTACATTGTAATAATATTTCACATTATTACTGTTTTTTTTTGTTTTTTTAACAAACAAATGCAGCCTTAGTGAGCAGAAGAGACCTCTTTCACAAACATAAGAAAATCTGACTGATGCCAGTTTTTTGAATGGTCCGGCCAAAACTACTGTATCTCTGGTCTTAATAATCATCGGACCAATTTCTTCTTCCCCTTCACAATTTTATGCAATTAATCAAGATCATTTAATGCAAAGATAATGCCTATTTAATCTTAGTTTTGATATCAGCCTTACAGTAGGTATGCTATCTATTTTTGGACTTTATAAACGCCATTACATTTTAATACGAATTTCGTTTTTACATTTATTTTTAAATTAAATTACTAATTTATACTAATAAATGATTAAATCTTGAAAATCTGCCATTGACTAATTATAAATCTTACCAGCAATTCTTTTCAAGTTGATTTTTAGATTCTCTGTGCTGTTTTTTCCTCTTTCTCAGTCTCATCTGCTGGTGTCCATCATTGGCGACTCCTTCCGCACGTATAAGCAGAATGAAGGTCTACAGGGTGATCGAGACATGGTGGTGGAGGCCCTGAGACACAAGGTACAGTGACCAGTGTTGCCACAGTTACTTTGAAAAAGTCATCTGATTACTGATTACTCCTTTAAAAAGTAACTTAGTTACTTTACAGATTACTTGATTTTAAAAGTAACTACCGGTAAGTTAGATTACAAGTTACTTTATTAGTTACATTCAGCAGTTGCCGACAACACCCCTGCCGCCTCAACATAGAAATGACAACCATTTTTGCCAACACTCACTTTATTGGAAGTGTATTTTTAACATTAACGTTAAAAAATGTGTCTCCTGACATTTTAAGTTGAAATTAAAAAATATTTCCAAAAAAAAAAACATGTTTTAATAAAAAAATTTAATAAAGACAGTCTTTCTTGTTCACTTAACATAAATACTCTCCCCGAGACGCAAGAAGAAAGCAAAAATATATATTTTTTACTAAGGAAAATGACAAAAATAGTAACTCACAGTGACTTGGGTAAGTTACTTTAATCTTATTACTGGTTTGGAAATAGTAACGTGTTAGATTACTCGTTACTGGAAAAAAGTAGTCCGATTAGAGTAGCGCGTTACTAAGTACTAAGTACTGGCATCACTGCAGATCACATCACAGAAAAACACAGTATATGCCAGCAATAATTTAAACAAGGCACTAAAAAAATCAAGACACTTTTTTGGTGAGGTGTGATACATTTAATGGCATGACAAATTCTCTTGTATCTGCAAGTTCACTTATCATAAAAGTCTTAAAACTTCAGCTTACTAGGCACACTCGGTGCTTCTCAATCGAAAGACTGCATCCAAGGCCTAAAATGAACACTTGCCAAGTGGCAAATGCGAGTAAAATCAGTGTCGATCACCAGTTGGCTAGTAACATTTTTATGAATTCTAATAATGCAATACTGACATGAACAAACCTGAATGACCGGGTTGAGTTCTGTATCGTCACGAAAGTTTAAGCCTTGCCAATAATAGTCAAGCACACAAAGACACAAAAGGAAACTAAATTCGTTACTATGAGGGAAGTTTTGTATGCGCAAACATCCAAAGCGAGTGAAAACTGAGCTCTCTTTCACATCTTCTTGCGCTTGAGCAAATTTTTTCAAACAAAACTGTCAAAATGCCCGTCTTGGCAAACTAGCCTCGTAAACAATGGTCAGTTATGTCTTAAAGCTACACTGTGTAACTTTTTTAGTTTATTCTTAGCTAAAAACACTTAGTTCTTTCAAAAATATATGTGCTCATTAATGTATATTTACTTCTTTCAAGTAATAAAGTATTCTCGTAAGTTTATAATATGCCATTGAAAATACATACGGGTAAGGGGTTCGAATGGGGGTCGCCATGTTGCCCCTCCATCTTGAAAGTACATTAGCCAAAGAGGGACATACCCGTAAATTCAAGCTTCGCCTTTCGTGTTTTAACACTCGATGGCACCGTGTCGAATGTGAAGAGGGGGATTGCTTGAGACTGCTATATGAAAACCTGAAAGCCTTTTTGAAAGTCTGTTGCTGATGGAGGATCACTCTTATTCTCGAGGATATGGAACAGAGTCGCCAAGGAAGCGAAAAAGAGAATTAAGACGGCAACACAACAGGCAAATAGCCGATAGCTGATGTTAGCAATGAAATGGTAAATAAATATGAAAACGTAAAACTATTATTCATTTTACATTCATTTTACATAGATGTCATAACCTACATGTTAACTGACAAATTAAATAACTGCAAATTATAATAGTTTTCTAAAGTAACCTCATCACTTGAAGGAACACTAATGGACGAGGTCGAACTGGAAGCCATGTTAATCTTGGACTAAATCGGCCACCGTAGGAGTTAAAACGAAATCGGAATTGGGAGGAACATAAACTAATATTTACTGGATGGTCACATACCCTTTCACCGCTAGATGGGGGAAAATATCACACAGTGTAGCTTTAAGTGAACATAAACAGTTGAGAAAGAAAACGCGTGCGTATCAGACAGTATATTGAATACGTGCATTAGCCCTTAAAGGAGAACTCCGTGAATTTTTAAGTTAATCTTGATCGTTATACCTTTGTGAGTACTGTCTATAGAAAAAAAAAAACGAACCAGATTGGTGCTTTCAACACGGAGCTGTTACAGTTAATGCCCAGAGCTCCCACTCAGCTAACATGGCAGCTATGGGGGCATCTACATAAAGAGTGAACAGGGCCCTTACATGGCACCGAGATAGTGTTTTAGACGGCTAGCAGTAGTCTCACGCTGAAGTCCCGTGGGAACTCAGTTGTAGCCTGTAAAATGTAAATAGTCCAGGGGGGAGGAGCGTCGTGTGTGTGAAGAGTGATGACCAGCTCACAAGTGAAGAAGAAATGGTTCATAACGCTCCTCCCCCCTGGACTATTTACAGTTTTACCGGATACAACTGAGTTCTCAGTGCGAGACTACTGCTAGCCGTCTAAAACACTATCTCGGTGAGTTTAAACAATGGCTAAGTTGCTAAACGCCAGTCCTTCCAGAAAAATGCGGCTTTTTTGTGTGATTGTTGCGGGCATGTTTTCTAAAAAAATGCGATGGAAAATGCGGAATATTTATGCCATTTTATGAGATAAAATTGCGGGAACTTGCAAAAACCTCGGTTTGATGAAAAAGAGAAAAAAAGCACTACATGACAGAAAGTGCTGGGAATATTTAAGTTCTCATCTTGTTTTATTGAAGACCTTAATAAACACACGGCTCAAATTTACAGAACATTGAGTCAAACAAGTTCTGTAGCTTTACAAAAGGAATATGATACAACTTCTGAAAAATGAATAAATAACTTCCTGTTTTACAGAGCTAGCTTTACAAAACAGACATTTGAGTGCTTCCAATGCACAAAGTGCAATCTCTTAAAGGGTTAGTTCACCCAGAAATGTAAATTCTGTCATTAATGACGTCCCCTCATGTCGTTGGACACCCGTCAGACCTCCGTTCATCTTCAGACACAAATGAAGATATTTTAGTGTAAATCCGATGGCTCAGAAAGGCCTCCATTGGCACAATGCACTTTACACTCTCAAGACCCATAAAAGCACTAAAGACGTCGATACAAAGTCCATCTCACTACAGTGGCTCTACAATAACTTTATGAAGTGATGAGAATAGTTTTTGTGCTAAAACCTAAATAACAACTTATATAGTGATGACTGATTTCAAAACACAGCATCATGAAGCTTCAAAGCGTTATGAATCAGTGAGTCGATTCAGCGGTTCAGAGCGTTATGAATCAGTGAGTCGATTCAGCGGTTTGAAGCGTTATGAATCAGTGAGTTGATTCAGCGGTTTCAGGCGTTATGAATCAGTGAGTCGATTCATGATTTGGATCGCGTGTCAAACTGCTGAAATACGTGACTTTGGCGATCCGAATCATGAATCGACTCACTGATTCATAACGCTTCAAACCGCTGAATCAACTCACTGATTCATAACGCTTCAAACCGCTGAATCGACTCACTGATTCATAACGCTCTGAACCGCTGAATCGACTCACTGATTCATAACGCTTCAAAGCTTCATGATGCTGTTTTGAAATCGGTCAACACACCGGGAAACTGCTTTGCGCGTCTTTTGCTGTTATTTTTGTTTGCTTCATCATGGTTTCACTGGTATCTATGGTTTCTCCACGGGGTTTGCAGCTTTTCGATGACGTTCGCGTCGGGTAATTACGTCACTTCAAAACGTTCCCATGGCAACAGGGGGAAATGGCGGCTCTTGTGTGAAGTAAACGAACATTTGTCAACTTTCTGCTAATATATATATATGACTTTTTTGCAACGAAAATGCGGGGATTATGAAATAATGCTAGCCCCGCATATTTTGCACGCGGAAATAGGTAATTTATGCAGCGAAAGTGCGGCGTATTTGAAAAAATGCGGTCCCCGCATAAATATGCGGCCTTTGGCTGATTATGCATTAAATCATGCGATCGCATAATCACGTTTTTCTGGAGGGACTGAAACGCATCTCGTTGTCATGTAAGGGCCCTGTTCATGTTGGACAGACATTTTAATTGCATTTTGTGTCTGTTAAAAGGCACAAAGACACTCTTTATGTAGATGCCCCCATAGCTGCCATGTTAGCTGAGTGGGAGCTCTGGGCATTAACTGTAACAGCTCCGTGTTGCAAGCACCAATCCGGTTTGGGGTTTTTTCTACAGTACTCACAAAGGTATAACGATCAAGATTAACTTAAAAATTCACCGGAGTTCTCCTTTAAAGTGACAGCCGTCTAATATTCCTGCTGCTGCCTGTGTTTTTCATGTTAATCAAACAACAAAATACTAAGAAAAATCACTCACTGACTGAATAACTTTTGTAACTTTGCCACTGCATTCACACGGGGCATCTGCGTTCTCACTTCTCAGCGCTTCTCATTTACTTTGAAAGGGTGACGTCATGCACTGCCGAACTCAATTGTGGGTTCTGTTGCGTCGCACCAAGCTTCTGTCAAGCATTCCCACATGAAAAAATACTATAGTATATTACAGTAAAATTACAGTAAAATACTCTAGTAAATACTATAGTGTTTTTGAGCCATACTATAGTAAAGACTATAGTAAATTGTAGTATATTATAGTATTTACTACATTTTGTTAATTTACTGTAATATATTTATTATAGTACGGTTCAAAAACACAATAGTAATTTTACTATAATATACTATAGTATTTTTTCATGTGGGTTGACGCCGACGCCCCGTGTGAATGCAGCGTAATAAGGATTAATCTATGTTTCATGGCTGGTAAAAGATATTTATGGCTGGCAAATAGTCACCGGCCATTGGTAGGTGTGGCAAAAAGTTAGTTTTAGGCCCTGGCCGCATCCTAGAAAGGCTGCATATCTTGGCTGCCACTTCATCAAGCTCCGTCCAATTACATCTCAATTTGAAGGATCTTTGGAAGGCAGCCTCCATTTTGCGTCCTTCATTCAGCTCATTTGGAAGGATGCATCAAGTGTATCCTTCGCGGCCTTCAGCAACCCACAATCCTTTGCACACGTTCCAATTGACGAAAAAAGAACTGACTGAATTTGCGAAGCTTCATTATGAAATGTAAGACAGAAATATTATGATTTTGGCCATAAAGGCATTATGTTTTCTTTTGTTCTGCTGTAAATTAATCACATAATGCTTAACTGTGCATAATGTAAACCACTGGGAGACTACAGACGGTTGTCATAAAGGATTTTAATATAACGTATTTTTCAAAATATATTTTAATAGTATTTTCACATCGTGAACATCTCATTTAAGGACTCTAGCTTCTGAAATACTGAACTATGAAGGGCACAGCCTCACTAAGATGCAGCTTTGCGTTTGAAAAACACCCATAATTTGTCACTGAAACTTGTCAAGTTGAATAGTATGTGTTTGAATGCTTGAACTGTCTGAGATCTCCCTCTGCTGTTCAGAATAAGGTACTGGAGCGAGAAAACGCTGAGCTGAAGAGGAGACTGCAAGCCAATGGAGAAGTGGGTTATGTGTCAGACTACGACGCTCACATACACAAGCATGTTTAACCACAAACAAAGATGCACACACGTCTTCTAGTATAACAGCCCCATATGCTAAAAAGCTTAAAGGAATAAGTCAGGCAACAATGACGATAACTCACCCTCACAGCTTTCTGTGACGCACAAAGTTAAACATTTCAGTACTTACAGATTCCTATATAGTGAGCTTTGGTGGTCAGCTCCATTTTGGGTGAACTATTGCTTTAAGAGACCTTCTTATCTAGAAAAGAAATTATGATTTAAGAATAGTTTGTATACACACCAATGTATAATATCCTGCATACAGTATTGATTTCATCATTTGTAGCACTTACTGTGGTGATATCTGGACACAGATATTTCTCTTACAGAGCACTAGTGGAGTCCAGAACATTTATGACAATGAGTCGGATATTGATAAGATTTCATCTCGATCAGGGCAGTCCTCGTCACAGGGTATGTGCTGAGCACTCACAACACACACACACACACACACACACACACACACACACACACACACACACACACACACACACACACACACACACACACACACACACACACACACACACACACACACACACACACACACACACACACACACACACACACACACACACACACATACATACACACACACACACACATATGCATTCCTGTGGAAAATGCATTCCTACTTATAAAAAGTACATATTATGAAAATAATACACTTTAAAATAATATCATTAAGTGTGAACTGAAAGCAATGTTTTCGAACTCTTGATTGCATGTTATTTACAATTAGATTAAAATTATATTACATGCAATTAGTTGAATTTAAGAGTGCTTTTATGACCTACTAAAGTACTTGCATCTTTATATTGAAATAATCTACGATATAATAAATCATATCTTAATAACATCAGACCATCCTAAACCGAATGGTAACATTACCTTAACGATAAACATGCTTATGGCTGTTCACAATAGCCATAGAATGTTTGGAAAGACCGATTATTTAATATGACAGTACAAAATGAGGACATTTAGTATTGGTATTGACATGTCTTGATATGCAATCTCTTGATTTGTCTATTTTTGATTGTATTTTTTTCAGTGAGATTCTTTACAGAAGATGATGAAACTCCTTTGAAGAGAAATTTCTGAGTGGAAACAGATGAAGTCTATATAGGAACATCAAGACAAGATCATTATCTTATTAAAAAAAAGATCATATTTAAGATGAATCTGTGAACATTTGACATGTAATCATATTAATGTATATATATATATATATATATATATATATATATATATATATATATATATATATATATATATATATATATATATATATATATATATATATATATATATATATATATATATATATATATATATATATACACTCACCTAAAGGATTATTAGGAACACCACACTAATCCTGTGTTTGACCCCCTTTCGCCTTCAGAACTGCCTTAATTCTACGTGGCATTGATTCAACAAGGTGCTGAAAGCATTCTTTAGAAATGTTGGCCCATATTGATAGGATAGCATCTTGCAGTTGATGGAGATTTGTGGGATGCACATCCAGAGCACGAAGCTCCCGTTCCACAATATCCCAAAGATGCTCTATTGGGTTGAGATCTGGGGACTGTGGGGGCCATTTTAGTCCAGTGAACTCATTGTCATGTTCAAGAAACCAATTTGAAATGATTCGAGCTTTGTGACATGGGGCATTATCCTGCTGGAAGTAGCCATCAGAGGATGGGTACATGGTGGTCATAAAGGGATGGACATGGTATCAGAAACAATGCTCAGGTAGGCCGTGGCATTAAAACGATGCCCAATTGGCACTAAGGGGCCTAAAGTGTGCCAAGAAAACATCCCCCACACCATTACACCACCACCACCAGCCTGCACAGTGGTAACAAGGCATGATGGATCCATGTTCTCATTCTGTTTACGCCAAATTCTGACTGTACCATCTGAATGTCTCAACAGAAATCCAGACTCATCAGACCAGGCAACATTTTTCCAGTCTTCAACTGTCCAATTTTGTTGAGCTCGTGCAAATTGTAGCCTCTTTTTCCTATTTGTAGTGGAGATGAGTGGTACCCGGTGGGGTCTTCTGCTGTTGTAGCCCATCCGCCTCAAGGTTGTGCGTGTTGTGGCTTCACAAATGCTTTGCTGCATACCTCGGTTGTAACGAGTGGTTATTTCAGTCAAAGTTGCTCTTCTATCAGCTTGAATCAGTCGGCCCATTCTCCTCTGACCTCTAGCATCAACAAGGCATTTTGGCCCACAGGACTGCCGCATACTGGATGTTTTTCCCTTTTCACACCATTCTTTGTAAACCCTAGAAATGGTTGTGCATGGAAATCCCAGTAACTGAGCAGATTGTGAAATATTCAGACCGGCCCGTCTGGCACCAACAACCATGCCACGCTCAAAATTGCTTAAATCACCTTTCTTTCCCATTCCGACATTCAGTTTGGAGTTCAGTAGATTATCTTGACCAGGACCACACCCCTAAATGCATTGAAGCAACTGCCATGTGATTGGTTGATTAGATAATTGCATTAATGAGAAATTGAACAGGTGTTCCTAATAATCCTTTAGGTGAGTGTATATACTTTGTCATGATACTATTAAAATCATCAATCCTGATGTACAGGCTACAGAGTGATACTTGTAAATGTTTACCTTAAAGGGGCTAAATGTATATTTTTTGGAGAGAGGCAGCTTCCATTCCAAAGGCATGATGAAAAACTGGGATCACCACACCACGGGAATATCTTGTTTTGCTTGAAATGATTGCAGAGTTTGACCCCTTTTAACAAGAATATATAAAGAGGAGTTTATCTCATTAATGAGCGACAAAACTAAGAACACCGTAGCAGCTGAAATCCAACAGGCTTTAGATTCAACACCCGATCTTTCTCATTTCATTATCAATTTTGTCAGTGCTCAGGGCAAAGTAGTTGAGATATTCCTTGGATTGGAGCCCCTCTATAGCCACACAGGTGTATGCCTTGCAGAATGTGTACTAAAAATGATGCAAGTGTAACCCCTCTGGTCCTACTCCACTCCGAGCAGGACTCAAACCAGCGTCTCTGGCATGGGAGGTAACTAGTGCACCTCTTGAGATCGGGGGAGTGAGGTTTACCTGCACAGCTCTCACCTGCACCTCCATTACACTCACCCCCCAAAACCTCATTCCCATCTGGGTCACGGCACCAAATGCAACCCCTCCGATCCTACTCGACCTAGCCTGGATGCCAGCCGAATTTAGCTCCGCCCACAACTTTTGAGGTCGGGAAATTCGGTCTGGACTTGATCCATTGGGGAGCAACTATGCCCAAACAGGAGCTGTTTGGACCAATCAAATTGTCAGGGCGGGCTTTAGACGATGATGGACAGATGATCAACAGTAACGTAATCATCCACGTCACCAAAGAGTGCTTGGGTTGAATTTGTTCTAACCCTAAATGGAGAACTTGTTCGTATATGCATTCACCTTTACTATTTAATTCAAAAATGATGATGGTGTTGGTAAGTACTCCGTGTCCTTGAATTCTTTTTACAACACTGGCAAAGATTGTTTACACTCATCTTCTTCTTCTTCTACTTCTTCCAGTGTGCGTGCAGTTGAGTTCTGTTGACAACTATGCGTCGCTCCGTTGCTCTGATTGGTTGTAGGTCTATCCATTTGAGGCATTTTCTTTCCTGGTTTGGTTGAAACACGCCCCATAATCACAGCCCAATGGAGCAGAATCAGACTCATATTCTGACTACAATTGAGTATGACAACGTCAGGCCATACCCGACCCGCTTCAAGCTGGACTTAAACTGTGGTTCGGCGGCAACCAATCGGAATGTAGAAGTCCTCCGCTTTCAGTGGCTAGCAGTCAGTTTGTGTGTATGTACGTTTTTTTACCAACATCTTCCACTTCTGATGTCATTTCTAGCGAGAAATTACTAATGTAGTAATTAAATATTTGTTTAGTTCTCACCAAAGCTTGCTCTATTTTGCTGTAGATCATTAAACTGTTACCCTACCTAAGAAGTCTGTCCAAAATCAGTTTCGTGAGGTGCCTTCATGCACAAACGCTGCCTTACAAGCCATTGTCTGATAAGGAAGCAAGGCAACAAGTTAGATTTGCTGCCGCTAGGGTGCGTCTAGATTTCGAGGCTACATATACCAGTGAACAATTTAAAAACTATAAATCTCTTGAAGCCCACGGAGATTTTACCAATAACTGGGTACAGGATTTATTTACATTCCGACCGAAGGACTGCGACAACACCGTATCAGCAAAGGTGGGCTTGTCAAGTTAACTGTATAATTCATTAATGATTAAGGATGGCTTGTTTAGTTGGAACGTGCTGCGAATAGAAATAATTTTTAATTATTTAATACTAAGTTGCCCCCTTTTCATGCATTTTGGTTCTTTATTGTATCAATTACACAAACCAACATGCTTAACACAATAAAACAGAAACAATGTTCCAATAAAACAAGTCATCATCATGAAACAAACTGTCTGACATTGTTGAAATCAATGTATGTAGAATCTAATAGTGTGTTTTATTATAGCACATTCGGAGATATGTTTGCAAAGGTGTTGTTTTTGCGTCGCACCGCTGCAACCCAGGCCATACGAAGCCTTGTTACATCCACTACATGCTGTCCATGTCCTTTCTTCAAAGTGGGAAAGCTACACAACAAGAACGTACCATTTTATCACTGAAAAGAAATGAATCAAAAACACAACTCTCATACAACAGAACTCCTCTGCATTGATACCTTACAAGCTCCACCCATAATGCATTTCAGTTCTCAGCTTCTCACGGCTGTGACATCCCCTGACAAAGATACATTTAGACCACTTAACTTAGCCATTGAAAAACAGAGTTACGACACTCCCATAGACTTCCATAGGAACTGAGGAATGCGTAAGTAAAGCGTGTCATCATGGAGCGACCAATAGTTCCAAACACCAATAGTTCCAGCATTGAACCCCATTCATTCCAGTGCATCTCAAGCACACTCACTGACAAACTGATGAAATTACTGCATATTTTGAGATTTTATGGCATTCTTACCTCTTAGGAATATTGATAGAAGTGGTATTTTATGAAGCGTGTTATAGTTAATGTTGTTATGTAATAGATCATTAGACTCTAACTGCAAGTTGATAACGTGAGCAGCACTGCAACAGCTACTATATCCAGATGCTATCGTCATATTTCTACAGTTTTTAGTCTCTCTGCGATCTTTCTGTCGAAAGCGTTTCTCTATGAAGTAGCCCATTCAAGGAATAATTGTGGCCTGGATATAAAGAGTTGATTTAAATAGTTTGCCCTGTTTTTTTAAACATGATTTAAAACTTCTTTCTTGGGTTTAAATTCTGTATAGCATCATTAATTTATATTCACCTGTTGTGTATGCTTATGTGAGTATGAAATAACAATCAGATGTTAACAACATTGAAATAATTAAAGTAATGACCACTATAACCAGTAGATGGCGGAAGAGGAACACTTATTGGTTCATTAGCCATTTTTTCTCTTTTTTTAAATAATTGTTATAGATTATTAAATCACTATTATAACATTTAAATTTTTTTATATTTAATTGTACGTGTTGAAGTGTTAAATATACAGTCCTTCCAGAAAAATGCGGCTTTTTTTTTGTGATTGTTGCGGGCAAAAATCCTTGATTATGCGGCATGTTTTCTTAAAAAATGCAATGGAAAATGCGGGATATTTATGCAATTTTATGCGATGAAATTGCGGGAACTTGCCAAAACTGCGGTTTGATGAAAAAGAGAAAAAAAGCTCTACATCACAGAAAGTGCTGGAATATTTAAGTTCTCATCTTGTTTTATTGAAGACCTTAATAAACACACGGCTCAAATTTACAAAACATTGAGTCAAACAAGTTCTGTAGCTTTACAAAAGGAATATGCTACAACTTCTGAAAAATGAATAAATAACTTCCTGTTTTACAGAGCTAGCTTTACAAAACAGACATTTGAGTGCTTCCAATGCACAAAGTGCAATCTCTTAAAGGGTTAGTTCACCCCAAAATTAATGACGTCCCCTCATGTCGTTGGACACCCGTAAGACCTCCGTTCGTCTCTAAATAACGACTTATATAGTGATGACCGATTTCAAAACACAGCATCATGATGCTCTGAATCAGTGAGTCGATTCATGATTCGGATCGCGTGTCAAACTGCTGAAATACGTGACTTTGGCGATCCGAACCGCTGAATCGACTCACTGATTCATAACGCTTCAAACCGCTGAATCGACTCACTGATTCATAACGCTTCAAACCGCTGAATCGACTCACTGATTCATAACGCTCCAAAGCTTCATGATGCTGTGTTTTGAAATCGGTCATCACAGCGGGAAACTGCTTTGCTCTTTTGCGGGTTTTTTTGTTGGCCAATGGGAGTTTGCGCTTCATCATGGTTTCACTGGTATCTATGGTTTCTCCGCGGGGTTTGCAGCTTTTCGATGACGTTCACGTCGGGTAATTACGTCACTTCAAAACGTTCCCATGGCAACAGGGGGAAATGGCGGCTCTTGTGTGAAGTAAACGAACATCTTTCAACTTTCTGCTAATATATATATATGTGACTTTTTTTGCAACGAAAATGCGGGGATTACGAAATCATGC
Organism: Romanogobio albipinnatus; assembly: GCA_023566225.1. Taxonomy (NCBI): domain Eukaryota; kingdom Metazoa; phylum Chordata; class Actinopteri; order Cypriniformes; family Gobionidae; genus Romanogobio; species Romanogobio albipinnatus. Next base: position 5,309,318 of record CM042248.1, on the reverse strand, counting down.
TAGCCCCGCATATTTTGCACGAGGAAATAGGCAATTTATGCGGCGAAAGTGCGGCGTATTTGGAAAAATGCGGCCCCTGCATAAATATGCGGACTTTGGCTGATTATGCATTAAAGGTCCCGTTCTTCGTGTTTTTTTGAAGCTTTGATTGTGTTTACAGTGTGCAATATAACATGTGTTCATGTTTCGTGTGTAAAAAAACACAGTATTTTTAACACAATGTACTCATCTGTACACCGCTGTTTACACTGTCCTAAAAACGGCTGATGAGTTCCTTTATTCTATGAAGTCCCTCCTTCAGAAATACGTAATGAGTTCTGATTGTGCCAGCGGTTCCTGTGTTGTGATTGGACAGCAGCTTAGCGCACGTGGAAAGGTCACGCCTCTTAACGGGAGATGTATGCGCTTAATGATCTCTACAGCGTCCCTGGGAAAGCCAAACAAAGGTGATTTGACTCCGGGATGAAAATAACAGCGTCTCGACGACATGGCGACAAACACACTCAAACGCAACACTTCCTTTTCTCCACGCGACACGTCCTCTTCTCCACGTGTGACAGCAACAAGACCACGCCCCCTTTTTTGGCGTATTCTTGTGGGCGGAGGTTAGTCTGTTCTACTGTTCTACTGACGTCATTTATGAAGGAAGTACCAGGATGTAGTCCAAGCCGGCCGTTCGCTGTAGGCTTTGAAAGGGAACTTCTGTTAAATAAAATATCTCGCTTGGCATTGAACTTTGAGCTTTATAATTTTACAGGTATTATTTATGCTCTAACAGCAACATTACACACTAACTAAAGTTTGAACAGTGGGATCACGAAGAACGGGACCTTTAATAGTTTTAGCGACGCTACTGCTCATTGTTTGTTTATTGAGTAAGGCTTATTTTGTGGAAATAATTATTTCTTATTTGCAGTTGATCTCCAGAGCGGCAGATGGCAGGAGAGTCTAAAGTGATCTCATAACTTCAGAGAGAGAGAGAGAGAGAGAGAGAGAGAGAGAGAGAGAGAGAGAGAGAGAGAGATACAAATACAAACACGGCGGACGGGAAACACTGTATCTGTGCGCCTGTAGATTAACGGTAAGCGAGTCTAAACTTTACCTCGAAATCGCAACAAAGTTATCAAAATGTAAGTTTCCTAAACTCATTGGAACTACAGTTTCCTAGCACACGCCGGTAGTTAACGTGTACAGCTGTGTGCACTAGGTTACAGTCAGCTGGATATAGACTGGTCAACAGACTAATTGACTTTCTATTCATTAAATAATCCTGAGCAGCAAATCATCACATCATAATGATTTCTGAAGTAATGAGTAATGATACTGAAAATACACATAGATCTTTAAAAGTGTATATATATATATATGTATGTATGTGTGTGTGTGTGTGTGTGTGTGTGTGTGTGTGTGTGTGTATATATATATATATATATATATATATATATATATATATATATATATATATATATATATATATATATATATAATGTGTGTGTGTCAATCCAAAAATTATTCAGACACCAGATTTTTTTTACTAGTGTGTGCAGGACACTATAGCTCATTTATGTAAGAGAGGAGAGTAAAATAAAATAAACTGTGACATATTATAACCCAACATTTCTTCATACAGTGAATACCAGTACAACTGATAATTTTTTTACCTTTTACACCACAGACTGAACAAAATGAACCATTGGTTGACCTAAATTGGTATTATCTAATTGTTTACTTAAATTTAACAGTTGATTGTGAACCATTACATACCTTTCTATCAAAGTTTTCTGACATTATCAAGATGAATTTATGACATTAGGGGTGTAACGGTACACTAAACTGACGGTTCGGTACGTCCCTCGGTTCTGAAGTCCCGGTTCGGTATGGATTCGGTACAGCAGTTTTACAAAATTGCTTTTTATTAATTTTCATTCAACAGTGGTTTAATGAAAAAAATTGTGTCTGTCCTTAAATGAATTAAATTATAACTAAAAGTTTCTTAAAGATAATGCTGTACACTATATAGGGAGCCCTTACTTGCATATAGCTATTAAAGATTAACAGCAGAGCCCAAACTATTAGCCTAAATTCAGTTGCTATTTATTTTTAGATATAATAATCAACACTCATAAGCTTCACATAAGGCAGTTTTTGCATTCACTTCTAAATCAAATTATTTGTATTCGTTGTTGAAATATAATCATTTAGTGGCTGTAATTTTCATGACAGGTTTATTTAAACATACATTAAATAAACAAGACATCACTAACAGGCTAAGTAGTATATAATGAATATAATGGCTAATATAATGAATATAACGGCTAATATAATGATATAACGGCTAATATAATAAATATAACGGCTAATATAATGAATATAACGGCTAATATAGTGCATGTATTCAGTGAAAGAGTTGATTTCTCTAGTAAGCTACAGCTGTGGACACTGAAGGACTTCTGAGTAAACGTGATTCTGCATGACATTGTTTACAAGCAGTTTTATTGTCTTTCCGCGGTTGAAACGCAGATGGAGCGATTACACAGCATATGATACATTTCAGTACGTTGTAATGTATCCTCAACATACCTTAAGTAAGGAATAATTGACGACGGGCCGTTCAATTATTAGAATAATTATGCACACCCGAGGTGGTGATGCGGTCACGACGCGAAGCGGAGTGTTACACCTCGGGTGTGCATTATTATTCTAATAATTGAACGGCCCGGAGTCAATTATTCCACTTATACTACGGTTACCACACCTCAAGACATCGATCCGAAGATATATTTAAAGGGATTCGTCCGGGTTTTTGTTCTTAAATCGCTATTGTGAGTAGGACTATTTCTTCCGCGTCTCATCCAACGGCTCTTTTGTTAGTTCCGAAACGTCATTTTAAAGCTGTTAACAAAGGCTTGAGCCGTTGATAGCATTCTACTGCAGTTATTAATAAAGTTATTAGAGAGAGAGAGAGAGAGAGAGAGAGAGAGAGAGAGCGAGAGAGAGTGCTTGTGTGAATTAGGCTGCCTCTGTGCGTCTCTAAACAGCTGTTATTACCTCACTAGTGAAAAAATGTCACGTGTAGCCTTTAAGTTGCTCCACTATATAGGCTAACTGATCAAATGGTCAGGGCAGCGCTGACACCTTTAGTGAAAACTGTAGTGTGTGTGCGAGCATGTGTGATTTCAGTAATGAGACAGAAAAGCTTGCCTTTGACGCCGCTTCCGTCTGTTGTTCTTCATCTGGTCTGTCTAATACGGCTGCCGCCCAGTTGTTGAACGTTTTATATTCACCGTAAATATTAAGATTTACTTTAGGAAAATCGTCTGTCATGTTGTTGTTTTTTAGTCCTGTAATGTCCGTTATTACAGTTAACTATGTGAAGTGATAAGGAACTGTAATGCGGTCAAGAGCTGCTGGAACTACGTTCACTGTGCATCTCCCAGAAAATAATTGCACACCTCAGAACGTTCATCAGCCAATCAGATTCAAGCATTCAACGGCCCTGTAGTATAAGATTTATTAATTTTTGTTTATTCTTTAGGAAGAGATGATCGCATTGACTCACGCGCCGCTTTAAGTTGAACTGATACGCGTCTATCAGTCACATCACATTAAAGAGCGTTAAAACGGCATTTATCGTTTGAATTTGGTGATAAAATGGACTTAATACTTACTTAATATGTTCGTGTGGGAACTCGGATTGAAGTGTGTTCCACGCTTACAACAAGCCGACTGTTAACTGTTAAAGATTAGATTCATAACCGTTCGGTACACGCGTGCACCGTACCGGAAGCCCTATACCGAAACGGCTCAATACGAATACGTGTACCGGTCCGTTACACCCCTATATGACACAGTTTAAGTTCTTGTCGTGTTGTTTTACCATAAACTATAGCGCATGATGTGAGAGAATGTTGAAGGTGTCTGAATACATTTTGGTTTGACTGTATGTTTAAAAATGTTTGTGTGTGTGACCGTGTGCACGCTGCACAGTTACTGACTCTTGATCATCTGTCTATAGTCCTTTGTATCAGGAGTTGGCTTGGACTTCTCATGGGTGCATCTGTGTGCCGGTACGGCCGCTCGCTCCTGTCTGTCCCGGGTCACGGCAAGGCCGGTCACAAGGGGGATCTGTTGGTTGGGGATGACTCTCTGGACGGTCTGGACAGACAGGAGGACATCGCCCAGTTCCCCTATGTGGAGTTCACAGGCCGAGACAGCATCACCTGCCCTACTTGCCAGGGGTCTGGGCGCATCCCATCAGGTATGGACCTCAAAATACGTGTGTTAAAGGGAGAATCTCGTGAAAACATGTCCAGATCATATTTCAGCTTGAAAAACAGAAGGAATGAGCCCTATATTAGAACCATGAAACTTATACTGAGACTTTAATTGCAGGGCAATTGAAAAATGTATTCCCAAACATTCTCATTATTTTACTGCAACTGCACATTTTACTTTTAAACTTGTATTTCCCGTTATCGACAATGATCATTCTTCATAAATTCTCATTGCTCAAGATCTAGGTACCTTACTTTGGTGACAGGATATCCAAATACGAAAGCCTTTCTTTAATTTGCCTTTAAATTGTGAAAGACTTCTACACAACAGTATCATAAGTTGTTGTGTAAAAATAAGTTATTGATCGAGGTCATGAGGTTATAGAGATGTCAGTGTGACCTTTGGTAGGATTCTCATGTTATCTGACCATCTGATTGAATTTCAGGGCAGGTGAATGAGTTAGTCGCCCTGATCCCCTACAGCGATCAAAGGTTACAGCCACGGAGAACGTAAGTTATCACACACAGCCCATTCTCCATTTGATATTTGAAGCCACAAAGTAGTATGCATCTTAATTTTAAAAAAGCATTAATTTAAAGCATGCTTTAAAGGGATAGTTCACCCAAACATTCTTTCATCATTTACTTAACCTCATGCCATCCTGATGTGTATGACTTCCTTTCTTCAGATAAACCCAAATAATGATGTTTAGGAAAATATGGATCTTTAGTCCATGTAATGGTAATGGTTGACGCTTGAAAAACCACACACCGCGATCATGACAGTAATCCAAATGACCACAGTGCATGAATCCATGCCTTCTGAAGTGAAGCGATGGGTGTTTGTGAGAGAAAAAAAGAATAATTTAAGCTCTTAACTATGCGCTTATGGCTGAACTTCTATCATGTGCGATCAAGATGCTTCAAATGATTCAGAACGCAGTGGCACGTCTTGTCTTCAACGAGCCCAAAAGGGCCCATGTCACACCTCTCTTCATCTCTCTGCACTAGGTTTGGGTACCGTACCTACAGTGAGGAAAATAAGTATTTGAACACCCTGCTATTTTGCAAGTTCTCCCACTTAGAAATCATGGAGGGTCTGAAATTGTCATCGTAGGTGCATGTCCACTGTGAGAGACATAATCTAAAAAAAAAAATCCAGAAATCACAATGTATGATTTTTTAACTATTTATTTGTATGATACAACTGCAAATAAGTATTTGAACACCTGAGAAAATCAATGTTAATATTTGGTACAGTAGCCTTTGTTTGCAATTACAGAGGTCAAACGTTTCCTGTAGTTTTTCAGCAGGTTTGCACTGCAGGAGGGATTCTGGCCCACTCCTCCACACAGATCTTCTCTAGATCAGTCAGGTTTCTGGCCTGTCGCTGAGAAACACGGAGTTTGAGCTCCTCCAAAGATTCTCTATTGGGTTTAGGTCTGGAGACTGGCTAGGCCACGCCAGAACCTTGATATGCTTCTTACAGAGCCACTCCTTGGTTATCCTGGCTGTGTGCTTCGGGTCATTGTCATGTTGGAAGACCCAGCCTCGACCCATCTTCAATGCTCTAACTGAGGGAAGGAGGTTGTTCCCCAAAATCTCGCAATACATGGCCCCGGTCATCCTCTCCTTAATACAGTGCAGTCGCCCTGTCCCATGTGCAGAAAAACACCCCCAAAGCATGATGCTACCCCCCCCATGCTTCACAGGGATGGTGTTCTTGGGATGATGCTCATCATTCTTCTTCCTCCAAACATGTTTAGTGGAATTATGACCAAAAAGTTCTATTTTGGTCTCATCTGACCACATGACTTTCTCCCATGACTCCTCTGGATCATCCAAATGGTCATTGGCAAACTTAAGACGGGCCTTGACATGTGGTGGTTTAAGCAGGGGAACCTTCCGTGCCATGCATGATTTCAAACCATGACGTTTTAGTGTATTACCAACAGTAACCTTGGAAACGGTGGTCACACCTCCCGTGTAGTTCTGGGCTGATTTCTCACCTTTCTTAGGATCATTGAGACCCCACGAGGTGAGATCTTGCATGGAGCCCCAGTCCAAAGGGAGATTGACAGTCATGTTTAGCTTCTTCCATTTTCTAATGATTGCTCCAACAGTGGACCTTTTTTCACCAAGCTGCTTGGCAATTTCCCCGTAGCCCTTTCCAGCCTTGTGGAGGTGTACAATTTTGTCTCTAGTGTCTAGTGTCTTTGGACAGCTCTTTGGTCTTGGCCATGTTAGTAGTTGGATTCTTACTGATTGTATGGGGTGGACAGGTGTCTTTATGCAGCTAACGACCTCAAACAGGTGCATCTAATTTAGGATAATAAATGGAGTGGAGGTGGACATTTTAAAGGCAGACTAACAGGTCTTTGAGGGTCAGAATTCTAGCTGATAGACAGGTGTTCAAATACTTATTTGCAGCTGTATCATACAAATAAATAGTTAAAAAATCATACATTGTGATTTCTGGATTTTTGTTTTGTTTTAGATTATGTCTCTCACAGTGGACCTCACTGTGTATAACCTGTATGTAACCGGACCAAATTAGAAGGCAGATTTTGGTGCCTCATTTCGGTGCCACTTAAATTCAAACGTGCATTTTACGCTTTGGCTGGGCTGAGCCAGAGACAGACGCGCTCACCGCTCGTCACATATCACAACTATTCAGTGTTTTAAACCACAAAATTTTTGCACAGACAGGGTGCACAGCAAACAAGATAAAAAACACAGAAATACGTTTTTATAAGCTGTCGACCCAAAAAAATGAGCGTTTAAGGAGACAAAAGTGGTTGATACAGGCAATAAGACGTGAAGCTTTAGCAGGAAGAATGGGTACATTTTAGGATCCTGACACTCAGTATGAATATGTGTGCAGTAAACATTTTGTCACTGTTAAGTGAAATATCCAAATGTCAGTTTTCTATATAATATTTCCTGTGGCTGATTACGTTCCCCTCTAGTGGGCGGAGTTCTCAGTGTCGCGCTCCGTCTCAATGGCCTGTATCCACTTTTGTTTTCCTTAAACGCTCGTTTTTTGGGTCAATGGCTTATAAAAACTTCTGGGATTTTGGTTCTGGGTTTTTTTTAGCTTGTTTGCTGTACACCCTGTCACATATAAACTTTTATACATTGTTCAGTTTTTTATTATAAGTCAAAAATGACAAGGAGGCCACTTCCCGCAATACAAAGTCAATGGAGGCAGTTTGATTATGTTATTGCTGCTGTGTGTCATGTGAGAAGCATGATGCGTCGCTGTGGAAAACAATAAGGCAATAACAATAAGTATAAAATACTTATAACTTATAACAATAAGTTCATAAAATATTTAGCCAGAGAATATGGTCATATTTCTGCAAAATAATGCTAAACCTTGAAGCTGGTTTGTAGCATACCAAGAATACTGACTACTTTGCTGTGTTTAGTGTTAAATTAGGCCTATTTTATTTGGGTTAGATGGCTAAGGTTTTACTGTTAATTTGTTAAGTAGCCTAAAATGTGTTTTGTATCTATTGATATTTAAGTATACTTTAAACTTTTAATAAATTGTTAAATTTAAAGATAAAATTAGTTTTTTTAAATAAAAAAACATTCTTTTAAAGGGGTGGTAAATCACGATTTCACTTTTCTAACTTTAGCTAGTGTGTAATGTTGCTTTTTGAGCATAAACAACATCTACAAAGTTACAACGTTTAAAGCAAAGGGAGATATTTGCTTTTAAAGAAATCAATTTCTAAGGACTACAGCAAACGGCCGCTAGGGACTACAGACATTCCTCCAGGGTCTCTGACATCACCAGCCCCAATATTTACATAAACCCCTCCTCCGAGAATATGAAATAAGGGGGGGCGAGGTCATTTTGTATCGCCGCGGGGAAGCGTTATTGTGGTAGGCTAGTTAGTAGGCTGGAGTGTTGTTGCCAATGCCGACGAAACGCTGTTATGTTCATCCGGATTGCAGGTCCACTTTGTTCAGCTTCCTAGGGACGGGGGTGCGTTGCAGTGTGTTTAACATACAACATGTTATATGCATGCGTGTATGAGACAGAGGGGAACACGGTCGCATTTGCAGCAGATATATGCTGCCCATCATAAATCAAAGCACGAGACAGACAGAAGTCGGAGGAGAAGATCAGAAAATGTGACATAATGGACAATATTCGTCTGTGTTTGCAATACACGAGCCGCGGTTCAGCTGCGCGAGACACACACTGCCAGTGTGAGATGGGCGCGCGCGGCTCCCGCTGCACATTTCACGGAGGAAAGCTTCCACAATCTTCATGAGTTCAATGCAGGATTCGCACAACGGCTTGTCCTGAAAGATGGATTTAAAAACAGAAGCTGTTTACGGGCCACCATCTGTAAGTGTGATTTTTTTTTTTCGGCGATGTGTTTTCCTGTAATAGTTTGTATTGTTAATTGTACGTTGTAGCAAGGAAGTAAACATGACAACGCTGTTTGGCTCTGCAAACCAGTTTGTTAAATGCTCATTCATACTTAACGTCATCCGACAAACCCCTAACGTTACAAACTTTATTTTAAATCTCAACAGCGAACTTGGCATTAGTGTAAATTATTCTTTGATTAGAGCTTTTATGTATTGTTTATCTACAGGCATGCTAAACATGGTTCTGTGTTTGATTTGGCTACTAATAAAGCCAATGTTTAGTGTTCGTTCTTGCGACAGATATTTGGCTATAATCGTTCTAAAAATACAAAAGTAACAGTGCCATTCAGTAGCGATCACTATAGATCCGCAGTCTTTACTCTTGAGGACTGAACCGGTTCTGCTCGATCATCTTCACTAAAATTGTCTGGGTCTGATTCGGGCTCAAATTGGTATGGTTTTATTGACGCCATTGTACTACTCAAAGCACAGTCTACCTGTAAAGGTAAGGGGCGTGACGTTTCCGACAAACGTGCATTAGGCGAATCACAACACACTGGGCCAGCTAACCAATCAGAGCCCATTGCGTATTTTTGAGGGACTGGCTTCATACAACCCGGAAACCATCAGACCGTTTTTACAAGGAGGGACAGAGCAGTGTAGAATAAAGGTCAAATATATGAAAAATAATGCCATTTTTTTAAAAACGAAGCATGAACACATGTTACAGTGCCCCCCACAAACACAATCAAGCCTTCGAAAGAATGTGTTTTACCACCCCTTTAATGTCATCCACCGTCGTTTTGTGGCTCTTTAAAAAAAAATTATTATAAAAGTATCCGTTTAGGCACAGGTACCGTTTTAAAAGTATCGGTTTGGCACCGGTATCGTAAAAAACCCAAATGATACCCATCGCGCTGCTCGCATCAAGTTCAAGGCATTGCCGCTTGCTTACAGATCCACCACAGACTCAGCTCCCGCATACTTCCATGTGCTCCTACGAGTCTACATCCCCACCAGAAGTCTTCGCTCAGATAAGGAGCAACGGCTCATGGTACCATCACAGAGAGGCATGAAATCCCTTTCCAGAACGTTTTCGTTAACGGTTCCTTGCTGATGGAACGATCTTCCCATCTCCATCCGGAATGCAGAATCGCTGAAAACTCTGCGAGCACTTAACCTCATCTTAAAAAAAATATAAAAAATTCTTCTCTCCCCTCTTTATTCTAGCTTATGCTACTCTAAGCAATGTCCAAACCTTAGTATTTCAGGCACTTTTTGTGATTATTCACCTCTTTATGACGGATCACTTCCTGTATTCCTCAGTTGTAAGTCACTTTGGATAAAAGCGTCTGCTATGAATAAATGTAAAAGTAAACTATTAACCACCGCTTCTTCACACAAGAATTGGCGGTTCTTTATGCTTTCGCATCACTGCGTTTATGTCATGCTGAACTTGTAAATACATCTAAGGCCCTGTTTACACCTGATATTAAGATTGTTTTGGTCGATCGCAGGTGGACAATGCTAAATACAGCCGTAAACGGGTCTAAAACATTTTGAGCTTGTCCACTTTCGGCCACTTCCAGAGGTAGTTGAAAACACATTCGAGCGAATTGCTTTCCTAGTGCAGGGCTGTACAGTGCATATATGTCGCACGTGCTACAAAAAAATCGGTCCGTGCGATGAATATATTTACCCCAGTAGCACGCGTGCGATACAGTTTAGCATGTGAGACAGAGCTCGTTTGAGTGAAGGGAGAATTAGTTTTGTGCTCGTGTGAGGTTAATCTAGGGCTGCACGATTGACTGAAATTAAACCAAAATCGAGATTTGTCTTTGTCAAATTATGAAAATCGCTTCAATTTTTAAACAAATAAATAAATATATGTGCAGATGAAGCACAGCACTGTTCAGGGCGGATCGATCGGTTCACAATAAATGCTGCTCTATCTCTGCATGCACTGTGAGATGGAGTCATTGGCATTTTAGTTCGAAAGCGGCACGGTTTGCATGAAAAACTGCTAATAAAAGCTGTCAGCCGCGGGCTCGGTACGCATCGAACCCGAGACTCTGAAGGAGGTGGCACTCGAACTGTCCCGCGAATTCACGTGAATTTGCGCATATGCGCGCAATCAGGGCAACAAATGAACTTCATGCGACGCACATACAGTAAACCCAAGAGTTGTTTACTCTGCGCATAATAGCACCAAATTAATAAAAACAATATATTTACGGCAGTGTGTTTTCTATCATCCGCCGTGCACATTTTTGATGACGTAAGATGAACAAGTGCACCAGGGTTCGATAGAATCCAGTTGAGTGTGAAATCAGACCAGCGCTGCGGGGGACGCGGGAACAATGGCGTTTGGACATGACCCCAGCAAACGTGCCCAGTGTTAAAGCCCCTTAATGTGTATTAGAAAAAGCAACAACCTCTTTCCAAACTTGTAATGAGAAGCGTTCACAAACCTGTTTGTAGAGAACATTAATCGAGTGTTTGAAATAACCTACTTTTGTAATCTGACAGGCTTCACATCACAGAATCAGGCAAAAATTATATTATTTTATAATATTCTGTAGTACAGTGATAGATTCGCGGTGTAGAGATGTGTACAGTACTTTCTTTCTTTCTCAGTGAGTACATACGATAAAATGAGAAAAATTAAGACATTAGTCACATTTTTTTAAATCATAATTTAATATTTTATTATAAAACCTTAGACCTTTCTAATGATTTATGTTTTCTTTAAAATATAATAATAATTGTTATTATTATTTTTATTCTTAAATATTAGTTTTTTATAGCACTTTTTGCATTTTTCAGACATGGTAACAGACGTTTTATACATGTGCTAGAATTTTGTGGGCTGTGCTACAAAACTTTCAACCTCTGTAGCACCAGTGCTATGTGCAAAAAAATTTTACGTACAGCCCTGTAGTGTAAACGCTCATGTGGTTGAATGTGTTTGAACAGCCTCCACCTATTGACCTAATGTGTAAACATTATGGGAAGCGTGCTAGCCAAACAGGATTTTAACTTTGTCGGCTGAGACTCCAGTTTGGTTTGAAGAGGAAAAACGTATCAAGCACAATGTTCTCTCCATTCCTGGTTTCTAACTAAATTAAAATATTAGTATTTTTCTTACAAACACCCATCGTTTCACTTCAGAAGACATTAGCTGTTTCCATCAACACTCTGAGACATTTATGATGGAGGAAAAAAGAGACACAGTGCAATTTTTTTTTTACATATATATATATATATATATATATATATATATATATATATATATATATATATATATATATATATATATATATATATATATATATATATATATATATATATATATATATATATATATATATATATATATATATATATATATATATATATATATATATATATATATACACACACACTCACCTAAAGGATTATTAGGAACACCAGTTCAATTTCTCATTAATGCAATTATCTAATCAACCAATCACATGGCAGTTGCTTCAATGCATTTAGGGGTGTGGTCCTGGTCAAGACAATCTCCTGAACTCCAAACTGAATGTCGGAATGGGAAAGAAAGGTGATTTAAGCAATTTTGAGCGTGGCATGGTTGTTGGTGCCAGACGGGCCGGTCTGAGTATTTCACAATATGCTCAGTTACTGGGAATTTCACGCACAACCATTTCTAGGGTTTACAAAGAATGGTGTGAAAAGGGAAACACATCCAGTATGCGGCAGTCCTGTGGGCGGAAATGCCTTGTTGATGCTAGAGGTCAGAGGAGAATGGGCCGACTGATTCAAGCTGATAGAAGAGCAACTTTGACTGAAATAACCACTCGTTACAACCGAGGTATGCAGCAAAGCATTTGTGAAGCCACAACACGCACAACCTTGAGGCGGATGGGCTACAACAGCAGAAGACCCCACCGGGTACCACTCATCTCCACTACAAATAGGAAAAAGAGGCTATAATTTGCACAAGCTCACCAAAATTGGACAGTTGAAGACTGGAAAAATGTTGCCTGGTCTGATGAGTCTGGATTTCTGTTGAGACATTCAGATGGTAGAGTCAGAATTTGGCGTAAACAGAATGAGAACATGGATCCATCATGCCTTGTTACCACTGTGCAGGCTGGTGGTGGTGGTGTAATGGTGTGGGAGATGTTTTCTTGGCACACTTTAGGCCCCTTAGTGCCAATTGGGCATCGTTTAAATGCCACGGCCTACCTGAGCATTGTTTCTGACCATGTCCATCCCTTTATGACCACCATGTACCCATCCTCTGATGGCTACTTCCAGCAGGATAATGCACCATGTCACAAAGCTTGAATCATTTCAAATTGGTTTCTTGAACATGACAATGAGTTCACTGGACTAAAATGGCCCCCACAGTCCCCAGATCTCAACCCAATAGAGCATCTTTGGGATGTGGTGGAACGGGAGCTTCGTGCCCTGGATGTGCATCCCACAAATCTCCATCAACTGCAAGATGCTATCCTATCAATATGGGCCAACATTTCTAAAGAATGCTTTCAGCACCTTGTTGAATCAATGCCACGTAGAATTAAGGCAGTTCTGAAGGTGAAAGGGGGTCAAACACAGTATTAGTATGGTATTCCTAATAATCCTTTAGGTGAGTGTATGTGTGTGTATATATATATATATATATATATATATATATATATATATATATATATATATATATATATATATATATATATATATAATATAATTTTTATTTTTATACAGGTAACGGGGCTTTATTTTCAAATGTTTTATGTGATATTCCAATTTTGCAAAGTTAAATTCATTACTTTGGATGGAAACATAGCTAAATATAGCTGCAAGCAGCAATTATCGGGCCAAGCACAAAGAACACGATAAGTCATGCCAACATGGCTGGGAGCATCAGACCAACTGCAACAGTGAGCAATTAAAGACATATTAAGATAATTTTAGGCAAATGCTTGAAAAATCTAATGCAGTCACTAGTAATGTGATTTTAATAGTTGACCAATAGGAACCACTTTTTGACCACTTTTGTTCAAAAACTGATATGGTGTGATCAGAGGAAGGTGACAATGACACCTGCAAAGTTTGGTATCAATATATCAAAGCACTGCAAAGATATAGCCTCAAGAGTCATTTTGGCATCATGCCTCAACTTTGCTGCTGCGGTATACAAAAATGTTTTTGTTTGTTGTGACTAGGGTTGGGTATCGTTTTTTTTTTTTTCGATATTGGTGCCAAACCGATACTTTTAAAGCGGTATCGGTGCCTGAGCGGTGCCTGAACCGATACAAAACAAAAAAGAGACAAAATGAGGTGGATGAGATTAAAGTATGGCTTTTTATAGATTTTTTTTATTATTATTATTATTTAAATGTAAAACGTTATTACAAGTTTAAAGTATACTTAAATATATAAATATAAATAAATACAAAACACAATATACTTAACAAACTCACAGTAAAACTAAAGCCACCTAACCCGACTACAACAGGCCTAATTTAACACTAATAACAGTTACAGTAATAACAGCAGTCGTCTGTATTCTTGGTATGCTACAAACCGGCTTCAACGTTCAGCTTTATTTTGCAGAAATATGACCATATTCTCTGGCTAAATATTTTAGTGCTTCTCACATGACACACAGTTAGCGCTGTAGGACAGCTCAGCTGTATCAGGTTTATTTTGCTTTTTCTTTTTTATTCAAAATATTCACGAACTTGCTAACTATGTCATGAACTATCTGACATTCTGATTTTCAAATGTGTGTGAGTGAATATGTGTGAGTTGATCTATACTGCGCGATGGGCGGCGCCATGTTAGTTTGCACCTCAGAGAATCAGATCTGTCGGATTTACATCACGTAAATTCATCCACGTCTCACGCAATGCATGAAGTAAGTGACCGCTGAACTGGGAGAAGAATAGAGTAAACTATATAGTTACTATATAATGTGTATCTGATATGAATAAAACACGTAATCAATTTATAACTGTCTGAAAGGATTGTTTTTGTCGCTTCCATAGACAATGAGCATTTAAATGTCTGGAACCTAAAATAAACATTATGTGGTTTAAAGCACTGAATAGTTGTGATATGTGACGAGCGGTGAGCGCGTCTGTCTGCCAAAGCATGAAAGCATGTTGAATTTAAGTGGCACTGAAATGAGGCACCGAAATCTGCCTTCTGATTCGGTCCGGTACATATGGCACCGGGTTTCGGTACCCAACTCTAGTCATGACGACTCTTTCGAATATTCCGATCTATTATGACCTCTGACCTGTAAAGTTGCCAGAATAATAATAATACTCTGTTTGTTAATTGGCCAGAGGAGAACTGGCACCCCGACTGAGCCTGGTTTCTCCCAAGGTTTATTTTTCTCCATTAGGTCACCTGATGGGGTTTTGGTTTCCTTGCCACTGTTGCCTCTGGCTTGGCGTGCCCAGTTGGGGACACTACATTTCACTAAATCTTTCTTAATTTTTTCGACTAAATATCCAAATAAATCTAATTATTAAACTAAATTAACCATATAAACTAAATTACTGATCTTCCCACATTGTCACTGATGATAATTGAAATGAGCTGATGACATCACCGTTTTCTCCGGAGCGGCTGTACAGCCGAATCAAATTCTGTTGCATTATTTTGCTGTTTGACACTGTGAAGCTGCTTTGAAACAATCTGCATTGTAAAAAGCGCTATATAAATAAAGTTGACTTGACTTTGTCGACAAGAAATCCATAACTTTTTGTCAGCACAGTCTGAAGATGATACAATTTGATTTTGGTGAAAATCAGACAAATGGTCTTGGTGGAGTTTGAAGAAGTAGGTTCGAAAATCAAAGCAAAAATGGTATCTACGTTCTCGGGCATGACTCAAAGAAAATATTAAGACCAGTTCCATTACAATATGCAAATTTATATAAAAGTTATTAGCATTTTTGGAAATGTCATTATCAATTTTGACCACAAGGTGGTGCTGCCCCAAAACCTTTTGAGTACTGTCAGGGCATGGTGCCGAAGACACACACAGAGTTTACAACGACACGCCAATGCATTCGTAAAATATAACATTTTGCAACAAAATTTAAAATGGCCAACAAATTACATTTTTGAACAAAGCGTTAAGAAGTTCAGAAAATCAGAGCAACAACCTAGGAGGAGTTCAAAGAAGTGTTTTTCCCCCATAAAATTCAAAAGACTGTCCTCTATCTGTGTGCCAAATTTCATAACTTTTCCGCAAGTGGTTCTATGGGCCACCATAGACTTCCAGAGCGGAAGAAGAAGAATGCCAATGACCTTTGGTGCTTGGCCCCTAATGATTCATCCAGAGGGCTCGTGTGGATCACCGTGACAATCGCTGTGTGTGGTTTTCAAGCTTCAAAACGAGAGATTATTTCCCTAAAAAAATTTGAGTTTATCAGAAGAAAGTCAGTCATCAGAGATGGCATGAGGGTAAGTAAATGATTTGTAAAGGAAATGTCATGTTTTGGTGTGCTATCCCTTTAAAAGACTGAAATGGACTCATGATTTTGTAATTCTTCTCTTGGCAGGAAGTCGTATGTGGTCCTGTCAGTGATTTTGTGTCTGCTGGCGTTTTTTTTGGTGGCGTTCTTCCTGTTTCCACGTCCTGTGCTGGTCGTTGACGATGGCATTCGCTCTGTGACCGTCCACTTTGACCGTAACAACAGCAAAGTGCTCATCAACATGACGGTGATTCAATGACCTGTGATGAGTTTTACAATGGGTTAAATGATATTGAATGTAAAAAAATATATATCAAAGTGTCCCTGTTCAGAAAATGATGGCTAAAAAGTGTTCACAATGCTTCAAATCAGAAAAATTATTTAACGAAACTGGCCTGTTCTGAATACTGTCTGTGATATTTGT
Source organism: Romanogobio albipinnatus (assembly GCA_023566225.1). Lineage (NCBI taxonomy): Eukaryota > Metazoa > Chordata > Actinopteri > Cypriniformes > Gobionidae > Romanogobio > Romanogobio albipinnatus. The sequence continues at coordinate 5,292,748 of CM042248.1, read as the reverse complement.
TTGAAACAGAGCTCCCTGAACGTCACCAACTCTAATTTCTTCACGGTGTGGATGGACAGTGTGAGCTGTCAGGTGCTCTACATGCAGACAGTCATTGGATCTCAACAGCTGGACAATGTCATCCACATTAAGCCTCTCAGCCAGAGACAGGTATGATGAGCGGCCCACCATCGGATTTCTTTTCTCATGTTATTAAAAGTCTCTTATGATAACCAAGGGTGCATTTATTTGATGCAATAAAATGAAACTGTAATACATTTTTGAACTTTAGTGTAGATGCAGTCATTCAGTGGAATAAATGACAGATTGTTGAGCACTGGATAGTATTTGGGCTGTTTTTATATGCAGGTCAACTTCACTATCAGCATGGAGGTTGGAGGAAGTCTCTCTTATGTTTAGTGAGTATCAAATCAGTTGTCTTAAAGTGATAGTTCACCAAAAATGAAAATTCTGTCATTAATTCCTCACCCTCATGTCGTTCCAAACTTTCGTTCATCTTTGGAACACAAATGAAGATCTTTTCAGTGACATCTAAGAGCTTTCTGTGCCTCCATTAACAGCCACGCAACTACTACTTTGACGCTTCAAAAAGTTCATAAAGAGATCGTAAAACGAATCCGTATGAATCGAGAGGTTTAGTCCACATTTTCTGAAGAGACACAATCACTTTATATGATGAACACACTGAATTCAGGCTTATAAACACTTATAAACATTCATCAACGTACACATTAGGTCTGGTAAAGCATGTTCGCTTGACGTGAACGTTTGAGCTTCCTCAAGAACCAATGAGGTTCATTCTCGTGTTACGCAGCACGTTTGAGCTTCAGCAAGAACCAATGAGGTTCATTCTCGTGTTACGCAGCACGTTTGAGCTTCAGCAAGAACCAATGAGGTTCATTCTTGTGTTACACAGCACGTTTCAGCTTCCTCAAGAACCAATGAGGTTCATTCTCATGTTACGCAGCACATTTGAGCTTCCTCAAGAACCAATGAGGTTCATTCTCATGTTACGCAGCACATTTGAGCTTCCTCAAGAACCAATGAGGTTCATTCTCATGTTACGCAGCACATTTGAGCTTCCTCAAGAACCAATGAGGTTCATTCTCATGTTACGCAGCACATTTGAGCTTCCTCAAGAACCAATGAGGTTCATTCTCATGTTACGCAGCACATTTGAGCTTCCTCAAGAACCAATGAGGTTCATTCTCGTGTTACGCAGCACATTTGAGCTTCCTCAAGAACCAATGAGGTTCATTCTCATGTTACGCAGCACATTTGAGCCTCAGCAAGAACCAATGAGGTTCATTATTGTGTTTCGCAGCACATTTGAGCTTCCTCAAGAACCAATGAGGTTCATTATTGTGTTTCGCAGCACATTTGGGCTTCAGCAAGAACCAATGAGGTTCATTCTCATGTTACGCAGCACATTTGAGCTTCCTCAAGAACCAATGAGGTTCATTCTCATGTTACGCAGCACATTTGAGCTTCCTCAAGAACCAATGAGGTTCATTCTCATGTTACGCAGCACATTTGAGCTTCCTCAAGAACCAATGAGGTTCATTCTCGTGTTACGCAGCACATTTGAGCTTCCTCAAGAACCAATGAGGTTCATTCTCGTGTTACACAGCACATTTGAGCTTCCTCAAGAACCAATGAGGTTCATTCTTTTGTTACGCAGCACATTTGAGCTTCCTCAAGAACCAATTAGGTTCATTCTCGTGTTACGCAGCACATTTGAGCTTCCTCAAGAACCAATGAGGTTCATTCTTTTGTTACGCAGCACATTTGAGCTTCCTCAAGAACCAATTAGGTTCATTCTCGTGTTACGCAGCACATTTGAGCTTCCTCAAGAACCAATGAGGTTCATTCTTTTGTTACGCAGCACGTTTGAGCTTCCTCAAGAACCAATGAGGTTCATTCTCGTGTTACGCAGCACATTTGAGCTTCCTCAAGAACCAATGAGGTTCATTCTTGTGTTACACAGCACGTTTGAGCTTCCTCAAGAACCAATGAGGTTCATTCTCGTGTTACGCAGCACGTTTGAGCTTCAGCAAGAACCAATGAGGTTAATTCTTGTGTTACGCAGCACGTTTGAGCTTCCTCAAGAACCAATGAGGTTCATTCTCGTGTTACGCAGCACATTTGAGCTTCCTCAAGAACCAATGAGGTTCATTCTTGTGTTACGCAGCACGTTTGAGCCTCAGCAAGAACCAATGAGGTTAATTCTTGTGTTACGCAGCACGTTTGAGCTTCCTCAAGAACCAATGAGGTTCATTCTCGTGTTACGCAGCACATTTGAGCTTCCTCAAGAACCAATGAGGTTCATTCTTGTGTTACGCAGCACGTTTGAGCCTCAGCAAGAACCAATGAGGTTAATTCTTGTGTTACGCAGCACGTTTGAGCTTCCTCAAGAACCAATGAGGTTCATTCTCGTGTTACGCAGCACATTTGAGCTTCCTCAAGAACCAATGAGGTTCATTCTCGTGTTACGCAGCACATTTGAGCTTCAGCAAGAACCAATGAGGTTAATTCTTGTGTTACGCAGCACGTTTGAGCTTCCTCAAGAACCAATGAGGTTAATTCTTGTGTTACGCAGCACGTTTGAGCTTCCTCAAGAACCAATGAGGTTCATTCTCGTGTTACGCAGCACATTTGAGCTTCCTCAAGAACCAATGAGGTTAATTCTTGTGTTACGCAGCACGTTTGAGCTTCCTCAAGAACCAATGAGGTTCATTCTCGTGTTACGCTGCACATTTGATCTTCCTCAAGAACCAATGAGGTTCATTCTTGCGCATCAAGCAGGTTCAGTTGAGCTTCTTTTTATGTTCTCAATTAATGTTTGTATGTTAATAAAGGTCTAAATTCAATCTGTTCATCATATAAAGTGATCGAGTCTCTTCAGAAAATGTGGACAAACAGCTCAATTCATATGGATTAGCTTTACGATCTCTTTATGGACTTTTTGAATTGGCCTTTAGTTGTGGTGTGACTGGGCTGTTCTTTTACATTTTTAGAACAACTTTTATATATTTATCCGTACTGTCATTGATGTGAATGGGCCTTTAGGATGAACCAGTTGATCCTTTTAAATCTTTGTCTGCTCTTCTGTTTTTGAAATATCTGTCTCTGTTTTCTCAGTGCCTTTTGCACCATGGCAAGCATCAAGGTCCACAACATTGTTGTGTTCATGCAGTAAGTTTCTCATCACCACATTTTCCCTGCTTTGTCTTTTACTGTTGTCCTACATTGACTGTTGGAGGTTCAGTGGCTTCTTTAAATTAGGCTTTCATTTCTTTGATGTAGTTTGTCAGGTTAATTATGCAGATTAAATTACATTTTTGACTTTCATGAAACCTATGGGCAGAGTTTTTTTTTTCTTCGGGATGGCCATGGAGGCACTCGTGCGACACTCCCAATCACTTGGATTCCTATTAAAATGACTGGATTTCATCTGCGAAATTCTGTGTGCCTTCTCAGTTACAAATTTTAAGAAATTGGGCATTTTAGTCTTGAGTATATGTACGGTTTTCCTCTAGATTCTTCATGATATGTTCTCTTGCACACCCCAGGACAACTGTGAAAACCTCCTACAAGGTGCGGACGGCACAGAACACTCTGGAAGCTTACCGCTACATCGACTGTGGCAACAACTCCACAAACCACCAGCCCACAGGACTGGTGTGGTCCAAACCTCACTTCCCTCCGGATGGGAAACTGCTCAGGTGAAACATCACCTAGTGGACAGCTGGATTCTCTTTGGCAACACGATTTCATTCATTTGACGCCAAATTGTGTGCTTTACTGATACTGAACCCACTGAACAGAGCAGCTATGATGTAATGTATTGCTTGAATTGACAGTATAAAACTCTCTGCTCAAGGTCTTTGCCATTTCGAGAGCTTTTCACTTGCTGTTCTATAAAAAGGTGCTATATGATTTTGCGGTGATTGATAAAAAGGGAGATTTAAATAATGAAGGGATTATCAATGCTGGGGTGCACTTTAAATAACTTTTTTTTTTTTTTTTATGTAAAGATGTTACATTCATTGATTATGCCAAAGATTTCATGTGTTTGTCATTTCTCTGATCAATGGTTCTTGAAGTCATTCAGCAACTTGAATCGGTCACAAAGAATCAGACCAGTTGTCATATTTACAGCAAAATAGCATGTGGTTATGTTCTCAAAGGATTTGATTTGTGAACCTCAGAGTTTACATTCCGACTGCTGTGAAACTGAAGATTAGGTGACTGTTGCAAAACAATTAAGTGTGTCACTTTGCTTCTGTGAAGCCATGAGAACTGAAATTTGATGTTCAATAGTAATTATGCTGGATGTTTTGCTTTTACTCATGCATTAGGGGTTTCACCAAGTTTTCATTAACAAATTCTGAAAATGCTTCTAGTCATGAATCACCAGATTACCGCTAGTTTGGATGTTGTAAGAAGGGCATTTGTTTCTTTGCTGAAGTTGCACATTTTGGTAAATTATTGCTATTTTCATATCAAATCTCCTCAGCGCCTTGATATTGTATTTTTCATTGTCTTAAGATGAGATAAATAAGCTGATAATAAAAAAGGTTTAATGCAGTTGTTCTTTTGAATATAATAGGGAGGAAATGGTATGGAAATTTCACATCACGATTTTAGTGACCCAAATTATCACGGTTATCAATATTATCATGGTTTTCTTCAAAGGAGATGAGTGTTAAAAAAAAAACCAGATGCACACTTAAAACATTTCAATAAGTTTTATTATATTTGAAAATCAACAAACAAAAATAAATCAAGCAGTTCTATGCAATTTTTTTAAGATAGATTCTATTCTGTGGGATTTCCTTCCTTATAATGGCCGTCATCAAAAGCAACGCATAAATAATAATTTGGTGTAAATATATTCTCTAAAATTATCTCTGTAAATATGTTCTATCAGCTATGATGCATTTAAATCTAGCATATTTTGTGTAAGAGCCCAAACAGTATCCTATGAAATAATGCATATCCATATTTTCATATGATTTGACAGTTTATTTTATTAAATATCAAAATTCCAAAATGTGTGCATCATACACCTACACTTTAAAAAAAAAAAGGTTCTATATGGCACCAAAAATGGTTCTTGGCTCGTAATCATAGGGGAACCTTTTTTAGGACTATATAGCACCAATTTTGGTGCTTCAGCGGTTCTTCAGAGGTGCTATATAGCACCTTACAGTCCTTCCAGAAAAATGCAGCTTTTTGTTGTGATTGTTGCGGGCAAAATCCTTGATTATGCGGAGCGTTTTCTTAAAAAATGCGATGAAAAATGCGGGATTTTTATGCAATTTTATGCGATGAAATTGCGGGAACTTGCAAAAACTGCGGTTTGATGAAAAAGAGAAAAAAAGCTCTACATCACAGAAAGTGCTGGAATATTTAAGTTCTCATCTTGTTTTATTGAAGACCTTAATAAACACACGGCTCAAATTTACAAAACATTGAGTCAAACAAGTTCTGTAGCTTTACAAAAGGAATATGCTACAACTTCTGAAAAATGAATAAATAACTTCCTGTTTTACAGAGCTAGCTTTACAAAACACACATTTGAGTGCTTCCAGTGCACAAAGTGCAATCTCTTAAAGGGGTAGTTCATCCAAAAATGTAAATTCTGTCATTAATGACGTCCCCTCATGTCGCTGGACACCCGTCAGACCTCCGTTCGTCTCTAAATAACGACTTATATAGTGATGACCGATTTCAAAACACAGCATCATGATGCTATGAATCAGTGAGTCGATTCATGATTCGGATCGCGTGTCAAACTGCTGAAATACGTGACCGAACCGCTGAATCGACTCATTGATTCATAACGCTTCAAAGCTTCATGATGCTGTGTTTTGAAATCGGTCAACACACCGGGAAAATGCTTTGCTCTTTTGCTGTTATTTTTGTTGGCCAATGGGAGTTTGCACTTCATCATGGTTTCTCTGATATCTATGGTTTCACTGGTATCTATGGTTTCTCCGCGGGGTTTGCAGCTTTTCGATGAAGTTCACGTCGGGTAATTACGTCACTTCAAAACGTTCCCATGGCAATAGGCGGAAATGGCGGCTCTTGTGTGAAGTAAACGAAAATTTTTCAACTTTCTGCTAATATATATATGACTTTTTTCGCCATGAATATGCGGGGATTATGAAATCATGCTAGCCCCGCATATTTTGCACGCGGAAATAGGCAATTTATGCGGCGAAAGTGCGGCGTATTTGAAAAAATGCGGCTCCTGCATAAATATGCAGACTTTGGCTGATTATGCGTTAAATCACGCGATCGCATAATCACGTTTTTCTGGAGGGACTGACCTTAGTCAAAGAACCGCTGAAGAACCGCTGAAGAACCACTGGAGCACCGAAATTGGTGCTATATAACACTAAAAAAGGTTCCCCTATGATTACGAGCCAAGAACCATTTTTGGTGCCATATAGAACCTTTTTTTTTTAGAGTGTAGGTGAACACTTTACAGCTGGTTTTATGACTGTACGTCATTCTCTTCAAAAGTTAGAAAAGCTTGTATGTAACTTTAGAGACGGTCCCTAAATTCACGGATCTCGAATGTAAAGCTAACTTTATGCCAGTCATGTCAGATGCACTATTTTCGCTGCTAAAATAGAACAAATACTGTCAACCACTGTATGATGAATGAATCTCCTGCGCACATCGCACGTTTTGAGTGCAGATTTCAGTGAGAGCGCGCTCTGAACAAAACTTACCTTGGTTCCCTTTCGAGAGGTCTCTCGTATTGCGTATGGGAAAACTCCTTTTCTCGAGAATATGAAGCAACAACTTTATTCTAGTGATGGGGAGTCGACTCCAAAAGAGTCTCGGTGTCGACTCTGATGCTGTGTCCGAAAATCGCTCACTTGTTTAATAATTCTCTAATCCCTATAAAGTGCATGGCAGTTGAGTGCACTATAAGCAAGGAGTGAATGAAATGAAGCGAGGAATTCAGACACTGACGTAAAACATCGCGTCAGAGAGCTGTTGCGTCGCAGAAACTTTCACACACATTTATTTGAGTGCTTACTTTAGAAATAGGAAACAGTCACAGCGACTTTAGTTTGTAATTATACATAGGCTTCCTTCATGCTAGCTTTAGTTTAATTGATAGTGCCTATTAATGCAATAAATATAAATTTGGTTTTCTATGGTTAACCTTGTGTTCATAATCATTAAACTAAATCCTAAAAAAAAACTCACATCAAGAAGAAATACATGAATAAGTGTACATTATTATATTTATATCTGTAACTCACCCTTTAAGACAATGATCATGTGCGTTTAGCCCCATCACTCGACAACAGCTTTTTTCATGACTGTTTTCCTCTGTAAAATTAGGTATCGGCAACAGCTAGGTACAAACACTGATAGCCTCATCAAGTCATCGCTAAATTGGACTCATTTGGACGATCACGCTAAAAGGAGCGAGGTTTTAATAAGGGGATTTTAAGGCTTTGTGTAGGGGGAGAAATAATTTAAGTGTGTAACAACTGCAATTTTGTCTTATTTCTGACCCTGTTTTGATGTAAAGTAAATGGAGTCAAAAAACTAAAAAAAACTTGGAATCGAACATCCCTACTTTATTCTATAAAGTGTCTATATAAAACGCAGTGCGGTTGCACAGCAGATAGAACAGCGCAAGCTTAGCACTGATTGGCTGTGCTGCGGCAACTGCAGGAACCTATGGCAAGGCGGCTGAGAGAGCGAACCAATAGGGGTCGCTAGATAATCCCGCCGAATGAGGTCACTAGAATTGAGGCTATAAAAGACCGTGTTCAGCCATAGAAGTTCAGATTTAAAAGCGACTGAAACGATACCCTGAGAAGCACAAGCACGGCTTGTTACACAATACTCGGAACGAGGTTACGTGAGTAACCGAGTACGTTCCCTTTCGAGAGGTCTCTCTCGTATTGCGTATGGGAACCCTTTTTAAAACGCTGTGTGTGCTTAACCTACCCAAACTGTGGCCTGAGGAGAACCTGGGTAACCAGGTAACCTGTGTTTAGGTGCCAAGTCCTGTTGGAAAATGAATTCTGCATCTCCATAACGTTGGTCAGCAGCAGGAAGCATGAAGTGCTCTAAAACGTCCTGGTATACGGCTGCGTTGACCTTGGACCTCAGAAAACACAGCGGACCAACACCAGCAGATAACATGGCACCCCAAACCATCACTGACTGTGGAAACTTTACACTGGACCTCAAGCAACGTGGATTGTGTGCCTCTCCTCTCTTCCTCCAGAATCTGGGACCCTGATTTCCAAAGGAAATGCTAAATTTACTTTCATCAGAGAACATAACTTTGGACCACTTTTTTTCCTTTTTGTCTTTAGCACAGGCGAGACGCTTCTGACACTGTCTGTTGTTCAAGAGTGGCTTGACACAAGGAATGCGACAGCTGAAACCCATGTCTTGCATACGTCTGTGGGTAGTGGTTCTTGAAGCACTGACTCCAGCTGCAGTCCACTCTTTGTGAATCTCCCCCACATTTTTGAATGGGTTCTGTTTCACAATCCTCTCCAGGGGACGGTTATCCCTATTGCTTGTACACTTTTCCTTCCCCTCTCTATTAACGTGCTTGGACACAGAGCTCTGTGAACAGCCAGCCTTTTTTGCAATGACCTTTTGTGTCTTGCCCTCCTTGTGCAAGGTGTCAATTGTCGTCTTTTGAACAACTGTCAAGTCAGCAGTTGTCCCCATGATTGTGTAGCCTACAGAACTAGCCTGAGAGACCATTATAGGCCTTTGCAGGTGTTTTGAGTTAATTAGCTGATTCGAGTGTGGCACCAGGTGTCTTCAATATTGAACCTTTTAACAATATTCAAATTTTATATAGATACTGAGATACTGAATTTGGGATTGTCCATAGTTGTCTGTTATAATCATCAAAATTAAAAGAAATAAACGTTTGAAATATATCAGTCTGTGTGTAATGAATGAATATAATATACAAGTTTCACTTTTTGAATGGAATTAGTGAAATAAATCAACTTTTTGATGATATTCTAATTATATGACCAGCACCTGTATATATATATATATATACACTCACCTAAAGGATTATTAGGAACACCTGTTCAATTTCTCATTAATGCAATTATCTAATCAACCAATCATATGGCAGTTGCTTCAATGCATTTAGGGGTGTGGTCCTGGTCAAGACAATCTCCTGAACTCCAAACTGAATGTCAGAATGGGAAAGAAAGGGGATTTAAGCAATTTTGAGCGTGGCATGGTTGTTGGTGCCAGACGGGCCGGTCTGCGTATTTCACAATCTGCTCAGTTACTGGGATTTTCACGCACAACCATTTCTAGGGTTTACAAAGAATGGTGTGAAAAGGGAAACACATCCAGTATGCGGCAGTCCTGTGGGCCAAAATGCCTTGTTGATGCTAGAGGTCAGAGGAGAATGGGCCGACTGATTCAAGCTGATAGAAGAGCAACTTTGACTGAAATAACCACTCGTTACAACCGAGGTATGCAGCAAAGCATTTGTGAAGCCACAACACGCACAACCTTGAGGCGGATGGGCTACAACAGCAGAAGACCCCACCGGGTACCACTCATCTCCACTACAAACAGGAAAAAGAGACTATAATTTGCACCAGCTCACCAAAATTGGACAGTTGAAGACTGGAAAAATGTTGCCTGGTCTGATGAGTCTGGATTTCTGTTGAGACATTCAGATGGTAGAGTCAGAATTAGGCGTAAACAGAATGAGAACATGGATCCATTATGCCTTGTTACCACTGTGCAGGCTGGTTGTTTCAGAGCAGGCTTCCACTTCACATCCTCTTCACTACTGTAGGACACTTTCACCAGCATATTAACTATTACGAACTCCATTTCCCATCATGCCGCTTACCTGGGACTGATTACACAGACACCTGCAGCTCATCTACACAAACACCTGCACATCATCCACACTCACCTATATATACCCCGTTCATTCTCAAGTTCATGGCGAAGTATTGCATTGCCACGGTGTACAATTTCTGAGCGTTTTCCCTGTGTTTGCTGAACTGTTACTGACCTTGGATTGTTTATATCGACTACTGATTCTTCTGCTGCCTGTCTCGACCCGGATTGTCCATTGAACTGTGATTCCTGCCACCTGCCTCGACCCTTGCCTGTTATCTACTTCTGCTCTAAGATCATCTCCGTTGTTCTGTCTGCCCCTGTTTTACCCTGCTTGTTGATTATTCTAATAAAGCTGCAAATGGATTCCTCCGCGTCCTCCACATCATTACACTGGTGGTGGTGTAATGGTGTGGGGGATGTTTTCTTGGCACACTTTAGGCCCCTTAGTGCCAATTGGGCATCGTTTTAATGCCACAGCCTACCTGAGCATTGTTTCTGACCATGTCCATCCCTTTATGACCACCATGTGCCCATCCTCTGATGGCTACTTGCAGCAGGATAATGCTCCATGTCACAAAGCTTGAATCATTTCAAATTGGTTTCTTGAACATGACAATGAGTTCACTGGACTAAAATGGCCCCCACAGTCCCCAGATCTCAACCCAATAGAGCATCTTTGGGATGTGGTGGAACGGGAGCTTCGTGCCCTGGATGTGCATCCCACAAATCTCCATCAACTGCAAGATGCTATCCTATCAATATGGGCCAACATTTCTAAAGAATGCTTTCAGCACCTTGTTGAATCAATGCCACGTAGAATTAAGGCAGTTCTAAAGGCAAACACAGTATTAGTATAGTGTTCCTAATAATCCTTTAGGTGAGTGTATGTATATATATATATATATATATATACAGGTCCTTCTCAAAAAATTTGCATATTGTGATAAAGTTCATTTATTTTCTATAATGTAATGATAAAAATTCAACTTTCATATATTTTAGATTCATTGCACACCAACTGAAATATTTCAGGTCTTTTATTGTTTTAATACTGATGATTTTGGCATACAGCTCATGGAAACCCAAAATCTCAATAAATTAGCATATCATGAAAAGGTTCTCTAAACGAGCTATTAACCTCATCTGAATCAACTAATTACACCTGCAAAAGATTCCTGAGGCTTTTAAAAACTCCCAGCCTGGTTCATTACTCAAAACCGCAATCATGGGTAAGACTGCCGACCTGACTGCTGTCCAGAAGGCCATCATTGACACCCTCAAGCAAGAGGGGAAGACACAGAAAGAAATTTCTGAACGAATAGGCTGTTCCCAGAGTGCTGTATCAAGGCACCTCAGTGGGAAGTCTGTGGGAAGGAAAAAGTGTGGCAAAAAACTAGGGATGGGACGAAATATCGTTTGACAAAATATCGCGATACAAAACGTGACGAAACGCATCGAGGTCGGAAAAAATGGATCGCGAAATAAAGATAGATGGCACTGCTGCATGATTTGCGTAGTATATAAATAATTTAGTGTATTATATGTGTGTGTATGTATATGGGGCAGACATACAGTCTATGGTGGCAGGCTGGCAGCACCATCTGCTGATCAAGCAGGGTAAAAAAAACTAAATGAAAAAAATGTTATATCCGGGGAACGGTGCGGTACGTCGTCATGTCAACAGCACATGTTGCAACAACAACACTGCAGCGAGCTAACAAATATTAGCATTACCACCAACTGCCTTGCCCCCAAACAGCCGACCATGGAGTCAAATGAGGTCGAAATTGAGGACGCTCCGCCTGGATACAAGTCATATGTCTGGCAGTATTTTGGCTTTCTCATTAAAAAAGACAACGACGGCAATAGAGTAACTGACAAGACTAAGACTGTGTGTAAGCTATGCCATGCTGTCATTCCGTACACCACATCCAACACATCAAACATGAACCACCACCTTCAACGTCACCATAAAAATGTGAAGAAGGCCCCGGAGAAAACGAGCCTACCGAAGGGACAGCTGACTATGAAACAAGCGCTGACACCAACTCTACCTCCGTCAAGTCCGCGTGCAAAACAGATAACCAGGCTCATTGGCGAATTCATAGCGGACTATATGGCTCCATTTAACATGGTAGAGAACAGAAAATTCATCCAAATGTTCAATGTGCTGGAGCCCAAGTTTAAGATGCCATGTCGAGGACATTTTTCAGAGAAGGTTATCCCGGAAATTTACAATGAAACCAAACAAAGCGTGAAAGAGTATCTATTTTCTTCTTTTTTTTTCTTTTTTGATATCGTATCGTGACGTATCGTATCGTAACCCTGGCATATCGAGGTGCATCGTATCGTGAGTTTAAGTGTATCGTCCCATCCCTACAAAAAACGCTGCACAACGGGAAGAGGTGACCGGACCCTGAGGAAGATTGTGGAGAAGGACCGATTCCAGACCTTGGGGGACCTGCGGAAGCAGTGGACTGAGTCTGGAGTAGAAACATCCAGAGCCACCGTGCACAGGCGTGTGAAGGAAATGGGCTACAGGTGCCGCATTCCCCAGGTCAAGCCACTTTTGACCCAGAAACAGCGGCAGAAGCGCCTGACCTGGGCTACAGAGAAGCAGCACTAGTTGCTCAGCGGTCCAAAGTACTTTTTTCGGATGAAAGCAAATTTTGCATGTCATTCGGAAATCAAGGTGTCAGAGTCTGGAGGAAGATTGGGGAGAAGGAAATGCCAAAATGCCTGAAGTCCAGTGTCAAGTACCCACAGTCAGTGATGGTCTGGGGTGCCATGTCAGCTGCTGGTGTTGGTCCACTGTGTTTTATCAAGGGCAGGGTCAATGCAGCTAGCTATCGGGAGATTTTGGAGCACTTCATGCTTCCATCTGCTGAACAGCTTTATGGAGATGAAGATTTCATTGTTCAGCACGACCTGGCACCTGCTCACAGTGCCAAAACCACTGGTAAATGGTTTACTGACCATGGTATTACTGTGCTCAATTGGCCTGCCAACTCTCCTGACCTGAACCCCATAGAGAATCTGTGGGATATTGTGAAGAGAAAGTTGAGAGACGCAAGAGCCAACACTCTGGATGAGCTTAAGGCCGCTCTCGAAGCATCCTGGGCCTCCATAACACCTCAGCAGTGCCACAGGCTGATCGCCTCCATGCCACGCCGCATTGAAGCAGTCATTTCTGCAAAAGGATTCCCCACCAAGTATTGAGTGCATAACTGAACATAATTATTTGAAGGTTGACTTTTTTGTATTAAAAACACTTTTCTTTTATTGGTCGGATGAAATATGCTAATTTATTGAGATTTTTTCTGATATTGAGTGTGGGTTTTCATGAGCTGTATGCCAAAATCATCAGTATTAAAACAATAAAAGACCTGAAATATTTTAGTTGGTGTGCAATGATTCTAAAATATATGAAAATTTAATTTTTATCATTACATTATGGAAAATAATGAACTTTATCACAATATGCTAATTTTTTGAGAAGGACCTGTATATATAGTCCAGATAAAATCGGGCCATATGATTATAGAAACTATGACCGGACATAGTCGGGTCTTATATTTATGTAGTATAACACATGCTTGTGAACACAGTTTATATGTGTATAACAGGAAGACCAGAAGAAATCGGGTCTTAGTTAATAATAACAGGCAATACCTATTAAATTGGACGGAGAGGCCCAGCCTGCCGCCGCACAGATATCTTCCAGCGGTATACCACATGACCATGCCCACAACAAGGCCATGCCTCTGGTAGAATGGGCTTTAATGCCTATAGGGCTGTTCTGACTGCCTGAAAGGGGTGGAACGCTCTAGATACAGTCTCAGTGCTCTAACTGGGCAGAGCAGATTTGCATCCTTTTCGTCGTGTGACGCGGGCAGGGCCAATAGAGAAATTTCCTGTGCCTTAAAGGGAGTGGAAAGCACTTTAGGAACATAACCATGTCTTGGCTTGAGGACGACCCTGGAGTCGGTAGGCCCAAACTCAAGACAGGAAGCACTCGCAGAGAGTGCGTGTAAATCACCCACTCACTTGACTGAGGCCAGTGCCAGCAGAAAGGCGGTTTTGAGTGAGAGGTGCTTTATGCTCACAGACTGAAGCGGTTCAAAGGGGGAGCCCTTCATAGCTTCTGACACTGTGGCAAGGTCCCATATAGGGACTGAGGCGGGTTCAGCCTCCTGGCCCTTTGAAGCTGCACTGAAACTGTCATTTGGACCTTGAACCGTTTGGAGCCCATTGAAGTCCATTATATGGAGAAAAATCCTGGAATGTTTTCATCAAAAACCTTCATTTCTTTTTGACTGCAGAAAGAAAGACATGGACATCTTGGATGACATGGGGTGAGTAAATTATCAGCAAACGTTTATTTAAAAGTGAACTAATCCTTTAAGCCTGTTCACGTGCTTGTCCGGATTTTTAAATATAATTTATTCTGAAGAAATATTCTCACCAGTGTTCAATCAGCTCTGACATATTTAAATCTGCATATCTTTGATATTTTTACCTTTTATAAAGAGTTACGGTGTCCTAGTCACAAAGTCAAATGTTTTTTTTGTTTTTAATGGGACATTGTTTAAATGGCTGAATTAATGTCTGTGGTGAACACAAGCTCAAGACTAGAGCTGCAACTAACCATTATTTTGATAATCGATTGGTTGGCCAATTATTTCTTTGATTAATCGGATAAAACCCCCCTTTTTTTAATTGACGACAAAATAAATAAATAAATAAATACAATTCTTGCCCAATGCTGTCCTTCAAACAAACGTGCCAACTGAGTGCTATATCTACCCGTACAAAAATGAACCATGGTGTGAGGGACCAAGCAGTCAAGGGCAAAGGACAGGATTTCTAACCAACATTTTTTTTATTAAATGCAAAAACAATGTTACAAATTAAATAACTTCAAAAACTGAATGAAAATAAAAATGAAAATATGGTCTGGGCCCATAAAAAAAGGGTGAACTAAAGGGAATCAAACTTAACAGTAATCAAACAAACTAAACAAAGAAAATATGGCCACCTAAATGCCACACAAAGGACTAGTCCATTACACACACATAGGGAACAACACACATCAATTAAACACAGTTAGAATTAATAAAGTAATTAATTCACAAAAAATAAAGAAATTGGTCATAAACAAGTTAGTTATATACACAAACAATTATACTAAACAAAAACAAACAAACAAACAAACAACCCTACATCCCCCCAGCTAATCTGCAACATGGATTCAACCACTGGAACAAAATGGCGGCCACTGACTCCAGCCGATCCTTTATTTGAACGGACTTTCACAGAAGTGCAGCGTTTTGCCCAGACAGCATCAAACCTCCGCTTTCCACACGTAGCTAATAAATAAATGTTAACACAATATACCACTAAGAACTAGTGATGGGCAGACCGAGGCTTCGTGAAGCAATGAAGCAGTGGTGATGTGTGATGTGTCGTTCATGAACGATTCGTTCATTTTGAACGAATCCTTAATATGACTCAGGAACGATTTGTTCATTTTGTATTGACCCGCGCATGCGCATTGCGCAACATCTCAGGCTACTACAGAAATCAGAATGATTAGTTCATTTCTCGAGTCGTTCGTTCATCAAGTCCCAGCCCCATATTAGGGCACGGATATGCAGTCTGTACCGGCGGAAACAGATTTGATCAGTTCATCTCGAGTCTTTGAGTCGTTCTTCATTCAAGTCCCCATAGGCTGAATGCAGAAACAGAAATGATCAGTTCATCTCGAGTCAGTCTTCGGGTCCTAGTCTCGTTCTTTTGTCACGTGACATGACAGCCGTATTGCATGCAGAAATTACAAACTGCTGTCACAAATTGTACCTTTTTTTATTTTTTACACTTTATATATTTGTGAATATCTGTCATGATGGTTCTTTTCTATAACAGAATTATATTATTAAAGAGTTGGTTAATGCTTTAAACTTTATCTGTATGATGGGGAAATCACTTTGATAAAGCAAAGATTGAGACTTGTTTACAGTGGGTTCTAATCTTCAGTAAATAACAAAGCCATATCATCATATATATATATATTTATTAGGGGTGGCACGGTACATGGAAAAAAACCGAACCGTTCGGTTCGCTTGTCTCGGTTCGGAGTGTGTGTGTTGCACGGTTCGCGCATGCGCAATGTATCCTCGTGCCCGTATGTTACCTCAGACAGCGCGCGAAATAAGAGGTGTGTGTGGACATATAGTAAAGTAAAAGTGGAGTGCTGCAGGTCACGTCACATGTAGAAATGAAAGTGGGAGAGATAAGGAAGGCTGCCCGGAGTTGGAGGATGCGCTAGCATCGTATAGAAGGGCAGATGCAGTGCGAGAGCAGGAGCCGCGCGTGCCCGTTGAGCAGACACACACTGGCAGTGTTTGTCTCGCGAGTCGCGCAGCTGAACTGCGGCTCGTGGATTGCAAATACAGGCAAATATAGTCCATTCTGTCCCATTTTCCGGTGTTCTCCTCCGACCCCTGTCTGTCTCGTGCTGTGATTTATGATGGGCAGCATATATCTGCTGCAAATGCGACCGTGTTCCCCTCTGTCTCACACACACATGCATATGTTGTATATAGTTCACATGATAAATGTAACATTTAAAAGTTAAGATATGCTTCTAGTTCTAATAATTTAAACATGCCTTTGAAGTTTGGGCAGAAACTTCTGTCAGTGTTGTGTTTTCCTGTATTTTATGTTATTTTTTCACAGCGCTGGATGTCATATGGTGATTGTGAAACACACGGGACACTTCATGGTGAAATGTGTTCATCAGCTCAGCTGAATTAAAGCCACAGTGCATTGTTCTGATCAAAACTGATATGATTAACATGAAAAATGTTACGCCAATGTGTCGGACTCGGTAGACAGCCAGTTAGGAAACAACTTGATATAACAATTTTTAATACTGTATCCTAATTGTGGATGATTAAGCCATATACACCATATGCTGAAGTAAATAAAAAAACAACAACAACAAGAACCGTACAGAACCGAAAACCGTGACCCTAAAACCGTGATACGAACCGAACCGTGGGTTTTGTGAACCGTGCCACCCCTAATATATATATATATATATATATATATTTTTATATATATAATTTAAATAATAATTTAAAAAAACACCACAGGGGCACAAGAAACATTTAACAATAAAAATAGACTGACAGGAACAAGATTGTTATTTTTCAGATGTTTGTTGCAGATATCTTTTGATAATTGTATGAGAATTCCTAAACAAAAGATAATATACAGTCAATAATACGACTGTAATGTTGTATATGTTGCGAGACACTGAAACCGGGAAACGGTCACGTGACAAAAGAACGAGACTAGGACCCGAAGACTGACTCGAGAGATGAACTGATCATTTCTGTTTCTGCATTCAGCCTATGGGGACTTGAACGAACGACTCAAAGACTCGAGATGAACTGATCAAATCTGTTTCCGGTGACTGTGTATTACACGGCTGTCACGGCCAGATCAGAGCATCAGACATGATGACGGAACTAACGGCTCGAACCTGAAGACACGAGAGGTAAACGATTTGAAAAAAAAAAAAAGAAGAAGAACGATTTGGATCGGGAGGTGAGGTGAACTAACAGACTGCATACAGACTGAATCAAGCTAAGCAATTCATTAATCATTTATTTCTCAAAGTTTGGCCATGGCTGCATTAGCTTATAGTTCATTTTTTTTCTTCCAAAAGTACTAAATGTGTTTAAAAATGAAAAATGTAACATTTTAATTAGATTCTGCTGAAATGAACGAAATGACTTGAAAAAAGATTTGTTCATTTTGCTGAACGAGATTCAAAGATCCGAGTCCGTAAAATGATCCGAACTTCCCATCACTAAGTTGAAGCAAATGTGCCATATTGTGTCGAAGCTTCGAATCAATCCGACACCCGTCTCTACGGCGCCATCTAGGGGTCACTTGCATGTGTTGCTCTGAAATACCTTGACAATGATCCATGTAAGAAAGAAAATGTTTTTAACATCTGTCTGACAACCACATGGTCTTGGTTTTGTAACCTGTAGCCTCGTCATTGTAAAGAACTATATGTTTATTTGTATATATATATATAATACAAAATGAACATTTAATACAATAAATAAAGCCACAATGTGTCACATTTTTAAAAAAAAATGTTATTCTAAAATATGATTTGCTCTGCTGTTGAAGGACTTCTTTTTTTTACATATAATTTCTCCAGCCTTTGAAAAAATCCTCTCACAAGGGACACTTGTTGCTGGCATGCACAAATATTTTTTTGCAAGTTCACACAAATGAGGGAAAATTACTGCTCTCTCTTTCCAATAAATGAATGGATCATGCGTTCTGGCCAAAAACGCATCTTTCAGGTCCTTCTTCACTTCTACGGTTGCTTCAGCTGTAGTGCTGTGTGTCGCCTGGGTTTCACGGATACGACTATCAAACAGTTCCCATAAACTGTCCTGGGTTTCTGCTGGTGATGATGATGATGATGATGATGATGATGATGATGATGATGATGATGATGATGATGATGATGATGACATTTGTGGCTCTGAATGAAAATTAAAACAACAATTAGTTACAAAGCATAAACTGACAGCATATATGAAGCTGCCTATCACAATACACACATCTCACTTTATTTGGTGCTTTCAAATGGAAATGCTCCCACACCACTGATCCCATTTTTTATCTATTCTATTAATATATCTATCTATATAATCACCTATGAATCTATATCTATATAATTCTATATATCTAACTTATGCTGTGCTATCTATCTGTCACTATCTAACTTAGCCTATATGAATGTGTCACTATATCTATCCTAACTACATGTCACTGTCTATACCTATCAGTCAATATATCTCATTTAAATCTAGCCTAAATATAACTAACCAAAGCGCACTATAAATCTCACTGCTATCACACAATCTCTCACAAAAACCCACGAGGTGAAGATGGATTAACTTCACTTTTAAGCTGTGGTGAATGAGGTTCATACAGATGTGTGACTGTGTGGTTTGTCCCCGCCCCCTTTGATCAATGCAGTTTCTGCAGACGCACCTGATGAAACACTTGAAGCTTCATTTAGCCATAGTCACGTGACATGGGCGTCAGCCATCCCTACTAATAACTAGAAAGCAGAGCCGGCCCAAGGCATAAGCGAACTAAGCGGCTGCTTAGGGCCACCAGGGGCCCCCAAGAGCACATTAAATGACTTCTTGCTGCATGTCATTTAATGATGATTGAAATTGCGAAATAGCCTTAAACAATTACTAAATAAACTGCAAAAAGTTAAGTTTTCTAATATATGCACGGATTGATTCTGACAGCGCTGCACAAGCTCGCGGCTGGACACTATTCGCTAGCAGGGGTCAAAGTCCAAAGTGAGAAAAATCAGCTGAAACTTTGCTACTCATTAGTTGCTCGGTAACCTTTTTATGAATGGATGGATTTGAGAATGTGATATGGTTTAGTGCGAGTATATCTGACGTGCTGCATGTTTTGGAGTACAGCATAGCTTTCAGTTTCTCAGTAAGTTAAATGTTTTTGTTTTTGTTTCTGATATTTGAGTCGCTTGCCATTAACATTTGGGAACGCAGCATGCGTCAAACATCTTCCCAAATTCAATAATGAGAATAATTTATAAATCTAAAGTCTTCCTGCGTGTTTCTGCCAAAATAAAAGCTCTGTTTAATGTTTGAAATAAATCAACATTTCTGGTTTTTAAAAGAAGTCTCTTCTGCTCACCAAGGCTGCATTTATTTGATCAAAAATACAGTAAAAACTGTAATATTGTGAAATAATACTCCAGTGTAAAGCAGCTGTGAATATATAGCGATCAAAGCTGAATTCATCATCATTACTCCAGTGTTCAGTGTCACATGATCCTTCACAAATCATTCTGATATGAGGATCTAATGCTCAACAAACATTTGCAATGCTGTTCTTTTGAACCTTCTATTCATCAAAGAATCCTCGGGAAAAGTGAGCATATTCATCATATGAGTTGAATATTAACACCTGACCACTCTTGTGGGTTTGCTACTGTTACAATTAAAAACCATATAAGGGTAAAAACATAACAGGCAGACATTGATAATAGCTGTGTGAATTATCAAGAAATGACAATAGTCAATCGTATTGGTGGCACAGAGGGGCCCCCAAATAAAAATATGCTTAGGGCCCCATAAAGGCTTGGGCCGGCCCTGCTAGAAAGTGTGCACCCAAACTAGTCATGAATGGTAAAAGTGTAAATTAGAAATAAAGTAGTGAAAATGAACCACATCTGTGTCTGTCTTTATTATGAAATATATACAGGGTGATCTGCAACTAAATGTTTAATTATGAAACGTACTAAAGGTCAACCAAAATAACTTGTAAACAAACAAAAGAGAAGGGTGTGTGTGGTTTAGTTACCGCCTTGCTGTGTCGGCCATTGCACATGGTTTTACATCGAATAAAACAAACAAATAATATTAATAAATAAATAAAAGAGTTGTAGTTATTCAATGGTAACCAAAAATGAGCCATTGTTTCGCTTCAAATCCATAGTTAAACCATATGGTATGGGTGTGGTTATATTATACAAATGGTAGCTTAATCAATACAGAAAGAACATGGTTTTATTATAATTAAAACATGGTTAATTTTCGTAATGGGTATGTTTGTGCTATACATGATGTGCAAAAAAAGTTACTAAGCAAAAGGAGTTTAAATCCCTACATTAAAATGAAATGAAAGAAAAACAAACAAAAAAAACACAAACTTACCAGATTAGAGGAATGCACACATTTGCTATGGACACAGACATTTCTGTAATTTCTTTATTCTGTAGAAACGTCTTACATTTATATTCAATTACACGCTGTTAACCCTTTACTACTCTTATGCGTTCCTAGGGTGTTCTGATTGGTTGTCAGTGTGTTCCTGTGTGGTTACTAGGTGTTTGCTAAGGTGTTCTGGGTGTCTGCAAGGGCATTGCTAGTAGGGATGTGCCCAAAGTTCGGATAATGGCTTGAGAAAGAATAATTAATTCTACTGAACAACAGGAAATCTGGCAGGCACATTCATTCCTCTTGTTTGCTATT
The DNA here is from genome assembly GCA_023566225.1 of Romanogobio albipinnatus. Classification (NCBI taxonomy): domain Eukaryota; kingdom Metazoa; phylum Chordata; class Actinopteri; order Cypriniformes; family Gobionidae; genus Romanogobio; species Romanogobio albipinnatus. Next base: position 5,271,740 of record CM042248.1, on the reverse strand, counting down.
ACTAGAGAACAGGTGAGCCAAGAGATCATAGCACGATATTATAGTTGCATGAACCTAAAATCATTACACTAGATCTAATGTGGGAAGTGAAGGAGTTTAAAATGAGCACAGCACATTCGCAAATCAAATAGTCACGTTGTCTCTCTGCTTCTCCCAGAAATCAGGGCTTTGTCAAGAGTAATATCAATTGCATTGATTAAAGGGGTCCTATAATGGTACATGCTGTTGATTGTACGGAAATGTGTGTTGGCAGTGCCTGTACACAACCATCCTATAATGATAAAAATCCAGTCTCAGTCGGGGTGGCAGTTCTCCTCTAGCCAACTAACAAACTGTGTATGATGATGATTCAGGCAACATTACAGGTCAGAAGTCAGAATAGATAATATTTATTTACATTTATGCATTTGGCAGAGACTTTTATCCAAATCCTTACATTGCATTCAAGGTACACATTTTGACTTCTTTGTCAATTCTTGCTTTCCCTGGGAATCGAACCCATGACCTTGGCGTTGCTAGCGCCATGCTCTACTGTTTGAGCTATAGGAAAGCTGATTCATGATATTTGTCCAGTTCCATCTGGTTAAAGATCGGAGTCATCAATCAAATCAAATCAAATCACTTTATTGTCACTCTACCATATACACAAGTGCAACAGTTGGTGAAATTCTTGGTGCAGTCCGAGCAACATAGCAGTCACGACATGACATGTACAACATTTAAAGCAACATCAGATTACACATCTGATGCGCACACAATTACTCACAGCACAGTAAACTCTACAATAAACAATAAATCATTTACACAATGTGAGTGTAGTTCTCACAGCTTTAAACAATATACACATACTTACAATATACATATACTTTAAACAATATACACTAAACATACATTAAACAATATACATTACGCTATAATAATAATAGAAATATATAATGTACAGTATACAATATTCACAAATAGACATCCAATGTACAATAGATACGCTATATGATAAATAAATGTGTGTATAATGTGTGTGTATCTACAGTGGGTTGTGCTGAGTGATATTCTGTCCAGTGTGTGTTATGATCCTGATGGATCAGGATTTAAGGAGTCTAATTGCTTGTGGGAAGAAGCTGTTCTGGAGTCGGCTGGTGCGTGTTCTGATGCTGCGGTACCGCCTGCCTGATGGCAGTACCGCCTGCCCGGTGTGAATCATCACACCGGAGACGGGTTTGCTGAGGATGTCGCGTCGATGAGGCCTTCACAGAAGAGAGTCTAGTGGACACGGTCTCTGCTGACACTTCAGGGATGCGTTGGTCGTGTCTAGGCACAGGTCCACCATCTTATCTGGATACTGCCCGGATCCGACTACAGCAAACCTCGGGATAAACAGACAGACTAACATTAGCGTAGACGCCATTCTTTTTATGATGCAACGAGTACAACAGGTGTTATGGGAAGTAGTGTTGTCAAAAGTACCGACCGCGATACCAATTCGCTACTGAAATTTGTCAAAATCATAAACACCTCTGACTGGCCATTGTGCTCACGCGCTCATCGGATGTGTCTGTGATTGGCTACAATGAAACGGAAGTGTTTTGAAAGCGGGAGCGTTTGAAAGCACAAGCAGGCGTTGAAGATGTGGATCGGTAGGCTGATAGGCGCCTGTATTCAAACGCTCCCGTGTGTATCTGTGTATGCGCTCGGTGAAAAGCGTCATTGATGTGAATTGAACATGTTTTTGAAGCGCTGGTCATTGTAGCCAATCACAGACATATTTGATGAACACGTGAGCACAATGGCCAGTCAGAAGTGTTTACGTGTAGTATGATGTCACTGATAGGCGACACACAGACACGGTCCGTGTCCTGGTTAAACATTTTTGGAAACATCTGGATAATGTAAGTACACTAGTCAACAAAATATATCAGATTGTTCTAGTGGTTTTTAGATATTTTAATCCAAAAATCTTACATATTGTGTCTTTAAGACAAGTATAAATGTTAATATTGTAATTGTACTGTTGTTCTGTAAAATAAAATAATAATACATGATAATAATAACAATTGTATTAATACTTTTATAATAACATATTGTATTATAATATAATTTATTATTATAAATGATTATTAAATATTTAATAAGACTACAATTGCATGCACTATTGCAATAGTGAGATATTTCTTTATTCATTTAATATTTTGAATAATAATAATAATTGGGTTTTATTGAGGTATGGCACCTAGGTGCGATATTATTGTAAAAAAGAAATTAGGATGTAAGGGGTTAAAACAATGTGGAGTGTGTGTGTTTGTTTTTGTGATGTATGAGGACACAAATTTGTATAATGACACAGGTATTACACTGGTATTATGACGTAAACATGAAATATGAGGACATTTCATATGTCCACATATTTAAAATAGCTTTAAAAACATACTAAACAATGTTTTATTAAAAATGTAAAAATGTAGAATGTTTCCTGTGATGGGTAGATGTAGGGGTAGAGTAGGGGGGTGTACAGTTTGTACAGTATAAGAACCATTACGCCTATGGAATGTCCTCACTTAGATAGCAAAACAAACCTGTGTGTGTGTGTGTGTGTGTGTGTGTGTGTGTGTGTGTGTGTGTGTGTGTGTGTGTGTGTGTGTGTGTGTGTGTGTGTGTGTGTGTGTGTGTGTGTGTGTGTGTGTGTGTGTGTGTGTGTGTGTGTCAGCCAAAATAAAACATTATAGTAAATGACAAATTACAAAAAAAAATGTATTAAATGTATTAAACAAATTTTCCCTCCACCACCCAATAATAATCAACATATGTTTATGAGGATAAAATTTAAGCGGCTGACGGGAACAGTCTTAGTAATCCCGCAACACAAGGTTACTTTAGTTTTCTAAAGTAACAAAAAAAAGGTTCGTTTTTAGTTTCAGCAGTTATTATTTACTATTACTATCATCACTATCATTTACACAGATATCATTTACTCATATTAGCCCATTAGCTCTTCCAACTTTTCTCTGTTTGCTGCTTTATTTTGTGTACGTCTTCTGCTCTTTCTTGCTCGAGCACCCAATTTGCTGCTTTTCCCCCACGGCCGCTGATTTGGGGTATCTGCTGAATGAATACATACAGAGAGCCTAAGGTACACTACCTGACTCCTGAGCTACTCGTGACATTTTTCCCCGCTGAAACCATTCATGCTGTAAGATCTCCTCTATAGTTGCTCTCTTGGTTGGGTCACGAGTCAGGCACCGGCTTATCAAATCCTGGCATTCTGCACAAGTTTTCACAAGAAAACTGGTTAGTCATGTTCTTTATGTCCATGTGACATGCTAATAACATCGTCATGTGTAAAACTAGCATGTATTACGTGAAGGATTGTACTGATGCTTTATGTGTTTAAAATGTTATAGTCATTGTGTTATTGGTAATAACTGTTCTCTCACCTCTGGATACTCTGGAGTTAAACATCAGGATGCCAGGGGTACAATTCATTTCTTCTAAATTTTTGAAGGGATGACGTCTGCATATCATTCTGTACATCATACAACCCAGAGACCAGACTGTTGTTGGCCCTGCCTCATATCTTAAGCAGTCGAAGTACTCAGGTGGGCGACATGCTCCTGTTCATAAAAAGCGAGAGATATTCAGGTTAAGGTTGTCCTTCTTCGCTACTATTAAATCACTACACACACAGGGCTGACACATCATTGGGGCGTATCGCAATGCTAACACAAAAAGCCAACATACCATTAAAATCACCGCAGTAAGAACTTTTGATGAGATCACCGCAGCCAAAGTCGATCATTTTGACTTGGTTTGTCGCTGTGTTGATCAGAAAGTTATTTAACTTAATGTCCCGGTGGAAGACGCCCCTGTCAAAACAGTGTTTGGCTCCGAGCACTGCTTGGTACATCAGGTCACTTGCCATTGACTCAGTCAATCGCAGTGCATTGCTAGTAACGTATCTCTGCAAGTCCTCGCAGGGCTGCGGATGCTCCAGGACGAGGATGTACTGATCTTCCTCTTCATACCAGTCCAGCATGTGCACAATGTAGGGGCTGAGTGGAGGCTGATTCAGCAGCAGGTTTAGAGCCACTTCTGCCAACAGTGGCTTGGGACACCCAGGCTGGAGAAAAGAGTCAAACAAAAGGTTAGCTGACTTCCAATATCACAATTTACTTGTATTTAATATCAAGTATTTTTATTTAAATATATGCATTATGTTTTGACAACTTACAATTGAAATATACCGGTCGTCTACGACAGTCTTATTAATAAATTTGATGGCGACCTGAAAAAGAACAAAGGCATCATCACAAATTGATTTGGTCAAAGCACTGATCTCTACATTTGGTGAATGCAGCAAGATTGATTTTACCTGCTCGCGTCTACTTGTCATAATCCCCTCGTAGACTGTGCCGAAGCCTCCTTCTCCAATCTCCTCTCCCAAGTCATAAGACCAGGACAATTTATCTGCAAAAATGTACCATGTTAATATATGAGATTCATAAGTTAAGAGAAAAGTAAAACAGCAGGATAATCAGTTTCTTACTAATCAAATTTCTTTAAGTAGGGAATCAGAAAAAAAATACTACTCAATTCATCAGGATGACACATAACTTTTGGATTATAATATGAATACACAGATTTACTAGGGAGACTAGACACCGGTGTGAAACAATAAGTGGAGGAACAAGAAAAGGTTGACAAATAGAATAAGACTCACTGTTACATGGACCCGGGGAAATGGTTGTTCTAAACCATGTTGGACCTGTAATACGTCTATGCTTGGTAACTCGGTATCTTGGCACAGAACCAGATGGTCCTGGAAGAGGATCAGCTGGATCCTGCGGAGCCATTGGCTCAGGGACGGCTGGATCTTCAGTTGGATCCTGCGGAGCCATTGGCTCAGGGACGGCTGGATCTTCAGTTGGATCCTGCGGAGCCATTGGCTCAGGGACGGCTGGATCTTCAGTTGGATCCTGCGGAGCCATTGGCTCAGGGACGGCTGGATCTTCAGTTGGATCCTGCGGAGCCATTGGCTCAGGGACGGCTGGATCTTCAGTTGGATCCTGCGGAGCCATTGGCTCAGGGACGGCTGGATCTTTTCCAGAACGCCACAATCTCTTGAAGAATTTACGGAAGCCTTTCTTCTTCTTCTTCATTTTTGCTTGTTTCTCTAAAACCCCAAACAGAAATAGAAGAGTTAGAAATGACCAGCAGATATATTAGATGTCAAATACTCAGGCTAGACCCCAAGAATGAACATTATCAAGTGTAAAAAACAGTACAGTACAAAATGAAAATGACAGTAGACACACCTTCAGCTGGCTCTGGATCAGCTGGATTTGCATCACAGTTCATTGGCTCAAGGCCAGATGGACCTGGCTGGGGATCGGCGAAATCTGTGTCGGACACAGGCTGAAGAGGAGACACTTTGTGTCCCATTTTCACAGCCAGACTTTCGAAGAATGCCCGAAGGCGATTCTTCTTGCTTTTTGCTGGTAAAAAAAATTAAATATATATATTCTGGTTACTAAATTGGTTTTCTTTAAACTGAACTAATTATTTAAACATTTGACATGAAAAATGAAATGCCACAACAAAACTTAACTAATATAGAGTGGAATTAAAACAAAATTAAACACTATACAATATAATCATAATCATAATAATAATACAGTAGTGGCCAAAAGTGATGTCCAGAGAAGAAAATGTTTGTTTTTAATTATGCTACAAGTTCGATAAAACCATCAAAATATGAGGAAAATATTTTAGACTTTTTAAATATGATTTAACAACACTAAACGTGGTTAAGGCATTTACCTGGCAAAAAACTACAGCTACAGGTTTTATTTAACTATGTGCAAAACGAATAGCTCACAGAAAAAAGCATAGGCCTACATTGATTACAACATAATCAGTTATTCATATTTTGTTGGTTCTCTCTTGTTTTTTTTTATGCATGTGTCATAATTTCCTTGTATAACAGCCTAGCCAAAAATGTCCACACAATTTGGCATGTTTCATTGCGTCATCACACATAAAACAACTGACTCCAAAGCACAATTATGCAATATTCTTACAAAATCTTTAACATTATATAATACATAACATTTGAATATGTGGAGATGTGAATTTTCACATCTTTTTGGCCACTAGTACGTGTGTGTGTGTGTGTGTGTGTGTGTGTGTGTGTGTGTGTGTGTGTGTGTGTGTGTGTGTGTGTGTGTGTGTGTGTGTGTGTGTGTGTGTGTGTGTGTGTGTGTGTCCTGCTAAACCCAACATTATGAGGACAAAATGTCCCCACAAAGATGGCAATATCTGAAATCCTTGTGTGGACATTTTTTATAAATCATACTAAGTGATGTTCTTTGACCATGTAAAAATGCAGAAAGTTGTGTGTGATGGGTAGGGTTAGTGTGAGGGGAGAGAATATACAATTTGTACAGTATAAAAAACATTATGTCTGTGGAAAGACCCCATAAAACATGAAAACACAAAATTTGGGCTATTTACCTGGGCTGTTCTGCATTGCCGCTACTGTAGCAGTAGTTCCTTGCTTTGGTCCTGACGGGTCGGAAGTCTTTTCTCCAGCTGTCAAAGTGTTATCTACTGGACAGTCAGTGTTGAGCTTCATGTTCTCAAACGCAGGAGAAATACTAGTGCTTATAATAAGGCGCTTTAAAACTGGCAATCGTTGTGTAGTTCGCAGTGTAAAACTGGCAATCGTTGTGTAGTTCGCAGTGTAAAACTGGCAATCGTTGTGTAGCTCGCAGTGTAAAACTGGCAATCGTTGTGTAGCTCCTCACAGTGTAAAACTGGCAATCGTTGTGTAGCTCGCAGTGTTCGCTTTAAAACTGGCAATCGTTGTGTAGTTCGCAGTGTAAAACTGGCAATCGTTGTGTAGCTCGCAGTGTAAAACTGGCAATCGTTGTGTAGCTCGCAGTGTAAAACTGGCAATCGTTGTCTAGTTCGCAGTGTAAAACTGGCAATCGTTGTGTAGCTCGCAGTGTTCGCTTTAAAACTGGCAATCGTTGTGTAGTTCGCAGTGTAAAACTGGCAATCGTTGTGTAGCTCGCAGTGTAAAACTGGCAATCGTTGTGTAGTTCGCAGTCTAAAACTGGCAATCGTTGTGTAGTTCGCAGTCTAAAACTGGCAATCGTTGTGTAGCTCGCAGTGTAAAACTGGCAATCGTTGTGTAGCTCGCAGTGTAAAACTGGCAATCGTTGTGTAGTTCGCAGTCTAAAACTGGCAATCGTTGTGTAGCTCGCAGTGTAAAACTGGCAATCGTTGTGTAGCTCGCAGTGTAAAACTGGCAATCGTTGTGTAGTTCGCAGTGTAAAACTGGCAATCGTTGTGTAGCTCGCAGTGTAAAACTGGCAATCGTTGTGTAGCTCGCAGTGTAAAACTGGCAATCGTCGTGTAGCTCGCAGTGTTCGCTTCTGCTCGACTGAACTGAACTAGGTTCTAGAGCTGCTCTGTGACATCGCGGGCTCTGTGACGTCACGCGCGTCTTCACACACACTCGGCTGTGTTTTGATTTGATTACACAGCCAATGCTTTACGAGCCAATGAGTTTAAGTTGCCTATTTGTGTTATGTTTCTGTTTTACCTTGAGAGTTTTTAGGCGTGTCGTTTAATAAGTTTGCCGTAGCAGGTGAGCCCTCGTTTGTCACTGGCAGTGTTGGGAATAACGGCGTTATAGATAAACGGCGTTACTAACGGAATTATTTGTTCAGTAACGAGTAATCAAACGAATTACTGTTTCTCCCGTTACAACGCCGTTAGCTTTACTGAGAGAAAAAATGCAGCGTTACTATAATTGAGCTCACTGAAGCGGTTTCATCCGAACAGGCTCTCTGTCAGTCGGACCTGCAACGTGTGTGTGTGTGTGTGTGTGTGTGCCAGCCATGCGTGTGTTTTGGTACACATAACTAATGATGATTGGTGGGTGGGAGACAAGGTTGAGGTTGATAGGTTGAGTTCACACACACACACACACACACACCAGGAGAAGTCAGAGCGATGGCAAGTCCAGCGACTTGTGCCTCTAGGAATATCTTTAAAAGTGTTCGTGGAATTGAATTCTTATTACGATGTGATTTTACAGTACAAAAACTCCCTCTCAAACTGTTCATAGACAAGCTCTTTTATACTGGAAGTTGATTTATAAACACAAATTTTCCCCTCACAACACACCAATTTGGAACAACAGGTATATCTTATTTAGGAACAAGTCGCTCTTTATAAGAGATTGGTGGGAGAGAGGCATCTGGTCTGTTGTTCATTTTCTGGATGAGGAAGGTAATTTTATGAATCACAGGACTTTTTGTGAAAAGTATCATTTTCAATGTGATCAAGCAATATGATAAGGTATTGAAGTGTATCCCAAAGGCTTTTGGTATGTTGGTTAGAAATACAGTGCCCTATGTAAGCTCTTCATCTACCATCTTTAAAAATAAATAGGCAGGATTTTATTAAGAATACTTTATCAAACAAATTAATTAGAACTTTATTAACCCAATAAAAACACAAATTTGTCGAAATAATGTGAGTCAATTTTTTCCTAAGAACTCAATTATTACATTAAGAACTATGTATCTTTCCTTTCCTATACCTCCCAAAGCCAAGGAAATACATTTTAACGTTTTTAATGATATCCTTATCAGATTTAATATTGATCACAATAGTTGTACTTTCTGTGATTCTGATATTGAAACAACAGCACATTTGTTTTTTGACTGCTTGAATAGAGTCTTTTGGGAGGAAACATATGGGTGGCTTAAAATTACAATTAATTTGATTCCTTCATTTTCTAAAAAATACATAATTTTTGGTATAATAACGGAAGATGTACACATTCAATTTTTATTGAACAATATTCTTATTTTGGGGAAATGTTATATTCACAAGTGCAAATGCCTTAAAACAAAACCTTTGTTTTGTGTTTTTCAGAAAGAAGTTTGGATTTTCTGTAAATCTTTAAGAATGTTAAAACTGAAATGTGGTAGAAGACTACTTGATTTATTGAAGAAATTTAAACTTTTGGAAGACCCAAGTTAATTTTTATTTAATTTTTTTATTTAAATTTTTTTTTTGTTTCATTCATATCTAGTTGTGCTCTGTTATTTAGAGTTTGCTTCTGAATTTGAATTGCCTTATTGTAATTCTGTTTCTTGCAATAAATAAATAAATAAAAAACGACTTCAAAGGTAGCTTTCGCAAACTGGAAGTATAAGCGCTACTCTTCCCTCGTTGAGGTGAAAGGTCAGAATGTTTATGTAATGTGCAACTTATGCCCAGGAAGAAAGTCTCTCCACGTCTGTGGCAATAATTCTAATCTAATGAAGCTCCTCACATCATCACATGCCGCCACAACATGAGTGGCTATAAACCCAGGTGATAACGTGAGCTCCACTACCAAAGGAGTAGTACTGATAATATTTACACAATATTTACACTATAGTAGGTCTACAGATTATATTTACACAATATTTACACTATAGTAGGTCTACAGATAATATTTACACAATATTTACACTATAGTAGTTCTACAGATAATATTTACACAATATTTACACTATAGTAGGTCTACTGATAATATTTACACAATATTTACACTATAGTAGGCCTACTGATAATATTTACACAATATTTACACTATAGTAGGTCTACTGATAATATTTACACAATATTTAAGCTATAGTAGGTCTACAGATAATATTTACACAATATTTACATTATAGTAGGTCTACTGATAATATTTACACAATATTTACACTATAGTAGGTCTACAGATAATATTTACACAATATTTACACTATAGTAGGTCTACAGATAATATTTACACAATATTTACACTATAGTAGGTCTACAGATAATATTTACACAATATTTACACTATAGTAGGTCTACTGATAATATTTACACAATATTTACACTATAGTAGGTCTACAGATAATATTTACACAATATTTACACTATAGTAGGTCTACAGATAATATTTACACAATATTTACACTATAGTAGGTCTACTGATAATATTTACACAATATTTACACTATAGTAGGTTTACTGATAATATTTACACAATATTTACACTATAGTAGGTCTACAGATAATATTTACACAATATTTACACTATAGTAGGTCTACTGATAATATTTACACAATATTTACACTATAGTAGGTCTACTGATAATATTTACACAATATTTACACTATAGTAGGTTTACTGATAATATTTACACAATATTTACACTATAGTAGGTCTACAGATAATATTTACACAATATTTAAGCTATAGTAGGTCTACAGATAATATTTACACAATATTTACATTATAGTAGGTTTACTGATAATATTTACACAATATTTACACTATAGTAGGTTTACTGATAATATTTACACAATATTTACACTATAGTAGGTCTACAGATAATATTTACACAATATTTAAGCTATAGTAGGTCTACAGATAATATTTACACAATATTTACATTATAGTAGGTTTACTGATAATATTTACACAATATTTACACTATAGTAGGTCTACTGATAATATTTACACAATATTTACACTATAGTAGGTCTACAGATAATATTTACACAATATTTAAGCTATAGTAGGTCTACAGATAATATTTACACAATATTTACATTATAGTAGGTCTACTGATAATATTTACACAATATTTACACTATAGTAGGTCTACAGATAATATTTACACAATATTTACACTATAGTAGGTCTACAGATAATATTTACACAATATTTACACTATAGTAGGTCTACAGATAATATTTACACAATATTTACACTATAGTAGGTCTACTGATAATATTTACACAATATTTACACTATAGTAGGTCTACAGATAATATTTACACAATATTTACACTATAGTAGGTCTACAGATAATATTTACACAATATTTACACTATAGTAGGTCTACTGATAATATTTACACAATATTTACACTATAGTAGGTCTACTGATAATATTTACACAATATTTACACTATAGTAGGTTTACTGATAATATTTACACAATATTTACATTATAGTAGGTCTACAGATAATATTTACACAATATTTACACTATAGTAGGTCTACTGATAATATTTACACAATATTTACATTATAGTAGGTTTACTGATAATATTTACACAATATTTACATTATAGTAGGTCTACAGATAATATTTACACAATATTTACACTATAGTAGGTCTACAGATAATATTTACACAATATTTACACTATAGTAGGTCTACTGATAATATTTACACAATATTTACACTATAGTAGGTCTACAGATAATATTTACACAATATTTACACTATAGTAGGTCTACAGATAATATTTACACAATATTTACACTATAGTAGGTCTACTGATAATATTTACACAATATTTACACTATAGTAGGTCTACTGATAATATTTACACAATATTTACACTATAGTAGGTCTACAGATAATATTTACACAATATTTACACTATAGTAGGTCTACAGATAATATTTACACAATATTTACACTATAGTAGGTCTACTGATAATATTTACACAATATTTACACTATAGTAGGTCTACAGATAATATTTACACAATATTTACACTATAGTAGGTCTACAGATAATATTTACACAATATTTACACTATAGTAGGTCTACTGATAATATTTACACAATATTTACACTATAGTAGGTCTACTGATAATATTTACACAATATTTACACTATAGTAGGTCTACAGATAATATTTACACAATATTTACACTATAGTAGGTCTACTGATATATTTACACAATATTTACACTATAGTAGGTCTACAGATAATATTTACACAATATTTACACTATAGTAGGTCTACAGATAATATTTACACAATATTTACACTATAGTAGGACAGATAATATTTACACAATATTTACACTATAGTAGGTCTACTGATAATATTTACACAATATTTACACTATAGTAGGTCTACAGATAATATTTACACAATATTTACACTATAGTAGGTCTACAGATAATATTTACACAATATTTACACTATAGTAGGTCTACAGATAATATTTACACAATATTTACACTATAGTAGGTCTACAGATAATATTTACACAATATTGTCACGGTTCATGAATTCATCATCTCACTCTGGTACGTGTGTTTGTTTGGGGTGGAGCCGCTGGTTGGCTGACGATCATTACACCTGTCGCAGCTGATCAGCGCTCCAGCTGCAGATCATCAGCGCACCCTATTTAGTCTGTCTTTGTTCCCTTTGTCATTTGTCAGAGCGTTGTTTTGGATGGGTGTCGCGTGTCTCCTGCTTGTGCCTTTCGTGTTCCTGCCCTGCCTGTCTTCCTGTGTTCCGTGTTTTCACCCTGGATTCGTTGTCACTCTGGATTCATCGTCATTCTTCCACACCATCCTCACCAGACTGGGTTGTCTACAGCGTCCCTGTGCTACCTGGACTTTTCTGCCACGCATCCGCCTGCACACGCTGATCCTCGTGTCTGCTGACTACATTCCTCGCCTCACTACGATCATTGAGTTCGGCTGCTGTCTACGCTCCGATCTTCTATTTATGTCTTCTGGTGACTACCAACGACATACTGTCTAATAAACTAACTTTTGACTTGCATTTGTATCCTGCCTTATTTCCACGTAACAGAACGCTCTGACCACTATGGATACAGCAAGTTCGGAGGATATTACTGAGTACCTGACTCACAGCAGTTCCCGTATGGAGGAGAACTTGGCCACTACAGGACGTGCGGTGCAGGTATTGGTAGCACAGGTGTCCGAGCTGACCCAACAGATACAACGTCTCGTCTGTCCCGCTGTGCCCAGCCCACCGCCGATTCCCCCCACACCATCTACCACCAGCCACCAGCGTGAACCGCGACTACCCACTCCTGAGAGTTATGCGGGTGAGACAAACTACTGTAGAGCTTTCCTAACTAAGTGTTCGATGTTTTTTGCTCTCCAACCGTCTACGTTCAGTACTGAGCAGAGTAAGGTGGCGTTCGTGCTCACGCTACTTTCTGGACGGGCTGCGTTATGGGGAACGGCGGTGTGGGAGAACCAACATCAATGCTGCTCCTCGTTCCAGGCACTCTCGGATGAGATGAAGCGGGTGTTTGACCGGGCGGTGGCTGGCAGGGAGGCAGCTCGTCAACTCGCTGACCTTCGTCAGGGTAACCGCTCGGTCTCGGATTATTCGATTGAGTTCAGGACCCTGGCTGCCGAGTGCCACTGGAACGAGGAGGCACAGTGGGACATGTTCCTGCATGGGCTGGCTGACCGCATCCAAAGAGAGATGTTGCCGCTGGATCTTCCGGTAGGACTCAACGCACTTATTGACTTGGCACTTCGTATGGACGCCAATCTGAGTCGGCTGGAACGTCGTTTCAGACCACCGCTCCAGTCGGTCGGCGCCGAGGACAGCCAAGTCAGCGGGAGCGATGCGGTCAGTCCTCACTTCGATCCCGAGCCCATGCAGGTGGGTCGAGCTCGGCTTTCCCGGGGGGAGAGAGAGAGACGGAGATCCCGTGGTCTTTGCCTCTATTGTGGTGGAGAGGGCCACTTCCTGAACAACTGCCCGGTAAAAGACCACGCCCGGCGGTAAGAGGAAGGCTACTGTCGGGCGGGATCTCCGTGAATAAGACCTCATCCTCAACTCTCCTCCCGGTAAGATTGCTGTGGACGGCCCGGTCTCACAACTGTGAAGCGCTTTTGGATTCTGGGGCAGAAGGTAACTTCATGGATATTACTCTGGCACGTTCACTTGACATTCCCATCATTTCACTCCCGGACACGTTATCCGTCAATGCACTGAATGGTCAGGATTTACCACCCATCACGTTCACCACCAGACCTCTGACACTTATCACCTCTGGCAATCACACCGAACAGATTTCATTCCTGCTCCTGGATTCCCCTCTGGCTCCGGTTGTCCTCGGTCACCTCTGGCTGGTCCAACATAATCCTCGGGTCGACTGGGGACATCACACTGTCTCTTCGTGGAGTGAAAGCTGTTATCAGTCTTGTCTTGTTTCTGCCTGTTCATCTGTTTCTCGTCCTGTTTTTCAGAAGGAGGTGGTGAATTTGTCTAACGTGCCCCCTGAGTACCTCGACCTGAAGGAAGTGTTCAGTAAGTCTCGCGCTGCTTCTCTTCCTCCGCATCGTCCCTATGACTGTGCCATAGATTTACTCCCAGGTAAGTCTCCGCCTAGAGGCAAACTTTACTCTCTTTCTGTTCCTGAGAGGGAGGTCATGGAGAAATACATTTCTGATTCTCTAGCTTCCAAGTTCATCCGTCCTTCCTCTTCTCCAGCGGGGGCGGGGTTCTTTTTTGTGGGGAAAAAGGATGGTTCTCTGCGACCTTGCATTGATTACCGAGGGCTGAATAACATCACGGTAAAGAATACCTATCCTTTGCCGTTGATGTCTTCAGCCTTTGAGAGGTTGCAGGGAGCATCCGTTTTCACAAAATTGGACTTGCGTAACGCTTATCATTTGGTTCGCATCAGGAAGGGGGATGAATGGAAAACTGCTTTTAATACCCCCAGGGGCCATTTTGAATATTTGGTGATGCCCTTCGGGCTGTCCAACTCCCCAGCGGTTTTCCAGGCACTCGTCAATGATGTGTTGAGAGACATGGTAGATCAGTTCATATATGTTTACCTGGATGACATATTGATTTTTTCTTCGTCTCTCCAGGAACACATTCAACACGTCAGACGAGTGCTTCAGAGGTTGCTAGAGAATGGGCTTTTTGTCAAGGCGGAGAAATGCGCGTTCCATGCACAGTCGGTTCCCTTCCTAGGGTTCATCGTCTCATCCGAGGGAGTGCGTATGGATCCTGACAGGGTTAAGGCTGTGGTAGAGTGGCCAAGTCCAGATTCCCGTAAGGCCCTACAGAGGTTTCTGGGATTCGCCAATTTCTACCGGCGTTTTATTCGCAACTTCAGCCAGCTAGCCGCGCCTCTGACTGCCTTGACCTCTCCCCGAGTGACGTTCAGGTGGTCCGATACAGCTGAGGCTGTATTCGCCAACCTCAAAAGCCGCTTTGTTTCGGCTCCCATCTTAGTCGCCCCTGATCCAGCACGTCAGTTCGTGGTGGAGGTCGATGCGTCAGAGGTGGGGGTAGGTGCGGTTCTTTCCCAACGCTCTGCTTCGGATGATAAGATGCATCCTTGCGCGTTTTTTTCCCACCGGTTAACACCTGCTGAACGTAACTATGACATTGGTAACAGAGAGTTGTTGGCAGTTAAGATGGCTTTGGAAGAGTGGCGTCATTGGTTAGAAGGGTCGGGGGTACCTTTTATAGTATGGACGGACCATAAGAACCTTGAATATATTAGATCTGCTAAAAGACTCAATTCCAGGCAGGCTCGGTGGGCACTTTTTTTCGGACGTTTTGATTTTTCTCTCTCGTACCGCCCCGGGTCCAAGAACATCAAACCCGACTCTTTATCTCGTATTTTTGATCCTTCCGAACGCCCGGTTACTCCCGAGTGCATTTTGCCAGAGAAGATAGTTATCTCTACACTCACATGGGAGGTCGAGTCGAAGGTCAAATTGGCCTTAGAAGGGGTAACGCCTCCGCCCGGCTGCCCACCAAGTCGTTTATTTGTACCGGAGAGTTTGAGGTCCGAAGTCATTCAATGGGGTCACTGTTCCAAGATCGCTTGCCATCCAGGAGTAAACCGTACTTGCAGTTTAATAAAGCAACGATTCTGGTGGCCAGGTATGGCTTGCGACATTCGCAGTTTCGTGTTGGCTTGTTCAGTTTGTGCCGTTGGTAAGACGTCTAATCGACCCCCGGATGGGTTACTACAGCCGCTGGCAGTTCCTTCGAGACCCTGGTCCCACATTGCGCTAGATTTTGTTACCGCCCTCCCGCCCTCTAATGGCATGACGGTTGTTTTAACCGTAGTGGACCGGTTCTCGAAGGCTGCACATTTTATTCCCTTGCCCAAATTACCCTCAGCCAAGGAGACAGCGGTGTCTGTTATAGACCACGTCTTTCGGTTACATGGCCTCCCGATGGACGTGGTCTCCGACAGAGGTCCCCAATTTGTGTCCAAATTTTGGAGAGAATTTTGTAAATTGCTAGGGGCGACAGTCAGTCTATCTTCGGGTTACCACCCCCAGAGCAATGGTCAAACTGAGCGAGCCAATCAGGATCTGGAGAGAGTGTTGCGATGTTTGGTTTCCAGGAATCCTTCATCCTGGAGCCAACAGCTCTCTATGGTGGAGTACGCTCACAATACGTTACCAGTGTCATCCACGGGCCTTTCTCCTTTTGAGTGTAGTTTAGGTTACCAGCCACCTGTTTTTCCTAGTCTGGAATCTGAAGTCGCGGTCCCCTCCGCTCACGCTTTTGTCCAGAGGTGCCACCGCACTTGGACCAGAGCCCGTGAGACTCTGCTCCAGGTGGGGGCGCGCACTAAGGCTAAGGCCGATCGCCACCGGTCGAAGCCTCCCGTATACGTCGTGGGTCAAAAAGTGTGGCTTTCTACCAAGAACATTCCGCTCCGTTCCGTGTCTAATAAGCTTGCTCCCAAATTTATCGGCCCGTTCACTGTCACCAAGATCATTAGTCCGGTGACAGTCCGCCTCAAACTTCCTCCGGCGTACAGGAGAATTCACCCCGCCTTTCATGTTTCCAAATTGAAGCCCGTTTTTCATTCCCATCTTAATCCGCCAGTCCCGGTTCCCCCATCGCCGCGACTCGTAGATGGGGAACCAACATATTCGGTAAATCGTATTCTGGACTCGAGACGGAGGGGACGAGGTTTCCAGTACTTGGTGGACTGGGAAGGTTACGGTCCGGAGGAGAGAAGTTGGGTTCCTGCTAGGGACATTTTGGACCACTCCCTTATTGATGATTACAATCAACAGGTAGGTTCTCCTGGGAGCGTCAGGAGGCGCTCCTAGGGGGAGAGGTACTGTCACGGTTCATGAATTCATCATCTCACTCTGGTACGTGTGTTTGTTTGGGGTGGAGCCGCTGGTTGGCTGACGATCATTACACCTGTCGCAGCTGATCAGCGCTCCAGCTGCAGATCATCAGCGCACCCTATTTAGTCTGTCTTTGTTCCCTTTGTCATTTGTCAGAGCGTTGTTTTGGATGGGTGTCGCGTGTCTCCTGCTTGTGCCTTTCGTGTTCCTGCCCTGCCTGTCTTCCTGTGTTCCGTGTTTTCACCCTGGATTCGTTGTCACTCTGGATTCATCGTCATTCTTCCACACCATCCTCACCAGACTGGGTTGTCTACAGCGTCCCTGTGCTACCTGGACTTTTCTGCCACGCATCCGCCTGCACACGTTGATCCTCGTGTCTGCTGACTACATTCCTCGCCTCACTACGATCATTGAGTTCGGCTGCTGTCTACGCTCCGATCTTCTATTTATGTCTTCTGGTGACTACCAACGACATACTGTCTAATAAACTAACTTTTGACTTGCATTTGTATCCTGCCTTATTTCCACGTAACAAATATTTACACTATAGTAGGTCTACAGATAATATTTACACAATATTTACACTATAGTAGGTCTACAGATAATATTTACACTATAGTAGGTCTACAGATAATATTTACACAATATTTACACTATAGTAGGTCTACAGATAATATTTACACTATAGTAGGTCTACTGATAATATTTACACAATATTTACACTATAGTAGGTCTACAGATAATATTTACACAATATTTACACTATAGTAGGTCTACAGATAATATTTACACTATAGTAGGTCTACAGATAATATTTACACAATATTTACACTAAAGTAGGTCTACTGATAATATTTACACAATATTTACACTATAGTAGATCTACTGATAATATTTACACAATATTTACACTATAGTAGATCTACAGATAATATTTACACAATATTTACACTATAGTAGGTCTACGGATAATATTTACACAATATTTACATTATAGTAGGTCTACAGATAATATTTACACAATATTTACACTATAGTAGGCCTACTGATAATATTTACACAATATTTACACTATAGTAGGTCTACAGATAATATTTACACTATATTTACACTATAGTAGGTCTACTGATAATATTTACACAATATTTACATTATAGTAGGTCTACAGATAATATTTACACAATATTTACACTATAGTAGGTCTACAGATAATATTTACACAATATTTACACTATAGTAGGTCTACTGATAATATTTACACAATATTTACACTATAGTAGGTCTACAGATAATATTTACACAATATTTACACTATAGTAGGCCTACTGATAATATTTACACAATATTTACACTATAGTAGGTCTACAGATAATATTTACACAATATTTACACTATAGTAGGTCTACTGATAATATTTACACAATATTTACACTATAGTAGGTCTACAGATAATATTTACACAATATTTACACTATAGTAGGTCTACTGATAATATTTACACAATATTTACACTATAGTAGGTCTACAGATAATATTTACACAATATTTACACTATAGTAGGTCTACAGATAATATTTACACAATATTTACACTATAGTAGGTCTACTGATAATATTTACACAATATTTACACTATAGTAGGTCTACAGATAATATTTACACAATATTTACACTATAGTAGGTCTACAGATAATATTTACACAATATTTACACTATAGTAGGTCTACAGATAATATTTACACAATATTTACACTATAGTAGATCTACAGATAATATTTACACAATATTTACACTATAGTAGGTCTACTGATAATATTTACACAATATTTACACTATAGTAGGTCTACAGATAATATTTACACAATATTTACACTATAGTAGGTCTACAGATAATATTTACACAATATTTACACTATAGTAGATCTACTGATAATATTTACACAATATTTACACTATAGTAGGTCTACTGATAATATTTACACAATATTAACACTATAGTAGGTCTACTGATAATATTTACACAATATTAACACTATAGTAGGTCTACTGATAATATTTACACAATATTTACACTATAGTAGGTCTACAGATAATATTTACACAATATTTACATTATAGTAGGTCTACAGATAATATTTACAATAACGTCAATATTGTTAGTAATAATTCAAGATGAACATGCATGGGCTGAAGCAGCTGGGGTTAGATTATGCATGAAAACTTTATTTCATATTAAAAAGTAAATATCATGTTTATTTGTCTTGAGTTTATTTGACTGTCTCTCAACACACACACACACACACACACGCACACGCACGCACGCACGCACACACACACACACACACACACACACACACACACACACACACACACACACACACACACACACACACACACACACACACACACACACACACACACACACACACACACACACACACACACACACACACACACACACACACACACACACACACACACACACACACACACATATATATATATTTTACATTTAAATAAGATTGCATATGTGTTTTTGTTGAGAATCTTATTAAATATACGTGTGTGTGTGTGTGTGTGTGTGTGTGTGTGCGTGCGTGCGTGCGTGCGTGTGTGTGTGTGTGTTTATATACACATGCCAGAAAAAAATCCATTGTATTGTTGACCTTAAAATAAATGTAATATAGCTAACTAAATGATTAATGACTAAATAATTGGAAAATATTCCTATCATCCTATTTCCTAAAAGTCTAAAGCATAAAAATATCTTGGTTTTACCCCTAAAAAGGTGACGTATTCATACAAACATTTACAGGCAGACGTCATTTTATGTTTCTGGACAGATTTTTAAACATGTAAGTGCCTTTGAAATATTGTAAATGTGAAATACATCAACTGTTATCTAAGGGTGAGTAGCTATTTTGAAATGCTGTTAAACACCCTTTCAACATGAAACCAAGAAATAAGACCTACACTTTCACTGCCTCTCCCCACAAATACAAACTAAATCAGAACTAAAACCAGGATATTTCTTATTTAAATTCTGATATTACTAAAGAAAACCCTGCACAGTATCAGTACTTGAACAAGTATCAAAAAAACTTTATTTGTAATGTTTCGTCCCATGACCTTCATCAGGCATATCCAAACAAACTATTCAGTCACATTTAAAATCCACTCATGACCAATCACTGCGAAGATCCATCAACTACCAATCACAATCAGTGACTTCATCACTGTATCCACATCATCGTATGAAAGGGTTACATCGAACATTTACATATTATATAAGTATCAAGAGATCATTTTATCACTCATTGAATAGGCTAATGCTTCATCATTCACGCCCATAGTGATAAAGTCATGTGATAAAAGCATTTCAATATCCATCACCTCCTCTCAGTGGCACTTTCACTCTTTCAATACCACAAAAGCGTAAGGAGGAAAGAAAGGACAGGATAGTTAACATCTTTTCTTCTAATACAACTCGCTAATTCTTTGTTTCAGTTGGCATGATGTTTTTCCAACATAACCGAGACCGCAAGGACAACAAATCAGATACACAACATGAGTGGAAGCACAAGTAATAAAAGAAATGAATCCTATTTGTGTTTTGTTTTTACCAGTTCTTGGGTGACAAAAAAATGATGGTTTGAATGTATTGACACTAAGCACAATTACAATTACCACATCGATAATTCCCATTCCGTATAGGACTAACAACTTTTTGAGCAATGCTGCTGGCCAATGTTGGCGTCATTGGGCAACCAGGTGAGACACAGGGCCCACGACCGATCTAAAGTATCCAGATAGAAGTTGTTGCCCATTCTCATTGGGAAAGTGCTCAGGCAACATTGATCAAAAAGGTGCCCCGTGAATTATCACCTTAAGTCTAGAAGGAATACCACTCTGAAAACGGACATCTAATGCTGGGTTAAGCGTGTAAATATTGGATTATTTTTACCCAGCTTTTTGGCTTTTATACATTAACCCATTTGCTGGGTTGTTTTTTGACAGTGCTGGGTCAGTCAATTTGATATTGAAGGTTTTTCCTTTTAAATAATAAAAATGCACTCTAAAATCTCTGTCCGGTCTGCAGTGGTCAGTGTCTATCAAAAGTGCTCCAGTGAAGGAACAGTGGTGACCCGCGACAGGGTCATGGGCGGCCGAGGCTCATTGATGCACGTGGGGAGCGAACGTGTGGTCCGATCAAACAGACGAGCTACTGGAGCTCACATTGCTCAAGAAGTTAATGCTGGTTCTGATAGAAAGGTGTCAGAATACACAGAGCATCTCAGTTTGTTGTGTATGGGGCGGCATAGCCGCAGACCAGTCAGGGTGCCCATGCTGACCCGTCCACCACCGAAAGCATCAACAGTGGCACGTGAGCATCAGAACTGGACCATGGAGCAATGAAGAAGGTTTTCTTTAACATGGGGACCTGGGGAACACATGGCACCAGGTGCACTATGGGAAGAAGGCAAGCCGGCGGAGGCAGTGATGTTTTGGGCAATGTTCTGCTGGGAAACCTTGGGTCCTGCCATCCATGAGGATGCAAATTATCAGCAAAAATTTTTTAATTGACGACAAAAAAATAAATAAATAAAATTCTTGCCCAACTGAGTGCTATATCTACCCGTACAAAAATGAACCATGGTGTGAGGGACCAAGCAGTCAAGGGCAAAGGACAGGATTTCTAACCAACATTTTTTTTATTAAATGCAAAAACAATGTTACAAATTAAATAACTTCAAAAACTGAATGAAAATAAAAATGAAAATATGGTCTGGGCCCATAAAAAAAGGGTGAACTAAAGGGAATCAAACTTAACAGTAATCAAACAAACTAAACAAAGAAAATATGGCCACCTAAATGCCACACAAAGGACTAGTCCATTACACACACATAGGGAACAACACACATCAATTAAACACAGTTAGAATTAATAAAGTAATTAATTCACAAAAAATAAAGAAATTGGTCATAAACAAGTTAGTTATATATACAAACAATTATACTAAACAAAAACAAACAAACAAACAAACAACCCTACATCCCCCCAGCTAATCTGCAACATGGATTCAACCACTGGAACAAAATGGCGGCCACTGACTCCAGCCGATCCTTTATTTGAACGGACTTTCACAGAAGTGCAGCGTTTTGCCCAGACAGCATCAAACCTCCGCTTTCCACACGTAGCTAATAAATAAATGTTAACACAATATACCACTAATAACTAGAAAGTGTGCACCCAAACTAGTCATGAATGGTAAAAGTGTAAATTAGAAATAAAGTAGTGAAAATGAACCACATCTGTGTCAGTCTTTATTATGAAATATATACAGGGTGATCTGCAACTAAATGTCACACGCACACACACACACACACACACACACACACACACACACACACACATACTGGTTTTCATGTTGGATGGGGACCAACTTTATGATCATCACTTGTGGGGACCACCCTTTCTAAAGGCTCTAGAGGTATGAAAAAAATTAGGGATACTTACCATAGCAGTGTTAACTTATACACGCCTTCAGATATCTGAAATGATGAAGTAATGACTTGACCATGTATTATGGGGACCTATGAAAAATCGAGTGAACATGTCTTACAGGGACCTAATTTGCATTTTATATGCATAATTCACACACTTCCCAATTTATTTGTGGGGACCTCATTTGCATAATACACACAACTTCCCATTTGATTTGTGGGGACCTAGCAAGAACAACAAATATATTACTAAAACAATTAATAGGCATTTGTTTGAAGTAAATCTTCAAATTGCATATGCCCTTACAAATGGTTTAATCTACAAAAAAGTATTATTAAAATAAACAGAAGCAGTACAAAAGTTCAAAATGTAGAAAATGTCTCAATTTGGAGATGTAGTGAGGCCTGCAAATAGTGCTAGATGCGCAAAGCTTCACTCTAGACTGAATCAACCTATGGCCGGTTTCACAGACAAGGCTTAAGCTAGTCCCAGACTGATATGCATGTGTGAGCTGTTTTACCTGGCATATGTTAGATATGCTTTGAGACGGTGTCAGTTTTGTCTCAGGATGCACACCAGTACTGTTTTTTTCTAAGGCATGATTATAAAAGCAACTTAAATGTCTTTATTGAACTAACGTCTAACCCTGGCTTAATCTAAACCCTGTCTGTGAAACCGGGCCTGAGGGTTGTTGGTTGGATCAATTGATTCTATGTTTGTTTGGGATATCAGTGTGATTGATTTTGCAGAGAAAAAAGTGCTCCATTCAAATACAAAGGGATGTAAGAGAGAAATGAATTATTATCTGGATATTTCAACCCAGAAGTAAAACGATTAAACCTTTCCTCGTCAAACTATTATTTCTATAATTGTTATTTTCTTTACATAGTATTCAACCACAGCCAACCACCCAGCATCATCTACTACTCATTCACCTGATACTTATCACTATAATAAATCTACTACAAATTGAACCTCAAGACATTTATTCACATTACAACTGCAGAAATAGTCTTTTATTGAGTCCAAACTCCAGAACTCAAATGAAGTTAAACCTCAAAACTGGCCTGTTAATAAAAAGTATAAAAAATAAAATCATATATAAGAAAAATAATAACTAGGGCTGTCAAAAGATTAAACGCGATTAATCTCATCCAAAATAAAAGTTTGTGTTTACATAATATATGTGTGTGTACTCTGTATAATTATTATTTATATATAAACACACACACAAGCATGTATATATTTAAGAAAAATGTATTATATTTATATATAATATAAATTATATAAATGTATATACATGCAAATATTTCTTAAATATATACATGCTTGTGTGTGTGTTTATATATAAATAATAATTATACAGAGTACACACACATATATTATGTAAACACAAACTTTTATTTTGGATGAGATTAATCGCGATTAATCTTTTGACAGCCCTAAAAATAACTTTAACTTCCACATGTGCTTCCTTTCACAGACATGTGAATTTAAACAAACTACAACTAAAGAAACCTGACATGTCAGTGAGTTGTTTCTTCATATTATCTGCACTGCAATTTCTTTTTGGAAGCTGTAATGCGATTATATATGTAAAACTTTACGGTCTTCCAATCGCGGTTCTTCAGCGCTTCTGGTTCAGCTTTTAAACTGGTACAGTGAATGATGTGATGAAACGCTTCATGTGCCTTTCCACCGCCTGCACCTCAGTCTGCTGCCAGGGTGTCTTCTTCTGGGTAGTTTTACCTAAAAGTGGAAATAAAATAATTGAATTGATAAAAAGTGTGTGCTAGAATTCCAATCTGAAATTCTGAATCCTATTATCAGTTTTTAATAGGGCTGCCCCTAGGGCTGTGCCGGTAAACGTGACAACCGCACCACCGCGGGGTAGCACTGGCGGTGGTCGGCCAAAACACCTTTTTTTGGACGTGAATATTGTGACACGAGTGAAGCACAAAGCTTTGTTTACAAAATAAATAATAGGTTTGCAATTAAATGTTACATCGCACCCATGGAAACATATGGATTCATGCCGAACGAGAGAGGTAGGCTTTGTGAGCTGAGCCAAATTTAAGCTTTGCGTTTTGTGATCTGGTCACCCGATTTTCCACGAATTTAACAATAGGCTTATCCATTTTATTCTGCTGAACATGGAATCTCTTATTTATTTTCCCAAATCTTCATTTACGTCTCTCACATGGGATTATAAACATGTCTTCCTTTTGTTTGCTTTAAATTAGGGGTCATGTCATTTACTGTGGTAAAGTACAAAACGGTGTAGGCCATATACATTTTACTTCAAATTGTACTGAACACAGTGTGTGCTTGTTATTAGACTTAAAGGGTTAGTTCACCCAAAAATGTAAATTCTGTCCTTCCCCTCATGTGGTTGGACACCCGTCAGACTCCGTTCATCTTCAGAACACAAATGAAGATATTTTTGTGTAAATCTGATGGCTCAGAAAGGCCGCCACTGGCTCAATGCACTTTACACTCTCAAGACCCATAAAAGGCACTAAAGACGTCGTTACAAAGTCCATCTCACTACAGCGGCTCTACAATAACTTTATGAAGAGACCAGAATAGTTTCTGTGCACAAAAAAAATAAAATAACGACTTATATAGTGATGACCGATTTGAAAACAATGCATCATGAAGCTTCAAAGTGTTATGAATCAGTGAGTCGATTCAGCAGTTTGGATCGCCAAAGTCACATGACTTCAGCAGTTTGGCGGTTTGACACATGATCCGAATCATGAATCGACTCACTGATTCATAACGCTTCGAAGCTTCATGATGCTGTGTTTTGAAATCGTCATCACTATACAAGTCGTTATTTAGGTTTTTTTTGCACACAAAAACTATTCTCGTCTTCATAAAGTTATTGTAGAGCCGCTGTAGTGAGATGGACTTTGTATCGACGTCTTTAGTGTCTTTTAAGGGTCTTGAGAGTGTAAAGTGCATTGAGCCAATGGAGGCCTTTCAGAGCCATCGGATTTACACTAAAATATCTTCATTTGTGTTTGAAGATGTAGGACTGTAATCTTCCAGTCAATTAGTCGATTATTAGTCGATACGTTCTGGCTCGACCAAAATTCTCATTGGTCGATTTTTTGCCGCGTTCATTTCATCAGTTTTGTCGTGTTCATTTCATCAGGTGAAGAGCACTAATTGCTAAAGGGGGTGTTTTCAGAGCACCCCTGTTTCACAGGTAACAGTCTGTCTTCAGAACACCCCCATTGTTTTCACTTATTTTGGATTAGCCCAACCCACTGGAGAAGAGAGACAGACTGAAGTAACGTGAGGCTACTTTGCTGTATTTTATTTATTTAATTGTGAGAGCGTTTTCCTAGTCAGTCCTCTTCTACCATGTCAACAAAGACATCGGCAGTGTGGCAACATTTAAAAAAAAATTGAAAATGGGGAAAAAAAAGAATTAATTAATTGATCAGTAAATTAACAGACATAAATTGGCAACTATTTGTGATAATCAATTAACTGTTTAGGTATTCCATTTTTGATGATTCTCTAATATTTTATAGTCAAAATGATTTCACAATAATATATTCTTATTGCATTAAGTTACACTAGTCACCAAGTAATTGATAATGAGAATACATTTTGATGGCAGCTCTAAGCAAAATCCCTGATCAATATGAAATAACAATGGCTACGTTTGCATGCAACCAAACTCCATTAGTAATTCGATTGATGGCTCGATCCAACTGAAGCCTTTATGTAAAATACCTTAATTGCTACGATTGAGCTAGATTCAAATAAAATTTCTATTGGATTGGATTCTTTTTATAATCTGATCGAGAGGACATCTAAACACTTGATCGCATAGAAAACGCTCAGTGAACATTTAACTTTTTGTTATTAGCAATTTATAAGCTAGGTGCAAAAGATGAAAAAACTCCAAAGCTTGTCAAAAACGAGTGAACTGAGAAGCACAGACGCAAAGTAAGTGCATGATCATAAAATAATAATAATTTCAGGATAGTCAAGGGCCAATTACTAGAAGACTTACCATGACACTTTTAGTCCGTCTCAGTCTGGGTACAAAAACCTCATTTTGGAGCTGTGTCACAATCTGTAAACAAAAAGTATAATCAACATGAATTATTATAAAATAGTATTTGAGGTTCAAAAATAAGACTGCAAGTGTGTGTAGAACTTTTGATCATCCAATTGGACAATTATAGCATTGCAAAAATGCAAATTTACAGAGGTTTTTTTGTTTTGTTTCAATACTTGCATTTTAAAATAAACTTCAAAATGTCTGTTCCGTCGCTATGAAACTAACAGAAGACGATTTTAAAATTGTGGCGCTTCTAATTAAAGGGATAGTTCACCCAAAAACTTTCAACAATTTTTCCATAAATTGAACAGGGAAGGCGATCGGCCGAAAGTTTACTTTATAAAGTTGTTTGGATATTTTTCTTCACAATTTCTTCACATATTTATTTCACAAACCCATCGAATCGCTTCAGAAGGCCTTTATTAACACCCCTGGAGCCGTGTGGAGCAGTTATTTGACGGACAGATGCATTTTTTACGGACTTCAAAAACAGAGCAACTATTACTGCCATTCTAATGCTTGGATTAGCCTGGACTTTGTAATAACTCAGATTTTATTTGTCTGAAAGAAGAATGTCATACACACCTAGGAAGACTTGAGGGAGAGTAAATCATGGGCTAATTTTCATTTTTGGGTGAAATATCCCTTTAAGTGACAAAAAGCAGTTGACAATGTACAAAATACACATACTTGCCACATTTGCAACGGTAAAAATGTGCAACACTTCAGTGATGAACATGAACGTACCTGTTGAGGAGAGCTGATCTGAGCCGATTCCTCGTCCATCTGAGTCTCTGACCGGACAGAAGGATCACCGTGACCTGCTGCGCTGGTATTAACAGCAATGCTGCACATCTGTAACAGACAACAGTCATATGGCAAGATATTAGGACATGGAAACACACGAGAGAAGTCTGAAGACGACACTGCATGACTTCAGAGAGAAAGACAGAGCAACTTCATCTTTAAACATGTACTACTGTCCAGTCAAACTCTGTCTGCACACACACACACACACACACACACACACATCTGGAATAAAACAGGCTTCATGAGGACCTCAAACACACACACTGTTAAAGTTCCTTATGGGGACCAGTTTCATCCAGTTCAAAAAACAAGTTTGAACTCAAACACTGACTGAAAGTGTGTTGTGGGGACGTCGTGAGTGTCCACTTTAAAGCAACTATTAACCCGGGAAAAAATCCCTGTGGAGGACAAAACTGGCCCTAGATTCTCCTCTACCACTGAGACACTGGACACATGTCATTAAACTGTTGGGTGTGGGGATTTACACCAGATACGCATCAAAATATGCTTTAAAAACACTAAAACAGGGCAAAGAGTTACATTTTCAGTGATGAACATGAACGTACCTGTTGAGGAGAGCTGATCTGAGCCGATTCCTCGTCCATCTGAGTCTCTGACCGGACAGAAGGATCACCGTGACCTGCTGCGCTGGTATTAACAGCAATGCTGCACATCTGTAACAGACAACAGTCATATGACAAGATATTAGGACATGGAAACACACGAGAGAAGTCTGAAGACGACACTGCATGACTTCAGAGAGAAAGACAGAGCAACTTCATCTTTAAACATGTACTACTGTCCAGTCAAACTCTGTCTGCACACACACACACACACACACACACACATCTGGAATAAAACAGGCTTCATGAGGACCTCAAACACACACACTGTTAAAGTTCCTTATGGGGACCAGTTTCATCCAGTTCAAAAAACAAGTTTGAACTCAAACACTGACTGAAAGTGTGTTGTGGGGACGTCGTGAGTGTCCACTTTAAAGCAACTATTAACCCGGGAAAAAAATCCCTGTGGAGGACAAAACTGGCCCTAGATTCTCCTCTACCACTGAGACACTGGACACATGTCATTAAACTGTTGGGTGTGGGGATTTACACCAGATACGCATCAAAATATGCTTTAAAAACACTAAAACAGGGCAAAGAGTTACATTTTCAGTGATGAACATGAACGTACCTGTTGAGGAGAGCTGATCTGAGCCGATTCCTCGTCCATCTGAGTCTCTGACCGGACAGAAGGATCACCGTGACCTGCTGCGCTGGTATTAACAGCAATGCTGCACATCTGTAACAGACAACAGTCATATGACAAGATATTAGGACATGGAAACACACGAGAGAAGTCTGAAGACGACACTGCATGACTTCAGAGAGAAAGACAGAGCAACTTCATCTTTAAACATGTACTACTGTCCAGTCAAACTCTGTCTGCACACACACACACACACATCTGGAATAAAACAGGCTTCATGAGGACCTCAAACACACACACACTGTTAAAGTTCCTTATGGGGACCAGTTTCATCCAGTTCAAAAAACAAGTTTGAACTCAAACACTGACTGAAAGGGTGTTGTGGGGACGTCGTGAGTGTCCACTTTAAAGCAACTATTAACCCGGGAAAAAATCCCTGTGGAGGACAAAACTGGCCCTAGATTCTCCTCTACCACTGAGACACTGGACACATGTCATTAAACTGTTGGGTGTGGGGATTTACACCAGATACGCATCAAAATATGCTTTAAAAACACTAAAACAGGGCAAAGAGTTACATTTTCAGTGATGAACATGAACGTACCTGTTGAGGAGAGCTGATCTGAGCCGATTCCTCGTCCATCTGAGTCTCTGACCGGACAGAAGGATCACCGTGACCTGCTGCGCTGGTATTAACAGCAATGCTGCACATCTGTAACAGACAACAGTCATATGACAAGATATTAGGACATGGATCAATGTTTGTAACCACTGGATTTTGTTTGTGATCGTGAAATGCAATATGGCCATTGTATGCCACATATAACTTAAACCAGGGTTTTTCCTGGCTCAAAATGAGGCGGAGGTGGTAGTGTTAATTTTGTCACCTATTTTTAATTTAGTCTTAGTCTTGTGCCAAATGTCCTTGTTAGTTTTAGTCATTCACATATCTATATATTATATATTATATATTATATAATATATATCATTTTTTGTTAGTCAAGTTTTAGTCGACTAAAAGTCTCATCATTTTAGTCTAGTTTTAGTCAAAAGACAACAAGGTATCTTAGTCAAGTTTTAGTCGACTAAAGGTCTCGTCATTTTAGTCTAGTTTTAGTCAAAGGAAAACTCTAAATATATTGTGTGGCAAAATAACTTACATAAAATATATATAACCTGCATAATGTATGTGCCACAACACCACAGCTAACTGGTTGATTTACAGCATAGATGCCTAAAATCAACATTAGCTTATGAGACGATGGGCACAAATATCGATTTCGATCTTGATTCAGTATGAATTCATATGTATATAGCCTACTGTACATCAGGAAAAATAAGTTTGCCTTTTAGCACTATTTTAAACTTTTTTGAGGGGTTAAAGTATATTTACTTGCATTCATTACTATTCACTATTATTAACATTTTAAAATTTCACAAATAAGTAAGCAGTTATGATCTGCAATACTTTTTTGAGCAACTAGACTACATGTATATTTATTAAAGAGCATACATGCACCAATAATGGCATTACATCCAGCCACAAAATGACTCTAACTTGCCTCTTTGCAGTGGAATTCTCTATTTTAACCTTAATTACTACACTAATTGTAATATAAATAATACAAATATTAGAAGACAAATGTTTTAAGTGGTCATTAATGGACCATACTTATTGCACAAATAGTATTTAGTAGGACTAGTATTTAGGACTTTGTACCAGCAAATCATAATATACTACTATTGATTGCTGAAGGATCATGTGACAATATATATTTCTGATGATTATTTAATTATCACAACATGCCTAATCTGAGCAAGTGACTGCCTGTTTGAGTTTTGTCGACAGACGGAGGCGGCACGAAATTTGACGGAGGCGGCAGCCTCATATTTCTCTATGCAGCAAAAACCCTGACTTAAACGTATAAAGTTTAGGGGCAAAAGAGAAACATTCACCTAAAAGTCACTTAACTTGGATTGAAGCTTTCTGAGATTTGGATATCATTTATTGGTGTATACCCATTACAATTTGTATTAAAATAGTAATACGGGTAAGTTAGATTAATATATTTCGAATAGATTCAAATTTTAATCTAATCAACAACCAACTTGCTTGACACGTTGCAACAATGAGCTATTATGTACACAGTGCCTTGCAACATACTTGTGTTCTCCATGGGTAGTCTTCTCCTCCATAATCATAGGTGATTTCTTCTCCTTCTTTAATGTCATGAAGGGCAAACAGACAAAGGTGGGGCTTTCCATTCACATCAATTTTCTTCATCTTACAATTTGGATGTTTGTGGTCATCATTAACTATCCGCCCAAAGGATTCATCTTCTCTTGAGGCATCAATGCTTAAAAATATGAAAACATAAGAAAATGAGTAATACTCTCAGTCTTTTTTTTTTTTTTTTTACTATAGTATAGCATAAGGTATATAGCTTTTGTTCAACTTGACATCTTACCACCATGTTTTCCCTCGCCACTTGAAATCAAACATAAACGCAGCACAGGACGCGTGGTAACGCTTTCTTCTCCTCTGCAGCTCTGCATCATTTATCATCTCTCCCCTGTACTCAACAACAAAATCTCCTTTGCAAAAGGAACCCTTTGCAAATAGACCTCGTCCTGCAAATTACAGAAAAAAACATTCACAAAAAGAAAATCTTGCAGACAAAGAACACCAATTACACACACAAACACAAAATACATCAATAGTTAGCTGATTTTAAATAAGCTGCAACAGGTGCCTAAGTAATGTACCCAGATGCTCATAAGATTATGGTTAGGACATGCATATGATAGTAATTAAAGGGGGGGGGGTGAAATGCTGTTTCATGCATACTGAGCTTTTTACACTGTTAAAGACTTGGATTCCCATCCTGGACAAAGTTTTTTTTTTTAAAGTTGGACGATTGATGGAGTATTTCTGTGCCAAAAATACTCCTTCCGGTTTCTCATAAGTTTTGGAAAGTTTTTTCGAGTGTGACGTCACATGGGGCGGAATGTCCTTGGAAAGGCGCGCGCGCGACTAGAGCGAGAGAGCAAACGCTTAAGCCGGCTGCACTACAGTCACAGGACTTCACTGAATCAACAATGTCACCAAAGCAAGACAACCCTGCACAGCTTCCCAAAGAACCTAGCGTTAATGGGACAGTGGATGGAGTTTGTTTTTTCGGAGCAGGAGTTGTGCAAGTGTTTGTTTGTTCCCTGAATTTCGGCGACGATGGTTTATAAACAAGCCCCAGTTCAACTCCGGATTTGTAGCTGGTCTAATGCTGAAAGATGGAGCGGTCCCAGCGATTAAGGTTCACGGTCGTGTGTTGGTAGCAGGCGGTGAGTAAAACTGCTTCAAATGTCTTTGTATTGTTAGCTATCGATTCCATTGTTTTTCTCTGTAAACATGCATAGCTCAACACAAGAGTTGCGTGCACTCGTCATTCTTTAGCTCTGCCTGAACGATACGTCCACAGCCGCTCAGTTTTTTTCGGAAAGACTCAGTACAGCGTATCTTTCTTTTATAAAAATAATAAAACTAAAGACTTTTCGGAGATATGAAAGATGCAATACTACTCTATAGACACTCAAGATTTACACAAGATTGACTGAAAATGAGTGTTTCACCCCCCCTTTAATGACTGATAAATCACACCATACATCACCTTACCTTTCTCTGCATTTATATACTTCACGTCTAATTTGAATGTCTTGTCAGTCTTTGAAACCACATGATGCACGGCATCCTTAAGGCATCCTTAAGGGCTGATTCGTGGTGGCATTTCAAACTTGGAAAAAGATGTGTAAAGAATTAGTGTGAAAATGGGGAGACATGCAAAATTAAACTAGTATTTTCAATAAGCAGATAATAATGTTATTGTAATGTAACACTGTACTGTATTACTCTCATGTACACGGTCATTTTATCACAATGTATGCAATGACAATAGAACAAGGATAATCAATGTCTGGCACAACACTAGCCTTAAGGGTATCAACTCACTATGTTCACTTAGACTCTAATCGCTCACAAATAAAAATATGTTCCTATATATTGTACAGTAGCCATGAGAAATTATTTAAAAATGTTTTTTTTTTACCTTAACTTATTCTTCTGCACGACTCACCTACAAACCCTGGTTTATAACTACTATTTATTTAACTAAAAATAAGTTTAATAATTTATTAATTTAAAGCTACTTACCATTTTAGTTGTTTAATTTTACTTAATTTCTCTGTGAAGCCCTTTGGTAATGATCTGTGGATTATATGTAGTCTACAAATTCACTTTAAATGTAAATATACAAATACTGATCTTTAATTCTTCATAATTACAGTCAAACACTATAAACAGGAGCCTGACATCGAGTGCAAAACCCCCCTCCCCCCGCGAGATTATATTCCAACATGTGCCCTGACAAAAATATGATTTCAACATGTGCCCTGACAAAAATATGATTTCAACATGTGCCCTGACAAAAATATGATTTCAACATGTGCCCTGACAAAAATATGATTTCAACATGTGCCCTGACAAAAATATGAAATTTCTTTAATATAAAGCATAGAATAATCCACCCCTCCAACACTAACGCGAACTAGACAGAAACTAATTTAATATTAACCGAATCGTTCCAATAGCAATCAGTCAGTCTAAACATTAGGCGACGCTTTTCATTTAAAATGTAGTCTTTAACATTAAATTGAATGATTATGTGATCGCTAATATCGTCAGGCCACATTTAGCCTCATCAATGAGCTAGCCTGCTAACGTTACCTAAAGTAATTACTAACTTAATAACATATGTGCTGCTTACCTTGTGTTTCACCTTTTTCCTCTTCGTCCCTTGGCATTTTCTGCATGTAATCTTCTTTTTGTGAAGTATTGTTCTTCTTCTTGTTGTTTAATGAAGTTTGTGAAGTCATACGTATGTCTTTGCTGAAATCGATCCTAACGAAGCGTAGGAAGTGGGCGGAGCCCAACCATAATTGGAAAATGTGTGTGTGGAGACGTGAGTGCATTACCAGTCAGAAAGGTTTGGGGGCGCAACTGAGCACTCCCTACACACACGCACACTACCTCAAAAACGTGTGTTATGGGCCAAAGCTAAAACTCCTCCCACCACCTTCAGAACAGATTCTCTACTCATTTTAATAGTTTCCCTTATGGGGACCTGATTTTTGGTCCCCACAACGCAAGAGGTCCCCATGACGTGACTGTGTAAACAGATTCATGTCCCCACAACGTGATGAATACCAGAACACACACACACACACACACACACACACACACACGTATATTTAATAAGATTCTCAACAAAAACACATATGCAATCTTATTCATAGAAATGTAAAATATATATATATGTGTGTGTGTGTGTGTGTGTGTGTGTGGGTGTGTGCGCCTATGTGATTTACGAGGACATTTGACATGAATACACGCCACACTATGAGGACATTTTGAATTATGAGGACAGTAGTGATGTGTCGTTCATGAACGATTCGTTCATTTTGAACGAATCCTTAATATGACTCAGGAACGACGAGTCGTCTCAGAGAGCGATTCGTTCATTTTGTATTGACCCGCGCATGCGCATTGCGCAACATCTCAGGCTACTACAGAAATCAGAATGATTAGGCACGGATATGCAGTCTGTACCGGCGGAAACAGATTTGATCAGTTCATCTCGAGTCTTTGAGTCGTTCTTCCTTCAAGTCCCCATTGGCTGAATGCAGAAACAGAAATGATCAGTTCATCTCGAGTCAGTCTTCGGGTCCTAGTCTCGTTCTTTTGTCACGTGACATGACAGCCGTATTGCATGCAGAAATTACAAACTGCTGTCACAAATTGTACCTTTTTTTATTTTTTACACTTTATATATTTGTGAATATCTGTCATGATGGTTCTTTTCTATAACAGAATTATATTATTAAAGAGTTGGTTAATGCTTTAAACTTTATCTGTATGATGGGGAAATCACTTTGATAAAGCAAAGATTGAGACTTGTTTACAGTGGGTTCTAATCTTCAGTAAATAACAAAGCCATATCATCATAAATATATATATTTATTAGGGGTGGCACGGTACATGGAAAAAAACCGAACCGTTCGGTTCGCTTGTCTCGGTTCGGAGTGTGTGCGTCGCACGGTTCGCGCATGAGCAATGTATCCTCGTGCCCGTATGTTACCTCAGACAGCGCGCGAAATAAGAGGTGTGTGTGGACATACAGTAAAGTAAAAGTGGAGTGCTGCAGGTCACGTCACATGTAGAAATGAAAGTGGGAGAGATAAGGAAGGCTGCCCGGAGTTGGAGGATGCGCTAGCATCGTATAGAAGGGCAGATGCAGTGCGAGAGCAGGAGCCCGTTGCGGATATACACACTGGCAGTGTTTGTCTCGCGAGTCGCGCAGCTGAACTGCGGCTCGTGGATTGCAAATACAGGCAAATATAGTCCATTCTGTCCCATTTTCCGGTGTTCTCCTCCGACCCCTGTCTGTCTCGTGCTTTGATTTATGATGGGCAGCATATATCTGCTGCAAATGCGACCGTGTTCCCCTCTGTCTCATACACACATGCATATGTTGTATATAGTTCACATGATAAATGCAACATTTAAAAGTTAAGATATGCTTCTAGTTCTAATAATTTAAACATGCCTTTGAAGTTTGGGCAGAAGCTTCTGTCAGTGTTGTGTTTTCGTGTATGTTATTTTTTCACAGCGCTGGATGTCATATGGTGATTGTGAAACACACGGGACACTTCATGGTGAAATGTGTTCATCAGCTCAGCTGAATTAAAGCCACAGTGCATTGTTCTGATCAAAACTGATATGATTAACATGAAAAATGTTACGCCAATGTGTCGGACTCGGTAGACAGCCAGTTAGGAAACAACTTGATATAACAATTTTTAATACTGTATCCTAATTGTGGATGATTAAGCCATATACACCATATGCTGAAGTAAATTTCTGGAGTGTTAACGATTAAAAAAACAACAACAAGAACCGTACAGAACCAAAAACCGTGACCCTAAAACGTGATACGAACCGAACCGTGGGTTTTGTGAACCGTGCCACCCCTAATATATATATATTTTTTTTAATATATAATTTAAATAATAATTTAAAAAAACACCACAGGGGCACAAGAAACATTTAACAATAAAAATAGACTGACAGGAACAAGATTGTTATTTTTCAGATGTTTGTTGCAGATATCTTTTGATAATTGTATGAGAATTCCTAAACAAAAGATAATATACAGTCAATAATACGACTGTAATGTTGTATGTGTTGTGAGACACTGAAACCGGGAAGCGGTCACGTGACAAAAGAACGAGACTAGGACCCGAAGACTGACTCGAGAGATGAACTGATCATTTCTGTTTCTGCATTCAGCCTATGGGGACTTGAACGAACGACTCAAAGACTCGAGATGAACTGATCAAATCTGTTTCCGGTGACTGTGTATTACACGGCTGTCACGGCCAGATCAGAGCATCAGACATGATGACGGAACTAACGGCTCGAACCTGAAGACACGAGAGTAAACGATTTAAAAAAAAAAAAAGAAGAAGAACGATTTGGATCGGGAGGTGAGGTGAACTAACAGACTGCATACAGACTGAATCAAGCTAAGCAATTCATTAATCATTTATTTCTCAAAGTTTGGCCATGGCTGCATTAGCTTATAGTTCATTTTTTTCTTCCAAAAGTACTAAATGTGTTTAAAAATGAAAAATGTAACATTTTAATTAGATTCTGCTGAAATGAACGAAATGACTTGAAAAAAGATTCGTTCATTTTGCTGAACGAGATTCAAAGATCCGAGTCCGTAAAATGATCCGAACTTCCCATCACTAAGTTGAAGCAAATGTGCCATATTGTGTCGAAGCTTCGAATCAATCCGACACCCGTCTCTACGGCGCCATCTAGGGGTCACTTGCATGTGTTGCTCTGAAATACCTTGACAATGATCCATGTAAGAAAGAAAATGTTTTTAACATCTGTCTGACAACTACATGGTCTTGGTTTTGTAACCTGTAGCCTCGTCATTGTAAAGAACTATATGTTTATTTGTATATATATATAATACAAAATGAACATTTAATACAATAAATAAAGCCACAATGTGTCACATTTTTAAAAAAAAAATTTATTCTAAAATATGATTTGCTCTGCTGTTGAAGGACTTCTTTTTTTTACATATAATTTCTCCAGCCTTTGAAAAAATCCTCTCACAAGGGACACTTGTTGCTGGCATGCACAAATATTTTTTTGCAAGTTCACACAAATGAGGGAAAATTACTGCTCTCTCTTTCCAATAAATGAATGGATCATGCGTTCTGGCCAAAAACGCATCTTTCAGGTCCTTCTTCACTTCTACGGTTGCTTCAGCTGTAGTGCTGTGTGTCGCCTGGGTTTCACGGATACGACTATCAAACAGTTCCCATAAACTGTCCTGGGTTTCTGCTGGTGATGATGATGATGATGATGATGATGATGATGATGATGATGATGATGGGCCTGATGTTGACATTTGTGGCTCTGAATGAAAATTAAAACAACAATTAGTTACAAAGCATAAACTGACAGCATATATGAAGCTGCCTATCACAATACACACATCTCACTTTATTTGGTGCTTTCAAATGGAAATGCTCCCACACCACTGATCCCATTTTTTATCTATTCTATTAATATATCTATCTATATAATCACCTATGAATCTATATCTATATAATTCTATATATCTAACTTATGCTGTGCTATCTATCTGTCACTATCTAACTTAGCCTATATGAATGTGTCACTATATCTATCCTAACTACATGTCACTGTCTATACCTATCAGTCAATATATCTCATTTAAATCTAGCCTAAATATAACTAACCAAAGCGCACTATAAATCTCACTGCTATCACACAATCTCTCACAAAAACCCACGAGGTGAAGATGGATTAACTTCACTTTTAAGCTGTGGTGAATGAGGTTCATACAGATGTGTGACTGTGTGGTTTGTCCCCGCCCCCTTTGATCAATGCAGTTTCTGCAGACGCACCTGATGAAACACTTGAAGCTTCATTTAGCCATAGTCACGTGACATGGGCGTCAGCCATCCCTACTAATAACTAGAAAGCAGAGCCGGCCCAAGGCATAAGCGAACTAAGCGGCTGCTTAGGGCCACCAGGGGCCCCCAAGAGCACATTAAATGACTTCTTGCTGCATGTCATTTAATGATGATTGAAATTGCGAAATAGCCTTAAACAATTACTAAATAAACTGCAAAAAGTTAAGTTTTCTAATATATGCACGGATTGATTCTGACAGCGCTGCACAAGCTCGCGGCTGGACACTATTCGCTAGCAGGGGTCAAAGTCCAAAGTGAGAAAAATCAGCTGAAACTTTGCTACTCATTAGTTGCTCGGTAACCTTTTTATGAATGGATGGATTTGAGAATGTGATATGGTTTAGTGCGAGTATATCTGACGTGCTGCATGTTTTGGAGTACAGCATAGCTTTCAGTTTCTCAGTAAGTTAAATGTTTTTGTTTTTGTTTCTGATATTTGAGTCGCTTGCCATTAACATTTGGGAACGCAGCATGCGTCAAACATCTTCCCAAATTCAATAATGAGAATAATTTATAAATCTAAAGTCTTCCTGCGTGTTTCTGCCAAAATAAAAGCTCTGTTTAATGTTTGAAATAAATCAACATTTCTTGTTTTTAAAAGAAGTCTCTTCTGCTCACCAAGGCTGCATTTATTTGATCAAAAATACAGTAAAAACTGTAATATTGTGAAATAATACTCCAGTGTAAAGCAGCTGTGAATATATAGCGATCAAAGCTGAATTCATCATCATTACTCCAGTGTTCAGTGTCACATGATCCTTCACAAATCATTCTGATATGAGGATCTAATGCTCAACAAACATTTGCAATGCTGTTCTTTTGAACCTTCTATTCATCAAAGAATCCTCGGGAAAAGTGAGCATATTCATCATATGAGTTGAATATTAACACCTGACCACTCTTGTGGGTTTGCTACTGTTACAATTAAAAACCATATAAGGGTAAAAACATAACAGGCAGACATTGATAATAGCTGTGTGAATTATCAAGAAATGACAATAGTCAATCGTATTGGTGGCACAGAGGGGCCCCCAAATAAAAATATGCTTAGGGCCCCATAAAGGCTTGGGCCGGCCCTGCTAGAAAGTGTGCACCCAAACTAGTCATGAATGGTAAAAGTGTAAATTAGAAATAAAGTAGTGAAAATGAACCACATCTGTGTCTGTCTTTATTATGAAATATATACAGGGTGATCTGCAACTAAATGTTTAATTATGAAACGTACTAAAGGACAACCAAAATAACTTGTAAACAAACAAAAGAGAAGGGTGTGTGTGGTTTAGTTACCGCCTTGCTGTGTCGGCCATTGCACATGGTTTTACATCGAATAAAACAAACAAATAATATTAATAAATAAATAAAAGAGTTGTAGTTATTCAATGGTAACCAAAAATGAGCCATTGTTTCGCTTCAAATCCATAGTTAAACCATATGGTATGGGTGTGGTTATATTATACAAATGGTAGCTTAATCAATACAGAAAGAACATGGTTTTATTATAATTAAAACATGGTTAATTTTCGTAATGGGTATGTTTGTGCTATACATGATGTGCAAAAAAAGTTACTAAGCAAAAGGAGTTTAAATCCCTACATTAAAATGAAATGAAAGAAAAACAAACAAAAAAAACACAAACTTACCAGATTAGAGGAATGCACACATTTGCTATGGACACAGACATTTCTGTAATTTCTTTATTCTGTAGAAACGTCTTACATTTATATTCAATTACACGCTGTTAACCCTTTACTACTCTTATGCGTTCCTAGGGTGTTCTGATTGGTTGTCAGTATGTTCCTGTGTGGTTACTAGGTGTTTGCTAAGGTGTTCTGGGTGTCTGCAAGGGCATTGCT
The DNA here is from genome assembly GCA_023566225.1 of Romanogobio albipinnatus. Classification (NCBI taxonomy): domain Eukaryota; kingdom Metazoa; phylum Chordata; class Actinopteri; order Cypriniformes; family Gobionidae; genus Romanogobio; species Romanogobio albipinnatus. The sequence goes on along the minus strand of CM042248.1, from coordinate 5,232,183 downwards.
AGTAGGGATGTGCCCAAAGTTCGGATAATGGCTTGAGAAAGAATAATTAATTCTACTGAACAACAGGAAATCTGGCAGGCACATTCATTCCTCTTGTTTGCTATTACTAGAGAACAGGTGAGCCAAGAGATCATAGCACGATATTATAGTTGCATGAACCTAAAATCATTACACTAGAACTAATGTGGGAAGTGAAGGAGTTTAAAATGAGCACAGCACATTCGCAAATCAAATAGTCACGTTGTCTCTCTGCTTCTCCCAGAAATCAGGGCTTTGTCAAGAGTAATATCAATTGCATTGATTAAAGGGGTCCTATAATGGTACATGCTGTTGATTGTACGGAAATGTGTGTTGGCAGTGCCTGTACACAACCATCCTATAATGATAAAAATCCAGGCTCAGTCGGGGTGGCAGTTCTCCTCTAGCCAACTAACAAACTGTGTATGATGATGATTCAGGCAACATTACAGGTCAGAAGTCAGAATAGATAATATTTATTTACATTTATGCATTTGGCAGAGGCTTTTATCCAAATCCTTACATTGCATTCAAGGTACACATTTTGACTTCTTTGTCAATTCTTGCTTTCCCTGGGAATCAAACCCATGACCTTGGCGTTGCTAGCGCCATGCTCTACTGTTTGAGCTATAGGAAAGCTGATTCATGATATTTGTCCAGTTCCATCTGGTTAAAGATCGGAGTCATCAATCAAATCAAATCAAATCACTTTATTGTTACTCAACCATATACACAAGTGCAACAGTAGGTGAAATTCTTAGGTGCAGTTCCGAGCAACATAGCAGTCACGACATGACATGTACAACATTTAAAGCAACATCAGATTACACATCTGATGCGCCCACAATTACTCACAGCACAGTAAACTCTACAATAAACAATAAATAATTTACACAATGTGAATGTAGTTCTCACAGCTTTAAACAATATACACATACTTACAATATACATATACTTTAAACAATATACACTAAACATACATTAAACAATATACATTACGCTATAATAATAATAGAAATATATAATGTACAGTATACAATATTCACAAATAGACATCCAATGTACAATAGATACGCTATATGATAAATAAATGTGTGTATAATGTGTGTGTATCTACAGTGGGTTGTGCTGAGTGATATTCTGTCCAGTGTGTGTGATGATCCTGATGGATCAGGATTTAAGGAGTCTAATTGCTTGTGGGAAGAAGCTGTTCTGGAGTCGGCTGGTGCGTGTTCTGATGCTGCGGTACCGCCTGCCTGATGGCAGTACCGCCTGCCCGGTGTGAGTCATCACACCGGAGACGGGTTTGCTGAGGATGTCGCGTCGATGAGGCCTTCACAGAAGAGAGTCTAGTGGACACGGTCTCTGCTGACACTTCAGGGATGCGTTGGTCGTGTCTAGGCACAGGTCCACCATCTTATCTGGATACTGCCCGGATCCGACTACAGCAAACCTCGGGATAAACAGACAGACTAACATTAGCGTAGACGCCATTCTTTTTATGATGCAACGAGTACAACAGGTGTTATGGGAAGTAGTGTTGTCAAAAGTACCGACCGCGATACCAATTCGCTACTGAAATTTGTCAAAATCATAAACACCTCTGACTGGCCATTGTGCTCACGCACTCATCGGATGTGTCTGTGATTGGCTACAATGAAACGGAAGTGTTTTGAAAGCGGGAGCGTTTGAAAGCACAAGCAGGCGTTGAAGATGCGGATCGGTAGGCTGATAGGCGCCTGTATTCAAACGCTCCCGTGTGTATCTGTGTATGCGCTCGGTGAAAAGCGTCATTGATGTGAATTGAACATGTTTTTGAAGCGCTGGTCATTGTAGCCAATCACAGACATATTTGATGAACACGTGAGCACAATGGCCAGTCAGAAGTGTTTACGTGTAGTATGATGTCACTGATAGGCGACACACAGACACGGTCCGTGTCCTGGTTAAACATTTTTGGAAACATCTGGATAATGTAAGTACACTAGTCAACAAAATATATCAGATTGTTCTAGTGGTTTTTAGATATTTTAATCCAAAAATCTTACATATTGTGTCTTTGAGACAAGCATAAATGTTAATATTGTAATTGTACTGTTGTTCTGTAAAATAAAATAATAATACATGATAATAATAACAATTGTATTAATACTTTTATAATAACATATTGTATTATAATATAATTTATTATTATAAATGATTATTAAATATTTAATAAGACTACAATTGCATGCACTATTGCAATAGTGAGATATTTATTTATTCATTTAATATTTTTAATAATAATAATTGGGTTTTATTGAGGTATGGCACCTAGGTGCGATATTATTGTAAAAAAGAAATTAGGATGTAAGGGGTTAAAACAATGTGGAGTGTGTGTGTTTGTTTTTGTGATGTATGAGGACACAAATTTGTATAATGACACAGGTATTACACTGGTATTATGACGTAAACATGAAATATGAGGACATTTCATATGTCCACATATTTAAAATAGCTTTAAAAACATACTAAACAATGTTTTATTAAAAATGTAGAATGTTTCCTGTGATGGGTAGATGTAGGGGTAGAGTAGGGGGGTGTACAGTTTGTACAGTATAAGAACCATTACGCCTATGGAATGTCCTCTCTTAGATAGCAAAACAAACCTGTGTGTGTGTGTGTGTGTGTGTGTGTGTGTGTGTGTGTGTGTCAGCCAAAATAAAACATTATAGTAAATGACAAATTACAAAAAAAAATGTATTAAATGTATTAAACAAATTTTCCCTCCACCACCCAATAATAATCAACATATGTTTATGAGGATAAAATTTAAGCGGCTGACGGGAACAGTCTTAGTAATCCCGCAACACAAGGTTACTTTAGTTTTCTAAAGTAACAAAAAAAAGGTTCGTTTTTAGTTTCAGCAGTTATTATTTACTATTACTATCATCACTATCATTTACACAGATATCATTTACTCATATTAGCCCATTAGCTCTTCCAACTTTTCTCTGTTTGCTGCTTTATTTTGTGTACGTCTTCTGCTCTTTCTTGCTCGAGCACCCAATTTGCTGCTTTTCCCCCACGGCCGCTGATTTGGGGTATCTGCTGAATGAATACATACAGAGAGCCTAAGGTACACTACCTGACTCCTGAGCTACTCGTGACATTTTTCCCCGCTGAAACCATTCATGCTGTAAGATCTCCTCTATAGTTGCTCTCTTGGTTGGGTCACGAGTCAGGCACCGGCTTATCAAATCCTGGCATTCTGCACAAGTTTTCACAAGAAAACTGGTTAGTCATGTTCTTTATGTCCATGTGACATGCTAATAACATCGTCATGTGTAAAACTAGCATGTATTACGTGAAGGATTGTACTGATGCTTTATGTGTTTAAAATGTTATAGTCATTGTGTTATTGGTAATAACTGTTCTCTCACCTCTGGATACTCTGGAGTTAAACATCAGGATGCCAGGGGTACAATTCATTTCTTCTAAATTATTGAAGGGATGACGTCTGCATATCATTCTGTACATCATACAACCCAGAGACCAGACTGTTGTTGGCCCTGCCTCATATCTTAAGCAGTCGAAGTACTCAGGTGGGCGACATGCTCCTGTTCATAAAAAGCGAGAGATATTCAGGTTAAGGTTGTCCTTCTTCGCTACTATTAAATCACTACACACACAGGGCTGACACATCATTGGGGCGTATCGCAATGCTAACACAAAAAGCCAACATACCATTAAAACCACCCCAGTAAGAACTTTTGATGAGATCACCGCAGCCAAAGTCGATCATTTTGACTTGGTTTGTCGCTGTGTTGATCAGAAAGTTATTTAACTTAATGTCCCGGTGGAAGACGCCCCTGTCAAAACAGTGTTTGGCTCCGAGCACTGCTTGGTACATCAGGTCACTTGCCATTGACTCAGTCAATCGCAGTGCATTGCTAGTAACGTATCTCTGCAAGTCCTCGCAGGGCTGCGGATGCTCCAGGACGAGGATGTACTGATCTTCCTCTTCATACCAGTCCAGCATGTGCACAATGTAGGGGCTGAGTGGAGGCTGATTCAGCAGCAGGTTTAGAGCCACTTCTGCCAACAGTGGCTTGGGACACCCAGGCTGGAGAAAAGAGTAAAACAAAAGGTTAGCTGACTTCCAATATCACAATTTACTTGTATTTAATATCAAGTATTTTTATTTAAATATATGCATTATGTTTTGACAACTTACAATTGAAATATACCGGTCGTCTACGACAGTCTTATTAATAAATTTGATGGCGACCTGAAAAAGAACAAAGGCATCATCACAAATTGATTTGGTCAAAGCACTGATCTCTACATTTGGTGAATGCAGCAAGATTGATTTTACCTGCTCGCGTCTACTTGTCATAATCCCCTCGTAGACTGTGCCGAAGCCTCCTTCTCCAATCTCCTCTCCCAAGTCATAAGACCAGGACAATTTATCTGCAAAAATGTACCATGTTAATATATGAGATTCATAAGTTAAGAGAAAAGTAAAACAGCAGGATAATCAGTTTCTTACTAATCGAATTTCTTTAAGTAGGGAATCAGAAAAAAAATACTACTCAATTCATCAGGATGACACATAACTTTTGGATTATAATATGAATACACAGATTTACTAGGGAGACTAGACACCGGTGTGAAACAATAAGTGGAGGAACAAGAAAAGGCTGACAAATAGAATAAGACTCACTGTTACATGGACCCGGGGAAATGGTTGTTCTAAACCATGTTGGACCTGTAATACGTCTATGCTTGGTAACTCGGTATCTTGGCACAGAACCAGACGGTCCTGGAAGAGGATCAGCTGGATCCTGCGGAGCCATTGGCTCAGGGACGGCTGGATCTTCAGTTGGATCCTGCGGAGCCATTGGCTCAGGGACGGCTGGATCTTCAGTTGGATCCTGCGGAGCCATTGGCTCAGGGACGGCTGGATCTTCAGTTGGATCCTGCGGAGCCATTGGCTCAGGGACGGCTGGATCTTCAGTTGGATCCTGCGGAGGCATTGGTTCAGGGACGGCTGGATCTTTTCCAGAACGCCACAATCTCTTGAAGAATTTACGGAAGCCTTTCTTCTTCTTCTTCATGTTTGCTTGTTTCTCTAAAACCCCAAACAGAAATAGAAGAGTTAGAAATGACCAGCAGATATATTAGATGTCAAATACTCAGGCTAGACCCCAAGAATGAACATTATCAAGTGTAAAAAACAGTACAGTACAAAATGAAAATGACAGTAGACACACCTTCAGCTGGCTCTGGATCAGCTGGATTTGCATCACAGTTCATTGGCTCAAGGCCAGATGGACCTGGCTGGGGATCGGCGAAATCTGTGTCGGACACAGGCTGAAGAGGAGACACTTTGTGTCCCATTTTCACAGCCAGACTTTCGAAGAATGCCCGAAGGCGATTCTTCTTGCTTTTTGCTGGTAAAAAAAATTAAATATATATATTCTGGTTACTAAATTGGTTTTCTTTAAACTGAACTAATTATTTAAACATTTGACATGAAAAATGAAATGCCACAACAAAACTTAACTAATATAGAGTGGAATTAAAACAAAATTAAACACTATACAATATAATCATAATAATCATAATAATACAGTAGTGGCCAAAAGTGATGTCCAGAGAAGAAAATGTTTGTTTTTAATTATGCTACAAGTTCGATAAAACCATCAAAATATGAGGAAAATATTTTAGACTTTTTAAATATGATTTAACAACACTAAACGTGGTTAAGGCATTTACCTGGCAAAAAACTACAGCTACAGGTTTTATTTAACTATGTGCAAAACGAATAGCTCACAGAAAAAAGCATAGGCCTACATTGATTACAACATAATCAGTTATTCATATTTTGTTGGTTCTCTCTTGTTTTTTTTTATGCATGTGTCATAATTTCCTTGTATAACAGCCTAGCCAAAAATGTCCACACAATTTGGCATGTTTCATTGCGTCATCACACATAAAACAACTGACTCCAAAGCACAATTATGCAATATTCTTACAAAATCTTTAACATTATATAATACATAACATTTGAATATGTGGAGATGTGAATTTTCACATCTTTTTGGCCACTAGTACGTGTGTGTGTGTGTGTGTGTGTGTGTGTGTGTGTGTGTGTGTGTGTGTGTGTGTGTGTGTGTGTGTGTGTGTGTGTGTGTGTGTGTGTGTGTGTGTGTGTGTGTGTCCTGCTAAACCCAACATTATGAGGACAAAATGTCCCCACAAAGATGGCAATATCTGAAATCCTTGTGTGGACATTTTTTATAAATCATACTAAGTGATGTTCTTTGACAATGTAAAAATGCAGAAAGTTGTGTGTGATGGGTAGGGTTAGTGTGAGGGGAGAGAATATACAATTTGTACAGTATAAAAAACATTATGTCTGTGGAAAGACCCCATAAAACATGAAAACACAAACTTTGGGCTATTTACCTGGGCTGTTCTGCATTGCCGCTACTGTAGCAGTAGTTCCTTGCTTTGGTCCTGACGGGTCGGAAGTCTTTTCTCCAGCTGTCAAAGTGTTATCTACTGGACAGTCAGTGTTGAGCTTCATGTTCTCAAACGCAGGAGAAATACTAGTGCTTATAATAAGGCGCTTTAAAACTGGCAATCGTTGTGTAGCTCGCAGTGTAAAACTGGCAATCGTTGTGTAGCTCGCAGTGTAAAACTGGCAATCGTTGTGTAGCTCGCAGTGTAAAACTGGCAATCGTTGTGTAGCTCGCAGTGTAAAACTGGCAATCGTTGTGTAGTTCGCAGTGTAAAACTGGCAATCGTTGTGTAGTTCGCAGTGTAAAACTGGCAATCGTTGTGTAGCTCGCAGTGTAAAACTGGCAATCGTTGTGTAGCTCGCAGTGTAAAACTGGCAATCGTTGTGTAGCTCGCAGTGTTCGCTTTAAAACTGGCAATCGTTGTGTAGCTCGCAGTGTTCGCTTTAAAACTGGCAATCGTTGTGTAGTTCGCAGTGTAAAACTGGCAATCGTTGTGTAGCTCGCAGTGTAAAACTGGCAATCGTTGTGTAGTTCGCAGTGTAAAACTGGCAATCGTTGTGTAGCTCGCAGTGTAAAACTGGCAATCGTTGTGTAGCTCGCAGTGTAAAACTGGCAATCGTTGTGTAGCTCGCAGTGTAAAACTGGCAATCGGTGTGTAGCTCTCAATGTAAAACTGGCAATCGTCGTGTAGCTCGCAATGTAAAACTGGCAATCGTTGTCAGTGTTCGCTTCTGCTCGACTGAACTGAACTAGGTTCTAGAGCTGCTCTGTGACATCGCGGGCTCTGTGACGTCACGCGCGTCTTCACACACACTCGGCTGTGTTTTGATTTGATTACACAGCCAATGCTTTACGAGCCAATGAGTTTAAGTTGCCTATTTGTGTTATGTTTCTGTTTTACCTTGAGAGTTTTTAGGCGTGTCGTTTAATAAGTTTGCCGTAGCAGGTGAGCCCTCGTTTGTCACTGGCAGTGTTGGGAATAACGGCGTTATAGATAAACGGCGTTACTAACGGAATTATTTGTTCAGTAACGAGTAATCAAACGAATTACTGTTTCTCCCGTTACAACGCCGTTAGCTTTACTGAGAGAAAAAATGCAGCGTTACTATAATTGAGCTCACTGAAGCGGTTTCATCCGAACAGGCTCTCTGTCAGTCGGACCTGCAACGTGTGTGTGTGTGTGTGTGTGTGTGTGTGTGTGCCAGCCATGCGTGTGTTTTGGTACACATAACTAATGATGATTGGTGGGTGGGAGACAAGGTTGAGGTTGATAGGTTGAGTTCACACACACACACACACCAGGAGAAGTCAGAGCGATGGCAAGTCCAGCGACTTGTGCCTCTAGGAATATCTTTAAAAGTGTTCGTGGAATTGAATTCTTATTACGATGTGATTTTACAGTACAAAAACTCCCTCTCAAACTGTTCATAGACAAGCTCTTTTATACTGGAAGTTGATTTATAAACACAAATTTTCCCCTCACAACACACCAATTTGGAACAACAGGTATATCTTATTTAGGAACAAGTCGCTCTTTATAAGAGATTGGTGGGAGAGAGGCATCTGGTCTGTTGTTCATTTTCTGGATGAGGAAGGTAATTTTATGAATCACAGGACTTTTTGTGAAAAGTATCATTTTCAATGTGATCAAGCAATATGATAAGGTATTGAAGTGTATCCCAAAGGCTTTTGGTATGTTGGTTAGAAATACAGTGCCCTATGTAAGCTCTTCATCTACCATCTTTAAAAATAAATAGGCAGGATTTTATTAAGAATACTTTATCAAACAAATTAATTAGAACTTTATTAACCCAAGAAAAATTTCCAAATCAAATTTGTCGAAATAATGTGAGTCAATTTTTTCCTAAGAACTCAATTATTACATTAAGAACTATGTATCTTTCCTTTCCTATACCTCCCAAAGCCAAGGAAATACATTTTAACGTTTTTAATGATATCCTTATCAGATTTAATATTGATCACAATAGTTGTACTTTCTGTGATTCTGATATTGAAACAACAGCACATTTGTTTTTTGACTGCTTGAATAGAGTCTTTTGGGAGGAAACATATGGGTGGCTTAAAATTACAATTAATTTGATTCCTTCATTTTCTAAAAAATACATAATTTTTGGTATAATAACGGAAGATGTACACATTCAATTTTTATTGAACAATATTCTTATTTTGGGGAAATGTTATATTCACAAGTGCAAATGCCTTAAAACAAAACCTTTGTTTTGTGTTTTTCAGAAAGAAGTTTGGATTTTCTGTAAATCTTTAAGAATGTTAAAACTGAAATGTGGTAGAAGACTACTTGATTTATTGAAGAAATTTAAACTTTTGGAAGACCCAAGTTAATTTTTATTTAATTTTTTTATTTAAATTTTTTTTTTGTTTCATTCATATCTAGTTGTGCTCTGTTATTTAGAGTTTGCTTCTGAATTTGAATTGCCTTATTGTAATTCTGTTTCTTGCAATAAATAAATAAATAAAAAACGACTTCAAAGGTAGCTTTCGCAAACTGGAAGTATAAGCGCTACTCTTCCCTCGTTGAGGTGAAAGGTCAGAATGTTTATGTAATGTGCAACTTATGCCCAGGAAGAAAGTCTCTCCACGTCTGTGGCAATAATTCTAATCTAATGAAGCTCCTCACATCATCACATGCCGCCACAACATGAGTGGCTATAAACCCAGGTGATAACGTGAGCTCCACTACCAAAGGAGTAGTACTGATAATATTTACACAATATTTACACTATAGTAGGTCTACAGATAATATTTACACAATATTTACACTATAGTAGGTCTACAGATAATATTTACACAATATTTACACTATAGTAGGTCTACTGATAATATTTACACAATATTTACACTATAGTAGGCCTACTGATAATATTTACACAATATTTACACTATAGTAGGTCTACAGATAATATTTACACAATATTTAAGCTATAGTAGGTCTACAGATAATATTTACACAATATTTACATTATAGTAGGTCTACTGATAATATTTACACAATATTTACACTATAGTAGGTCTACAGATAATATTTACACAATATTTACACTATAGTAGGTCTACAGATAATATTTGCACAATATTTACACTATAGTAGGTCTACAGATAATATTTACACAATATTTACACTATAGTAGGTCTACTGATAATATTCACACAATATTTACACTATAGTAGGTCTACAGATAATATTTACACAATATTTACACTATAGTAGGTCTACAGATAATATTTACACAATATTTACACTATAGTAGGTCTACTGATAATATTTACACAATATTTACACTATAGTAGGTCTACTGATAATATTTACACAATATTTACACTATAGTAGGTTTACTGATAATATTTACACAATATTTACATTATAGTAGGTCTACAGATAATATTTACACAATATTTACACTATAGTAGGTCTACTGATAATATTTACACAATATTTACATTATAGTAGGTTTACTGATAATATTTACACAATATTTACATTATAGTAGGTCTACAGATAATATTTACACAATATTTACACTATAGTAGGTCTACAGATAATATTTACACAATATTTACATTATAGTAGGTTTACTGATAATATTTACACAATATTTACACTATAGTAGGTCTACAGATAATATTTACACAATATTTACACTATAGTAGGTCTACAGATAATATTTACACAATATTTACACTATAGTAGGTCTACTGATAATATTTACACAATATTTACACTATAGTAGGTCTACTGATAATATTTACACAATATTTACACTATAGTAGGTCTACAGATAATATTTACACAATATTTACACTATAGTAGGTCTACAGATAATATTTACACAATATTTACACTATAGTAGGTCTACTGATAATATTTACACAATATTTACACTATAGTAGGTCTACTGATAATATTTACACAATATTTACACTATAGTAGGTCTACAGATAATATTTACACAATATTTACACTATAGTAGGTCTACAGATAATATTTACACAATATTTACACTATAGTAGGTCTACTGATAATATTTACACAATATTTACACTATAGTAGGTCTACTGATAATATTTACACAATATTTACACTATAGTAGGTCTACAGATAATATTTACACAATATTTACACTATAGTAGGTCTACAGATAATATTTACACAATATTTACACTATAGTAGGTCTACAGATAATATTTACACAATATTTACACTATAGTAGGTCTACTGATAATATTTACACAATATTTACACTATAGTAGGTCTACAGATAATATTTACACAATATTTACACTATAGTAGGTCTACAGATAATATTTACACAATATTTACACTATAGTAGGTCTACAGATAATATTTACACAATATTTACACTATAGTAGGTCTACAGATAATATTTACACAATATTAACACTATAGTAGGTCTACAGATAATATTTACACAATATTTACACTATAGTAGGACAGATAATATTTACACAATATTTACACTATAGTAGGTCTGCTGATATATTTACACAATATTTACACTATAGTAGGTCTACAGATAATATTTACACAATATTTACACTATAGTAGGACAGATAATATTTACACAATATTTACACTATAGTAGGTCTGCTGATATATTTACACAATATTTACACTATAGTAGGTCTACTGATAATATTTACACAATATTTACACTATAGTAGGTCTACAGATAATATTTACACAATATTTACACTATAGTAGGTCTACAGATAATATTTACACAATATTTACACTATAGTAGGTCTACAGATAATATTTACACAATATTTACACTATAGTAGGTCTACAGATAATATTTACACAATATTGTCACGGTTCATGAATTCATCATCTCACTCTGGTACGTGTGTTTGTTTGGGGTGGAGCCGCTGGTTGGCTGACGATCATTACACCTGTCGCAGCTGATCAGCGCTCCAGCTGCAGATCATCAGCGCACCCTATTTAGTCTGTCTTTGTTCCCTTTGTCATTTGTCAGAGCGTTGTTTTGGATGGGTGTCGCGTGTCTCCTGCTTGTGCCTTTCGTGTTCCTGCCCTGCCTGTCTTCCTGTGTTCCGTGTTTTCACCCTGGATTCGTTGTCACTCTGGATTCATCGTCATTCTTCCACACCATCCTCACCAGACTGGGTTGTCTACAGCGTCCCTGTGCTACCTGGACTTTTCTGCCACGCATCCGCCTGCACACGCTGATCCTCGTGTCTGCTGACTACATTCCTCGCCTCACTACGATCATTGAGTTCGGCTGCTGTCTACGCTCCGATCTTCTATTTATGTCTTCTGGTGACTACCAACGACATACTGTCTAATAAACTAACTTTTGACTTGCATTTGTATCCTGCCTTATTTCCACGTAACAGAACGCTCTGACCACTATGGATACAGCAAGTTCGGAGGATATTACTGAGTACCTGACTCACAGCAGTTCCCGTATGGAGGAGAACTTGGCCACTACAGGACGTGCGGTGCAGGTATTGGTAGCACAGGTGTCCGAGCTGACCCAACAGATACAACGTCTCGTCTGTCCCGCTGTGCCCAGCCCACCGCCGATTCCCCCCACACCATCTACCACCAGCCACCAGCGTGAACCGCGACTACCCACTCCTGAGAGTTATGCGGGTGAGACAAACTACTGTAGAGCTTTCCTAACTAAGTGTTCGATGTTTTTTGCTCTCCAACCGTCTACGTTCAGTACTGAGCAGAGTAAGGTGGCGTTCGTGCTCACGCTACTTTCTGGACGGGCTGCGTTATGGGGAACGGCGGTGTGGGAGAACCAACATCAATGCTGCTCCTCGTTCCAGGCACTCTCGGATGAGATGAAGCGGGTGTTTGACCGGGCGGTGGCTGGCAGGGAGGCAGCTCGTCAACTCGCTGACCTTCGTCAGGGTAACCGCTCGGTCTCGGATTATTCGATTGAGTTCAGGACCCTGGCTGCCGAGTGCCACTGGAACGAGGAGGCACAGTGGGACATGTTCCTGCATGGGCTGGCTGACCGCATCCAAAGAGAGATGTTGCCGCTGGATCTTCCGGTAGGACTCAACGCACTTATTGACTTGGCACTTCGTATGGACGCCAATCTGAGTCGGCTGGAACGTCGTTTCAGACCACCGCTCCAGTCGGTCGGCGCCGAGGACAGCCAAGTCAGCGGGAGCGATGCGGTCAGTCCTCACTTCGATCCCGAGCCCATGCAGGTGGGTCGAGCTTTCCCGGGGGGAGAGAGAGAGACGGAGATCCCGTGGTCTTTGCCTCTATTGTGGTGGAGAGGGCCACTTCCTGAACAACTGCCCGGTAAAAGACCACGCCCGGCGGTAAGAGGAAGGCTACTGTCGGGCGGGATCTCCGTGAATAAGACCTCATCCTCAACTCTCCTCCCGGTAAGATTGCTGTGGACGGCCCGGTCTCACAACTGTGAAGCGCTTTTGGATTCTGGGGCAGAAGGTAACTTCATGGATATTACTCTGGCACGTTCACTTGACATTCCCATCATTTCACTCCCGGACACGTTATCCGTCAATGCACTGAATGGTCAGGATTTACCACCCATCACGTTCACCACCAGACCTCTGACACTTATCACCTCTGGCAATCACACCGAACAGATTTCATTCCTGCTCCTGGATTCCCCTCTGGCTCCGGTTGTCCTCGGTCACCTCTGGCTGGTCCAACATAATCCTCGGGTCGACTGGGGACATCACACTGTCTCTTCGTGGAGTGAAAGCTGTTATCAGTCTTGTCTTGTTTCTGCCTGTTCATCTGTTTCTCGTCCTGTTTTTCAGAAGGAGGTGGTGAATTTGTCTAACGTGCCCCCTGAGTACCTCGACCTGAAGGAAGTGTTCAGTAAGTCTCGCGCTGCTTCTCTTCCTCCGCATCGTCCCTATGACTGTGCCATAGATTTACTCCCAGGTAAGTCTCCGCCTAGAGGCAAACTTTACTCTCTTTCTGTTCCTGAGAGGGAGGTCATGGAGAAATACATTTCTGATTCTCTAGCTTCCAAGTTCATCCGTCCTTCCTCTTCTCCAGCGGGGGCGGGGTTCTTTTTTGTGGGGAAAAAGGATGGTTCTCTGCGACCTTGCATTGATTACCGAGGGCTGAATAACATCACGGTAAAGAATACCTATCCTTTGCCGTTGATGTCTTCAGCCTTTGAGAGGTTGCAGGGAGCATCCGTTTTCACAAAATTGGACTTGCGTAACGCTTATCATTTGGTTCGCATCAGGAAGGGGGATGAATGGAAAACTGCTTTTAATACCCCCAGGGGCCATTTTGAATATTTGGTGATGCCCTTCGGGCTGTCCAACTCCCCAGCGGTTTTCCAGGCACTCGTCAATGATGTGTTGAGAGACATGGTAGATCAGTTCATATATGTTTACCTGGATGACATATTGATTTTTTCTTCGTCTCTCCAGGAACACATTCAACACGTCAGACGAGTGCTTCAGAGGTTGCTAGAGAATGGGCTTTTTGTCAAGGCGGAGAAATGCGCGTTCCATGCACAGTCGGTTCCCTTCCTAGGGTTCATCGTCTCATCCGAGGGAGTGCGTATGGATCCTGACAGGGTTAAGGCTGTGGTAGAGTGGCCAAGTCCAGATTCCCGTAAGGCCCTACAGAGGTTTCTGGGATTCGCCAATTTCTACCGGCGTTTTATTCGCAACTTCAGCCAGCTAGCCGCGCCTCTGACTGCCTTGACCTCTCCCCGAGTGACGTTCAGGTGGTCCGATACAGCTGAGGCTGTATTCGCCAACCTCAAAAGCCGCTTTGTTTCGGCTCCCATCTTAGTCGCCCCTGATCCAGCACGTCAGTTCGTGGTGGAGGTCGATGCGTCAGAGGTGGGGGTAGGTGCGGTTCTTTCCCAACGCTCTGCTTCGGATGATAAGATGCATCCTTGCGCGTTTTTTTCCCACCGGTTAACACCTGCTGAACGTAACTATGACATTGGTAACAGAGAGTTGTTGGCAGTTAAGATGGCTTTGGAAGAGTGGCGTCATTGGTTAGAAGGGTCGGGGGTACCTTTTATAGTATGGACGGACCATAAGAACCTTGAATATATTAGATCTGCTAAAAGACTCAATTCCAGGCAGGCTCGGTGGGCACTTTTTTTCGGACGTTTTGATTTTTCTCTCTCGTACCGCCCCGGGTCCAAGAACATCAAACCCGACTCTTTATCTCGTATTTTTGATCCTTCCGAACGCCCGGTTACTCCCGATTGCATTTTGCCAGAGAAGATAGTTATCTCTACACTCACATGGGAGGTCGAGTCGAAGGTCAAATTGGCCTTAGAAGGGGTAACGCCTCCGCCCGGCTGCCCACCAAGTCGTTTATTTGTACCGGAGAGTTTGAGGTCCGAAGTCATTCAATGGGGTCACTGTTCCAAGATCGCTTGCCATCCAGGAGTAAACCGTACTTGCAGTTTAATAAAGCAACGATTCTGGTGGCCAGGTATGGCTTGCGACATTCGCAGTTTCGTGTTGGCTTGTTCAGTTTGTGCCGTTGGTAAGACGTCTAATCGACCCCCGGATGGGTTACTACAGCCGCTGGCAGTTCCTTCGAGACCCTGGTCCCACATTGCGCTAGATTTTGTTACCGCCCTCCCGCCCTCTAATGGCATGACGGTTGTTTTAACTGTAGTGGACCGGTTCTCGAAGGCTGCACATTTTATTCCCTTGCCCAAATTACCCTCAGCCAAGGAGACAGCGGTGTCTGTTATAGACCACGTCTTTCGGTTACATGGCCTCCCGATGGACGTGGTCTCCGACAGAGGTCCCCAATTTGTGTCCAAATTTTGGAGAGAATTTTGTAAATTGCTAGGGGCGACAGTCAGTCTATCTTCGGGTTACCACCCCCAGAGCAATGGTCAAACTGAGCGAGCCAATCAGGATCTGGAGAGAGTGTTGCGATGTTTGGTTTCCAGGAATCCTTCATCCTGGAGCCAACAGCTCTCTATGGTGGAGTACGCTCACAATACGTTACCAGTGTCATCCACGGGCCTTTCTCCTTTTGAGTGTAGTTTAGGTTACCAGCCACCTGTTTTTCCTAGTCTGGAATCTGAAGTCGCGGTCCCCTCCGCTCACGCTTTTGTCCAGAGGTGCCACCGCACTTGGACCAGAGCCCGTGAGACTCTGCTCCAGGTGGGGGCGCGCACTAAGGCTAAGGCCGATCGCCACCGGTCGAAGCCTCCCGTATACGTCGTGGGTCAAAAAGTGTGGCTTTCTACCAAGAACATTCCGCTCCGTTCCGTGTCTAATAAGCTTGCTCCCAAATTTATCGGCCCGTTCACTGTCACCAAGATCATTAGTCCGGTGACAGTCCGCCTCAAACTTCCTCCGGCGTACAGGAGAATTCACCCCGCCTTTCATGTTTCCAAATTGAAGCCCGTTTTTCATTCCCATCTTAATCCGCCAGTCCCGGTTCCCCCACCGCCGCGACTCGTAGATGGGGAACCAACATATTCGGTAAATCGTATTCTGGACTCGAGACGGAGGGGACGAGGTTTCCAGTACTTGGTGGACTGGGAAGGTTACGGTCCGGAGGAGAGAAGTTGGGTTCCTGCTAGGGACATTTTGGACCACTCCCTTATTGATGATTACAATCAACAGGTAGGTTCTCCTGGGAGCGTCAGGAGGCGCTCCTAGGGGGAGGGGTACTGTCACGGTTCATGAATTCATCATCTCACTCTGGTACGTGTGTTTGTTTGGGGTGGAGCCGCTGGTTGGCTGACGATCATTACACCTGTCGCAGCTGATCAGCGCTCCAGCTGCAGATCATCAGCGCACCCTATTTAGTCTGTCTTTGTTCCCTTTGTCATTTGTCAGAGCGTTGTTTTGGATGGGTGTCGCGTGTCTCCTGCTTGTGCCTTTCGTGTTCCTGCCCTGCCTGTCTTCCTGTGTTCCGTGTTTTCACCCTGGATTCGTTGTCACTCTGGATTCATCGTCATTCTTCCACACCATCCTCACCAGACTGGGTTGTCTACAGCGTCCCTGTGCTACCTGGACTTTTCTGCCACGCATCCGCCTGCACACGCTGATCCTCGTGTCTGCTGACTACATTCCTCGCCTCACTACGATCATTGAGTTCGGCTGCTGTCTACGCTCCGATCTTCTATTTATGTCTTCTGGTGACTACCAACGACATACTGTCTAATAAACTAACTTTTGACTTGCATTTGTATCCTGCCTTATTTCCACGTAACAAATATTTACACTATAGTAGGTCTACAGATAATATTTACACAATATTTACACTATAGTAGGTCTACAGATAATATTTACACAATATTTACATTATAGTAGGTCTACAGATAATATTTACACTATAGTAGGTCTACTGATAATATTTACACAATATTTACACTATAGTAGGTCTACAGATAATATTTACACAATATTTACACTATAGTAGGTCTACAGATAATATTTACACTATAGTAGGTCTACAGATAATATTTACACAATATTTACACTAAAGTAGGTCTACTGATAATATTTACACAATATTTACACTATAGTAGATCTACTGATAATATTTACACAATATTTACACTATAGTAGGCCTACTGATAATATTTACACAATATTTACACTATAGTAGGCCTACTGATAATATTTACACAATATTTACACTATAGTAGGTCTACAGATAATATTTACACAATATTTACACTATAGTAGGTCTACTGATAATATTTACACAATATTTACATTATAGTAGGTCTACAGATAATATTTACACAATATTTACACTATAGTAGGTCTACAGATAATATTTACACAATATTTACACTATAGTAGGTCTACTGATAATATTTACACAATATTTACACTATAGTAGGTCTACTGATAATATTTACACAATATTTACACTATAGTAGGCCTACTGATAATATTTACACAATATTTACACTATAGTAGGTCTACAGATAATATTTACACAATATTTACACTATAGTAGGTCTACTGATAATATTTACACAATATTTACACTATAGTAGGTCTACAGATAATATTTACACAATATTTACACTATAGTAGGTCTACTGATAATATTTACACAATATTTACACTATAGTAGGTCTACAGATAATATTTACACAATATTTACACTATAGTAGGTCTACTGATAATATTTACACAATATTTACACTATAGTAGGTCTACAGATAATATTTACACAATATTTACACTATAGTAGGTCTACAGATAATATTTACACAATATTTACACTATAGTAGGTCTACAGATAATATTTACACAATATTTACACTATAGTAGGTCTACTGATAATATTTACACAATATTTACACTATAGTAGATCTACAGATAATATTTACACAATATTTACACTATAGTAGGTCTACAGATAATATTTACACAATATTTACACTATAGTAGGTCTACTGATAATATTTACACAATATTTACACTATAGTAGGTCTACTGATAATATTTACACAATATTTACACTATAGTAGGTCTACAGATAATATTTACACAATATTTACACTATAGTAGGTCTACAGATAATATTTACAATAACGTCAATATTGTTAGTAATAATTCAAGATGAACATGCATGGGCTGAAGCAGCTGGGGTTAGATTATGCATGAAAACTTTATTTCATATTAAAAAGTAAATATCATGTTTATTTGTCTTGAGTTTATTTGACTGTCTCTCAACACACACACACACGCACACGCACACGCACACGCACACGCACACACACACACACACACACACACACACACACACACACACACACACACACACACACACACACACACACACACACACACACACACACACACACACACACACACACACACACATATATATATATTTTACATTTAAATAAGATTGCATATGTGTTTTTGTTGAGAATCTTATTAAATATACGTGTGTGTGTGTGTGTGTGTGTGTGTGTGTGTGCGTGCGTGCGTGTGTGTGTGTGTGTTTATATACACATGCCAGAAAAAAATCCATTGTATTGTTGACCTTAAAATAAATGTAATATAGCTAACTAAATGATTAATGACTAAATAATTGGAAAATATTCCTATCATCCTATTTCCTAAAAGTCTAAAGCATAAAAATATCTTGGTTTTTACCCCTAAAAAGGTGACGTATTCATACAAACATTTACAGGCAGACGTCATTTTATGTTTCTGGACAGATTTTTAAACATGTAAGTGCCTTTGAAATATTGTAAATGTGAAATACATCAACTGTTATCTAAGGGTGAGTAGCTATTTTGAAATGCTGTTAAACACCCTTTCAACATGAAACCAAGAAATAAGACCTACACTTTCACTGCCTCTCCCCACAAATACAAACTAAATCAGAACTAAAACCAGGATATTTCTTATTTAAATTCTGATATTACTAAAGAAAACCCTGCACAGTATCAGTACTTGAACAAGTATCAAAAAAACTTTATTTGTAATGTTTCGTCCCATGACCTTCATCAGGCATATCCAAACAAACTATTCAGTCACATTTAAAATCCACTCATGACCAATCACTGCGAAGATCCATCAACTACCAATCACAATCAGTGACTTCATCACTGTATCCACATCATCATATGAAAGGGTTACATCGAACATTTACATATTATATAAGTATCAAGAGATCATTTTATCACTCATTGAATAGGCTAATGCTTCATCATTCACGCCCATAGTGATAAAGTCATGTGATAAAAGCATTTCAATATCCATCACCTCTCAGTGGCACTTTCACTCTTTCAATACCACAAAAGCGTAAGGAGGAAAGAAAGGACAGGATAGTTAACATCTTTTCTTCTAATACAACTCGCTAATTCTTTGTTTCAGTTGGCATGATGTTTTTCCAACATAACGATACTCGGTTACTTAACGTAACCTCGGTTCTCTCTAGAAGAGGGAACGAGTATTGCGTAAGTTCCTTACGCTACGGGAAAGTATTCTTTCTTCGAGATTTCTGAAAAACCCAAAATTATCCTTAATTTTGTAACATTGTCAACGCAGTGCGGCAGCCTGGCAGACCATAGCAGGCTATTCCAGCGTGCTATTGGCTGCTCTGCTGGCAACTGCAGCAGCCTATCAGTGAGCCCGCGTGACGTGGCGACCAATGAGGGCGCTTCGCGCCCACCTGGCTTCATTTGCCTACAGGTGGGGCGTGGCCACGTGTATATAAGCAGGGCTCACGGGCTGCATATTCGGTTTTCGTAGTTCTGAAGCATAAAAGCCCGCGGGGCGCACGGCAAGGAACGCAATACTCGTTCCCTCTTCTAGAGAGAACCGAGGTTACGTTAAGTAACCGAGTATCGTTCTCTTACGAGAGGTTCTCTCGTATTGCGTAAGTTCCTTACGCTACGGGAACATATTGTCAACGCCGTGCGCGCCTCGCATACAGCATATGTATCCCAGGGAACCGGGGACCATAACACTGCTCGGGCAGGGTGGCCGGTAAGGAAAACGGGCCACCACATATACAGACACTTCATTCGAACTGACGGGTGGTTACGACGGGTGGTTACAACACCCTGTCCCATGAATGAGGGAACGGCACCTGCCGGTCTCCTTCAAATTCACCACACCTTGTCTCATGAATGAGGGAGCGGCAACGCCGGTCGCCTTCAAATTCACAATATCTTGTTATATGAGTGAGGTAACGGCACCGCCGGTCACCTTCAAACTCACAACAGCTCGTCTCGTAAATGAGGGAACGGCACCGCCGGTCTCCTTCAAATTCACAATGAGCCTAGTACCGAACTTACTACCAGTATGTGAGCTATGTCTGCGCAGAACCACTGGGCAGAACCAACAGCCCTATTGAACTGATAACACTTTCGCCTGTAAGGCAGGAACTTCCAGATTGTAAAATCTCACGAACGTAGACGGGGAGGCCCAGCCTGCCGCCATACAGATATCGTGGATGGAAATCCCTCTGGCCCAAGCCCACGAAGAGGCCATGCCTCTGGTGGAGTGTGCTCTGACACCTAGCGGGCACTGCAGGTGTTTGGAAGCGTATGCAGCTGCAATCGCGTCCACTATCCACCTGGACAGGGTCTGTTTCGAGGAGGCGAGACCTTTAGTGCGCCCGCCAAACGAAACAAATAGCTGCTCAGAACGCCTGAAGGCGGCGGAGCGTGTGACATAAACCCTCAATGCCCTGACAGGGCAGAGGAAATTGCCACCGTCCCCCTCATCGGATGCTGGCAGAGCCGAGAGGGAGATAATCTGCGCCCTGAAGGGAGTGCCGATCGCTTTGGGGACATAACCATGCCTCGGTCTGAGAATGACCTTAGAGTCATTAGGACCGAACTCCATACACGTCGGGCTCACTGAGAGCGCGTGTAGATCCCCCACGCGTTTCACTGAAGCCAGAGCTATCAGAAACGCGGTTTTTAGCGAAAGGAACCTTGGTTCCACAGTCTCGAGCGGTTCAAAGGGATGAGCCTTCAGGGCCTCTAGGACCAAGGCCAGATCCCATATAGGAACCGACGGGGGCCGCGGGGGATTCATCCGTCTGGCTCCTCTGAGGAAACGGATGATGAGCTCGTTCCTTCCTAGCGTGCTACCTAGCGTCGTCTGAGCGAACGCTGCTATAGCCGCCACATACACTTTGAGCGTGGAAGGGGACCTGCCCCGTTCCAAAAGCTCTTGGAGGAAGGAGAGCACCCGCTGGACCCCACATTGCTGTGGATCCAATCCCTTGGAAACACACCACTCGGTGAACACCGACCACTTAGAACTATATAACCGCCTCGTCGAGGGGGCTCTAGAGTGTGAAATCGTGTTCATAACCCCTTCGGGCAGGTCAACGGGTATCCGTTGGTCACCCATACATGCAGAGACCATCGCTCTGGATGGGGATGCCAAACTGACCCTCCTGCTTGAGAGAGAAGGTCTGCTCTCAGCGGAACTGGCCAGGGGGGTGAGTGCGACAGCTTCACCAGCTCTGGGTACCAAATCTGGTTCTCCCAGCGCGGTGCTATAAGGAGCACCGGACGGCGCGTTTCCCTGATTTTCGCTATGACCTGGGGCAATAGGGAGATCGGCGGGAAAGCATACAGCGGGAGGCTGGGCCAAGTTTGGGACAGCGCATCCTCGCTTTTGGACAGAAACGTCGGGCAGCGGGCGTTCTCTTTTGTTGCAAAGAGGTCGAGCTCCGCTCTGCCGAACAGGCGCCATACCAGCTGGACTGTCTGGGGGTGCAGGGACCATTCTCCTGGGAGAATGAGGCCCCTGGACAGCTTGTCCGGGCCCACATTGAGGTGGCCCGGCACGTGCGCAGCTCTCAGCGAGCGCAGCGAGCTGTGTGCCCACACGAGCAGGCGTTCTGTCAGATTGCCCAGACCTCTGGACCTGACACCGCCCTGCCTGTTCACGTAGGACACCACTGTGGTGTTGTCCGACCGGACTAACACATGGTGTCCTCGTATAAGCGGGAGAAACTGCCTGAGCGCGTTCTCTACCGCTATCATCTCCAAACAGTTTATGTGTAGGAGTTTTTCCTCGCTCGACCAAAGGCCCGAGGCTGATCTGCCCTCGAAAACGGCGCCCCAACCCGTGGTGGAGGCGTCCGTCGAGATGACCTTGCGGTGTGAGATGGCTCCCATCGTCACTCCCCTCTGGTACCAGTCGGCTACTAACCAGGGCTCTAGGGCTGACACGCAGCCCTGAGTCACTCTGATCCTGAAGCCACCGGACGCCCAGGCTCTGTGAGGCACTCGGGCGTTTAACCAGCATTGCAGCGGGCGCATGCGCATTAAGCCCAGCTGGAGCACAGCCGCAGCTGAGGCCATACGTCCCAGCATCCTCTGAAAAAGCTTTAGAGGTGCGATTTTGCCCGGCCGGAAGTACGGAGCCATGCGCCGAACTTGGCGCGCGCGATGGGGTGACAGGCGGGCTGACATTGCCACAGTGTCCAGATTCAAACCCAGGAATGAGGTTGATTGCGTGGGCACTAATGAGCTCTTGGTCCAATTGACCATGAGCCCTAGGCTGTCCAGATGGCTGAGCAGCATTGCCCTGTGGGCGAGGAGCTCGGCCTCCGACTGCGCCAGGATGAGCCAATCGTCCAGATAGTTCAATACTCGCATCCCTCGATTTCTCAGAGGAGCGAGGGCCGCGTCCATGCACTTCGTAAATGTACGGGGTGCTAGTGACAGGCCGAACGGAAGGACGGTGTATTGATAAGCCTGGCCGTCGAAGGCGAATCGTAAGAATGGCCTGTGACGCGGCGTTATCTTGATTTGAAAATATGCATCTTTCAAATCTAGGGAGATTAGCCAGTCTCTCGGGCGAATATGCGCGAGGATCTGCTTGGTCGTGAGCATCTTGAACGATCTTTTCATAAGAGCTTTGTTCAGACGCCTCAGATCCAGAATCGGTCTGAGCGACCCATCCCTTTTTGGCACGAGAAAATACCGGCTGTAAAAGCCTGACTTGCTCATAGAATGGGGAACCGGTTCTATAGCCCCTTTGCACAGCAGCGTGGCTATTTCTGCTCGAAGTAGATGTGCTACTTCCTCGCTCACTCTCGTCTCTGTACGCGCACAGAAGCGCGGAGGGCGGCGAGCGAACTGCAGAGTGTAGCCGTGCTTCACTGTTTTCAGCACCCATTCTGATACACCTGGAATGGCTTCCCACGCTCTTGCGTGCGCCACACGGGATAGAACGGCCTCCGGGCTCGAAACGCCGCGCTTCGCGGGTTTGACGGCCTGTATAGGAGGGGCGGGCGCAGTGCGCGCGCTCTCTGTGCTGTGGGCCAGCCGATCGCTCGCGATGGCTGGCCGCCCTACACACTGCATCTCTGCCGCTTCGAGCGGGGAGTGGCTTGTGTGCGGCCCTACACTCATCGCTCCGGCCACCCTGGGCGGGAAACAAATGGTGTGTGGCGCGGCGCGTGGCGCCTGAGGCATAATGTTCGCGAAAATGTGTGAGCGCGTTTGAGCGGGCACAACTCTTACGCGTGGAACATGACCGGTTAAGAGTGGCTGTGTGACAGCGCGTGTGGTGGTTAGTCGTGGACGCAAACAAGCGGACACGTGACCTAACTCTAGCACTCGAGCGGCCGGTGGCCGCTTTATGTGAGTGGGGGACACAGGGTTTATAGTGCTTGTGTGCAGGGGTGAACACAGAAAAGTGGGCACATTTACTGCATTTGAAACACATACGGCGTGAGCCGTGCAACCAGAAATAATGCAACTTTTGTGATTTCTCTGGTTCGCCGTAAAAACGGCGGTTATTGACAGGCGAGAAGGCATTTTTGCCGGCTCGTTGGCTGCGTGAAATCCATCTGCAGCAGCCACAGTGGCGGGGGCTGACAGGAAAGAGAGTTTTGACGGTGGTCCGGCCGCGGCGGGACTTAACCGTCGTTTCTTGCCTCTGGCTAGGAGGACTTTGGAGGCTCGGGCTTCAGCGCGATCCTAGGCCGGGGGCCCCGAGGTGGAGGCGGCTTACCACGGCTGGAAGAGCGCGATCTGGGGCGGCCGCTCGGTCTTCGCTGAGACGAAGGGGGCCGCGCTGGGCGCTGCGCGGAGCTCGTTGCTGGCTGGTCACGAGGACGGCGAGCAGCGGAGCTATTGCTAGCGCCGGGGCGTCGAGGCAGGAAAAGGTTCATGGCCTGCGTCGTTTTCTGCACTTCGGAGAAACGGTCGACGATCCCCTTGACCGCTGGTCCAAAGAGCCCAGACGGGGAGAGCGGGGCATTTAGGAAGGCCGCACGCTCTGTTTCTCGCATGTCCGCGAGCGTGAGCCAGAGGTGGCGCTCAGCTACCGTGAGGGAGGCCATAGAGCGTCCGAGGGCCTGTGCTGCGGTCTTGGTGGCGCGAAGGGAGAGATTCGTCGCGCTTCGCAAATCCGTGATTAACTCAGCGTCACAGCATTTCTCGTCCAGGTCGCGGAGGAGATTAGCTTGGAGGATTTGCAGCACGGCCATAGAGTGCAGAGCGGACGCAGCTTGACCGGAGGCAGCGAAAGCGCGGCCGATCAGCGATGACGTCACTCTGCAGGCCTTAGACGGGAGGGCAGCCTTTGAGCGCCAACCAGAAGGCGGGCAAAGGTGCGCTGCGACCGCCTCTTCCACCGGAGGGATAGCGTTGTAGCCTTTCTCGGCCGCGCCGTCGACTTGTGAGAGCGTCGAAGAAGCCTGAGACGAGACCCTCGCGGAGAATGGCGCGTTCCAGGACTTTGCGAGCTCCTCGTGAAGCTCCGGCAGAAAGGGTGCAGTCCTGGAGGTGGGCGCACGGCGGCGACTGTTTAGGAAGCATCCGTCAAGTCGGTTCGGCGCTGCCACCTTGGGCGGGGCCCATTCGAGGCCTAGCTGCTCGACGGCCCGGGTGAGAAGGCGCAAAAGTTCGGCGTCCTCACCCGCTCGAGAGCGTCCGGAGCCCCGGACTGAAGAGGACGCGGAAGACCAGTCCTCGCTGTCGGAAGCCATGATGGAGCAGCTGTCGGCGCGTTCCGCGGCCGCATCCGCCTCATCCCCGGAGGCGGCAACAGAAATGGCGGCCTGGGGTGGGGGCGGGGAAGGCGAGAGTGAAGCGGGCGGGAAAGGTTCCGGCGAGCTTCTCTCGGCGAACTCCGGAATCCGCTGCGAGCGGCGCTTCTTTCTGCGCGGCGTGGCAGGGACTGGAGGAATATCATCATCGAACAGGACGAGTCGAGCCCGCAGGGTCGACATCGTCAGTTCTTCGCACTCTTGGCATCCGCCGGCGAGGAGTGCGGCAGCGGCGTGATCACGGCCCAGGCAGAGAGCGCA
This sequence comes from Romanogobio albipinnatus, assembly GCA_023566225.1. Classification (NCBI taxonomy): domain Eukaryota; kingdom Metazoa; phylum Chordata; class Actinopteri; order Cypriniformes; family Gobionidae; genus Romanogobio; species Romanogobio albipinnatus. The sequence continues at coordinate 5,206,863 of CM042248.1, read as the reverse complement.
GATCACGTGGCGGTCCCCGGAGCTGAGCTGCGCGTGACACGAGCCGCAGGTGGAACGAGACATTTGTATCAACGCTCGGCTCTTTTTGTGAAAAAGTGTGACGCAGCGGCGACAACACTTTTGAGCGTAAAGGATATGGGCTGCCGGATAGCAGAGCAGGCACGGATGGCTGAAGGTGGCGCGATGCTGCCGGCTTCCTCAGGCGCTGTCCTCTGCTTGCTTGTCTGCGCGGTCACGGCGGCGGGTTCCAGATCCAGCGATGCGAAGGGCTTCGCTGAAGAAAAGAAAATCGAATATGCAGCCCGTGAGCCCTGCTTATATACACGTGGCCACGCCCCACCTGTAGGCAAATGAAGCCAGGTGGGCGCGAAGCGCCCTCATTGGTCGCCACGTCACGCGGGCTCACCGATAGGCTGCTGCAGTTGCCAGCAGAGCAGCCAATAGCACGCTGGAATAGCCTGCTATGGTCTGCCAGGCTGCCGCACTGCGTTGACAATGTTACAAAATTAAGGATAATTTTGGGTTTTTCAGAAATCTCGAAGAAAGAATACTTTCCCGTAGCGTAAGGAACTTACGCAATACGAGAGAACCTCTCGTAAGAGAACCGAGACCGCAAGGACAACAAATCAGATACACAACATGAGTGGAAGCACAAGTAATAAAAGAAATGAATCCTATTTGTGTTTTGTTTTTACCAGTTCTTGGGTGACAAAAAAATGATGGTTTGAATGTATTGACACTAAGCACAATTACAATTACCACATCGATAATTCCCATTCCGTATAGGACTAACAACTTTTTGAGCAATGCTGCTGGCCAATGTTGGCGTCATTGGGCAACCAGGTGAGACACAGGGCCCACGACCGATCTAAAGTATCCAGATAGAAGTTGTTGCCCATTCTCATTGGGAAAGTGCTCAGGCAACATTGATCAAAAAGGTGCCCCGTGAATTATCACCTTAAGTCTAGAAGGAATACCACTCTGAAAACGGACATCTAATGCTGGGTTAAGCGTGTAAATATTGGATTATTTTTACCCAGCTTTTTGGCTTTTATACATTAACCCATTTGCTGGGTGGTTTTTTGACAGTGCTGGGTCAGTCAATTTGATATTGAAGGTTTTTCCTTTTAAATAATAAAAATGCACTCTAAAATCTCTGTCCGGTCTGCAGTGGTCAGTGTCTATCAAAAGTGCTCCAGTGAAGGAACAGTGGTGACCCGCGACAGGGTCATGAGCGGCCAAGGCTCATTGATGCACGTGGGGAGCGAACGTGTGGTCCGATCAAACAGACGAGCTACTGGAGCTCACATTGCTCAGGAAGTTAATGCTGGTTCTGATAGAAAGGTGTCAGAATACACAGAGCATCTCAGTTTGTTGAGTATGGGGCGGCATAGCCGCAGACCAGTCAGGGTGCCCATGCTGACCCGTCCACCACCGAAAGCATCAACAGTGGCACGTGAGCATCAGAACTGGACCATGGAGCAATGAAGAAGGTTTTCTTTAACATGGGGACCTGGGGAACACATGGCACCAGGTGCACTATGGGAAGAAGGCAAGCCGGCGGAGGCAGTGATGCTTTGGGCAATGTTCTGCTGGGAAACCTTGGGTCCTGCCATCCATGAGGATGCAAATTATCAGCAAAAATTTTTTAATTGACGACAAAAAAATAAATAAATAAAATTCTTGCCCAACTGAGTGCTATATCTACCCGTACAAAAATGAACCATGGTGTGAGGGACCAAGCAGTCAAGGGCAAAGGACAGGATTTCTAACCAACATTTTTTTTATTAAATGCAAAAACAATGTTACAAATTAAATAACTTCAAAAACTGAATGAAAATAAAAATGAAAATATGGTCTGGGCCCATAAAAAAAGGGTGAACTAAAGGGAATCAAACTTAACAGTAATCAAACAAACTAAACAAAGAAAATATGGCCACCTAAATGCCACACAAAGGACTAGTCCATTACACACACATAGGGAACAACACACATCAATTAAACACAGTTAGAATTAATAAAGTAATTAATTCACAAAAAATAAAGAAATTGGTCATAAACAAGTTAGTTATATACACAAACAATTATACTAAACAAAAACAAACAAACAAACAAACAACCCTACATCCCCCCAGCTAATCTGCAACATGGATTCAACCACTGGAACAAAATGGCGGCCACTGACTCCAGCCGATCCTTTATTTGAACGGACTTTCACAGAAGTGCAGCGTTTTGCCCAGACAGCATCAAACCTCCGCTTTCCACACGTAGCTAATAAATAAATGTTAACACAATATACCACTAATAACTAGAAAGTGTGCACCCAAACTAGTCATGAATGGTAAAAGTGTAAATTAGAAATAAAGTAGTGAAAATGAACCACATCTGTGTCAGTCTTTATTATGAAATATATACAGGGTGATCTGCAACTAAATGTCACACGCACACACACACACACACACACACACACACACACACACACACACACACACACACACACACACACACACACACGTATATTTAATAAGATTCTCAACAAAAACACATATGCAATCTTATTCATAGAAATGTAAAATATATATATGTGTGTGTGTGGGTGTGTGCGCCTATGTGATTTACGAGGACATTTGACATGAATACACGCCACACTATGAGGACATTTTGAATTATGAGGACAGTAGTGATGTGTCGTTCATGAACGATTCGTTCATTTTGAACGAATCCTTAATATGACTCAGGAACGACGAGTCGTCTCAGAGAGCGATTCGTTCATTTTGTATTGACCCGCGCATGCGCATTGCGCAACATCTCAGGCTACTACAGAAATCAGAATGATTAGTTTATTTCTCGAGTCGTTCGTTCGTCAAGTCCCAGCCCCATATTAGGGCACGGATATGCAGTCTGTACCGGCGGAAACAGATTTGATCAGTTCATCTCGAGTCTTTGAGTCGTTCTTCCTTCAAGTCCCCATAGGCTGAATGCAGAAACAGAAATGATTAGTTCATCTCGAGTCAGTCTTCGGGTCCTAGTCTCGTTCTTTTGTCATGTGACATGACAGCCGTATTGCATGCAGAAATTACAAACTGCTGTCACAAATTGTACCTTTTTTTATTTTTTACACTTTATATATTTGTGAATATCTGTCATGATGGTTCTTTTCTATAACAGAATTATATTATTAAAGAGTTGGTTAATGCTTTAAACTTTATCTGTATGATGGGGAAATCACTTTGATAAAGCAAAGATTGAGACTTGTTTACAGTGGGTTCTAATCTTCAGTAAATAACAAAGCCATATCATCATAAATATATATATTTATTAGGGGTGGCACAGTACATGGAAAAAAACCGAACCGTTCGGTTCGCTTGTCTCGGTTCGGAGTGTGTGCGTCGCACGGTTCGCGCATGAGCAATGTATCCTCGTGCCCGTATGTTACCTCAGACAGCGCGCGAAATAAGAGGTGTGTGTGGACATACAGTAAAGTAAAAGTGGAGTGCTGCAGGTCACGTCACATGTAGAAATGAAAGTGGGAGAGATAAGGAAGGCTGCCCGGAGTTGGAGGATGCGCTAGCATCGTATAGAAGGGCAGATGCAGTGCGAGAGCAGGAGCCCGTTGCGGATATACACACTGGCAGTGTTTGTCTCGCGAGTCGCGCAGCTGAACCGCGGCTCGTGGATTTTAAATACAGGCAAATATAGTCCATTCTGTCACATTTTCCGGTGTTCTCCTCCGACCCCTGTCTGTCTCGTGCTTTGATTTATGATGGGCAGCATATATCTGCTGCAAATGCGACCGTGTTCCCCTCTGTCTCACACACACATGCATATGTTGTATATAGTTCACATGATAAATGCAACATTTAAAAGTTAAGATATGCTTCTAGTTCTAATAATTTAAACATGCCTTTGAAGTTTGGGCAGAAACTTCTGCCAGTGTTGTGTTTTCGTGTATTTTATGTTATTTTTTCACAGCGCTGGATGTCATATGGTGATTGTGAAACACACGGGACACTTCATGGTGAAATGTGTTCATCAGCTCAGCTGAATTAAAGCCACAGTGCATTGTTCTGATCAAAACTGATATGATTAACATGAAAAATGTTACGCCAATGTGTCGGACTCGGTAGACAGCCAGTTAGGAAACAACTTGATATAACAATTTTTAATACTGTATCCTAATTGTGGATGATTAAGCCATATACACCATATGCTGAAGTACATTTCTGGAGTGTTAATGATTAAAAAAAAAACAACAAGAACCGTACAGAACCGAAAACCGTGACCCTAAAACCGTGATACGAACCGAACCGTGGGTTTTGTGAACCGTGCCACCCCTAATATATATATATTTTTTTTAATATATAATTTAAATAATAATTAAAAAAAACACCACAGGGGCACAAGAAACATTTAACAATAAAAATAGACTGACAGGAACAAGATTGTTATTTTTCAGATGTTTGTTGCAGATATCTTTTGATAATTGTATGAGAATTCCTAAACAAAAGATAATATACAGTCAATAATACGACTGTAATGTTGTATATGTTGCGAGACACTGAAACCGGGAAGCGGTCACGTGACAAAAGAACGAGACTAGGACCCGAAGACTGACTCGAGAGATGAACTGATCATTTCTGTTTCTGCATTCAGCCTATGGGGACTTGAACGAACGACTCAAAGACTCGAGATGAACTGATCAAATCTGTTTCCGGTGACTGTGTATTACACGGCTGTCACGGCGAGATCAGAGCATCAGACATGATGACGGAACTAACGGCTCGAACCTGAAGACACGAGAGGTAAACGATTAAAAAAAAAAAAAGAAGAAGAACGATTTGGATCGGGAGGTGAGGTGAACTAACAGACTGCATACAGACTGAATCAAGCTAAGCAATTCATTAATCATTTATTTCTCAAAGTTTGGCCATGGCTGCATTAGCTTATAGTTCATTTTTTTATTCCAAAAGTACTAAATGTGTTTAAAAATGAAAAATGTAACATTTTAATTAGATTCTGCTGAAATGAACGAAATGACTTGAAAAAAGATTCGTTCATTTTGCTGAACGAGATTCAAAGATCCGAGTCCGTAAAATGATCCGAACTTCCCATCACTAAGTTGAAGCAAATGTGCCATATTGTGTCGAAGCTTCGAATCAATCCGACACCCGTCTCTACGGCGCCATCTAGGGGTCACTTGCATGTGTTGCTCTGAAATACCTTGACAATGATCCATGTAAGAAAGAAAATGTTTTTAACATCTGTCTGACAACTACATGGTCTTGGTTTTGTAACCTGTAGCCTCGTCATTGTAAAGAACTATATGTTTATTTGTATATATATATAATACAAAATGAACATTTAATACAATAAATAAAGCCACAATGTGTCACATTTTTAAAAAAAAAATTTATTCAAAAATATGATTTGCTCTGCTGTTGAAGGACTTCTTTTTTTTACATATAATTTCTCCAGCCTTTGAAAAAATCCTCTCACAAGGGACACTTGTTGCTGGCATGCACAAATATTTTTTTGCAAGTTCACACAAATGAGGGAAAATTACTGCTCTCTCTTTCCAATAAATGAATGGATCATGCGTTCTGGCCAAAAACGCATCTTTCAGGTCCTTCTTCACTTCTACGGTTGCTTCAGCTGTAGTGCTGTGTGTCGCCTGGGTTTCACGGATACGACTATCAAACAGTTCCCATAAACTGTCCTGGGTTTCTGCTGGTGATGATGATGATGATGATGATGATGATGATGATGATGATGATGGGCCTGATGTTGACATTTGTGGCTCTGAATGAAAATTAAAACAACAATTAGTTACAAAGCATAAACTGACAGCATATATGAAGCTGCCTATCACAATACACACATCTCACTTTATTTGGTGCTTCCAAATGGAAATGCTCCCACACCACTGATCCCATTTTTTATCTATTCTATTAATATATATATCTATATAATCACCTATGAATCTATATCTATATAATTCTATATATCTAACTTATGCTGTGCTATCTATCTGTCACTATCTAACTTAGCCTATATGAATGTGTCACTATATCTATCCTAACTACATGTCACTGTCTATACCTATCAGTCAATATATCTCATTTAAATCTAGCCTAAATATAACTAACCAAAGCGCACTATAAATCTCACTGCTATCACACAATCTCTCACAAAAACCCACGAGGTGAAGATGGATTAACTTCACTTTTAAGCTGTGGTGAATGAGGTTCATACAGATGTGTGACTGTGTGGTTTGTCCCCGCCCCCTTTGATCAATGCAGTTTCTGCAGAAGCACCTGATGAAACACTTGAAGCTTCATTTAGCCATAGTCACGTGACATGGGCGTCAGCCATCCCTACTAATAACTAGAAAGCAGAGCCGGCCCAAGGCATAAGCGAACTAAGCGGCTGCTTAGGGCCACCAGGGGGCCCCCAAGAGCACATTAAATGACTTCTTGCTGCATGTCATTTAATGATGATTGAAATTGCGAAATAGCCTTAAACAATTACTAAATAAACTGCAAAAAGTTAAGTTTTCTAATATATGCACGGATTGATTCTGACAGCGCTGCACAAGCTCGCGGCTGGACACTATTCGCTAGCAGGGGTCAAAGTCCAAAGTGAGAAAAATCAGCTGAAACTTTGCTACTCATTAGTTGCTCGGTAACCTTTTTATGAATGGATGGATTTGAGAATGTGATATGGTTTAGTGCGAGTATATCTGACGTGCTGCATGTTTTGGAGTACAGCATAGCTTTCAGTTTCTCAGTAAGTTAAATGTTTTTGTTTTTGTTTCTGATATTTGAGTCGCTTGCCATTAACATTTGGGAACGCAGCATGCGTCAAACATCTTCCCAAATTCAATAATGAGAATAATGTATAAATCTAAAGTCTTCCTGCGTGTTTCTGCCAAAATAAAAGCTCTGTTTAATGTTTGAAATAAATCAACATTTCTGGTTTTTAAAAGAAGTCTCTTCTGCTCACCAAGGCTGCATTTATTTGATCAAAAATACAGTAAAAACTGTAATATTGTGAAATAATACTCCAGTGTAAAGCAGCTGTGAATATATAGCGATCAAAGCTGAATTCATCATCATTACTCCAGTGTTCAGTGTCACATGATCCTTCACAAATCATTCTGATATGAGGATCTAATGCTCAGCAAACATTTGCAATGCTGTTCTTTTGAACCTTCTATTCATCAAAGAATCCTCGGGAAAAGTGAGCATATTCATCATATGAGTTGAATATTAACACCTGACCACTCTTGTGGGTTTGCTACTGTTACAATTAAAAACCATATAAGGGTAAAAACATAACAGGCAGACATTGATAATAGCTGTGTGAATTATCAAGAAATGACAATAGTCAATCGTATTGGTGGCACAGAGGGGCCCCCAAATAAAAATATGCTTAGGGCCCCATAAAGGCTTGGGCCGGCCCTGCTAGAAAGTGTGCACCCAAACTAGTCATGAATGGTAAAAGTGTAAATTAGAAATAAAGTAGTGAAAATGAACCACATCTGTGTCTGTCTTTATTATGAAATATATACAGGCTGATCTGCAACTAAATGTTTAATTATGAAACGTACTAAAGGTCAACCAAAATAACTTGTAAACAAACAAAAGAGAAGGGTGTGTGTGGTTTAGTTACCGCCTTGCTGTGTCGGCCATTGCACATGGTTTTACATCGAATAAAACAAACAAATAATATTAATAAATAAATAAAAGAGTTGTAGTTATTCAATGGTAACCAAAAATGAACCATTGTTTCGCTTCAAATCCATAGTTAAACCATATGGTATGGGTGTGGTTATATTATACAAATGGTAGCTTAATCAATACAGAAAGAACATGGTTTTATTATAATTAAAACATGGTTAATTTTCGTAATGGGTATGTTTGTGCTATACATGATGTGCAAAAAAAGTTACTAAGCAAAAGGAGTTTAAATCCCTACATTAAAATGAAATGAAAGAAAAACAAACAAAAAAAACACAAACTTACCAGATTAGAGGAATGCACACATTTGCTATGGACACAGACATTTCTGTAATTTCTTTATTCTGTAGAAACGTCTTACATTTATATTCAATTACACGCTGTTAACCCTTTACTACTCTTATGCGTTCCTAGGGTGTTCTGATTGGTTGTCAGTGTGTTCCTGTGTGGTTACTAGGTGTTTGCTAAGGTGTTCTGGGTGTCTGCAAGGGCATTGCTAGTAGGGATGTGCCCAAAGTTCGGATAATGGCTTGAGAAAGAATAATTAATTCTACTGAACAACAGGAAATCTGGCAGGCACATTCATTCCTCTTGTTTGCTATTACTAGAGAACAGGTGAGCCAAGAGATCATAGCACGATATTATAGTTGCATGAACCTAAAATCATTACACTAGAACTAATGTGGGAAGTGAAGGAGTTTAAAATGAGCACAGCACATTTGCAAATCAAATAGTCACGTTGTCTCTCTGCTTCTCCCAGAAATCAGGGCTTTGTCAAGAGTAATATCAATTGCATTGATTAAAGGGGTCATATAATGGTACATGCTGTTGATTGTACGGAAATGTGTGTTGGCAGTGCCTGTACACAACCATCCTATAATGATAAAAATCCAGTCTCAGTCGGGGTGGCAGTTCTCCTCTAGCCAACTAACAAACTGTGTATGATGATGATTCAGGCAACATTACAGGTCAGAAGTCAGAATAGATAATATTTATTTACATTTATGCATTTGGCAGAGGCTTTTATCCAAATCCTTACATTGCATTCAAGGTACACATTTTGACTTCTTTGTCAATTCTTGCTTTCCCTGGGAATCGAACCCATGACCTTGGCGTTGCTAGCGCCATGCTCTACTGTTTGAGCTATAGGAAAGCTGATTCATGATATTTGTCCAGTTCCATCTGGTTAAAGATCGGAGTCATCAATCAAATCAAATCAAATCACTTTATTGTCACTCAACCATGTACACAAGTGCAACAGTAGGTGAAATTCTTAGGTGCAGTCCGAGCAACATAGCAGTCACGACATGACATGTACAACATTTAAAGCAACATCAGATTACACATCTGATGCGCACACAATTACTCACAGCACAGTATACACTACAATAAACAATAAATCATTTACACAATGTGAATGTAGTTCTCACAGCTTTAAACAATATACACATACTTACAATATACATATACTTTAAACAATATACACTAAACATACACTAAACAATATACATTACGCTATAATAATAATAATAGAAATATATAATGTACAGTATACAATATTCACAAATAGACATCCAATGTACAATAGATACGCTATATGATAAATAAATGTGTGTATAATGTGTGTGTATCTACAGTGGGTTGTGCTGAGTGATATTCTGTCCAGTGTGTGTTATGATCCTGATGGATCAGGATTTAAGGAGTCTAATTGCTTGTGGGAAGAAGCTGTTCTGGAGTCGGCTGGTGCGTGTTCTGATGCTGCGGTACCGCCTGCCTGATGGCAGTACCGCCTGCCCGGTGTGAATCATCACACCGGAGACGGGTTTGCTGAGGATGTCGCGTCGATGAGGCCTTCACAGAAGAGAGTCTAGTGGACACGGTCTCTGCTGACACTTCAGGGATGCGTTGGTCGTGTCTAGGCACAGGTCCACCATCTTATCTGGATACTGCCCGGATCCGACTACAGCAAACCTCGGGATAAACAGACAGACTAACATTAGCGTAGACGCCATTCTTTTTATGATGCAACGAGTACAACAGGTGTTATGGGAAGTAGTGTTGTCAAAAGTACCGACCGCGATACCAATTCGCTACTGAAATTTGTCAAAATCATAAACACCTCTGACTGGCCATTGTGCTCACGCGCTCATCGGATGTGTCTGTGATTGGCTACAATGAAACGGAAGTGTTTTGAAAGCGGGAGCGTTTGAAAGCACAAGCAGGCGTTGAAGATGTGGATCGGTAGGCTGATAGGCGCCTGTATTCAAACGCTCCCGTGTGTATCTGTGTATGCGCTCGGTGAAAAGCGTCATTGATGTGAATTGAACATGTTTTTGAAGCGCTGGTCATTGTAGCCAATCACAGACATATTTGATGAACACGTGAGCACAATGGCCAGTCAGAAGTGTTTACGTGTAGTATGATGTCACTGATAGGCGACACACAGACACGGTCCGTGTCCTGGTTAAACATTTTTGGAAACATCTGGATAATGTAAGTACACTAGTCAACAAAATATATCAGATTGTTCTAGTGGTTTTTAGATATTTTAATCCAAAAATCTTACATATTGTGTCTTTAAGACAAGCATAAATGTTAATATTGTAATTGTATTGTTGTTCTGTAAAATAAAATAATAATACATGATAATAATAACAATTGTATTAATACTTTTATAATAACATATTGTATTATAATATAATTTATTATTATAAATGATTATTAAATATTTAATAAGACTACAATTGCATGCACTATTGCAATAGTGAGATATTTCTTTATTCATTTAATATTTTGAATAATAATAATAATTGGGTTTTATTGAGGTATGGCACCTAGGTGCGATATTATTGTAAAAAAGAAATTAGGATGTAAGGGGTTAAAACAATGTGGAGTGTGTGTGTTTGTTTTTGTGATGTATGAGGACACAAATTTGTATAATGACACAGGTATTACACTGGTATTATGACGTAAACATGAAATATGAGGACATTTCATATGTCCACATATTTAAAATAGCTTTAAAAACATACTAAACAATGTTTTATTAAAAATGTAGAATGTTTCCTGTGATGGGTAGATGTAGGGGTAGAGTAGGGGGGTGTACAGTTTGTACAGTATAAGAACCATTACGCCTATGGAATGTCCTCACTTAGATAGCAAAACAAACCTGTGTGTGTGTGTGTGTGTGTGTGTGTGTGTGTGTGTGTGTGTCAGCCAAAATAAAACATTATAGTAAATGACAAATTACAAAAAAAAATGTATTAAATGTATTAAACAAATTTTCCCTCCACCACCCAATAATAATCAACATATGTTTATGAGGATAAAATTTAAGCGGCTGACGGGAACAGTCTTAGTAATCCCGCAACACAAGGTTACTTTAGTTTTCTAAAGTAACAAAAAAAAGGTTCGTTTTTAGTTTCAGCAGTTATTATTTACTATTACTATCATCACTATCATTTACACAGATATCATTTACTCATATTAGCCCATTAGCTCTTCCAACTTTTCTCTGTTTGCTGCTTTATTTTGTGTACGTCTTCTGCTCTTTCTTGCTCGAGCACCCAATTTGCTGCTTTTCCCCCACGGCCGCTGATTTGGGGTATCTGCTGAATGAATACATACAGAGAGCCTAAGGTACACTACCTGACTCCTGAGCTACTCGTGACATTTTTCCCCGCTGAAACCATTCATGCTGTAAGATCTCCTCTATAGTTGCTCTCTTGGTTGGGTCACGAGTCAGGCACCGGCTTATCAAATCCTGGCATTCTGCACAAGTTTTCACAAGAAAACTGGTTAGTCATGTTCTTTATGTCCATGTGACATGCTAATAACATCGTCATGTGTAAAACTAGCATGTATTACGTGAAGGATTGTACTGATGCTTTATGTGTTTAAAATGTTATAGTCATTGTGTTATTGGTAATAACTGTTCTCTCACCTCTGGATACTCTGGAGTTAAACATCAGGATGCCAGGGGTACAATTCATTTCTTCTAAATTTTTGAAGGGATGACGTCTGCATATCATTCTGTACATCATACAACCCAGAGACCAGACTGTTGTTGGCCCTGCCTCATATCTTAAGCAGTCGAAGTACTCAGGTGGGCGACATGCTCCTGTTCATAAAAAGCGAGAGATATTCAGGTTAAGGTTGTCCTTCTTCGCTACTATTAAATCACTACACACACAGGGCTGACACATCATTGGGGCGTATCGCAATGCTAACACAAAAAGCCAACATACCATTAAAATCACCGCAGTAAGAACTTTTGATGAGATCACCGCAGCCAAAGTCGATCATTTTGACTTGGTTTGTCGCTGTGTTGATCAGAAAGTTATTTAACTTAATGTCCCGGTGGAAGACGCCCCTGTCAAAACAGTGTTTGGCTCCGAGCACTGCTTGGTACATCAGGTCACTTGCCATTGACTCAGTCAATCGCAGTGCATTGCTAGCAACGTATCTCTGCAAGTCCTCGCAGGGCTGCGGATGCTCCAGGACGAGGATGTACTGATCTTCCTCTTCATACCAGTCCAGCATGTGCACAATGTAGGGGCTGAGTGGAGGCTGATTCAGCAGCAGGTTTAGAGCCACTTCTGCCAACAGTGGCTTGGGACACCCAGGCTGGAGAAAAGAGTCAAACAAAAGGTTAGCTGACTTCCAATATCACAATTTACTTGTATTTAATATCAAGTATTTTTATTTAAATATATGCATTATGTTTTGACAACTTACAATTGAAATATACCGGTCGTCTACGACAGTCTTATTAATAAATTTGATGGCGACCTGAAAAAGAACAAAGGCATCATCACAAATTGATTTGGTCAAAGCACTGATCTCTACATTTGGTGAATGCAGCAAGATTGATTTTACCTGCTCGCGTCTACTTGTCATAATCCCCTCGTAGACTGTGCCGAAGCCTCCTTCTCCAATCTCCTCTCCCAAGTCATAAGACCAGGACAATTTATCTGCAAAAATGTACCATGTTAATATATGAGATTCATAAGTTAAGAGAAAAGTAAAACAGCAGGATAATCAGTTTCTTACTAATCGAATTTCTTTAAGTAGGGAATCAGAAAAAAAATACTACTCAATTCATCAGGATGACACATAACTTTTGGATTATAATATGAATACACAGATTTACTAGGGAGACTAGACACCGGTGTGAAACAATAAGTGGAGGAACAAGAAAAGGTTGACAAATAGAATAAGACTCACTGTTACATGGACCCGGGGAAATGGTTGTTCTAAACCATGTTGGACCTGTAATACGTCTATGCTTGGTAACTCGGTATCTTGGCACAGAACCAGATGGTCCTGGAAGAGGATCAGTTGGATCCTGCGGAGCCATTGGCTCAGGGACGGCTGGATCTTCAGTTGGATCCTGCGGAGCCATTGGCTCAGGGACGGCTGGATCTTCAGTTGGATCCTGCGGAGCCATTGGCTCAGGGACGGCTGGATCTTCAGTTGGATCCTGCGGAGCCATTGGCTCAGGGACGGCTGGATCTTCAGTTGGATCCTGCGGAGCCATTGGCTCAGGGACGGCTGGATCTTTTCCAGAACGCCACAATCTCTTGAAGAATTTACGGAAGCCTTTCTTCTTCTTCTTCTTCATTTTTGCTTGTTTCTCTAAAACCCCAAACAGAAATAGAAGAGTTAGAAATGACCAGCAGATATATTAGATGTCAAATACTCAGGCTAGACCCCAAGAATGAACATTATCAAGTGTAAAACACAGTACAGTACAAAATGAAAATGACAGTAGACACACCTTCAGCTGGCTCTGGATCAGCTGGATTTGCATCACAGTTCATTGGCTCAAGGCCAGATGGACCTGGCTGGGGATCGGCGAAATCTGTGTCGGACACAGGCTGAAGAGGAGACACTTTGTGTCCCATTTTCACAGCCAGACTTTCGAAGAATGCCCGAAGGCGATTCTTCTTGCTTTTTGCTGGTAAAAAAAATTAAATATATATATTCTGGTTACTAAATTGGTTTTCTTTAAACTGAACTAATTATTTAAACATTTGACATGAAAAATGAAATGCCACAACAAAACTTAACTAATATAGAGTGGAATTAAAACAAAATTAAACACTATACAATATAATCATAATCATAATAATAATACAGTAGTGGCCAAAAGTGATGTCCAGAGAAGAAAATGTTTGTTTTTAATTATGCTACAAGTTCGATAAAACCATCAAAATATGAGGAAAATATTTTAGACTTTTTAAATATGATTTAACAACACTAAACGTGGTTAAGGCATTTACCTGGCAAAAAACTACAGCTACAGGTTTTATTTAACTATGTGCAAAACGAATAGCTCACAGAAAAAAGCATAGGCCTACATTGATTACAACATAATCAGTTATTCATATTTTGTTGGTTCTCTCTTGTTTTTTTTTATGCATGTGTCATAATTTCCTTGTATAACAGCCTAGCCAAAAATGTTTCATTGCGTCATCACACATAAAACAACTGACTCCAAAGCACAATTATGCAAAATTTTTACAAAATCTTTAACATTATATAATACATAACATTTGAATATGTGGAGATGTGAATTTTCACATCTTTTTGGCCACTAGTACGTGTGTGTGTGTGTGTGTGTGTGTGTGTGTGTGTGTGTGTGTCCTGCTAAACCCAACATTATGAGGACAAAATGTCCCCACAAAGATGGCAATATCTGAAATCCTTGTGTGGACATTTTTTATAAATCATACTAAGTGATGTTCTTTGACAATGTAAAAATGCAGAAAGTTGTGTGTGATGGGTAGGGTTAGTGTGAGGGGAGAGAATATACAATTTGTACAGTATAAAAAACATTATGTCTGTGGAAAGACCCCATAAAACATGAAAACACAAAATTTGGGCTATTTACCTGGGCTGTTCTGCATTGCCGCTACTGTAGCAGTAGTTCCTTGCTTTGGTCCTGACGGGTCGGAAGTCTTTTCTCCAGCTGTCAAAGTGTTATCTACTGGACAGTCAGTGTTGAGCTTCATGTTCTCAAACGCAGGAGAAATACTAGTGCTTATAATAAGGCGCGTTGTGTAGCTCGCAGTGTAAAACTGGCAATCGTTGTGTAGCTCGCAGTGTAAAACTGGCAATCGTTGTGTAGCTCGCAGTGTAAAACTGGCAATCGTTGTGTAGTTCGCAGTGTAAAACTGGCAATCGTTGTGTAGCTCGCAGTGTAAAACTGGCAATCGTTGTGTAGCTCCTCACAGTGTAAAACTGGCAATCGTTGTGTAGCTCGCAGTGTTCGCTTTAAAACTGGCAATCGTTGTGTAGTTCGCAGTGTAAAACTGGCAATCGTTGTGTAGCTCGCAGTGTAAAACTGGCAATCGTTGTGTAGCTCGCAGTGTAAAACTGGCAATCGTTGTCTAGTTCGCAGTGTAAAACTGGCAATCGTTGTGTAGCTCGCAGTGTAAAACTGGCAATCGTTGTGTAGTTCGCAGTGTAAAACTGGCAATCGTTGTGTAGTTCGCAGTGTAAAACTGGCAATCGTTGTGTAGCTCGCAGTGTAAAACTGGCAATCGTTGTGTAGCTCGCAGTGTAAAACTGGCAATCGTTGTGTAGCTCGCAGTGTAAAACTGGCAATCGTTGTCTAGTTCGCAGTGTAAAACTGGCAATCGTTGTGTAGCTCGCAGTGTAAAACTGGCAATCGGTGTGTAGCTCGCAGTGTAAAACTGGCAATCGTTGTGTAGCTCGCAGTGTAAAACTGGCAATCGGTGTGTAGCTCGCAGTGTAAAACTGGCAATCGTTGTCTAGTTCGCAGTGTAAAACTGGCAATCGTTGTGTAGCTCGCAGTGTAAAACTGGCAATCGTTGTGTAGCTCGCAGTGTAAAACTGGCAATCGTGTAGCTCGCAGTGTAAAACTGGCAATCGTTGTCAGTGTTCGCTTCTGCTCGACTGAACTGAACTAGGTTCTAGAGCTGCTCTGTGACATCGCGGGCTCTGTGACGTCACGCGCGTCTTCACACACACTCGGCTGTGTTTTGATTTGATTACACAGCCAATGCTTTACGAGCCAATGAGTTTAAGTTGCCTATTTGTGTTATGTTTCTGTTTTACCTTGAGAGTTTTTAGGCGTGTCGTTTAATAAGTTTGCCGTAGCAGGTGAGCCCTCGTTTGTCACTGGCAGTGTTGGGAATAACGGCGTTATAGATAAACGGCGTTACTAACGGAATTATTTGTTCAGTAACGAGTAATCAAACGAATTACTGTTTCTCCCGTTACAACGCCGTTAGCTTTACTGAGAGAAAAAATGCAGCGTTACTATAATTGAGCTCACTGAAGCGGTTTCATCCGAACAGGCTCTCTGTCAGTCGGACCTGCAACGTGTGTGTGTGTGTGTGTGTGCCAGCCATGCGTGTGTTTTGGTACACATAACTAATGATGATTGGTGGGTGGGAGACAAGGTTGAGGTTGATAGGTTGAGTTCACACACACACACACACACACACACACACACACACACCAGGAGAAGTCAGAGCGATGGCAAGTCCAGCGACTTGTGCCTCTAGGAATATCTTTAAAAGTGTTCGTGGAATTGAATTCTTATTACGATGTGATTTTACAGTACAAAAACTCCCTCTCAAACTGTTCATAGACAAGCTCTTTTATACTGGAAGTTGATTTATAAACACAAATTTTCCCCTCACAACACACCAATTTGGAACAACAGGTATATCTTATTTAGGAACAAGTCGCTCTTTATAAGAGATTGGTGGGAGAGAGGCATCTGGTCTGTTGTTCATTTTCTGGATGAGGAAGGTAATTTTATGAATCACAGGACTTTTTGTGAAAAGTATCATTTTCAATGTGATCAAGCAATATGATAAGGTATTGAAGTGTATCCCAAAGGCTTTTGGTATGTTGGTTAGAAATACAGTGCCCTATGTAAGCTCTTCATCTACCATCTTTAAAAATAAATAGGCAGGATTTTATTAAGAATACTTTATCAAACAAATTAATTAGAACTTTATTAACCCAAGAAAAATTTCCAAATCAAATTTGTCGAAATAATGTGAGTCAATTTTTTCCTAAGAACTCAATTATTACATTAAGAACTATGTATCTTTCCTTTCCTATACCTCCCAAAGCCAAGGAAATACATTTTAACGTTTTTAATGATATCCTTATCAGATTTAATATTGATCACAATAGTTGTACTTTCTGTGATTCTGATATTGAAACAACAGCACATTTGTTTTTTGACTGCTTGAATAGAGTCTTTTGGGAGGAAACATATGGGTGGCTTAAAATTACAATTAATTTGATTCCTTCATTTTCTAAAAAAGACATAATCTTTGGTATAATAACGGAAGATGTACACATTCAATTTTTATTGAACAATATTCTTATTTTGGGGAAATGTTATATTCACAAGTGCAAATGCCTTAAAACAAAACCTTTGTTTTGTGTTTTTCAGAAAGAAGTTTGGATTTTCTGTAAATCTTTAAGAATGTTAAAACTGAAATGTGGTAGAAGACTACTTGATTTATTGAAGAAATTTAAACTTTTGGAAGACCCAAGTTAATTTTTATTTAATTTTTTTGTTTCATTCATATCTAGTTGTGCTCTGTTATTTAGAGTTTGCTTCTGAATTTGAATTGCCTTATTGTAATTCTGTTTCTTGCAATAAAAAAAAATTAAAAAAAAATTTTTTTTTTCAAAGGTAGCTTTCGCAAACTGGAAGTATAAGCGCTACTCTTCCCTCGTTGAGGTGAAAGGTCAGAATGTTTATGTAATGTGCAACTTATGGCCAGGAAGAAAGTCTCTCCACGTCCTCTCCAGCCCTTTATTAATATGCCTGGAGGTGAGGAATAATGCAAAACATCTCTCAGTATTCCATGATCTAATTCACTACTAGTGGAGATTCACTACAATAAAATACAAATGAACTGTATTCAGTCGTGTTGTAGGCACTAAAACGGTCAGCACATTTAGTCAAACTCATTTGTATGTTGAAATGAGGATTTCTGTGCCACCCCAGACTGGGCGCTTTTGTTTTTTCTTTGTTTGTTCTTTGGTTGTATTTTGAACTGTAAGTGTTATTATGGAAAGTTTTGTTGTTGTTGATAAGTTGTCGGATGCACTGAATGTAATGTCATTTATTTTTGTTGCTTTATATTTTACTTCATTTTAATTACAAAATGTGACAGATTTGAATTGTTTCCCATACGGAAATGTAATATATGTACGCATATGAAATATACATATATGAAATATATCCACATAGAAAGTGAAAACATATATGTACATATATATCTGCCCATATATAAAACCTATTAGAAAATGGAACAATTTCATATATTGACATATAAAACTAGCCCATATATTTTATGTATGTATAATACATATATGTCACATATATAATTATCAATATACATTACATATATTTCTTTGTATATATGTTCAATATACAAACTACACATATATGCATAGCATATTGCTTGCATACATGTTACATATATGTCCCTAATATATGTTTTATATAGTCTTATTATATATTTTACATTTAAAATGACATTATATATATATATATAAACATTGTGTGCACATATATTTTGTTATGTTCTTATATTATGTATATTAATTGCTAAATATTTTGAATTAATGATGTAAACTAAACAAATGTAAAACAACATGCTTTCATTAATTTCGTACATTTTTTAAATATAGGTTATGGATGTGTACTTACACACTTGCAATGCAATACATATGACATGCCTAATCCTTAAATGTTAAACGGTGCAGTTAGCAAAAATTAAGTAAAACAGTAAACATTTAAAACATTAAAACAGTTTTATTTTAAAAAGAAAAATTAAGCTGCGCAAAATTAAAAACACTTGTTTAATGAAATGTGGATTGTGTAGACTTGTTAAAAGTTCAAGCTGTACAAATAAGATAAACAAGGAATGAATACATAAGGAAACCATACACTGTAAAAATAAAAATAAATCGTAAAAAGAAGGTAAATGACTGGCAGCTACGGCTGCCAAACAAAAACCATAAAATTAAAGTAAAATATCTTAATTCAAATAAAGTGCAAAAACTATAATTTTACAGAAATTTACATTAAAAGTTTTAGTGAAAAACACTGTTATTTTACAGATTTTTTTCCTTTTTTTGTTAAAAATTAAGATATTTTACTTTAATTTTACGTTTTTTGTTTGGCTGCCAGTCATTTACCATTTTTTTAACAGTGTTAAACTGTTATTGTACTGATTTTTCCTAGATTATTATGATCAAACACCTTCAATAAAGTGACAGTACTAAAAATATACAGTACTGTTATTTTACAGATTATTACAAAAAAAAAACATTCAATCTTACAGTTTTATTTTGGAAGACAAAATACAGTCTTTAAAACAATACAATACATTTCAATACAGATAACAGTGGAACAGTTTCATCAAATTTTTTAAGTTGAATAAAATTTCAAACGGAAAAAAAATACAAAACTGATACATTTACAAGATTGTCACTGATTCACTATTGATTCTAAAACTTGATTATTCAGATGTAAATTTAAGTAATCAAATTCTTCAGAGCCCCCAGGAGGAATTGAAAAACTAAAAATTGCATTTATCTTGTAAGTTAGGATTACTAATATCATGATGAGGTTATGATTTCACCTCATAACAAAATAACAAATTGTGCCATTTACTGTTAGCTTTTTATTTTCCAAATAAGTTTTATATTGTTTTCCTCTATATTCAACTGAGCCCCGAGGGCTCCATATAGCTCTGATAATATATATATGGACAAACATTTACCTTTTAATTCAGAATCCAAGCTATATAGTGTAATAAGAAATATAAATCAAAACATACAACAGGTCCATGATTCTGCTCCAGAAGGGACACACACAGCAGATAAAGAGCAATCCTCTTCCAAATCTCCAGTAATCAGCTGGATCTGTAAAAGAAAGAAAGAAAAAGACATTGATTCACTGAAAAGTCCTTAAAAAGGGAGGATTTTGTTTTTGTACCTTTCCTTTAAACAACATTTGACATTGAGATATTCTGGCTATATTCAATTCAATTCAATTCAAATTTATTTGTATAGCGCTTTTCACAATACACATTGTTTCAAAGCAGCTTTACAGAAAGTGCATTTCATAGATGAACAGTATAAAAAATGTTAAAAAACACAATGTTAAAGAACAATGTTCGAAAAAGATAATCAGTCGTGTATTAATTTAGGCCATAACAACGCTGGCGTTGAGTCGTCTCTTCACAGGCGTGGAGTCGTCTCTTCACAGGTGTTGGGGCATCCAAAGTCTTCATGAGAGGCTGGATACCAACCGGAGCTGACGAACTATTTACCTCGGGACTAGTGTCCCGAGATAACAACAGAAAAGCAGATGGGAAATAATTAGCGTAGCTGCTGTTCAGAATATTATATTAATGCTGTTGTTCCGATTTAACTGTAGTATAAAAGGTAATTATAATGTGAATGCTTGGCTAAAGAGATGTGTCTTTAATCTAGTTTTAAACTGGGACAGCGAGTCTGAACCTCGGACAATATCAGGAAGACTATTCCAGAGTTTAGGAGCCAAATGTGAAAAAGCCCTCCCTCCTTTAGTGGACTTGGATATCCTAGGAATGACCAGAAGCCTAGAGTTTAGTGACCTTAAAGAGCGCGATGGGTTGTAGGGCGATAGAAGATCCGTTAGATACACTGGAGCTAAACCATTTAGGGCTTTATAGGTCAGTAGCAATAATTTGTAATTGATACGGAACTTAATAGGTAACCAGTGTAGAGATGATAAAATTGGTGTTATATGATCATATTTTCTTGACCTAGTAAGAACTCTAGCAGCTGCGTTTTGGACTAACTGTAGTTTGTTTATTGAGGATGCAGGACAACCAGCTAATAAAGCATTACAGTAATCTAATCTCGAGGTCATGAATGCATGAACTAATTTTTCTGCATCAGGAATAGATAGCATGTTACGTAGCTTAGCAATGTTTCTAAGGTGGAAAAATGCCGTTCTTGTAACATATGAAATATGATTTTCGAATGTCAGGTTGCGGTCTAGTATAACACCTAGGTCTTTTACTGTAGTGGATAAAGTGACAGGACATCCTTCCAAGGTAAAGTTGTATTGTGCAAGGTTTTGTGGGCAGTTTTTTGGACCAATAAGTAATACCTCCGTTTTATCTGAATTTAATAGCAGAAAATTACACGTCATCCAGTATTTAATATCTTCAACACATGCTGTCAGTTTAGATAATTTAGCGTTTTCGTCCGGTCGTGATGAAATATATAATTGAGTGTCATCAGCATAACAGTGGAAATTAATTCCATGTTTTCTTATAATATTACCAAGCGGTAGCATATATATTGAGAATAGCAGAGGGCCTAATACGGATCCTTGCGGCACCCCATAGTCTACTGACATCATCCTGGATTTTTCCCCATTTAGACAGACAAAATGGTAGCGGTCTGATAAGTACGATCTAAACCAGTTTAATGCCTGTCCCTGAACACCAGTATAATTTTGAAGTCGATCTATGAGTATTTTATGATCTATAGTATCGAATGCAGCACTAAGATCGAGTAGAACTAGTATTGAGATACAGCCTTGGTCAGAAGCTAGAAGTAAATCATTTGTGATTTTAACGAGTGCAGTTTCTGTGCTATGATGCGGCCTGAATCCTGATTGAAATTTTTCATAGATATCATTTTCTTGCAAGAAAGAGCACAATTGAGCGGACACAACTTTTTCTAGTATTTTAGACATAAAAGGAAGATTTGAAATTGGTCTGTAATTTGCTAGGTTATTATGATCTAATTGTGGCTTCTTAATTAGCGGTTTTATGACTGCCAGCTTGAATATTCTTGGAACATGACCTAAAGATAAAGACGAGTTAATAATATTGAGAAGAGGCTCTTCCACTACAGGTAACAACTCTTTGAGTAGTTTAGTGGGTATTGGATCTAATAAACATGTTGTTGGTTTAGATGCAATGATAAGTTTATTTAGCTCTTCCTGTCCTATAGTTGTAAAGCGGTGTAGTAGTTCTTGAGGGGCGATAGTAGCGGTTGAATCATAAGACATCATTAAAGATTGTACATTTACAATTTTATTTCTGATGCTTTCTATTTTCTCAGTGAAGAAATTCATAAAATCATTACTACTAAACTGTAACGGAATATTTTGCTCAGGCGATGCTTGTTTATTTGTTAGTCTAGCCACGGTGTTAAATAAAAACCTTGGGTTATTTTGATTATTTTCTATTAGTTTGCGGAGATGCTCAGCCCTGGCTGCTTTTAGGGCCTTTTTATAACGTGACATACTATCTCTCCACGCGATTCTAAAGACCTCTAAATTAGTTTGTTTCCATTTCCGCTCTAAGTTACGAGTTTCTCTCTTGATAACATGTGTAGCACTGTTGTACCATGGTGCTTTAGTTTTCTCTCTAACCTTTTTTAATCTAATTGGTGCAACGATTTCTAATGTGCTAGATAAAATGTTGCTCATACTGCTAGTCATTTCCTCTAGTTCATCTGTTTGTTTGGGTTCACTGAGCAGCTGAGACAGATCAGGTAAGCTATTTGAGAATCTATCTATAGTGGTTGGAATGATTGTTCTGCCTGGTCGATAACGTGGCGCAACATATATGAACACAGAGTCCGCTCAGTTTTGAGATGTTATTGCTGATTATTGTCCATAACATTTGGTCCAATGTAGCTTGGTTCCCAACATTATTCAAAATATTTTGTTTCACAGAGGAAAGTCATACAAGTTTGATAAGACATGAGGGTGAGTTGACGATGAGGGAGATTTCATTTTGAGTGAGCTATGCTTTTAAAGGTCCCATGGCATGAAATTTTCATTTTATGAGGTTTTTCAACATTAATATGAGTTCCCCTAGCCTGAATATTGTCCCCAAGTGGATAGAAATGTTGATCGGTGTAAACCCGAGTTCTGGCTGTCTCTCTCTGCCTTTGAGAAAATGACAGG
Source organism: Romanogobio albipinnatus (assembly GCA_023566225.1). Lineage (NCBI taxonomy): Eukaryota > Metazoa > Chordata > Actinopteri > Cypriniformes > Gobionidae > Romanogobio > Romanogobio albipinnatus. Next base: position 5,184,132 of record CM042248.1, on the reverse strand, counting down.
CCAGACGAGCCAATCCTGAAGTCTCCTGTTTTGACGTCCAAGCAGGAACGGTTACCTCCCTTTCCTCCGCCCAGAGAGTCTGGCACGCCCATGCAAACGCTCGAGAGATCATTAACGTTACTTGTGAACGCTGGCAGTTTCTCAGTGTTTGGATGTACAAATGAAAACAGAAGTCTTTCTTCAGTTCTTTCTGATCTGTGATCAGTGATCTCTGATGTGTAGCTAATTATTTATTATTCGTGCACACGCAGCGGCTTCTCTCTCTCCAGACAGAACGGTGTTTTCGTGTTTTCTATCTTGTGAGTCAGTGTTTTTGTACGTCGTCGTCGCGTCTATCTGTTCTTAAATGTGCATACAGTCATTTCTGCTCAACATAAGCAGAGTAACACCTTTAGAGATAAACCTCACACACGCCGAAGCTCGGCCTTCAACATCCCCGACCCCCAGTACTGCATCTGGCCCACAGCGGAGGCACCAAACGCGGCGTGAGATTAAGCAGACGGGGGGTAAGCATGAGGGTCGCCGGGCTAGGCTAGCCATCTTTCCCCACAATAAACTGGATTACATTCGATTACTGCTGTTGTGTCTTTGTTTGCGCTGTGTACTCAACGCGCGTCACGGACGCTTTTCATATGATTGGAACATATCTAGAAATAATGCTATACTCAACACTTACTAACTCGTTCATCTCGCTGTAATGGTACTTTGCATGTGTTACAAAGTTGGTAGAATAATGATGAAGACGGACTCGGTGTGACTGGGACTCGTGTTTATTCAGAACTCTCAGATACAAACACAATAAACTCACAGCGCTGACTGACAGCGCTCTCATAACTCAGTAGGTACTATAAATAACTTTGTTAGCGATCGCTCCGTCTCCGTGATGTCCGGTTCGCGAACGAATCATTCTTTTGAATCGGTTCTTTTTAGTGAACCGAACCAGTTCACCAAATCGGACTGAATCGTTCTAAACGACCTCGTTAAACCACGCCCCCTCCGCTCATTTAAAATGCAAAGATGTCAGCCAATCACAACAGTGGGCGTTTTTACTGAAGTCTCACAGCAGACACGCCTCTTGAAGCAGGGCATTCAGCCACAGGGCAAACAGCAGTATAGAAAAAATGCCTTTTATTTCTAAATTATGACATTTTATGATGTAAAAATCATACTAACAATACAAGTACACCTCAGGAAACACTATAACATAATAGAAAAATGCCATGCCATGGGACCTTTAAACTCAAGGTACGTTTGAACCAGAGTTGTGTCTTGGTGCTGAGTTGCCTGTGTTCACATTTCCACACACATACCGTAACAGTCTTAATGTTGGAGATGACATGAATACTCACTTCCTCTGAAGATCATGTGGCAGATTTCCATTCCCAAAACTTCTGGATCATGAGGGGGGAAGCAACATACACACACAAATTAATATTAATTTGTTTGATAAAACATTAATATTAATTATAAACTTACTGACAGAGACATGGACTTGCAAAATGTACTCACCAGGTCCATACAAAAACTTCACAGTAGATCCAAAATCCTGGTTTGCCTGTAATTCTTCAGAGTCCAAGAATGGCGGATTCCTGTCCTCTCTGTTGAACGAGTGAACATGTTCTCAGATACTCATTCCAAAGCTCCTTTACTTTTTTTGACAAGCTTGATCTTAAAACTACCAGTAGGGATGGGCATTAAGACCATATTATTCTACATACATGAGACATTTTTATTTCACAATAACGATATCGCAATAGTTATTTTATAGCTATTTTATTAAGAAATACTACAGAATAATACTGCTTAGTCTTCACTGTATGATATGCTATGCATTAATATCACTTGATTCTTAAAAACGCAGAAGGTCTTCTCTAGTCTTGTTGTTTGATTCACATTATGAGAGGGCAGTTTATTAAGCTGCTGCCCCTTTAAGAACGGATGCACAATAACACGCATCCGGGATTCCCCACGTTAACTTCAACTGTTTAACTCTAACGTTACTTCAAACATAACTGACTGTTTAAATCAAGAGAATGCCTCACATGACAGGGATTTTGAGATAATTGTGTGCATTTTACCGAAAGGATAACTGATTTCAGGATCGCTGTCTGAGAGAGGCGGCTTAACATTACTCTTTATTCTCCATTCATACATTTTTCTTGATCAAAATGTCAATAACTGTAAGTAACGTTAGTACACCGCTACGCGGATATATTTCCATTCCGCGATATAAAAACGTAACAGAATTGTAAAATCTCTCACTATCATCCTCATAGCACCCAGCCCTATCTTAACAGTATTACAACATAACAAAACGCAGAAACAGAATATTTAAAGTAATCGCGATTAGCAGAAATTATAACTTCAATGCACTATATATTGATGTGACAGTAGAACAAATATAAAGGGATTTATTTACCTTCTGCCGTCTGTTTTCCGCCATTGGTAACTTAAATGTCTGTTCATATTCATGTTTTCCGTTCTCAGTCGACATCCCACAATCAAAATTCGTCCAAAATAAGATTTTAACAGATGTAAAATGATCCATGTAATGCCATTAATAGACCGAAGAAGCAGTCCTGTTGCAGATTAGAAGCCGCACCCGCGACCGCGAGCACTCTCCAACGGCAACGGGTGTATTTTCAAACTTGATCGTTAGAAGGAACGCACAGTTGTCATTGGCCAGATTTCTAGATGATGTTCAGATTGACCAATCACGCTCAAGTGAACACGGAAAGACAGCAAATTCACTACAATAAAATACAAATGAACTGTATTCAGTCGTGTTGTAGGCACTAAAACGGTCAGCACATTTAGTCAAACTCATTTGTATGTTGAAATGAGGATTTCTGTGCCACCCCAGACTGGGCGCTTTTGTTTTTTCTTTGGTTGTATTTTGAACTGTAAGTGTTATTATGGAAAGTTTTGTTGTTGTTGATAAGTTGTCGGATGCACTGAATGTAATGTCATTTATTTTTGTTGCTTTATATTTTACTTCATTTTAATTACAAAATGTGACAGATTTGAATTGTTTCCCATACGGAAATGTAATATATGTACGCATATGAAATATACATATATGAAATATATCCACATAGAAAGTGAAAACATATATGTACATATATATCTGCCCATATATAAAACCTATTAGAAAATGGAACAATTTCATATATTGACATATAAAACTAGCCCATATATTTTATGTATGTATAATACAGTATTTTATATATATGTCACATATATAATTATCAATATACATTACATATATTTCTTTGTATATATGTTCAATATACAAACTACACATATATGCATAGCATATTGCTTGCATACATGTTACATATATGTCCCTAATATATGTTTTATATAGTCTTATTATATATTTTACATTTAAAATGAAATATATATATAAAATATATTTTTGATAAATTTATATGGAATATATAAATTACATATATATATATAAACATTGTGTGCCCATATATTTTGTTATGTTCTTATATTATGTATATTAATTGCTAAATATTTTGAATTAATGATGTAAACTAAACAAATGTAAAACAACATGCTTTCATTAATTTCGTACATTTTTTAAATATAGGTTATGGATGTGTACTTACACACTTGCAATGCAATACATATGACATGCCTAATCATTAAATGTTAAACGGTGCAGTTAGCAAAAATTAAGTAAAACATTTAAAACATTAAAACAGTTTTATTTTAAAAAGAAAAATTAAGCTGCGCAAAATTAAAAACACTTGTTTAATGAAATGTGGATTGTGTAGACTTGTTAAAAGTTCAAGCTGTTTTAAACTAAAGTTAGCAAACGTGTATATTTATATTTATTTGCTGTTATATTTAATTAATTGGTCAAGTGGTGTTTTGTGGTGTGGGCAGAGGCTTGAAAGTTTCAACCTGGAGAGCAGTGCAGATTTGTACTCTTTAAAAACAGATTATTGTTTGATATTTAGTTTGCAATATAGTTTGTTATATTTGTATCTATAATTACAGTTTGAATGTTAAATACACCTACACTGTAAAAAAAATAAAAGTCAAATGACTGGCAGCTACGGCTGCCAAACAAAAACATAAAATTAAAGTAAAATATCTTCATTTAAATAAGGAGAAATCTGTAAAATAACAGTTCTCTCCAACTTTTAATGTAAATTTACGTAAAGTTTTTGCACTTTATTTGAATTAAGATATTGTAAAGTCACGTATTTCAGCAGTTTGACACGCGATCCGAATCATGAATCGACTCGCTGATTCATAGCATCATGATGCTGTGTTTTGAAATCGGTCATCACTATATAAGTCGTTATTTAGAGACGAACGGAGGTCTGACGGGTGTCCAACGACATGAGGGGACGTCATTAATGACAGAATTTCAATTTCTGGATGAACTATCCCTTTAAGAGATTGCACTTTGTGCACTGGAAGCACTCAAATGTGTGTTTTGTAAAGCTAGCTCTGTAAAACAGGAAGTTATTTATTCATTCTTCAGAAGTTGTAGCATATTCCTTTTGTAAAGCTACAGAACTTGTTTGACTCAATGTTTTGTAAATTTGAGCCGTGTGTTTATTAAGGTTTCAATAAAACAAGATGAGAACTTAAATATTCCAGCACTTTCTGTGATGTAGTGCTTTTTTTCTCTTTTTCATCAAACCGCAGTTTTTGCAAGTTCCCGCAATTTTTAAGAAAACATGCCGCATAATCAAGGATTTTTACCCGCAACAATCACAAAAAAAAGCCGCATTTTTCTGGAAGGGCTGGCTTTACTTACGCATTAAGTCTATGGGAGTGGTTTTCCAACGGCTCTGGCCAAAACGTGATTGATTGGAGCGAGAATGTGCTACAATTGGTCAGAACAATATGGCCGTTATCTGATTGGCTTAAGTAGACGGTGGGTGGAGTCACTTATTTGTGGATTTGTGTGAGTGTAGACGCTAGAAATGTTTCAAAATCCACGCGCTGTGCTGCGATTTACAAATGTGCAAGAAGAGATCCACCAATGCACAGGAAGCGATTGACAAATGCACAGGAAGCGATTGACAAATGCAGAGGAAGCGATTGACAAATGCAGAGGAAGCGATTGACAAATGCAGAGGAAGCGATTGACAAATGCAGAGGAAGCGATTGACAAATGCAGAGGAAGCGATTGACAAATGCACAGGAAGCGATTGACAAATGCAGAGGAAGCGATTGACAAATGCACAGGAAGCGATTGACAAATGCAGAGGAAGCGATTGACAAATGCACAGGAAGCGATTGACAAATGCAGAGGAAGCGATTGACAAATGCAGAGGAAGCGATTGACAAATGCAGAGGAAGCGATTGACAAATGCACAGGAAGCGATTGACAAATGCAGAGGAAGCGATTGACAAATGCACAGGAAGCGATTGACAAATGCACAGGAAGCGATTGACAAATGCAGAGGAAGCGATTGACAAATGCAGAGGAAGCGATTGACAAATGCACAGGAAGCGATTGACAAATGCAGAGGAAGCGATTGACAAATGCACAGGAAGCGATTGACAAATGCAGAGGAAGCGATTGACAAATGCAGAGGAAGCGATTGACAAATGCAGAGGAAGCGATTGACAAATGCACAGGAAGCGATTGACAAATGCAGAGGAAGCGATTGACAAATGCAGAGGAAGCGATTGACAAATGCAGAGGAAGCGATTGACAAATGCAGAGGAAGCGATTGACAAATGCAGAGGAAGCGATTGACAAATGCACAGGAAGCGATTGACAAATGCAGAGGAAGCGATTGACAAATGCAGAGGAAGCGATTGACAAATGCAGAGGAAGCGATTGACAAATGCAGAGGAAGCGATTGACAAATGCAGAGGAAGCGATTGACAAATGCACAGGAAGCGATTGACAAATGCAGAGGAAGCGATTGACAAATGCAGAGGAAGCGATTGACAAATGCACAGGAAGCGATTGACAAATGCAGAGGAAGCGATTGACAAATGCACAGGAAGCGATTGACAAATGCAGAGGAAGCGATTGACAAATGCACAGGAAGCGATTGACAAATGCAGAGGAAGCGATTGACAAATGCAGAGGAAGCGATTGACAAATGCAGAGGAAGCGATTGACAAATGCAGAGGAAGCGATTGACAAATGCAGAGGAAGCGATTGACAAATGCAGAGGAAGCGATTGACAAATGCAGAGGAAGCGATTGACAAATGCAGAGGAAGCGATTGACAAATGCAGAGGAAGCGATTGACAAATGCACAGGAAGCGATTGACAAATGCAGAGGAAGCGATTGACAAATGCAGAGGAAGCGATTGACAAATGCAGAGGAAGCGATTGACAAATGCAGAGGAAGCGATTGACAAATGCACAGGAAGCGATTGACAAATGCAGAGGAAGCGATTGACAAATGCAGAGGAAGCGATTGACAAATGCAGAGGAAGCGATTGACAAATGCACAGGAAGCGATTGACAAATGCAGAGGAAGCGATTGACAAATGCAGAGGAAGCGATTGACAAATGCAGAGGAAGCGATTGACAAATGCAGAGGAAGCGATTGACAAATGCAGAGGAAGCGATTGACAAATGCAGAGGAAGCGATTGACAAATGCACAGGAAGCGATTGACAAATGCAGAGGAAGCGATTGACAAATGCACAGGAAGCGATTGACAAATGCACAGGAAGCGATTGACAAATGCAGAGGAAGCGATTGACAAATGCAGAGGAAGCGATTGACAAATGCACAGGAAGCGATTGACAAATGCACAGGAAGCGATTGACAAATGCAGAGGAAGCGATTGACAAATGCACAGGAAGCGATTGACAAATGCACAGGAAGCGATTGACAAATGCAGAGGAAGCGATTGACAAATGCAGAGGAAGCGATTGACAAATGCAGAGGAAGCGATTGACAAATGCACAGGAAGCGATTGACAAATGCACAGGAAGCGATTGACAAATGCAGAGGAAGCGATTGACAAATGCACAGGAAGCGATTGACAAATGCACAGGAAGCGATTGACAAATGCAGAGGAAGCGATTGACAAATGCACAGGAAGCAATTGACAAATGCACAGGAAGCGATTGACAAATGCAGAGGAAGCGATTGACAAATGCACAGGAAGCGATTGACAAATGCAGAGGAAGCGATTGACAAATGCAGAGGAAGCGATTGACAAATGCAGAGGAAGCGATTGACAAATGCACAGGAAGCGATTGACAAATGCAGAGGAAGCGATTGACAAATGCACAGGAAGCAATTGACAAATGCACAGGAAGCGATTGACAAATGCAGAGGAAGCGATTGACAAATGCACAGGAAGCGATTGACAAATGCAGAGGAAGCGATTGACAAATGCACAGGAAGCGATTGACAAATGCAGAGGAAGCGATTGACAAATGCACAGGAAGCGATTGACAAATGCAGAGGAAGCGATTCACCAATGCACAGGAAGCGATTGACAAATGCACAGGAAGCGATTGACAAATGCACAGGAAGCAATTGACAAATGCACAGGAAGCGATTGACAAATGCAGAGGAAGCGATTGACAAATGCAGAGGAAGCGATTGACAAATGCAGAGGAAGCGATTGACAAATGCACAGGAAGCGATTGACAAATGCAGAGGAAGCGATTGACAAATGCAGAGGAAGCGATTGACAAATGCACAGGAAGCGATTGACAAATGCAGAGGAAGCGATTGACAAATGCAGAGGAAGCGATTGACAAATGCAGAGGAAGCGATTGACAAATGCACAGGAAGCGATTGACAAATGCAGAGGAAGCGATTGACAAATGCAGAGGAAGCGATTGACAAATGCAGAGGAAGCGATTGACAAATGCAGAGGAAGCGATTGACAAATGCACAGGAAGCAATTGACAAATGCACAGGAAGCGATTGACAAATGCAGAGGAAGCGATTGACAAATGCACAGGAAGCGATTGACAAATGCAGAGGAAGCGATTGACAAATGCAGAGGAAGCGATTGACAAATGCAGAGGAAGCGATTGACAAATGCAGAGGAAGCGATTGACAAATGCACAGGAAGCGATTGACAAATGCACAGGAAGCGATTGACAAATGCACAGGAAGCGATTGACAAATGCACAGGAAGCGATTGACAAATGCACAGGAAGCGATTGACAAATGAATGCAAGGCTGAGTTGTGTTTGTGACATAAAAACATACGTGTGGATATTTTTTCTATTCACAAATGTCAGTGTATTTATTTGTGAATCTAATTCACTTTTGTGAAACTCCTGCATATATTTGTGGATCTCATTCTATTTATTTGTGGATAATAATCTATTTGTTTGGAATAACGCAACAAATCTACCCCCATAAAAATCGCTTATTTCTCTGGAACATTCTTGGAAACATTTGAGACTCCAGTACAACAAAATACATTGTTGTGGTTTTTGGATATTTTAACCCCAAAATCTTACATATTGTGCCTTTAATAAATAAAATAAAAAGTTCTATTTTATAATTATAAAATGTATGATAATATTTTAAACTATAACATTTTTGTGAGTAAAAAAAAAAAACTTTCACTGGGCCCTTGAAGTAAAAAGTGTTGAGAACCATCTTATTAAACTAAACTACTATATACAATGTATGGAGACTTTTTAAAATATATGCAAAATTACAGTTAAAGTTAGAAGTGCAATCAAAATAAAATAAGGTTCCAACATTAGGATATATTAACGCATTTCTAATATATTTCTCATTTGTCATGCACTTGGTCGGCATTACTGGAGCTTCTCGTAGTTTTATAATAAATCATGCCAAAATGAATTTACATAAAATTGTTTTAGAACCTCCAGACAGGGTTAAATATAGTAAAGTATTGTATTTTAAACTAAACATCAACAAAAACATTCAAAGTACACAGATAACGACCTTTTTTACAACCTCTATCAAGGTTATATTATTTATTATATTAATTTTGAACCATTCATGTTAAGATAAATATGTATTTTTATGATTCAGATTAGTTTTAATGTTTCTTTATCTAACAAGGATTTATTTTTACCTCAGTGTTATGCATTATACCATACCATCCATAGAATGAAATTTATTGATTCATATTCATAAAGTATTACAGATTAATTGTATTCCTACAGCACTTACTAATGTACATTCAAGAATACTATGGAATTATTATCGTAAATGTCCAAGACAATTCGTTTATTTCGTGTAAAATCCCTAAACAAGGCGAGCTTTTATTTTGAAACTGTAGATTTGATTCCGGCTTCACACTTCCTGGTTGCCATAAACACGCTAATATTAATAACATTCCGTCCTCAATGTTGTTTTCTTTTAGATGATTGTCTATTGATGTGCTGTCTAGAAACTAATAGAGGAGGTATGTTACATTTCATCGTCTTATCTTGCCCTTGAGTGTGAGAAAAGCACACTTTAGATCAATCTAAGTTGTTGCTTTCGATATTAATATGAGCTCCATAAAGAGCTAATCACATATAATGTGTACAATCTGTCAGCTGTCATCTTCTTCTGGTCTTTAGATTAAAGTTGGTCTGTTACTGTACTGTCAGGCTGATTCCAGCTGTGGTTGATTATGGTTTTAATGGTTTTCCCTGCTGAAAAATCCAGCTAAAACCAGCCTAAAATGGTTGGCTGGTTTTAGCTGGATTAAGCTGGAAGTAGCTGGTTTTAGCTGGTCTCCCAGCCTGGTTTAGCTGGTATTAGCTGGTCAAACTGGTCTCCCAGCCTGGTTTAGCTGATCAAGCTGGTTTCCCAATCTGGACTGGAAGTTGGTGGTCTGCTTGTTTTAGCTGGTCTCCCAGCCTAGCAAAGCTGGTGAACATCTTATCTAATTACAAATCAATCAGATTCCATGCTAAGACCACACTGACCAGCTAAGACCACACTGACCAGCTAAGACCACACTGACCAGCTAAGACCAACACCGACCAGCTAAGACCAACACCGACCAGCTAAGACCAACACTGACCAGCTAAGACCACACAGACCAGCTAAGACCAACACCGACCAGCTAAGACCAACACCGACCAGCTAAGACCAACACCGACCAGCTAAGACCAACACTGACCAGCTAAGACCAACACCGACCAGCTAAGACCAACACTGACCAGCTAAGACCACACTGACCAGCTAAGACCAACACTGACCAGCTAAGACCAACACCGACCAGCTAAGACCAACACCGACCAGCTAAGACCAACACCGACCAGCTAAGACCAACACTGACCAGCTAAGACCACACTGACCAGCTAAGACCACACTGACCAGCTAAGACCAACACTGACCAGCTAAGACCAACACCGACCAGCTAAGACCAACACCGACCAGCTAAGACCAACACCGACCAGCTAAGATCAACACCGACCAGCTAAGACCAACACCGACCAGCTAAGACCAACACCATCCAGCTAAGACCACACTGACCAGCTAAGACCAACACCGACCAGCTAAGACCACACTGACCAGCTAAGACCACACTGACCAGCTAAGACCAACACCGACCAGCTAAGACCACACTGACCAGCTAAGACCAACACCGACCAGCTAAGACCACACTGACCAGCTAAGACCAACACCGACCAGCTAAGACCACACTGACCAGCTAAGACCAACACTGACCAGCTAAGACCAACACTGACCAGCTAAGACCAACACCGACCAGCTAAGACCAACACCGACCAGCTAAGACCAACACTGACCAGCTAAGACCAACACCGACCAGCTAAGACCAACACTGACCAGCTAAGACCAACACCGACCAGCTAAGACCAACACCGACCAGCTAAGACCAACACTGACCAGCTAAGACCAACACCGACCAGCTAAGACCAACACCGACCAGCTAAGACCAACACTGACCAGCTAAGACCAACACCGACCAGCTAAGACCAACACTGACCAGCTAAGACCAACACTGACCAGCTAAGACCAACACTGACCAGCTAAGACCACACTGACCAGCTAAGACCAACACCGACCAGCTAAGACCAACACTGACCAGCTAAGACCAACACCGACCAGCTAAGACCACACTGACCAGCTAAGACCAACACCGACCAGCTAAGACCAACACTGACCAGCTAAGACCAACACTGACCAGCTAAGACCACACTGACCAGCTAAGACCAACACCGACCAGCTAAGACCAACACTGACCAGCTAAGACCAACACCGACCAGCTAAGACCACACTGACCAGCTAAGACCAACACCGACCAGCTAAGACCACACTGACCAGCTAAGACCACACTGACCAGCTAAGACCAACACTGACCAGCTAAGACCAACACCGACCAGCTAAGACCAACACCGACCAGCTAAGACCAACACTGACCAGCTAAGACCAACACCGACCAGCTAAGACCAACACTGACCAGCTAAGACCAACACTGACCAGCTAAGACCAACACTGACCAGCTAAGACCACACTGACCAGCTAAGACCAACACCGACCAGCTAAGACCAACACTGACCAGCTAAGACCACACTGACCAGCTAAGACCAACACTGACCAGCTAAGACCACACTGACCAGCTAAGACCACACTGACCAGCTAAGACCAACACTGACCAGCTAAGACCAACACCGACCAGCTAAGACCACACTGACCAGCTAAGACCAACACCGACCAGCTAAGACCACACTGACCAGCTAAGACCAACACCGACCAGCTAAGACCACACTGACCAGCTAAGACCAACACCGACCAGCTAAGACCAACACCGACCAGCTAAGACCACACTGACCAGGTAAGACCAACACCGACCAGCTAAGACCACACTGACCAGCTAAGACCAACACCGACCAGCTAAGACCAACACTGACCAGCTAAGACCACACTGACCAGCTAAGACCAACACCGACCAGCTAAGACCAACACTGACCAGCTAAGACCACACTGACCAGCTAAGACCAACACCGACCAGCTAAGACCACACTGACCAGGTAAGACCAACACCGACCAGCTAAGACCACACTGACCAGCTAAGACCAACACCGACCAGCTAAGACCAACACCGACCAGCTAAGACCACACTGACCAGCTAAGACCAACACTGACCAGCTAAGACCAACACTGACCAGCTAAGACCAACACTGACCAGCTAAGACCACACTGACCAGCTAAGACCAACACTGACCAGCTAAGACCAACACTGACCAGCTAAGACCACACTGACCAGCTAAGACCACACTGACCAGCTAAGACCACACTGACCAGCTAAGACCAACACTGACCAGCTAAGACCACACTGACCAGCTAAGACCACACTGACCAGCTAAGACCAACACCGACCAGCTAAGACCAACACCGACCAGCTAAGACCAACACCGACCAGCTAAGACCACACTGACCAGCTAAGACCAACACTGACCAGCTAAGACCAACACTGACCAGATAAGACCAACACTGACCAGCTAAGACCACACTGACCAGCTAAGACCACACTGACCAGCTAAGACCAACACTGACCAGCTAAGACCACACTGACCAGCTAAGACCACACTGACCAGCTAAGACCACACTGACCAGCTAAGACCACACTGACCAGCTAAGACCAACACCGACCAGCTAAGACCAACACCGACCAGCTAAGACCACACTGACCAGCTAAGACCAACACCGACCAGCTAAGACCAACACCGACCAGCTAAGACCACACTGACCAGCTAAGACCAACACCGACCAGCTAAGACCACACTGACCAGCTAAGACCAACACCGACCAGCTAAGACCAACACCGACCAGCTAAGACCTCACTGACCAGCTAAGACCAACACCGACCAGCTAAGACCACACTGACCAGCTAAGACCACACTGACCAGCTAAGACCAACACGACCAGTTAAGACCACACTGACCGGCTAAGACCAACACTGACCGGCTAAGACCAACACCGACCAGCTAAGACCAACACCGACCAGCTAAGACCACACTGACCAGCTAAGACCAACACCGACCAGCTAAGACCAACACCAACCAGCTAAGACCACACTGACCAGCTAAGACCACACTGACCAGCTAAGACCAACACTGACCAGCTAAGACCAACACCGACCAGCTAAGACCACACTGACCAGCTAAGACCAACACTGACCAGCTAAGACCAACACCGACCAGCTAAGACCACACTGACCAGCTAAGACCAACACTGACCAGCTAAAAAGTGTTCAAAACCCCTCTTAAACCAGCCTGAAAAACCAGCTATGACCACACCGACCAGCTAAGACCACACTGACCAGCTAAGACCAACACCGACCAGCTAAGACCAACACCGACCAGCTAAGACCACACTGACCAGCTAAGACCAACACTGACCAGCTAAAAAGTGTTCAAAACCCCTCTTAAACCAGCCTGAAAAACCAGCTATGACCACACTGACCAGCTAAGACCAACACTGACCAGCTAAGACCAACACTGACCAGCTAAGACCAACACTGACCAGCTAAGACCAACACTGACCAGCTAAGACCACACTGACCAGCTAAGACCAACACTGACCAGCTAAGACCAACACCGACCAGCTAAGACCACACTGACCAGCTAAGACCACACTGACCAGCTAAGACCAACACCGACCAGCTAAGACCACACTGACCAGCTAAGACCACACTGACCAGCTAAGACCACACTGACCAGTTAAGACCAACACCGACCAGCTAAGACCACACTGACCAGCTAAGACCAACACTGACCAGCTAAGACCAACACCGACCAGCTAAGACCACACTGACCAGCTAAGACCAACACCGACCAGCTAAGACCACACTGACCAGCTAAGACCAACACCGACCAGCTAAGACCAACACTGACCAGCTAAGACCAACACTGACCAGCTAAGACCAACACCGACCAGCTAAGACCAACACCGACCAGCTAAGACCACACTGACCAGCTAAGACCACACTGACCAGCTAAGACCAACACTGACCAGCTAAGACCAACACTGATCAGCTAAGACCAACACCGACCAGCTAAAAAGTGTTCAAAACCCCTCTTAAACCAGCCTGAAAAACCAGCTATGACCAGACTGGGTGACCAGCTAAAACCAGCCTGACCATGTTAGGCTGGTTTTAGCTGGATTTTTCAGCAGGGTTGGTGGGGTTGAGTTAGTTATTATGAGTCTCTTATTATGATTTATGATATTTAAGATTAGGCACTTACATTACATTACAAGCATGTTCACAGGGAATCAGAAAATATGATTGTTCAGACTGTGTTCTTCTGCTTTTCTTTGGCAGGCACCTGAAGAACCCACAATGCCTTATTTTGGCTCTGAGGAGACGGTAAAAGAGCTCAAGCGGGCTCTGTCCAATCCCCATGTCCAAGCCGACCGCCTCCGGTACAAAAACTACATCACCAAAGTCATCAGGTCTGTTAAAAATGTTCATCTGCCTTTTTTTGTTGAAGAGAGAGTTTTCAAAAGGATCAAACAATGGAAAACCTGGAGATATCGGAACATCCCGTTCTTCGTGATCCCACTGTTCAAACTTTAGTTAGTGTGTAATGTTGCTGTTAGAGCATAAATAATACCTGTAAAATTATAAAGCTCAAAGTTCAATGCCAAGCGAGATATTTTATTTAACAGAAGTTCCCTTTCAAAGCCTACAGCGAACGGCCGGCTTGGACTACATCCTGGTACTTCCTTCATAAATGACGTCAGTAGAACAGTAGAACAGACTAACCTCCGCCCACAAGAATACGCCAAAAAAGGGGGCGTGGTCTTGTTGCTGTCCCACGTGGAGAAGAGGACGTGTCGCGTGGAGAAAAGGAAGTGTTGCGTTTGAGTGTGTTTGTCGCCATGTCGTCGAGACGCTGTTATTTTCATCCCGGAGTCAAATCACCTTTGTTTGGCTTTCCCAGGGACGCTGTAGAGATCATTAAGCGCATACATCTCCCGTTAAGAGGCGTGACCTTTCCACGTGCGCTAAGCTGCTGTCCAATCACAACACAGGAACCGCTGGCACAATCAGAACTTCTGTATTATTCAACAATACATCATTGTATAGTAATGGTGGAAATCTTTAATTGGTACCTCACGATCCGATTCTGGGAGTCACAAACTTTTTTCCTTATTAATTATTAATATTAATCTTATTAATTTATTAAAAACTTGTTTTAAAATGTTTTTTATTATGATATATGTAATTATAAGCTTTTTGAAATAACTACACATTATAGCATTTTAATTAAAACAATTGCATGTTAATAATTTTAACTATATAAACTAATATAGCTGCAAAACATAAGCTAGTAAATCATAAAGAGGAACAAAGAAACATATTACAAGCAATGAACAAAGAGTGCTTTCAGTCTTTAAGAGTGTCTGAACTGTGAGTGATCTTTCTCTTTCTCAGCTTTACTGTTGTTTGATTATTAATGATGACATCATCATAGACAGCGGGAGACCTGCATTCATGCACAGATCTCTTTTGAAATATAAGATGTTTTTGCCCTGTCTGTTTAATTCATTAAGACATTACTGATGGTGTTTACATTAATGTTGGGTCATAAAAGCATTTTGAGACGCACACACACGCGTGCTCGCGAGCTCTCTTCACAAAGCGCCGCGTGAGCTTTTGAAATGGAAAGCCTTCTGTCAGCGAGTTTATTATTTTTAATATACAAGCACACTGCATTCCTAACGACATGAATGAAGCCTTCGTTGAGCATTTGTAAGGAAAATACCGGCAGGCGAGAACACACACTGTAAGCGTGACATCAAGCAAAGTTTCTCACAGCGCATATCCTGTGCAAAGAAGCCTGCGGATGTCATTGCAATTCGCGCCGCGAACCTTTCGGAACGTTATGAAATATTATTTTATGGTTCGTGTGTGATTGTGTACGTGTGTGTGTGAGAGAGAGAGAGAGAGAGAGAGAGAGAGAATGGAAGCAATCAGAATACGGGTGTTTCTAAAACACCCGCAGCGCCACCGCGCACCTGCAGTTAAAATCTAAGCTCAGAATCGATCCAGAATCATTGAAGAGATGATAGTAGCCTATAGTCTGAACAACACAATATTAGATAGATCAAACACAAACAGTTTTTTTCCCTTTTAGGCCAGGCATATGATATGTGTAGCGTGCCAAGTTGCTTCTTCTGCAGACTTTACTCTCGTGTGTCACATGACCAGACTGTAATCGCAGCCTTTGCGGTTAGGAAATTGTGTTTTATCATATCGCGATATTATCGCAAATGCAATTAATCGTTCAGCCCTACTTTGCTGCCGTACCAAAAAAGTGTTCCGTTAACTCACTACATTTCCGTCCACACTGAGACAGCGTTTGTGTCCTGTGAAAACGGAGCTTTTTGAGGACACTATCCCAAGTGGATGGATTTGAAAATGTTGTTTTGTTTTTACGTTTTAAATGTGCACAGCAAGCGTGATGATTCAGTGTGGACGAGAAACTTTTGGACTGAGAGCCTGAGAAATCTCTTTATAATTTGTCAACAATTCACGTTGTGTTGTTTGTTTTTTGTAGGCACATGACACAGGGTCTGGATGTCTCTGCTTTATTTATGGACATGGTGAAAGCCAGTGCCACGGTCGATATTGTTCAGAAGAAGCTGGTATATCTGTACATGTGCACCTATGCCAGTGACAAGCCAGACCTGGCACTACTGGCGATAAACACCCTCCGTAAGGATTGTGCTGATCCCAATCCCATGGTGCGCGGGTTGGCCCTGAGGAACATGTGCAACTTCAGGTTTGTATGTCTGGCATCATTTCGTTTTGTCTGTCTAGACGCAGAATATCAAGTCATCACCTACTAACAATCACCCAGAACACCACAACAACCAAGCAATGCCACCGCAATAATCCAGAACAAACACTGCAACAATTAGCCTTGCAACTATCCATGACACTTTAGCAATCACTTATCAACACCCTATCAACCACTCAAACACTGCAACAACATCTTAGCAACACCCTAACAAGCAACACCCTAGCAATTGTCCAGGAAACTGTAGCAATCACTTAGCCATACCATAGCAGCCACCAAAACACCACAACAACATCTTAGCAACACCCTGACAAGAAACACCCTAGCAGCCATCCTGGACACTTTAACAATCACTTAGTAACACCGTAGCAACCACCCAAACACTACAACATTATCTTAGCAACACCCTGACAACCATCCAGGACACTTTAGAAATCACTTATAAACACCCTATCAACCACTCAAACACTGCAACAACATCTTAGCAACACCCTAACAAGCAACACCCTAGCAACCATCCAGGACACCTTTATAATCACTTAGCATCACCTTAGCAAACACCCACACAGCACAACAACATCTTCGCAACATCTTACCTAACATGAAACACCCTAGCAACCACTCAAACACTGCAACAACATCTTAGCAACACCCTAACAAGCAACACCCTAGCAATCGTCCAGGAAACCGTAGCAATCACTTAGCAACACCCTAGAAAACACCTCAACAACATCTTAGTGACACCCTAGCAACCATCCAGGACACTTTAACAATCACTTAGCAACACCATAGCAGCCACCAAAACATCACAACAACATCTTAGCAACACCCTGACAAGAAACACCCTAGCAGCCATCCTGGACACTTTAACAATCACTTAGTAACACCATAGCAACCACCCAAACACTACAACATTATCTTAGCAACACAATGGCAACCATCCAGGACACTTTAGAAATCACTTATAAACACCCTATCAACCACTCAAACACTGCAACAACATCTTAGCAACACCCTAGCAACCATCCAGGACACCTTTGTAATCACTTAGCATCACCTTAGCAAACACCCACACAGCACAACAACATCTTCGCAACATCTCACCTAACATGAAACACCCTAGCAACCACTCAAACACTGCAACAACATCTTAGCAACACCCTAACAAGCAACACCCTAGCAATCGTCCAGGAAACCGTAGCAATCACTTAGCAACACCCTAGAAAACACCTCAACAACATCTTAGTGACACCCTAGCAACCATCCAGGACACTTTAACAATCACTTAGCAACACCATAGCAGCCACCAAAACACCACAACAACATCTTAGCAACACCCTGACAAGAAAAACCCCCTAGCAGCCATCCTGGACACTTTAACAATCACTTAGTAACACCATAGCAACCACCCAAACACTACAACATTATCTTAGCAACACAATGGCAACCATCCAGGACACTTTAGAAATCACTTATAAACACCCTATCAACCACTCAAACACTGCAACAACATCTTAGCAACACCCTAACAAGCAACACCCTAGCAACCATCCAGGACACCTTTGTAATCACTTAGCATCACCTTAGCAAACACCCACACAGCACAACAACATCTTCGCAACATCTCACCTAACATGAAACACCCTAGCAACCACTCAAACACTGCAACAACATCTTAGCAACACCCTAACAAGCAACACCCTAGCAATCGTCCAGGAAACCGTAGCAATCACTTAGCAACACCCTAGAAAACACCTCAACAACATCTTAGTGACACCCTAGCAACCATCCAGGACACTTTAACAATCACTTAGCAACACCATAGCAGCCACCAAAACACCACAACAACATCTTAGCAACACCCTGACAAGAAACACCCTAGCAGCCATCCTGGACACTTTAACAATCACCTAGTAACACCATAGCAACCACCCAAACACTACAACATTATCTTAGCAACACAATGGCAACCATCCAGGACACTTTAGAAATCACTTATAAACACCCTATCAACCGCTCAAACACTGCAACAACATCTTAGCAACACCCTAACAAGCAACACCCTAGCAACCATCCAGGACACCTTTGTAATCACTTAGCATCACCTTAGCAAACACCCACACAGCACAACAACATCTTCGCAACATCTCACCTAACATGAAACACCCTAGCAACCACTCAAACACTGCAACAACATCTTAGCAACACCCTAACAAGCAACACCCTAGCAATCGTCCAGGAAACCGTAGCAATCACTTAGCAACACCCTAGAAAACACCTCAACAACATCTTAGTGACACCCTAGCAACCATCCAGGACACTTTAACAATCACTTAGCAACACCATAGCAGCCACCAAAACACCACAACAACATCTTAGCAACACCCTGACAAGAAACACCCTAGCAGCCATCCTGGACACTTTAACAATCACTTAGTAACACCATTGCAACCACCCAAACACTATGGCAACCATCCAGGGCACTTTAGAAATCACTTATAAACACCCTATCAAACACTGCAACAACATCTTAGCAACACCCTAACAAGCAACACCCTAGCAATCGTCCAGGAAACCGTAGCAATCACTTAGCAACACCCTAGAAAACACCTCAACAACATCTTAGTGACACCCTAGCAACCATCCAGGACACTTTAACAATCACTTAGCAACACCATAGCAGCCACCAAAACACCACAACAACATCTTAGCAACACCCTGACAAGAAACACCCTAGCAACCATCCAGGACACCTTTGTAATCACTTAGCATCACCTTAGCAAACACCCACACAGCACAACAACATCTTAGCAACACCCTGACAAGAAACACCCTAGCAGCCATCCTGGACACTTTAACAATCACCTAGTAACACCATAGTAACCACCCAAAAACTACAACATCATCTTAGCAACACAAAAGCAACCATCCAGGAAACTTCACTTAGACACATCCTAGCAATCACTCAACCACCACAACCGCATCTTAGCAACACCATAGCAACCATCCAGGACACCTTAGTAATCACTTAGCAACACCTTAGCAACCACCCAAACATCACAACAGCATCTTAGCAATACCATAACAATAAACACCCTAGAAGCACCATGACAACATCCAAGAAATACCCCAGCAATGACTCGGAACACCACAAAAGTCTGCCTTGCAACACTCTAATAAGCAATGCCCTAGCAACCTCCCAGGACACTTAAGCAATCACTTAGCAACACCGCCTAGCACCCTCCCAGAACACCGCAACAAAATATTAGCAACACCATGATAAGCAACACCCTACCAACCACAAAAAAACACCCTAGCAATCACCCAGGACACATTTTAAATGACTCCGTAACACCCTAGCAACCATTCAGAACACAGCAACAACAGTCTAGCAACCATCCAATACACCCTAGCACCCCCGTGACAACCACAGAGCAAGCAATGCCCCTGCCACGACCTAGAAAACTGCAACAATCGGCCTTGCAACACTCAATTAGGCTTGCTACGATAGTCGGTGTTGCCGGTGTTACCGGTGTCCAGACTCAACACCGGTTACATCACTTGCCCACCGTGGCACCGCCCACCGTCTTTTTGATTTTTTTATAGTAATAAAATAATTTAGTTCAGTTAGAGAACAGACAATACAAATAAAAACTGAACGTATCTGCTTAATAAAGCAGGATCCGACCGTGAGTCTCGGCAGCGGCAGGAGTCATTCATCAGATTTAAGAGTGAGGAGCAGACTGAGATGATCGCGGAAGATTTGGTTTCAAAGCGAAACGTAAAAGCGCCTATTTAAGGGAGTTTGTCATTTGTTTTGTTGTTGTGTTTTTCATTAAAAATAATAGGCTAATGAACCCACAATTCAAGCAACCCGCAGCCGAATTGGCGCTAATTCAAAACTGAAAGTAAAATGTGCACGGCTGCACAGAGCGCGCATTGTTTACTTTCGCCTGGCTCCGCGCATTTATTTTTTGCCGCGCGCACCCTCGCGCTCGTGCGGGCGCGTCGAGTATAAACAAGGGGACGAACTGTCATTCATTCATGGTGTGCATCTCAATCATAGACTGATCAATGCTTGATCAGTGCCCTGACTACTGAACTAGGGAACTGATTGAGACGCACCCATGGCCTCACAGAGCGCGCATTTACAGACGAGCTGTCATTCACGGTGTGCGCGCACTGGCGCGTTTTCAGTTCAGAGCGGTAGTGTGCATGTTACTTTAGATTTAAAAGCCTCCGCCGGTGATACCGGTATTACCGGTGTTGTCACACATCAATTAACCGGTGGGAAAATTTCCTCACCGTCACATCCCTACACTCAAACTAACAACGTCCTAGCGTCCACCTTATCACGTCCTAGGACACCTTAGCAGCCACCCAGAACTACATATTAGCATCCCCCTAACAAGCAACACCCAAGGACAACCTAGCAATCACTCAGGGCATCTTAGCAAACACTGACCACTCAGAACACTGCAGTAGCCTAGCAACACCTTAACAACCACCCAGGACACCATAGCAAACACTTAGCAACACCCTATCGACCACTCGGAACACTGCAGTAGCCTAGCACCGCCCTAGCAACCACCCAGGACATCGTAGTAATCACTTAGCAACACCCTATTGACCACTCAGAACACTGCAGTAGCCTAGCAACACCCTAACAACCACCCAGGACACCATAGCAATCACTTAGCAACACCCTATCGACCACTCAGAACACTACAGTAGCCTAGCAACACCTTAACAACCACCCAGGACACCATAGCAAGCACTTAGCAACACTCTATCGACCACTCAGAGCACTGCAGTAGCCTAGCAACACCTTAACAACCACCCAGGACACCATAGCAATCACTTAGCAACATCCTACGACTACTGAGAACACTGCAGTAGCCTAGTAACACCCTAACAATCACCCAGGACACTGTAGTAATCACTTAGCAACACCCTATCAACTACTCAGAACACTGCAGTAGCCTAGCAACACCCTAACAACCACCCAAGACACCGTAGCAATCACTTAGCAACACCCTATCGACCACTCAGAACACTGCAGTAGCCTAGTAACACCCTAACAACCACCCAAGACACCGTAGCAATCACTTAGCAACACCCTATCGACCACTCAGAACACTGCAGTAGCCTAACAACACCCGAACAACCACCCAGGACACCGTAGTAATCACTTAACAACACCCTATCGACCACTCAGAACACTGCAGTAGCTTAGCAACACCCGAACAACCACCCAGGACACCGTAGTAATCACTTAACAACACCCTATCGACCACTCAGAACACTGCAGTAGCTTAGCAACACCCTAACAATCACCCAGGACACCGTAGTAATCACTTAACAACACCCTATCGACCACTCAGAACACTGCAGTAGCTTAGCAACACCCTAACAACCACCCAAGACACCGTAGAAATCACTTAAAAACACCCTATTAACTACTCGGAACACTGCAGTAGCCTAGAAACACCCTAACAACCACCCAAGACACCGTAGCAATCACTTAGCAACACCCTATCGACCACTCAGAACACTGCAGTAGCCTAGCAACACCCTAACAACCACCCAAGACACCGTAGCAATCACTTAGCAACACCTTATCGACCACTCAGAACACTGCAGTAGCCTAGTAACACCCTAACAACCACCCAAGACACCGTAGCAATCACTTAACAACACCCTATCGACCACTCAGAACACTGCAGTAGCCTAGTAACACCCTAACAACCACCCAAGACACCGTAGCAATCACTTAAAAACACCCTATCAACTACTCAGAACACTGCAGTAGCCTAGCAACACCCTAACAACCACCCAAGACACCGTAGTAATCACTTAGCAACACCCTATCAACTACTCAGAACACTGCAGTAGCCTAGCAACACCCTAACAACCACCCAAGACACCGTAGCAATCACTTAGCAACACCCTATCGACCACTCAGAACACTGCAGTAGCCTAGTAACACCCTAACAACCACCCAAGACACCGTAGCAATCACTTAGCAACACCCTATCGACCACTCAGAACACTGCAGTAGCCTAGTAACACCCTAACAACCACCCAAGACACCGTAACAATCACTTAGTAACACCCTATCGACCACTCAGAACACTGCAGTAGCCTAGCAACACCCGAACAACCACCCAGGACACCGTAGTAATCACTTAACAACACCCTATCGACCACTCAGAACACTGCAGTAGCTTAGCAACACCCGAACAACCACCCAAGACACCGTAGCAATCACTTAGCAACACCCTATCGACCACTCAGAACACTGCAGTAGCCTAGTAACACCCTAACAACCACCCAAGACACCGTAGCAATCACTTAAAAACACCCTATCAACTACTCAGAACACTGCAGTAGCCTAGCAACACCCTAACAACCACCCAAGACACCGTAGCAATCACTTAGCAACACCCTATCGACCACTCAGAACACTGCAGTAGCTTAGCAACACCCTAACAATCACCCAGGACACCGTAGTAATCACTTAACAACACCCTATCGACCACTCAGAACACTGCAATAGCTTAGCAACACCCTAACAACCACCCAAGACACCGTAGCAATCACTTAAAAACACCCTATCAACTACTCAGAACACTGCAGTAGCCTAGCAACACCCTAACAACCACCCAAGACACCGTAGCAATCACTTAGCAACACCCTATCGACCACTCAGAACACTGCAGTAGCTTAGCAACACCCTAACAATCACCCAGGACACCGTAGTAATCACTTAACAACACCCTATCGACCACTCAGAACACTGCAGTAGCTTAGCAACACCCGAACAACCACCCAAGACACCGTAGCAATCACTTAGCAACACCCTATCGACCACTCAGAACACTGCAGTAGCCTAGTAACACCCTAACAACCACCCAAGACACCATAGTAATCACTTAACAACACCCTATCGACCACTCAGAACACTGCAGTAGCTTAGCAACACCCGAACAACCACCCAAGACACCGTAGCAATCACTTAGCAACACCCTATCGACCACTCAGAACACTGCAGTAGCCTAGTAACACCCTAACAACCACCCAAGACACCGTAGCAATCACTTAAAAACACCCTATCAACTACTCAGAACACTGCAGTAGCCTAGCAACACCCTAACAACCACCCAAGACACCGTAGCAATCACTTAGCAACACCCTATTGACCACTCAGAACACTGCAGTAGCCTAGCAACACCCGAACAACCACCCAAGACACTGTAGCAATCACTTAGCAACACCCTATCGACCACTCAGAACACTGCAGTAGCCTAGTAACACCCTAACAACCACCCAAGACACCGTAGCAATCACTTAGCAACACCCTATCGACCACTCAGAACACTGCAGTAGCCTAGCAACACCCTAACAACCACCCAGGACACCGTAGCAATCACTTAGCAACACCCTATCGACCACTCAGAACACTGCAGTAGCCTAGCAACACCCTAACAACCACCCAGGACACCGTAGCAATCACTTAGCAACACCCTATCGACCACTCAGAACACTGCAGTAGCCTAGCAACACCCTAACAACCACCCAGGACACCGTAGCAATCACTTAGCAACACCCTATCGACCACTCAGAACACTGCACCCCACAAGAAACTTCTGACAACCACCCATAACACTGGCATCATGGCTGTGAGTTTTACTTGAACTTTCTTCAGAAAATGGAATCACTTCACATTGTGCCTAGCAACATCCTGAAGGCGTGTTAAATTCACAATAACACACAGCCTAAAGCGGAATATTTCTTGAATAAATCCTAAGAGACTGTATCCACATGAGATGCTTCCTTTAATTGGCTTGTTTTCCAGAATGCCGGGAATGCCAGAGTACATAGAGCAGCCCATTGTTGCAGGTCTGCGAGACAAAGCCAGTTACGTAAGGAGAGTCGCTGTGCTTGGATGTGCCAAATTGCACCGTCTACAGCCCAACACAGACATAGGTAGAGCCCAGTGATCTGTTTATCTCAATGTCAACAGTTGATAAGAAATATGCTAAACACAATGTGATAACTGTTGCTGTCTTTTTATTTTGGTTAATAATTCATGTGCATAAAATGACAACCGCTGAATGGTTTGCATCACAATGTTCCCTTTAAAGGAATGTTTTTAGCTGCAGCGTCTGTGACAACTAACTAACACATCCTTGACTGAATGGAACATTTCTTCAACATCACATACTTGTAGACAACCTGTTGGATCATCAAAAGCAGGGATAAATCCCAGGAAATCCCTATTTATCTATCAAACAGAAATACAATACTGTGGTGTTTCCTGTCTTTCCTGAATGTTCAGAGTGTTTAAAGTGTCAAGGGCTTTGAATAGCCTTTCTATAAGGGTCCAGTTTATGTTTATTACATGATGAATGTACAGTAGAGCATCTGAAGGAAGTCTCTTTGGATGTAAGTGTCTGCCTAATGAACACATTTGTGTCTTTTAGATGGCAGTATAGTGAACGAGCTGTATGCTCTTCTGAGGGACCCGGACCCCGTGGTTGTGGTGAACTGTCTTCGTGCCTTGGAGGAAATTCTCAAAGATGAGGGTGGTGTGGTTATTAACAAACCCATTGCTCATCACCTTCTCAAAAGGTGTGCCGTTTTTGACATTACGTTCAATGGATTGTTCATCCAAACAATGTAATCGCAAAAAAGAAGAATGTCAAAAGTTCTTTAAAAATTTAATCTTTGTGGTTATTCATAAATATCGGTGACAGTTCAAAAATGGGAAAAAGCACTTCTTGTGTTTGCATATATTAATGAGTTCTTATCAGACTTTTGGTATCTTCATTTTAAAGGCCCCATATGGTTCAATCCTAGCCTGGGAATACCCAGACAACTTCCAGCAAATTTAGATTTGCTCTGCAAGTAGTCTGGCAAAGAGCCCATTCAAGCCCATTTCTAATGCCTAGAAATCGCGGCACCAATCAGAAACGTTGGGGCGGGCTTTACGCGATGACGACAGCGCAGCGACGGTGAAGCAGATTTGCCGCCGTGGAGCATCACTCGTTCGAATCAGCTATTGCGCCTGTTTTAAGCGATTTAAACTTTTCCTTTTCGTTAAAACCCGAGCAAAGAACAACACTCGAAGCCTTCATGTCTAAAAAAAGATGTATCGCTGTCTTACCGACTGGATTCGGCAAAAGTCTGATCCCAGCTTGGCCCTTTGGTGGCTAAACCAATGGGTCTTAGCAAGAGCCCTCTGGTAGTTTCACAAAATATAGTTTTAAGTCCTTTTTCAGACGAGAATGTAGTTGTTTAAAGCTCAAATCTGTAGTTTATTTATAAAGAGAGCACCTTTTTGAAAATTTGATCTGCCGTTTTCGGAGTTGTGAGCTCCGGTGGATCAGCGGCGCTCAATCGCTCGTTAACCCCGCCGAGAGCAGCCTTTCCTCGGGCAGTCCTTCAGCCGTCTGCCGCTGGCTCTGATGTCTCTGTAGTGGTTAGACATAAGATATGATTCGTCTCGTCTTGTGTAGATCTAACGGCTGATCTTTGCTCTCATTAATCTATAATTTGTTCCCTGACAGATCGTTTTGTCTGAGGGCAACGTGAAGTTTCATAACTTTATATTTTTAAGCTATTAAACGTTGTAGTCTCCTAGCGCTGACTTTGTTTGACTGAATTGCTTTATTTATTGTACAGTATAGCTTCTTATACCTTTTACTTATACTTTTATAATTGCTATTGATCACACATAAACTGACATTTAAAGGTCCCGTTCTTCGTGATCCCACTGTTCAAACTTTAGTTAGTGTGTAATGTTGCTGTTAGAGCATAAATAATACCTGTAAAATTATAAAGCTCAAAGTTCAATGCCAAGCGAGATATTTTATTTAACAGAAGTTCCCTTTCAAAGCCTACAGCGAACGGCCGGCTTGGACTACATCCTGGTACTTCCTTCATAAATGACGTCAGTAGAACAGACTAACCTCCGCCCACAAGAATACGCCAAAAAAGGGGGCGTGGTCTTGTTGCTGTCCCACGTGGAGAAGAGGACGTGTCGCGTGGAGAAGAGGAAGTGTTGCGTTTGAGTGTGTTTGTCGCCATGTCGTCGAGACGCTGTTATTTTCATCCCGGAGTCAAATCACCTTTGTTTGGCTTTCCCAGGGACGCTGTAGAGATCATTAAGCGCATACATCTCCCGTTAAGAGGCGTGACCTTTCCACGTGCGCTAAGCTGCTGTCCAATCACAACACAGGAACCGCTGGCACAATCAGAACTCGTTACGTATTTCTGAAGGAGGGACTTCATAGAATAAAGGAACTCATCAGCCGTTTTTAGGACAGTGTAAACAGCGGTGTACAGATGAGTACATTGTGTTAAAAATACTGTTTTTTTTACACGCGAAACATGAACACATGTTATATTGCACACTGTAAACACAATCAAAGCTTCAAAAACACACGAAGAACGGGACCTTTAACAAAAAGAGACTGGGTTGTGTTTTATGTCATATTTCATTTATTACAGTGATAATCATAGCCTATATTATGCACACATTAATGTGTGTGTGTTTTTTAAATGTAAACGAAAAGAGGCTGGGTTTTTTATATTTCATTTTGTTATAAACATGCATTGAAGATAATATGCATTGCCTGCACTACATTTGTGTGGCTATAATATGTTTAATATTTTTTTAAATGAAAACTAAAAGAGGTAGAGTGGTGTTTTATCATATATTTCGTTTTATTGTAGCCTAAAATATACAAATATATACTGAGTGATACTGTCAAGAACGCTTCTTGTCCATTAGCAGAGTAGGCGGACTATTAACTAAATGGCGGCGGGGATTCCCCCGAGGGCAAGTGCTTAGGGAAGTTTGCAAGTGCGTGCGTTCTGCAAACGTCATCTCCCTCATCGCTCTGATTGGTTTTAGGTCTATCCAATTGCGCCGAGAGGTATTTGAGTGACGCCCGTTGGTGACGCCCCTTTGGAAATGATTTGTCTATGAAGCTTTGCCAGACCATAACTCGGTTACTACTGAGAAGGGTCTGGTTTTAACCAGGCTAGTTCAATCCCAGAGATATGGAGATTTTAATGTGAAAAGAAAAAAGAAAGAAAAAAAGTATCAACTGTAAGACAATTGACCCAAATTTGGTTTTCGAACGCTAAAACTGTGAACAATTGACAAATTTACTCATGGAGCCGCATTCGGATCTCCATATCTCTGGGATTGAACGATATGGAGCCTTTAAAATAAAGAGATCAAAAGAAAAGTTTGTTAAAGCTACACTGTGTAACTTTTTTAGTTTATTCTTAGCTAAAAACACTTAGTTCTTTCAAAAATATATGTGCTCATTAATGTATATTTACTTCTTTCAAGTAATAAAGTATTCTCGTAAGTTTATAATATGCCATTGAAAATACATACGGGTAAGGGGTTCGAATGGGGGTCGCCATGTTGCCCCTCCATCTTGAAAGTACATTAGCCAAAGAGGGACATACCCGTAAATTCAAGCTTCGCCTTTCACGTTTTAACACTCTGTAACGAGTAGGAAAATAGTGTGGCCCCTTTAAGAGCGTTCGCCCCGGTCGGAGCGCCTGCGTTCTGTGTGTGTGTGTGTGTGCACTGCGCCTCGAGCTCCCATGTGTGCGGATTATTTTCTGTCTTCTGTTGCTAACATTCATTTATTGTTGTTTTGTTGGGTAATGCTGTGGACGGAAGTGGAGTTTGTGCCGGACTCTTGTGGGGGTTCCGCGGGGAATAAAGTGCGGGCTGTTTGATGTCAATCGCCTCCGTGTTTGCATCGACTCCAGTTGCGTTGAGTGAGCTATCCGTATTTTTCACCCGGACACACGCGTTACAACTCGATGGCGAATGTGAAGAGGGGGATTGCTGGATCGAACTGGAAGCCATGTTAATCTTGGACTAAATCGGCCACCGTAGGAGTTAAAACGAAATCGGAATTGGGAGGAACAGAAACTAATATTTACTGGATGGTCATATACCCTTTCACCGCTAGATGGGGGAAAATATTACACAGTGTAGCTTTAAGAACCAGAATATAAGAGTTACATCGCATTACAGTTTTGCCAAAAAAATCCCTTTTTTGAATTGTCTGAAAAACCACCTCATGTGAGAGTAAAAACTTTTTTGCGATATATGGGAGTTTTTGCGAAATTGACGCGTTTCCATTGGCGTATTTTCAATTTCAATTTGTGCAATTTGAAGTGTAATGGAAATTCGTTAGTGACCCATTTATCGGATTTTCTAATGACTGACTTTGTGTCTGTTTGTGTTTTCTCCTTCAGAATGAAGGACCTGGACAGTTGGGCTCAGAGTGAAGTCCTCACCTTCCTGCTTCGCTACCGCCCTCGTAGCGATGACGAGTTGTTCGACATCCTCAGCATGGTAGACGCCTTCCTCCAAAGCGCTCACGAACATGTGGCAGTTGCCACGCTCCGCCTCTTCCTTCATTTAGCTGCCGCCCACCCTGCTGTGCAGGCCGACGCCCTCCTGCACACGAGCGCCCCCCTGCTGGCCACGTGCGGTGCTGTGTCACGTGAACTTCGTTTCGCTGGGCTCTGTCACGTTCAGCAGGTCATGCGGAGTCAGCCGGGCCTTTTCGCCGCACATTACAAACACTTCTTTTGTGCTTACTCTGAACCGAGTTACATTAAGTTTCGCAAGATGGAGATCCTGGTGGAGCTGGTGAACGATGAAAACGTGGCTTTGGTTTTGGAGGAGCTGAGAAGTTACTGCACTGATGTGTCTCCTGAGCTCGCCCAGGCAGCCATTGCCGCTATAGGTAACACATCTCGCAAAATGCTGCCTGTTTCTCTAAATGACAGAAACTTAATTTCCTGATCAAATGTCAAATTGGCTGTTACAGGCACTTTACACGTATAACGGTCTAAAGGTGCGTTCACACCGGACGCGATTCGCACGAGTGATTTACATGTTAAGTCAATGCAGAGACGCGAAATGGCATTCTGCGGCGCGATTCGCGCAAATGAGGCGGCGAGATTCGAGTCAAAATCGCGCAAAATCGCTCAAGTTGAAAAATCTGAACTCTGGCGGATATTTCGCACCGCGTTAACCAATCACGAGCTTGCTCTAGTAGTGACGCATTTACAAGCGGAGGCAGAAATCCCAACAACAATGGAGGACAAGATAATCGTGGCTGTATGTGGATACCCGGAGCTGTGTGATACATCATCCTATCACTACAGGAACAGGAATAAAAGGAATAAAAAGGATCTTGCTTGGAAGAAAGTGAGTTATTGTGAGCCATTGTGAGCCATTTCACAACGAGACAGGAGCAGAAAAAAAGAGCCAGAGCCAGCGGCAAATGTGAGAAGGACTAGCCGAGGAAAGGCGGGTCTCGCCGGGTAAACGAGCACGGAATGCCACTGATCGCCTGGATCTCACAACTCCGAAAACGCCAGATAAAATGCTCAAATAGGCTCTTTTTATAAATTAACCACAGATTTGAGCTTTAAACAACTATATTATCGCCTGAAAAAGTCTTTAAACTACGTTTTGTCACACATTAATAGTAGTATTTTTTACAAAAAAGACGTAAAGTGACCGAGACGAGCGGGCTCATCTAGACTCATATAGAAGCCCCTCCTATGACGCGCATTCGCGTCTGTTGTGTAGTTGTCACACGCGCGAATGAAGCGAGTAAACTCAAAATGTTCAAGCGTCCGCCTTCGCGCGAATCGCGTCTGGTGTGAACACCACATAACAGTGCTGTTCAATATCAAAATGATTGCGATGGCCAATTGAATCAAAGTAGGCGGGGTTTAATGTTCACAGAATCAGAGCGTGAATTCCAGTGCTGTATGCAGGAATGACAGCTAGTGGTTGAAATGGGTACTGTAGTCCAAATTCAAAATATCGTTTGCCCCGCCCCCTCCACTTCAGACTCATCTGCCTGCAAAAGAGACAGAGCGACACGTGTCATAATCTGAAGACCACGCCCACCGGGGTGGGGTGGGGACTATCCAACGCTCTCCATTGACTTTGCATTGCGTGAGGCGGCCTCCTTGTGATTTCGGACTTATAACAAAAACAGAACAATGTCTAAAAGCGGATATGTGACAAAATGTACAGCAAACAAGATAAACAAAAACGTGGCCTAAAAACGCTCTGTCTCTATACCGGAGGCTGCACTTTTAGGACCGCCGCAGTTTCAGAACTGCATTTCTAGGACCCTCGTTTTTTGTGACAGCGCCATTTAGCCAACTATACTCCAACAGACCTGATTCAAGCTTTTTCCACCTTATTTTTAACATAACAACAGGCACGGACATTTTAAACGTAATTACTTAAATAAGTTGAAATATTTCAACAGGGTTACCAATGGGTAGGTTTAGGGTAGGGGTTGGTTTGGACAATATATCAATTAAACTTAATCATTGCTAGGGTCCTAGAACTGCAGCCCTGAAAATGCAGCCTCCGGGTTTGCAGGCAGATGACTCGACTATGGAGTGAATTATGTGCCATAATTAAAAAAACGAATCCAGCGTTTAGCAAACAAACACGATCTGCTTTGCAAAAGGAAAACTTGACTCGCAAACAAACAGAAAGTGATGCAAATACAAAGGTCAGTTTGAGTAACAAATATATGTATTGTGTTTTGCAAATAGTAAATGAGTGAGCGCACATCATATTTCACAAATAATTACAAACCATACTACCTTTGAACAAATACCAAACCTAGTCCATACAAATGCATTCCTGTCTGTTTCGACCTCTCAGCTTAAGTTTCAGCAGACGGCGCTTTGGGTCAGTTTACGCTAGTCCGAGAAGCCCTGAGACTGTAGAAAATGAGAAAATGACCCTTTTTAGCTGTAGAAAATGAGCAGTGAACAGGTGAGTTTCTGTCTTTTTGAGATTTCAATATAACTCTTTAAACCCTATTTCAATATAAAGAAAATCACAATAAAAGTTAAAGGTCCCGTTCTTCATGATCCCATTGTTCAAACTTTAGTTAGTGTGTAATGTTGCTGTTAGAGCATAAATAATACCTGTAAAATTATAAAGCTCAAAGTTCAATGCCAAGCGAGATATTTTATTTAACAGAAGTTCCCTTTCAAAGCCTACAGCGAACGGCCGGCTTGGACTACATCCTGGTACTTCCTTCATAAATGACGTCAGTAGAACAGACTAACCTCCGCCCACAAGAATACGCCAAAAAAGGGGGCGTGGTCTTGTTGCTGTCCCACGTGGAGAAGAGGACGTGTCGCGTAGAGAAAAGGAAGTGTTGCGTTTGAGTGTGTTTCAGGAGGAACAAAAATGTAATAACTTTAAAACTGGTCAACAATACAACATTTGTATCATGTAATATGCACACACATGTATTATTTTTCTCTTGATTAGTTTAACTTTATAACTTAAACTTGATTCGTTTAAAGTAATAAATCAGAAGTAGACATCAGTCTACCTATTAAACCTTTCGGTAGCCTACAGTAAAGTAAAAAAAGAGATTCCGGCACCATCAAATAATCCCTAAATAGCTGTAAATGTGTTGTTGACATGACATGGCATTTTCACTGTCACACAAGATAACACAATTAATATAATTAGCATTGTCATCATTTAAAATGCAGTAAATGGTTAAACATTTCTTTGTTTTACCTGTTGAATATCAAACAAAAATATTACATTTCACTGTTTGTAAACTGTATTTGGCTCAGGGTGAGATGTAAGATGGGTTACCTGATCCTGGATAGCAAAACAGGGGATTTCCAGATCCAGATCATTTTGATCCAGATTAAAGTTTTTGAACAACTGGTTTCACAAACAGGGCTTAGATTAAGCCATCTTTTATAATCATAAAAACATTACTGGTGTGCATCTTGAGACAAAGCAATGGCAAAACATATTTTAAGACATGCATGTGCAAAATTGCATTTAGTTAAAACAGCTCAAACATACATTTTATCTTAAAGGTCCCGTTCTTCGTGTGTTTTTGAAGCTTTGATTGTGTTTACAGTGTGCAATATAACATGTGTTCATGTTTCGCGTGTAAAAAAACACAGTATTTTTAACACAATGTACTCATCTGTACACCGCTGTTTACACTGTCCTAAAAACGGCTGATGAGTTCCTTTATTCTATGAAGTCCCTCCTTCAGAAATACGTAACGAGTTCTGATTGTGCCAGCGGTTCCTGTGTTGTGATTGGACAGCAGCTTAGCGCACGTGGAAAGGTCACGCCTCTTAACGGGAGATGTATGCGCTTAATGATCTCTACAGCGTCCCTGGGAAAGCCAAACAAAGGTGATTTGACTCCGGGATGAAAATAACAGCGTCTCGACGACATGGCGACAAACACACTCAAACGCAACACTTCCTTTTCTCCACGCGACACGTCCTCTTCTCCACGTGGGACAGCAACAAGACCACGCCCCCTTTTTTGGCGTATTCTTGTGGGCGGAGGTTAGTCTGTTCTACTGACGTCATTTATGAAGGAAGTACCAGGATGTAGTCCAAGCCGGCCGTTCGCTGTAGGCTTTGAAAGGGAACTTCTGTTAAATAAAATATCTCGCTTGGCATTGAACTTTGAGCTTTATAATTTTACAGGTATTATTTATGCTCTAACAGCAACATTACACACTAACTAAAGTTTGAACAGTGGGATCACGAAGAACGGGACCTTTAAGCCTTGTCTGTGAAACCGGGGGAATGAACTAAGGAAAACTCAGGGCTTATATCCATGTGGAGAAATCAAGGAGAACAGAAACAGGCGTGATGAACCAATTAACAACCCAGAGCACACATGCATATAATGCATATCTCGTGTCCTGTAATATAAATCATTGTTGAGATCAAGTCAACTTTTTGCTAAAATTACTATCACTGTAACGTCTAAATGTATTATATTATGTTAAAATGTTGCTCTTTTCAAGGTCGGATTGCACGGACGTACAGTGAAAAGTGTCTGGATATCCTGACTGGGCTGCTGGCATTGAAACAAGATCACATCACGTCAGGTATGAGAGAAAGCTGAGCCACACCTGTGCACGTTTCTGGGGGTTTATATCTTGTAGTTAATGAGTAAAGGAGATGGTTTACCAAAGGGGTTTTTTTCACCCTACAGGACGTACTGTGATGTTAACACTGTTTGCTTTCCACAAACCTTTTAGCAGGCGCATTCTCCAGCCTGGATAAAAGCTTTGTTTGCTAACAGGCACTATCAGTTCACAGAATCAACCCGTTCTCCTGTCATACATCCAATCTGTCACTTTCTGCTTCCCTGTGTGTCTCTGTTTAGCCGTGATCCAGACGTTCAGGGATTTGGTGTGGTTCTGTCCTCAGAGTACTACCGCTGTTTGTCAGACCGTTGAGGCCTGTGTTGACAGTCCCCAAGATAGTGAGGTGAGACCATTCACATGCTTTCTATTTTGATCAGACACAACAGGCTGAACACTTTTTGCTGCTTTTCCTTTACAATTCCATCCAACTCATCCATAGCAAAATGGGGAAGATAATAGCTTTGTAAAGAGAAATACATACATTGGCAATTTATATTTGTCTGCTAATATAATTTCATAGCCTGGATGCCAGCTAAACTTATCCCCGCCCACACCTTTTGAGGTCAGGAAGTTCGGTCTGGACTTGATCCGTTGTGGAGCAACTATGCTGGAACCAGAGCTGTTCGGACCAATCAAATTGTCAGGGCGGGCTTTAGACGATGATGGACAGATGATCCACAGTAACGTAATCATACACGTCACCAAAGAGCGCTTGGGTTGAATTTGTTCTAATCCTAAACGGAGAACTTCGTATATGCATTCACCTTCACTATTTCTCTCAAAAATGATGACCGTAGTGCTGGGCGGTATGACCAAATATTTATATCACAGTATTTTTCTAAATTATATCGGTTTTGTGGTATATGACGTTTTTTTCCCCCCTATGCATGACCAGGTGTTAACCACATTTTCTACTAATTGAGAGAGGATATACTGCAGGAGTTTTACTGTCATGATGAGTAAATATTGTAGAAAAATTCCACACTAGAGTTAATACACGCTCATTACAGACACCTGAATATTAAAATATGACCACGCAGAGAAAAAAACAGAGTTGAGGGCACCTTAAGCATTTTAAAAATCTAACCCTATATGACTGCCAAAACGAGGGAGAAACGCAGAAGAACATTTTAAAAGTCTAAGGATATTTTCAATACATTTAAGGGCACTACAGTCTCTGAACAAATGACACATGTCAGTTTAACACAGAAAGAATAAAGCAGTACGTTTTTTGCCCATTCTTCTTTGAACTGTCAGTCTATTTATCAACTTATATCATTGTCTTCTGTGTAACAGAATAAGAATAATCCATTGTGTCATCGCGGTCGTGATCAGTTGTACAGTTGTATCTGTCCTTTGCTTACATTTCATTTGAAGAAGACGTGATGAAATATGTGCGCATACACGCTGCCGGTTCATGTTTACAGCACAGTAAATGAAATATGTCCATAAAAAACTTTAAATGTGCTCGCTCCGGTCTATACAGTGAGGAAAATAAGTATTTGAACACCCTGCTATTTTGCAAGTTCTCCCACTTGGAAATCATGGAGGGTCTGAAATTGTCATCGTAGGTGCATGTCCACTGTGAGAGACATAATCTAAAAAAAAAAATCCAGAAATCACAATATATGATTTTTAAAACTATTTATTTGTATGCTACAGCGCAAATAAGTATTTGAACACCTGTCTATCAGCTAGAATTCTGACCCTCAAAGACCTGTTAGTCTGCCTTTAAAATGTCCACCTCCACTCCATTTATTATCCTAAATTAGATGCACCTGTTTGAGGTCGTTAGCTGCATAAAGACACCTGTCCACCCCATACAATCAGTAAGAATCCAACTACTAACATGGCCAAGACCAAAGAGCTGTCCAAAGACACTAGAGACAAAATTGTACACCTCCACAAGGCTGGAAAGGGCCAGGGGGAAATTGCCAAGCAGCTTGGTGAAAAAAGGTCCACTGTTGGAGCAATCATTAGAAAATGGAAGAAGCTAAAAATGACTGTCAATCTCCCTCGGACTGGGGCTCCATGCAAGATCTCACCTCGTGGGGTCTCAATGATCCTAAGAAAGGTGAGTAATCAGCCCAGAACTACACGGGAGGAGCTGGTCAATGACCTGAAAAGAGCTGGGACCACCGTTTCCAAGGTTACTGTTGGTAATACACTAAGACGTCATGGTTTGAAATCATGCATGGCACGGAAGGTTCCCCTGCTTAAACCAGCACATGTCAAGGCCCGTCTTAAGTTTGCCAATGACCATTTGGATGATCCAGAGGAGTCATGGGAGAAAGTCATGTGGTCAGATGAGACCAAAATAGAACTTTTTGGTCATAATTCCACTAAACGTGTTTGGAGGAAGAAGAATGATGAGTACCATCCCAAGAACACCATCCCTACTGTGAAGCATGGGGGGGTAGCATCATGCTTTGGGGGTGTTTTTCTGCACATGGGTCAGGGCGACTGCACTGTATTAAGGAGAGGATGACCGGGGCCATGTATTGCGAGATTTTGGGGAACAACCTCCTTCCCTCAGTTAGAGCATGGAAGATGGGTCGAGGCTGGGTCTTCCAACATGACAATGACCCGAAGCACACAGCCAGGATAACCAAGGAGTGGCTCTGTAAGAAGCATATCAAGGTTCTGGCGTGGCCTAGCCAGTCTCCAGACCTAAACCCAATAGAGAATCTTTGGAGGAGCTCAAACTCCGTGTTTCTCAGCGACAGGCCAGAAACCTGACTGATCTAGAGAAGATCTGAGTGGAGGAGTGGGCCAAAATCCCTCCTGCAGTGCAAACCTGCTGAAAAACTACAGGAAACGTTTGACCTCTGTAATTGCAAACAAAGGCTACTGTGCCAAATATTAACATTGATTTTCTCAGGTGTTCAAATAATTATTTGCAGCTGTATCATACAAATAAATAGTTAAAAAATCATACATTGGGATTTCTGGATTTTTTTTTTAGATTATGTCTCTCACAGTGGACATGCACCTACGATGACAATTTCAGACCCTCCATGATTTCTAAGTGGGAGAACTTGCAAAATAGCAGGGTGTTCAAATACTTATTTTCCTCACTGTATGTGCTGTATGACCCATGTGGAGAACGTTGTTAATCTCATCAGAAACCGCTCTCTGTTGTGCGCCACGTGTAGTTTGAATTCTCCGCTGTAATCAAGGGCTGAATCCGAAATCGCCCCCTATAACCTCAAATAGGGCATTATTTGAGGGGACAGCCATTTGTAGTGGTGAACGAAACCCTAGTGGACATTATTGAGTGCACTCATTCAATCCCACATTGCACTGCAATAACGAGTGTACGAACGGCTGTCCGAATTCACTCACTCGTTTTCATTATAAGTGGATAACAAAGGGAATAGTGAATGAGGCTTTAGGGGGGGCGATTTCGGAATCAGCAATAGGCTGTAATGCAATCTCAGCTGTGCTCTCACAACAGTGCAACAGTGAAACGGGACCCCTCTCAAACAATGACGCGCTGCGCAGCTTTCCGAACGTTGTTTAAGTGACGTACTACGGTATAATCAAAATTCATATCATAACAAAAATAAATGAACCGGTATACCGCCTAGCACTAGATGATCGTGTTGGTAAGTACTCCGTGTATCTTCCTCTTCTACTGTTCTGTTGACAACTATGCGTCGATAAACATACGTCACTTACTCCGTTACTCTGATTGGTTGTAGGTCTATCCAATAGAGTGCAGAGGCATTTTCCTTCCTGGTTCGGTTGAAACACGCCCCATAATCCCAGCCCAATGGAGCAGAATCAGACTCATATTCTGACTAGAATTGAGTATGACGACGTCAGGCTAATAACTTTATGCATTTTGATTAGATTAGATTAGATTCAAGTTTATTGTCGTTACACATGTACAAGTACAATGCAACGAAATGAGTTTGGAGCAAGCCTCCGAGCCGCAGCTATTTAAAGCGCCGCCACACGCTCTCCAGAAAAAAAGAAATGCAGATTGCAAAACATAACATAACATACATAACACAGTACACGTGGTCACGGGATGGAATTTTTTGTTGGGACTGAGTAAGGGAGAAAGGGAGGGGCAGACGGTTGGACGGGGGCAGGGATAGGGGTGAGGCATGTATGATGCGAGTGAGAGTCTGAAGAGTCCTGTGTTGTGTGAGCTTGTGTTGTGTGAATGTGAATGTTACCCATAGCTTAAGATGTTTTCGAGTTCAGTTCTGTGGCTTGTCCTTGAAGGGAGATATGGCAGTGCACAGGGAACGATAGCAAGATAGCAGGACCCAGCTGCCAAGCTGACCTCCCAACCGAGAGAGATACAGGGTAGCCGATGAGGTGAGGGAAGGAGGGGGTCAATATCTTAATCCATTTCAGCATAAGCTCATGAGAAACACAAATTTAGTCAAGTGGGTCCAAATCTTTCAAGCTGACGAATCTTGGGTCACCATAAGATTTAAGGGACCCTAAAAATGATGCTCTGGGACAAGTTTTTTCATGCACTACTATTCAAAAGTTTGGGGTCAGTTCGTTTTTTTCAAAGAATACTGAGAAAAAAAGTCGTAGTTTCCACAAAAATACGAAGCATCACAACTGTTTTCAACATTGATAATAATAAGTAATGTTTCTTGATCATCAGATCATCATATTAGAATGATTTCTGAAGGATCATGTGACACTGAAGACTGGAGTAATGATGCTGAAAATTCAGCTTTCATCACAGGAATAAAATACCTTTACAATAGAAGAAGAAAAAATCAGTATTTACTGTATCTTTGATCAAATAAATGCAGCCTTGGTGAGCAGAAGAGACATGTACAAAACCCAAACTTTTGAACAGTAGTGTATGTATTGTTGAACGTATGATAAACATGTCAACAGTTTTGCATCTTAAATGTGATTTATACGTTATTCTAACATGATAGCACTATATTCTTTCTCCCTGAATTATAAATTACCGTTTATCCCTCATATAAAGATTTTAAAATATAGATAAAGAGATTTTAAAGGGTTTAGTTATGCTATGTTGGGAGCAGAAAGCTCAGTTAAATGCTGATTCGATCACGTCTGAACTATGGAAGCATAGTTTATGACCCATTAAAATCACACATCCGGCTGTTAGACTCTGTACATCATCAAGGCGGATGTCTGGCACAAGGGGCCTTCAGAAAATCACCCATTCAAAGTCTGTTTAATGAACTTCTCTGGAGAACAAATGCCTCAAATTAGTTAAAAGCTAAGGACCAACAAATCTTCTGAATATACATTTTAAACTCGACATGAAACGGAAGTTGTGATTAGTTTTTTCTTCCTTTATTGTGACATACACCGATCAGGCATAACATTATGAAGTGAATAACACTGATTATCTCTTCATCAGGGCTCCTGTTAGTGGGTGGGATATATTAGGCAGCAAGTGAACATTTTGTCCTCAGAGTTGATGTGTTAGAAGCAGGAAAAATGGGCAAGCGTGAGGATTTGAGTGAGTTTGACAAGGGTCAAATTGTGATGGCTAGACGACTGGGTCAGAGCATCTCCAAAACTGCAGCTCTTGTGGGGTGTTCCCGGTCTGCAGTGGTCAGTCTCTATCAAAAGTGCTCCAGTGAAGGACCAGTGGTGACCCGGCGACAGGGTCATGGGCGGACAAGGCTCATTGATGCACGTGGGGAGTGAAGGCTGGCCCGTGTGGTCCGATCAAACAGACGAGCCACTGGAGCTCAAATTGCTCAAGAAGTTAATGCTGGTTCTGATAGAAAGGTGTCAGAATACACAGAGCATCTCAGTTTGTTGTGTATGGGGCGGCATAGCCGCAGACCAGTCACTGTGCCCATGCTGACCCCTGTCCACCGCCAAAAGCACCAACAGTGGCACGTGAGCATCAGAACTGGACCACGGAGCAATGGAAGAAGGTGGTCTGGTGTGACGAATCATGTTTTCTTTTACATCACGTGGATGGCCGGGTGTGTGTGCGTCGCTTAACTGGGGAACACAGGATGCACTATGGGAAGAAGGCAAGCCGGCGGAGGCAGAGATGCTTTGGGCAATGTTCTGCTGGGAAACCTTGGGTCCTGCCATCCATGTTACTTTGACACGTACCACCTACCTAAGCATTGTTGAGACCATGTTCACCCTTTCGGTATTCCCTGGTGGCTGTGGCTCTTTCAACAGATAATGTGCCTGCCACAAAGGGCGACCAACACAATATTAGGAATGTTATGCTTGATCGGTGTATATCTGAGTGAAACGGATTCTTGAACAAGAGCAAATGTAGGGTGGGAGTTGATTTTGTCCATGGGGAATGAATTAGATGGTTGTGTATTGATTGTGAAACACGTTAGCATTTTAGCACCTCCGGTTCCATTGTCCCAAAGTCAATGGTTTTTTTTAAACGATTTTTAGTTGAATGGCTGAAATAAGGTGTGTGGTGAACACAAGCTCTCAACACATTTTTACGTTTTATTATATGGCATAAAATACATCAGTATTACCCCACTCGTGATTTTTTTTAAGCTGTTACATGTCTTGAAAAAGGCGGATGCTAACAAGTGGCTAAATGGGACTACAGGGGGTGTTGGGGAGATTTAACATCATTGACCGAACAGGTAAACTCAGTCCGCTTTTACAGCCTTGTTGAGCTTATAATCGCGCCCTTACAAACTATTCCAACTCAAACTTTCAGGGATTTTTTTTTTTTTTAACAAAGAATGAAAGTGTTGTCTGAAGCTTAACCCAGGGGTTAACACACCCTCCAGGAGCTTACGTTCTGCCAGTGAACGACGCCTTGTAGTGCCATCCCAAAGAGGCATGAAATCACTCTCACGGACCTTTTCCTGGACCGCCCCACCCTGTGGAATGACCTGCCCATCTCAATTCGAGCAGCCGAGTCTGTAGCCATTTTCAAAAAACGGCTAAAGACACATCTCTTCCAGCGGTACCTTACCAATCAAGATTAGCACTTAACATTCTATTCATTTTCTGTCTGTCTGTCTGTCTATTTAAAAAAAAAAAAAAAAAAAAAAAAAAAAAAAAAACCTTCTGTCCTATGTGTTCTTTGCTAGATTAACTGAGACTTGTTACAGCACTTACATACTGTTACATACTGTTGCCCTTGACTGTTCTAGCTGCTTCTATTGCTCTCATTTGTAAGTCGCTTTGGATAAAAGCGTCTGCTAAATGACTAAATGTAAAATGTAAATGTAAACCCTCTGGTGCTCTTCGGTCATTTCTGACCGGAAAATTTTCTGTTTTGAAATTTTAAAAATCACAGCTTCATCGGAATGATATGAAACTTAATGACTTTTCTAGCATTAGGGATGTAAACACACACAAAAATTGGGGTCATGATTCGAGCATGCTAATTGGTCGTTAAAAAAAAAGTAGCGTTCATTGTCTTCGGTCATAAATGGCCGACTATAGGAAATGAATGGGAAATCGGCAAAAACACAATTCTCTGAATATTTGTGTGTACAATCTACAAATCGGCCACGATGCTGAAAAAAAGTACACAGCAGTAAAAGAGTGACACTCTAAAACATCAAGTGTGATATTGACACATCCACACACACACACACACACACACACACACACACACACACACACACACACACATACACACCTATGAAAAACTGAACCTTAAACCACATTTTGAATTTTTAAAAATCACAGCTTCATCAGAATGATATGAAAGTTTTCGTTATGACTTTTCTAGCATTAGGTATGTAAACACACATAAAAATGATTCGAGCATGCTAAGTGGTCGTAAAAAAAATACTCCCACACATACTCCCGCTCTTTGGTCAAAAATGACTGCCATAGGAAATGAATGGGAAATATGCAAAAACACAAATTCACAGAAAAAAAAAATCAATATTTCTAACAAAAAACCCCCCAAAATATCTAAAACTTTATAATAAATAGTCTTTGAGATTTTTTTAAATATATATTCAAATCCATCAAAAAAAAAAAATCATTAAATGTGTTCAAAAGAGAACTAGTGAATTCTCAAGCCTCTCCTTAGAGACCTCTAGTGATTACACCCATGGTTGCATGATTTCTTAAATAATTCCAAAAGAGGGCGCTAATCTGCCTTCAAAACAATGTATTTTGAAAGCCTAGTCTCTATTTTAACCTGAAATACTGCAATAATTTAAAAAAATAGACCATAATTATTGCATAAATATAAAAAAATACCATCAAATCATCTCAAAATACTTAAAAAATGAAAAAGAAAAAATA
Source organism: Romanogobio albipinnatus (assembly GCA_023566225.1). Classification (NCBI taxonomy): domain Eukaryota; kingdom Metazoa; phylum Chordata; class Actinopteri; order Cypriniformes; family Gobionidae; genus Romanogobio; species Romanogobio albipinnatus. The sequence goes on along the minus strand of CM042248.1, from coordinate 5,142,153 downwards.
CTATTGAAGAAAAATAAATTGCATTGGTTTTACTGGGGTGGAGGAAGTTTAATTTTTAGGTGTCCGGTCACTTATGACCGGGAAGACAACCAATGCAACCCCTAAACGAAGAGCACCAAAGGGTTAAAAGTGGTGAAGTCAAGTGTAGTTTATTTAGGCTTATATATTTATATAGATTGTATTTAGGCTTCAAAATTCATAAAAGTTGTGTTCATTTGTGAAAATTATCTTGAAGGGAAAGTTATTTTGATTACAGATCATTCACCATTTATAATTCATACTGCAGTATTCCATAAAAATTTGATTTCATGGCGACTTTAACAGCGGATCTAAACATCCCAAAATCATAGTTTTCATTACAAATATTTGTCTGACCTATCAGAGAAGATCAAATCCTTCTGTCGTTTTTCACAGGGGAAACAGGCTCTGTTGTGGCTTCTGGGAGAACATGGCGAGCAGATCAGTAGCGCCCCTTATGTTATGGAGGGCTACATAGACGGGCTAAAGACAGAGCTGTCCTCGGCGGTGAAGATGGAGCTGCTGAGCGCCTCAGTGAAGATGTTCCTGTGCCGTCCTGCTGAGACGCAAGACATGCTGGGCCGTCTTTTACATTACTGTATCGGTGTGTAAAGCATGTTTACAGATCATGTAGTCAAGTCATACAAATCTAGTCATGTTCCTCCAGCTGAACACAAAAAGTTTTGACTGTTGTAATAATTATAATCTCTCACACTCAGTTAAAACAATGTTTTCTATTGTAATATGTTGTCAAATGTAATTTATTCCAAAGCTGAAAGCATCATTACTGCAGTCTTCAGTGTCAAATAATCCTTCAGAAATCATTCGTTCTAATATGATTTGATGATCAAGAAACATTTCTATGATCAATTTTATTTCAAGAGCTTCTTACTTCTGTGATTCACTTCCAATATTTTTTGTCCATTCCTAGAGGAAGAGAGCGACATGTGCGTGCGTGACCGGGCTTTGCTGTACTACAGACTTCTTCAGCGTGGAGTTAAAGAGACAAGGAAATTTGTAACAGGACCCAAATCCGATCCGTCTATGAGCATTCTCACTGGCCGGCAAGAGGAGCCCATTAGTCTGTGGGCCTCTACCTTCAACACACTGGGTCCGCTGTCTGCACGGGATTTATGCCTTCAAACTGCTGTCATATCAGCCTCTGAGCAGCCGTCCAGCAGTGCAGAGAAGGAGCTGTTGCCAGGTCAAGCAGACATCATTTTGTGTGATTTCTGTATTTATTTTTCTTTATTAGAGGCCAAGCACCGAAGTTGTGAAGGCACCTATTGAGATCGTCCACCGGCTGCGTAACGGCTCCGCTGCGTGACAGCTCCATGTTCCGTCGTCCGTCAATACCCACCAGGTCCGGATTTGTTGCGGAACGGCTGCGGTCATGACTGACAGCTGACGTCACGAGGCCCCATGTAATCTCGCGAATTCTGGTGTGACCGCGCGATATGCAGTTTCTATAAACAGAATTACCAAACCAGGAACAGTTTTCCATCCTTTTTAATGCTGTCCTTATAAAAAGGATGTGAGGGGTCATAGATGATGGGTTGATTCTGTACCTCAATAATCAGCATTTCTTCATCCATCGTGTCAACGGGGTTAAAACAAGCCTGTCTCCGCCCATTATGACGTTTTCAAGGTGTAGTGTAGGGAAATATGAGCGCGGTGTATTTTATTTTGAAAATTAAACGGATCTTTTATTTTGTTTCTGGCTGTTCTGTTTTGTCACTCGACTTCCTGTCCTGCGTACTCTGCCCTGTAGTGCTGCGGAGCGCTCCGGCATCCGGCAAAAATAGAAGCTCTGCGTATCTGCTCCGGAGGGCTGCGGATCGCCGGAGTCGGAACGCAGCTGTACCGCATTCAGTGGAAATACACTCATTGACTTTAATGGAAACCTATTGACTCCGCCGCCGTGACGGAGCCGTAACGCAGCCGGTGGAAATTGGGGGTTAGCGTTCTTATTATTCTTCTTCTTCCGCCATTGGCGTCTATGACAGTCCATAGAACCGCTTGCGGGAAAGTTATGAAATTTGGCACACAGATAGAAGACAGTCCCAACTGTCACTATAGCAAAGTTTTGCATCTCTAACTCAATCCCTATAGCGCCACCACCTGTCCAAAGTTGCACTCATGTTTATGCTAATAACTTTTGAACCTTAAGGGCTAGAAACAAAAACATTTTCCTCTGATTCCTTGGCTCAAGACGATTCAAATGCACCCTGTGGCGTCATTCAATATTTTCCCGGCAGTTTTAATTAACCGGAAAACCTACTTTTGCAAACTCCTCATAGGCCGTTGCTCTGATTTTCACAAAAATGTAACCAGATCATCTCCAGACAATGCTGACAAAATGTTTTGGAATTCAAGTGGATTCGTCAAATCATTTTCGAAAAGCGCGAACAAATTTTATGTAGTGGTTGCGAAAACACACTTAAGGCTGTATCTCCGTAACGCTTTATTGTATTCAAACCAAACTTGGTACATGTCATCACAAGCATGACCTGAGGCAACATGCAGTGTTTCGGCATAGCGCCACCTACTGGTCCGGAAAATTGCTATTTTTGCTTATAACTTCTAAACCGTTTGTCCAAAAATCATAAAAGTGGCCTCGTTAGATTCAGGACAACATGCCGAGTTGACTGATTTTTTACAATGGTCGATATGGACAATTTTACCATATTGGCCATTTTGTCTGTTGGCCATTTTGAATTATGTGCTAAAATGCTGTATTTTATGAACACATGAACGGATTGTTATGAACCTTGGTATGGGTCATCAGCACGATGCCCTGAAAGAGCCTGAGAATCTTCGAAATTTTTTTCTCAAATGCTTATAATTTTGCGTGTGGTTGACTTATTTTCATGGGAGTAACTTTTTTTGTCTCCTGAATCCTTGCCGGGTCCAATGATACCAGACTTGCCAGGTTTCGGTCTATGGTTTGTGCAGCGTTGTAATTTAGTGCTTACAAAACATTAACTGATATCTTCGAAACCGCTAGTCCGATTGAGACAAAACCAGCGTCAGTAGTTCAGAAACATAGGACGATAGCTTTACGCTAATGCCCAAATGTCAAAATATTGATAGTAAGGGGGAGTAAAATCCAATTAAAGTCAGGTGTCAGTCATTTTTCATGTGTTTTCCATATTAATGTCTATTAACTCCAAAACGAAACGAGATATTTTCACCAAAATTGACACACACACATGTATGGACTCACTTGAGGACACAAAAATCGTAGGATTGTGCCTCTTGGTGGCGCCATAATAGAACAAAACATGAAATTCCCATAGACTACAATGCATTTTTCAGCCTTTTTGCCTAAAATCATCTTAAAATGTGTTTAATTGCTCAATGCTGCCGTTGATCTGACACTCCCAGCCATTTTGGCTTGTCTTGACTCTCTTGGAATTGCTATTATCATCAGTTTAAGTATTTTATTTTTTAAAGAGGACCTATTATGCTTTTTGCCCCACTTTATATTAGGTGGCCTTAAGTACTAAGTACTTACATCAAAAAATAAGTACAGTGTACTTACTGTGTTTAAATTGTATTGCAAAACACCTTTGCTGATATTGAGGTGGGATACGGGTAGAGTTAGGGACAGGTGTGGTGGTGTGGGTACGTTTAAGGGTAGAGTTAGGGACAGGTGTGGTGGTGTGGGTAAGTTTAAGGGTAGGGTTAGGGACAGGTGTGGTGGTGTGGGTGAGTTTAAGGGTAGGGTTAGGGACAGGTGTGGTGGTGTGGGTAAGTTTAAGGGTAGGGTTAGGGACAGGTGTGGTGGTGTGGGTAAGTTTAAGGGTAGGGTTAGGGACAGGTGTGGTGGTGTGGGTAAGTTTAAGGGTAGAGTTAGGGACAGGTGTGGTGGTGTGGGTAAGTTTAAGGGTAGAGTTAGGGACAGGTGTGGTGGTGTGGGTAAGTTTAAGGGTAGGGTTAGGGACAGGTGTGGTGGTGTGGGTAAGTTTAAGGGTAGAGTTAGGGACAGGTGTGGTGGTGTGGGTAAGTTTAAGGGTAGGGTTAGGGACAGGTGTTGTGGTGTGGGTAAGTTTAAGGGTAAAGTTAGGGACAGGTGTGGTGGTGTGGGTAAGTTTAAGGGTAGGGTTAGGGACAGGTGTGGTGGTGTGGGTAAGTTTAAGGGTAGGGTTAGGGACAGGTGTTGTGGTGTGGGTAAGTTTAAGGGTAAAGTTAGGGACAGGTGTGGTGGTGTGGGTAAGTTTAAGGGTAGGGTTAGGGACAGGTGTGGTGGTGTGGGTAAGTTTAAGGGTAGGGTTAGGGACAGGTGTGGTGGTATGGGTAAGTTTAAGGGTAGAGTTAGGGACAGGTGTGGTGGTGTGGGTAAGTTTAAGGGTAGGGTTAGGGACAGGTGTGGTGGTGTGGGTAAGTCTAAGGGTAAAGTTAGGGACAGGTGTGGTGGTGTGGGTAAGTTTAAGGGTAGGGTTAGGGACAGGTGTGGTGGTGTGGGTAAGTTTAAGGGTAGGGTTAGGGACAGGTGTGGTGGTGTGGGTAAGTTTAAGGGTAGAGTTAGGGACAGGTGTGGTGGTGTGGGTAAGTTTAAGGGTAGGGTTAAGGACAGGTGTGGTGGTGTGGGTGAGTTTAAGGGTAGGGTTAGGGACAGGTGTGGTGGTGTGGGTGAGTTTAAGGGTAGAGTTAGGGACAGGTGTGGTGGTGTGGGTGAGTTTAAGGGTAGAGTTAGGGACAGGTGTGGTGGTGTGGGTGAGTTTAAGGGTAGGGTTAGGGACAGGTGTGGTGGTATGGGTGAGTTTAAGGGTAGAGTTAGGGAAAGGTGTGGTGGTGTGGGTAAGTTTAAGGGTAAAGTTAGGGACAGGTGTGGTGGTATGGGTGAGTTTAAGGGTAGAGTTAGGGACAGGTGTGGTGGTGTGGGTGAGTTTAAGGGTAGGGTTAGGGACAGGTGTGGTGGTGTGGGTGAGTTTAAGGGTAGGGTTAGGGACAGGTGTGGTGGTATGGGTGAGTTTAAGGGTAGAGTTAGGGAAAGGTGTGGTGGTGTGGGTGAGTTTAAGGGTAGGGTTAGGGACAGGTGTGGTGGTGTGGGTAAGTTTAAGGGTAGGGTTAGGGACAGGTGTGGTGGTGTGGGTAAGTTTAAGGGTAGGGTTAGGGACAGGTGTGGTGGTATGGATAAGTTTAAGGGTAGGGTTAGGGACAGGTGTGGTGGTGTGGGTAAGTTTAAGGGTAGAGTTAGGGACAGGTGTGGTGGTGTGGGTGAGTTTAAGGGAAGAGTTAGGGACAGGTGTGGTGGTGTGGGTAAGTTTAAGGGTAGGGTTAGGGACAAGTGTGGTGGTGTGGGTAAGTTTAAGGGTAGGGTTAGGGACAGGTGTGGTGGTGTGGGTAAGTTTAAGGGTAGGGTTAGGGACAGGTGTGGTGGTGTGGGTAAGTTTAAGGGTAAAGTTAGGGACAGGTGTGGTGGTGTGGGTAAGTTTAAGGGTAGAGTTAGGGACAGGTGTGGTGGTGTGGGTAAGTTTAAGGGTAGAGTTAGGGACAGGTGTGGTGGTGTGGGTGAGTTTAAGGGTAGAGTTAGGGACAGGTGTGGTGGTGTGGGTAAGTTTAAGGGTAGGGTTAGGGACAGGTGTGGTGGTGTGGGTAAGTTTAAGGGTAGGGTTAGGGACAGGTGTGGTGGTGTGGGTAAGTTTAAGGGTAGGGTTAGGGACAGGTGTGGTGGTGTGGGTAAGTTTAAGGGTAGAGTTAGGGACAGGTGTGGTGGTGTGGGTAAGTTTAAGGGTAGAGTTAGGGACAGGTGTGGTGGTGTGGGTGAGTTTAAGGGTAGAGTTAGGGACAGGTGTGGTGGTGTGGGTAAGTTTAAGGGTAGGGTTAGGGACAGGTGGGGTGGTGTGGGTAAGTTTAAGGGTAGGGTTAGGGACAGGTGTGGTGGTGTGGGTAAGTTTAAGGGTAGGGTTAGGGACAGGTGTGGTGGTGTGGGTAAGTTTAAGGGTAGGGTTAGGGACAGGTGTGGTGGTGTGGGTAAGTTTAAGGGTAGAGTTAGGGACAGGTGTGGTGGTGTGGGTAAGTTTAAGGGTAGAGTTAGGGACAGGTGTGGTGGTGTGGGTAAGTTTAAGGGTAGTTTGAAACTCCCTGAAAGGCCTTGATTATAATCTTGATTTTTCTTCTTCAGGAACAAACATGTCACAATATTCCTCATTTAAATGATTCCCACCCAAGGCATACGCAGAATAAAGGGGTGTGGCCTAGTTGAGTTAGTTAGTAGTGTGTTAGTCTCGCGTAGTCAGACCATCAGATACACGGCAGAAGGTTTGGACTCCATCACAGCTTTCATTGGCCAAGGACCGCCCAAGAGGACGTTTGACTGACATGTAACGCAACCAGAGTTTGTTTTGTTCCGCGTCATGTTTAGGGGCGTGAAAATGTATTCGACTCAATTCGATGTCCCTGCAATAACAGACCGGTGTGCATCTATATACGATTTACTGCAACAATGGAGCCGCAAAACTTCACATATTCGAAAATCCAGCGTTTAGTTGATTCTGGTAAGTTCTCATTGTCGTCGTGTAAACACAGCGCCGTTCTTCTTCCATGAGGGAGTTGGGAGTCGTGGCATTTGTTTCCAGGGGGACCGTTAAAGAACGCAACACGCACGTCTCGCGGACATCCTGAACCAATCGGATGACGACTTCGAAACTCCTGAAGTGTTTCCAGATAAGTGTGCCATATGCATCATACGTTCAGCCGATGGTCCGTGGGCGTGCAGCCTGAGGCTGAGACTAGTAGTGTGTTGAAACCAAGCACACGTCCTGAAAAGGGAAGCCAAAGCGTCTCAATCGCCCCCAGGTGGCTGGTCACAGTATAGCTCATAAACCCCTACCCCCTCCATGTATTCTAATGCGACGCGAACACTTCAAATACATTTTTTCCAAAGATGGTTTCGTCATTTTAGGTAGTTTTTATCATGCTGGTGTAAGTTCAAGTGTTCGTTTTTTAAAATAAGTTTTAATGTGTTAAGTCATTATTGACAGCTTCTCTCAACAAAGATCTTTTTCTGGATTTTTGGAAGGAGATTGAAGCTTTAGCTTTAATTTCTCCATTTCCATAACTGCTTTTCACACCGACATAATGAGTTGTTCTGCAGTAAACTGTAATAATATATACTGCGGGAGTGTTGGCAGGGTTTTGATATTGCGGCTCTACTTCCTGCTCTCTACTACGTGGACTAAGGTCCCAAAGCATTACAGGATGTCAGTGCCATATTCAGACATTGGCGGTTTCACTTTTCTACAATGAAAGTTAGTGAAGGGGAGTCATCCATCTTTTCTTACAGTCTATGGTTGAAACTCATAATTATGGCAAGGGGCGGGGCATTTCCCAAACACGTTCAAAGCAAATGATCAATCACAACACACTAGTCCAGCTGACCAATCAGAGCACATTGTGCTTTTCAGAAGGAGGGGCTTCATAGAGACAGGAACTGTCAAATATGGGAAAAATTGTTTTTTGAACATTCAAGCATGGAAACCTGTTGTAGTAGAGCCCAAAAACAAAATTAAGACCCTAAGGGGATAATATTGCCTCTTTAATTTTAGTTATTTTAATTAAATTATTTTTTACATCATTTTAATATAATTAAATGATAATATTTTACATTTAATTTATATAACTGTCTTGTCTACCTGTGTTTCTCTGAATAACAGGAAGTAAAGATGTAACCCTCTCCTGCCCAAATGACACAGAAGAGGAGATCAGTCTCTCTCTGGGTCCTCCTCTATCCCATGAGACCTTTGAGAAAATGTGGCTGGACTTGGAGATTCTCCACAGGCAAACTCTGGGTTTCCCTCGACCCCAAACCGCTCCAGATACTTTACAGTCTGCCTTACAGCTGGTGAAGATCCAGACTCTGGCCTTCACACCGGGCGACAGTGTGCCTTGGAAGGCCTACCTTTACACCAGGGGCACTGGAACCCTAATCCTCGCTGAACTGTTGCAGGAAGACCCAGAGGCCCCTGGCAGCGAAGGAAGCTTGGTGGTATCTATCAAACAGCAGCCCGGAAACCAACACACCATTAGAGGTTTCGTTTCAATAATCAAGAGTGTTTTGCAGACTCTTAATGTTGATCGTTTATGAAAACGATTGAACTATTACCACTTTGAGGACTATGTACAGTATCTAAGCAGTATCTTCTGCACAAATCATCTAATGGTCTTTCTAAACAAACAAACAAACAAACTACAATAAAATAGTAATATGTTGCTGGAATCTACAGACAATTATTTTAGCACTACATAACATTGGCTTACACACATGCTCATTCAGCACACATATGCTAAATTAAACCAAACATGTTGAAGATATGAGGAACTGCATAAAATAACTTAATTATTTAGGTTGGTTCCCAAGCAGAACTGTATACATAGTATTTTGTGCATTATAACAGACAAGTCTGACATTGTAAATATGTGTTATTCTTATCTAACAACTAGTTACATAATCTATTATCTCTATCGCAGGTTATAATTTTCTTTTTCAACAATCTCTTGCAGGCAAAGCAATGTGTACTGCAGACCTGCCAACATGTACGCGTTTTTCGTACTCTGCACGCATTTTGACCCTTAAAGGTCCCGTTCTTCGTGTTTTTTGAAGCTTTGATTGTGTTTACAGTGTGCAATATAACATGTGTTCATGTTTTGCGTGTAAAAAAAAACACAGTATTCAGAAATACGTAACTAGTTCTGATTGTGCCAGCGGTTCCCGTGTTGGGATTTGACCGCAGCTTAGCGAACGTGGAAAGGTCACACCTCTTTACGGGAGATGTATGCGCTCAATGATCTCTACAGCGTCCCTGGGAAAGCCAAACAAAGGTGATTTGACTCCGGGATGAAAATAACAGCGTCCCGTTCTTCGTGATCCCACTGTTCAAACTTTAGTTAGTGTGTAATGTTGCTGTTAGAGCATAAATAATACCTGTAAAATTATAAAGCTCAAAGTTCAATGCCAAGCGAGATATTTTATTTAACAGAAGTTCCCTTTCAAAGCCTACAGCGAACGGCCGGCTTGGACTACATCCTGGTACTTCCTTCATAAATGACGTCAGTAGAACAGTAGAACAGACTAACCTCCGCCCACAAGAATACACCAAAAAAGGGGGCGTGGTCTTGTTGCTGTCCCACGTGGAGAAGAGGAAGTGTCGCGTGGAGAAAAGGAAGTGTTGCGTTTGAGTGTGTTTGTCGCCATGTCGTCGAGACGCTGTTATTTTCATCCCGGAGTCAAATCACCTTTGTTTGGCTTTCCCAGGGACGCTGTAGAGATCATTAAGCGCATATTTCTCCCGTTAAGAGGCGTGAGCTTTCCACGTGCGCTAATCTGCTGTCCAATCACAACACAGGAACCGTGCCACGTGCGCTAAGCTGCTGTCGAATCACAACACGGGAACCGCTGGCACAATCAGAACTCGTTACGTATTTCTGAAGGAGGGACTTCATAGAATAAAGGAACTCATCAGCCGTTTTTAGGACAGTGTAAACAGCGGTGTACAGATGAGTACATTGTGTTAAAAATACTGTGTTTTTTTACACGCGAAACATGAACACATGTTATATTGCACACTGTAAACACAATCAAAGCTTCAAAAGAACACGAAGAACGGACCTTTAAGTAAGGTTTTTCAATTCTTTTAAGTAAAATAAAGAAAGAGTATTGCAATAAAAATAGTCTTTTTTCTCCTTAACCTCTTGCTGTTCCTGTCGCCTAAGAATAGAATAGCAAAAAACTGATGTGATAAGCCATCATAACCAAACCGAACCGAAAACTGTGGTTAAAAACCGAGGTATGTATTGAACCGTGGACTAACTGTATTGTTGCATCCCTAATATATATATATATATATATATATATATATATATATATATATATATATATATATATACATATATACAACCAGGGCTATAACATAACCCATTAAAAATCTTTAAAAAGTGTCTGCTCTAAATAATTTATATTTTAAAAAAATACCCCAAAACGGCATTACAAGATGGAAATCTAGACTAGAAAGGATATTTAAACTTGCTCTGCCCTCACGCCCAAGACTCACAGGTCTGGTACTGTAACATTTATGTTTTTAGTTTATATTTATTAGCACTACCAATTTTTGGAAAATCTGTGGGTCATTATATAAAACTGGTGCCTTTTGTGTCCGGCTTTAATATATATACAGTATACACAGTGGGGAGAACAAGTATTTGATACACTGCTGAGTTTGCAGGTTTGCCCACTTACAAAGCATGTAGAAGTCTGTAGTTTTTATCATAGGTACTCTTCAACTGTGAGAGACGGAATATAAAACATAAATCCAGAAAATCACATTGTATGATTTTTAAGTAATGAATTAGCATTTTATTGCATGACATAAGTATTTGATACATCAGAAAAGCAGAACTTTAAAAAAAAAAGGGGAAAAAAAAGAAAAGCAGAACTTAATATTTGGTACAGTAGCCTTTGTTTGCAATTACAGAGGTCATGTGTTTCCTGTAGTTCTTGACCAAATTTGCACACACTGCAGCAGGGATTTTGGCCCACTCCTCCATACAGACCTTCTCCAGATCCTTCAGGTTTCTGGCCTGTCGCTGGGCAGCTCCCTCCAAAGATTGGGTTCAGATCTGGAGACTGGCTAGGCCACTCCACTCCAGGACCTTGAGATGCTTCTTACGGAGCCACTCCTTAGTTGCCCTGGCTGTGTGTTTCGGGTCGATCCCCAAAGAATGATGTTTCCACCTCCATGCTTCACGGTTGGGATGGTGTTCTTGGGGGTTGTACTCATCCTTCTTCTTCCTCCAAACACGGCGAGTGGAGTTTAGACCAAAAAGCTCTATTTTTGTCTCATCAGACCACATGACCTTCTCCCATTCCTCCTCTGGATCATCCAGATGGTCATTGGCAAACTTCAGACGGGCCTGGACATGCGCTGGCTTGAGCAGGGGGACCTTGCGCGCGCTGCAGGATTTTTGAACTTCTTCCATTTTCTAATAATTGCTCCAACAGTTGTTGCCTTCTCACCAAGCTGCTTGCCTATTGTCCTGTAGCCCATCCCAGCCTTGTGCAGGTCTACAATTTTACCCCTGATGTCCTTACACAGCTCTGTGGTCTTGGCCATTGTGGAGAGGTTGGAGTCTGTTTGATTGAGTGTGTGGACAGGTGTCTTTTATACAGGTGAGGAGTTCAAACAGGTGCAGTTAATACAGGTAATGAGTGGAGGACAGGAGGGCTTCTTAAAGAAAAACTAACATATCCTTGATAATCTTCCAACATCCTATCAAGGCCACATATTAAGGTCTGACCAGGTTAGATGGTGAGCAAACAATCGGTTCTTGTAATCAACGTGTTGGATGCAGGAGAAATGGGCAGGGATAAAGATCTGAGCGACTTTGACAAGGGCCGAATTGTTATGGCAGTGCGACTGGGTCAGAGTATCTCCTGGTCAGCAGTGGTGAGAATTTACCAACAGTGTCTGAGGAGGGACAAACCACAAACCGGCGACAGGGTGTTGGGCGCCCAAGGCTCATCGATGCAGGAGGGCAGTGAAGGCTATCCCGTCTGGTCCAAGCCAACAGAAGCACAACATTTTAATGATGGTTTTGGGAGGAATGTGTCACAACACACAGTGCATCACTCTGCAGTGTATGGGGCTGTGTAGTTGCAGACCAGTCACAGTGCCTATGATGACGCCTGTCCACCGTCGAAATCACTATGGGCATGCGTCTGAACTAGACCTTGGAGCAGTGGAAGAAGGTCACCTGGTCTGTTGAGTCCCGTTTTCTTTTACATCACGTAGACGGCTGTGTATGTGTGCACCGTTTACCTTGGGAACAGATGGCACCAGGATCGCTGTGGGACAACCAGGCCAGTGGAGGGAGTGTGATGCTCTGGCAACGTTCTGCTGGGAAACCTTGGGTCTGGCCATTCATGTGGACGTCAGTTTGACACGTCCTACCGACCTAAACATTGTTGAAGACCAGATACACCCCTTCATGACAGTAGTGTTCCCTTGTGGAAACATTGTTCAGGAGTGGGTTGAGGAACGTGATGAAGAGTTCAAGGTGTTGCCCTGTCCTCCAAATCCCCAGATCTCAATCCAATTGAGTACCTGTGGGATGTGCTGGATCTGTTACGTTCCCTGACAGAGAAAACAGGAAGATGCAATAGCGAGTGAACAATGATTTATTAGTCTCAACCAACACAGTGGCAAGGCACAGAGAAAGTTCGAGGTGCAGGAAGACAGGTGGTCCGTCATGAGATGGTGGCAGGTGGACAAAGCCGATCCAGTGGTGCAGGGAAGCAACGGGCAGACAGGATCAGCAGAATCCAGGAATGAAAGGAACTCCCACGAAGAACAGACAGGAACCCACAAGACACACTGCAACGATCTGACAACAAGGCTGGGTGAGAGACGTGTATAAGTAGCCCAGATAATGAGTGCAGCTGGTGAAGACGATCAGGCAATCAGGAACCACGCCTCCAACACAACCATACAAACAGAGAGAGAGACGATTAATTCATGAACCATGACAGGACCAACAAGTTTGGTCCACAGCGACTCCACCTCACAGCATCTTGGATACCACAGGACACTGTCAGGGGTCTGGTCGAGTCCATGGCTCCCTATGCTCTCACAATAGTTCAAATCAAGTTTTTAGTGTTGTTTATATGTCTATGTGGTGTTTTTAATATGCTTAAGCAGGGGACTCTCAAGAGTAGACCCGGTATATTTTAACACATTATGAGCTGTTTGATAACATAGTCAAGCAAAAGGCTAATCATATGAATTACCGTTGTGTGTCTGACATTGTAAAGGGCTGATTCCTTCAAAAAACAGATAAAGAGTCACGAGCACACACACCATGGTATTATCCCTGGATAACTTTCGATTCACTATACGTTAGTTTTGTTAACATTTGATGAAAATATAGGCTCCTCGTGACCGGGAACTAACACACACACTTGCAGAACTCCGTTGCTCTGTTGAAAAAAAAACCCCACTGTTGGGCTATTGACGCTGGGTTATTTGGGAAGCTGAACAAGGTTATCTTTCCCTCACAACCTTCTTTAGTGAGTCTAAAAACAAAATCTGTAATCTGAACGAAGCTCATGGATGGGCGCGCTCGTGCTCTCGCTCTGGTTGATGTGCACACACTCATCCGGGAGAAGTGCCCATACAAGGAATTCCCCCCTTTATGACATCATACAGGGCCGTACTCGGGAAAGAATTCCGAAACGCATTCAAATGATCTTATTTCAACACAAATTTACAGTAACACATTGTAACAAATAAAACGTTTTCTAAAATAAAATCTCATTTCATTTTGTTGTTGAGCTCTGTTGTGTGTGTGTGTAATGCATATATATGCATTAGGGGAGAGCGGGGCACAACCTAAAGCAGGGTTAGTTGTAAGACACAAAAATATATAGAGAACAAATTGCGGCGAAATTTAAAATATTTGGAAGATGTCACTGAACATTTATTTAACCATAGCAAAAGTACATTTCTTACGTTTATTTTTCATCTCTGCTTTTTGTGTTTATTTAAACCTAGACAAATGTGATATTATTTTAATCTTATATCTGTTATTTAACAGTTCGTTCTTTAATGCTGATCTAACCAGCAGAAGACACAAGCCGGGTTTTAATCCCAGTTACATAGGTGGGGCATGTTGTCACACCGCGTTACAATGAGCCCCTATTAGAAATACGCCATTATATTCTATACTTTTATGAATTCTTCTGAGAAACACGTGAAAAAAGTGAATAAAGACTGTCAATGTTCAGAAATAATTCATTATTACTATGTTTTGAACTATGTTTTGCGGTGTGTTTGTTTTTAATTATTAAAAAATGCCAATATTTTATATGAAAAAGTTAATAATTGGTTAATTATTTTTTGGTATATTTTTTGACTGTATCAGATAACATTTTAAGCTGTCATTTGGTCATGTTACAATGAATCACCTATGGGGCATGTTGTCAAATTTCACTTCCATTCTTTCGGGGTAAGAAAAAAGTGTACACTGTATTAATGAAACAAAACCACATAGTTGTACTAGACGTGTGAAATGAATGTGGTAAAAAATAAAATACTCTGAACCCCAAGTGGATTTACACAAACTGAGAAAGTCAAAAAGTGTTAGTTTGTGCCCCGCCCTCCCCTACATGTAGAGAAGAATTAGGTTTTAACCTCTTAACTGTCACCACAGGTGGGACGCCTGGCGCTCTTTTTTTGATCGCCTTTTTTCCGTATCATATATTTAAGTAATTATCATAAATTAGGTATCATTTGAAAGCTTACAAACTCAAAATTCATCCTGTGAAAACCGTTTTAAAAATCGGACATTGGGTTACCATGGAAACGTTACTCTAAATTATTCTAGCGGGCTCCTCCCCTAGTGGGCGGTGTCATGTTTCATATTACAACAATTATTTTAACTACTTTATAATCAAAATCTTTTCCAATCTTGACAAAACACATATCATCGGAAAGGTCTGAGTCTCAAGGGTCCATATTTGGTGACTGTTTTGTGATGGAAGTGATATTTGGACAGAAATTTAAAGAAAATGCATAAATGACACCCGGTGGCTATTTTTGGTACAGCACCTAAACAAAATCTCATGGGGACTTCAATTTTTGTGATATCAACTTCAAATTTGGAACACAAATTGGTTAGACATATGGCTTTGATTTTATAGTAATTTTAAAGTAAATTCTTTTTTGTAAAATATATATTTTATATGAAATAAAAAATATTTAGTACAGTATTTTTCATTTACAGTCAATTTAAACTTCCATAACTCTTTCATACTTTCATATTTCGAATTCATTTCAGCAATAATCTGCAGTGTCGTCTTTAAAGGTCCCGTTCTTCGTGATCCCACTGTTCAAACTTTAGTTAGTGTGTAATGTTGCTGTTAGAGCATAAATAATACCTGTAAAATTATAAAGCTCAAAGTTCAATGCCAAGCGAGATATTTTATTTAACAGAAGTTCCCTTTCAAAGCCTACAGCGAACGGCCGGCTTGGACTACATCCTGGTACTTCCTTCATAAATGACGTCAGTAGAACAGACTAACCTCCGCCCACAAGAATATGCGGAAAAAGGGGGCGTGGTCTTGTTGCTGTCCCACGTGGAGAAGAGGACGTGTCGCGCGTGGAGAAAAGGAAGTGTTGCGTTTGAGTGTGTTTGTCGCCATGTCGTCGAGACGCTGTTATTTTCATCCCGGAGTCAAATCACCTTTGTTTGGCTTTCCCAGGGACGCTGTAGAGATCATTGAGCGCATACATCTCCCGTTAAGAGGCGTGACCTTTCCACGTGCGCTAAGCTGCTGTCCAATCACAACACAGGAACCGCTGGCACAATCAGAACTCGTTACGTATTTCTGAAGGAGGGACTTCATAGAATAAAGGAAGTCATCAGCCGTTTTTAGGACAGTGTAAACAGCGGTGTACAGATGAGTACATTGTGTTAAAAATACTGTTTTTTTACACGTGAAACATGAACACATGTTATATTGCACACTGTAAACACAATCAAAGCTTCAAAAACACACGAAGAACGGGACCTTTAAAACGAGACCAAACTTTGGTCTATATTCCAAAGCATTCTTAAATTACAGCCCTTTTCTTCTTTTTTTTTCTTTTTTTTTTTAATTGACAAAAAACAGCAAAATACAAAACTCTCGTAGGAGAAAAAGAGTATACACATACATGTAATTACAAATGTTGTCAAAATACAAAAGTTAATAATTAAACAGAAAACAACAACAACAAAAAAAGAAAGAAAGGGACTATTTAAAAACACAAGTCAATGTGAAAAGGCTATTTTCAAATAATCTTTTTTTTTTTCCTCTCTTTTGACCTTATACACAATTCTGACTTTATACACACAATTCAAATCTGACTATCACACAATTCTGACTTTATACCACACAATTCAAATCTGACTATCACACAATTCTGCCTTTATACTAAATTACAGCCCTTTAAGTTTGGATAGTGCATTTTCATGTGTATTCTCAGAAAGGGGGCTGACAGTTAAAGGGTTAAAGAATGGTTTCCTTCTTTGTGGTTTCAGTAAAGTGAATTGAAACTTAAAATGGAAACTGTGTCGTTTTCCTCGGTGGTAATCATCACTACCAATATTTAACAAGTAAATGGCTTTCTGACACGACTGACAGGTTAGTTCATCCAACCTTTGGCCAGATAACGTTTGAACGACCGTCACTCCTCATGACAGCAGCCCTTGAGCAGTCCATCATTTGGATAAAAGCGTAACACACTTCCCAGGAGGGAATAAAGACCGTATTAAAGCCGAAAAGCGACACTAGGACGAGATCTAACTGAGACAGAGACACGCGTTTTCTCTAACATTATAAAAACATCACTTTGAGTGTTTTAGCCTACACCGCGCAAGGTGTGCTATAAAGGTAAGTACACTGCTTTAATACACTTGTGTGAACGTTGTGTCAAAACTACAATGCTTAACTACACAATTTCGTATAGAAATATAGGCGTTTTCGAACTTTCGAATATATTTTTGCCATCGTGGGCGCGCCTGGAACGTTCGAATGGAACTTTTGGGCATCCTTGTTTTTATTTTTATAACATTGTAGCCTACTTGTACTATCCTACGAATTAAAAATTGAGGAAACAAGCTTATAAATCACACAGAATTAGCTTTTTTTGATAATGTAAATTTCAGAGAGTTGTGTGATGGGTGTGTAAGGGGAGAGAATATATACAGTGTGTACAGTATACATCTATGAAGAGTCCCCATAAACATAGTGCACAGGTGTGTGAGTGTTTTAATCAGCTACATTATCTGGTCAGGTGTTCTTTTCACCTTTATGCCCTGTAAAACCGGCTTATAAACAAAACAACTTGTTTGAATTGTAAATGTAGTTTTAAGGAGTGCATTGTCAGGCCAACACACAGTCCCTGCTTGTCTGTGCGCTCACTTCATTTTCTTTGAGCTGTACAGGTTAAGCAACAAACAATGTTTCTGTAACCAGGTGTGCTGTTGCATGCAGTGCGAAAAGAATAGGCTACATTGTAAAAGTGATGAGGAAACATTCAGTCATGGTTTAAAGAAAGTGTATCAGTAAACATGCAACACATCATGGCTTCCTTTACAACAGTTCTCTATCACTTTTTAGGCTTGTTTTTGTGTACAGTATATACTTTACCTTTTAGAACCACTGTGAAATAAGGGTTTACAAACTATAATCAGCTTAAGGATGTGGTTTTGATATGTTTACGGGGTACATGTGAAGGAGTCATTGAAAAATGTCACCATTTTTATTTTTGTTAGAAATTAGAAATTTTAATTTCAGACTTGGAAGGACAATGAATCAATTGTTATTACAGAGCATATGCTACCTGAAATACTCAGGGAAATTATGTGCTATAAAAAGCAAATCAAATCACTTTATTGTCACACAGCCATATGCACAAGTGCAACAGTTGGTGAAATTCTTAGGTGCAGTCCGAGCAAACATAGCAGTCATGACGTGACATGTACAACATTTAAAACAACATTACACATCTGATGCGCCCACAATTACTCACAGCACAGTATACACTACAATAAACAATAAATCATTTACACAATGTGAGTGTAGTTCTCACAGCTTTAAACAATATACACATACTTACAATATACATATACTTTAAACAATATACACTAAACATACATTAAACAATATACATTACGCTATAATAATAATAATATACAATGTACAGTATACAATATTAATCACAGTAGAGATCTGATGTACAATGGATGCTATATGATAAATAAATGTGTGTATAATGTGTGTGTATCTACAGTGGGTTGTGCGGAGTGATATTCTGTCCAGTGTGTGTTATGAACTGATGGATCAAGAGTTAAGTAGTCTGATTGCTTGTGGGAAGAAGCTGTTCTGGAGTCGGCTGGTGCGTGTTCTGATGCTGCGGTACCGTCTGCCTGATGGCAGCAGTGAGAGCAGCCCATGGTTCGGGTGGCTAGAGTCTCTGATGATCCTCTGAGCTCTCTTCACACACCGCCTGGCGTAAATGTCCTGGAGGGAGGGAAGCTCACCTCCGATGATGCAGCTGGCCGTGCGCACTACCCTTTGCAGGGCTTTGCGGCTGCGGGCGGTACTGTTGCCGTACCAGGTGGTGATGCAGCCAGTCAGCAGGCTCTCGATGGTGCTGCTGTAGAAGCGTGTGAGGATGTGGCGGTTCATTCCAAACCTCCTCAGCCGTCGCAGGAAGAAAAGGCGCTGATGAGCCTTCTTCACAACGGCCTCGGAGTGGACGGACCATGAGAGTTCCTCTGTGATGTGGACACCGAGGAACTTGAAGCTGCTGACTCTCTCCACCGGTGCTCCATCGATGGTGATGGGGCGGTGTTCTCTCTCATTCCTCCTGAAGTCGACCACCAGCTCCTTGGTCTTGCTGACGTTGAGGGAGAGGTTGTGCTCCTGACACCACCGTGTCAGAGTGTGCACCTCCTCTCTGTAGGCCGTTTCATCATTGTCAGTGATGAGACCTACCACTGTCGTATCGTCAGCAAACTTGATGATGGTGTTGGAGCTGTGGGTTGCCACACAGTCATGTGTGTACAAGGAGTACAGGAGTGGGCTGAGAACACAGCCCTGAGGGGCTCCAGTGTTGAGAGTCAGTGATGAGGAGATGTTACTGCCCATTCTGACCACCTGGCGTCTGTTTGACAGGAAGTCCAGGATCCAGCTGCATAACAGGCTGTTTAAGCCTAGAGCCCGGAGTTTCATGTCAAGTATGGAGGGCACAATGGTGTTGAATGCTGAGCTGTAGTCTACAAACAGCACATGTGACACAATGTGACACACTGTCAGTTTGTAAACACACACACACACACACACACACACACACCTTCAGGGCCGGCCCTGACCAATTTGCTGCCCTAGGCAAGATTTTACTTGGTGCCCCTTGTATCAAGGTTTAGCACTACATGTTATCAGTCTCAGTTGTGGAAACACTGGTACTGTTTTATTTTTGTAATGCATTGATGTTTTGTTATTTGTTTTATTGTTGTTTTATATGATGTCCAGTCCATTCTACCCCATCATTATGTTCATGACATTATTATTATTAAAAAACATTTAAAGGCAAAAATAGCAGCTACGCCACATTACAGCCTAAACACAAATAACAAGAGTGCATCAGCATTCATGCACAAACTATTGAGAACTAGCAAAAGTGTTTGTTTTCCAGTAGATGGCAGCAAACTTCCACTAATATGCACATTCATGTTTTTCCACCAAATTTAGATATTTAATGTGAAATTTACATAAAATGTTGTTATTTTAAATAAACCTGTATATAAATATCATTACTAATTTTGGCAAATACATTTTAAAATGTCCATATGTCCCCTTAAAACTGCACAACTCTAGAGTAAAAACATTAGGCTATTAAAAAAGTGATTTTTATTTTTATAAAACCACACTGTCTGTGGCCTCTGGAGAACCCAGAGCGGCTGCTTGCATATATAAAACTGGAATTAATTAGCGAACATTAGTATTTTTATTTTACTACTATGCATTTAGATAAACTGTTCATTCATTAGCCTACCTCTGTCTTTACACTGCAGAAAATGCTCTTCTTATTTAGTTTTTTCAAGTCCAAATATAAAAAAATTCTTAAATCAAGATGTATTTACTAGTAAAATTACATTATTTTTCCTTCAAATCCAAATGAAGTGAGTTTTTGCTTAAAACTAGCACAATTATCTGCCAAATGGGGTGAGAAGAATTATCTTATTTCTGTTTGGGATAGAAACAATAAACAAGTTTTGTCAGAAACAAAATTATTTTTCTCACCCCATTGGCAGATAATTTAGCCTGTTTTAAGACAAAATATAATTTTACTTATCTAGTAAATGCATCTTGATTTAAGAATTTTTTTTGATATTTAGACTAGAAACAAGAAAAAAAAATAACTTTTTTGCAGCGCATCCCTTATCTTCCCTGCATCAGAGGCTTCTGTCTTTTTTGACACTACAATTCGGCAATCCGTCATAAATGATCAGGCAACTTTAACCGTGTCTACACCAGGCGCGAGTGGCCAAGCACCCTAAAAAATTAAAGCAATCCTGTCTACGTGAGAGGCGACGCGACACGACAAACTCCCAACGTTAAACTGATCGTGCGTTATATTTCTGACGCACTTCAAGCTCAGCGGGGGAGATTGATGAGGCGGACCGGGAAGATGCGGGGACTTAGTTAAGTTTTTTTGCGCTTTATTTGGTAATATTTCAAATTAATATGAATAAAATAGTATCAGTAATACATTTTGGCGCCCCTATAGATGAGTGGCACCCCTAGCATTTGCCTATTCCGCCTATGCCACGGGCCGGCCCTGGTCATCTTTACAGTAAAGCACTTTCAATGAAAGTCTATGGGGCAAGACATTCCAACATTCTGGAAATGTGCAGCCTATATTTTTGATAAAATTATCTTATTAACTGTTATTAATCGGTAAAGTAGTCCTTTTAGTGGTATTACTTCTCTAAGCAGACTTTTTGCTTTACAGACAGGGCCGGCCTGTGGCATAGGCGGAATAGGCAAATGTTAGGGGCCGACGCCCATCCATGGCCTAAATAAATTTTTTACTAATACTATTTAAATACTATTAATTCAAAATATTACAAAAAAATGGAAAAACTCCACTAAAATATAGGCTATATAGACATTGCTTAGTCGTTCGACTCACCCCAGTCCGACACATCAATCCTCCCATGCCCAACCCGCACACACTAACACACTACCTGCGTTTCACTGACTGTGACGAAAAGCCAAATTTACATGATTGACATGATAAACTAGAATTATACCCGAGATAGATATCATACAAATAGCATAGCCATAGCAAACAAAAGTAAAAAAAAAACAAAGTCCTCTGGTGCCCATGGAAGAAAACGAATAATTATATGCCAGCAGCCATATCACTCTATAGCCCAAGACTGGTTTCCCACTGAAGCTAAGCTTCAGGAGGATGGGAGACCTCCTGGGAAAACTAAGTTGCTGCTGGTAGAGGTGTTAGTGAGGCCAGCAGGGGGCGCTCACCCTGTGGTCTGTGTGGGTCCTAACACCCCAGTATAGTGATGGGGACACTGTACCGTAACAAGCACCGTCCTTCGGATGAGACGTTAAACAGAGGTCCTGACTTTCTGTGGTCATTAAAAATCCCAAGATGTCCTTTGATAAAGAGTAGGGGTGTAACCCCGGCATTCTGGCCAAATTTGCCCATTGGCCCCAGTCCATCATGGCCTCCTAATCATCCCCATATCCTGATTGGCTCCTCTCCACCAATCAGCTGGTGTGTGGTGAGCGTTCTGGCGCAATATGGTAATATGTAACAAATTATAAATTATTATTTATTTATAAGAGAAGAGGAAGAAAAACGTGATTAAGACAGCGGTAATGGGATGTCATGAATAAACAGTTAATAAATAGTATTGTTTGTTCATTTGAAAGCTATCT
Organism: Romanogobio albipinnatus; assembly: GCA_023566225.1. Lineage (NCBI taxonomy): Eukaryota > Metazoa > Chordata > Actinopteri > Cypriniformes > Gobionidae > Romanogobio > Romanogobio albipinnatus. The sequence goes on along the minus strand of CM042248.1, from coordinate 5,120,624 downwards.
ATAATCTAGCCAGAGTTAACGCTAAAATAGCAACATTTTATGTAAAATTCACTTTTTAAAAAGATCTACATTTCTTAGTTATTTATTCGTGGTTATAACATGAAAAATGTGCCATATTTAGTGGAAGATTGCTGCCATGTGCTGGAAAAACGAAAACATTTAAAAATAATTTTGAAAATTAAACCGAATGCCAGAGAAGTGTCCAATGAATACACGTTTGCATGAAAGCTTTAGTTGCTTTGCTATTTGAGTGCAGGCTGTAATATGGCTTAGGTGCTATTTAGATCACCATCATCAGCTTTTTTTGTAATATAATGTAGCACCTAATGGTCTCTCTCTCTCTCCAGTATGTGTATGAACCACTGATCTTTATATAGATCAGTGGTATGAACACAATGATCAGTGGCTGAGGCAGGTAAAATCTTGCCTAGGGCAAATTGGTTGGCCCTGATTATAAAAGTAGCCTACACTACAATAATTCCTGCGGGTGTTTTCCCCCCTCTCTCCATGTAAACATGTTCTTGTTGTGTCATGGGGAAGTTAGCAGGTTTCTGGCTTAAGGATGACAGGAAAAATATTGGATGTAAGATTAGTAAACTATTCTGTCACTGTATAGGTTTTGAGTATGAATATGTGTTATGTTCCTCAGCACAGTTTATTGTTGAACAGGGTAAATCTCAGGTCCATGAAATCCAACTGAGAACCACAGAATTCTGGATTCTATAGAATAAAGTTGAAATTTAGAAATTATTGCCTCAAAACACTTTTCGCTGATATACAATATTTATTAATAATACAGCCCAAACGTTTAGAAAACAATTCTGTTGATTTGCAAAAATTAAGGCCTACCTAATTTGATGGTGTGGAGTAAAAAAAAAAAATAATAATAATAATAATACTTTTTTCTTCACAAAATATGAACAAAGATATTTCAAATAATATTATGATACACTGTCATTGATACACAAATGATACACTATATTGCCAAATGTTTTTGGGATGCCTGTCTTTACATGCCTGTCTGCACATGAACTTGAATGACATCCCATTCTTAATCCGTAGGGTTTAATATGGAGTTGGCCCACCCTTTGCAGCTCTAACAGCTTCAACTCTTCTGGTTTTCCACAAGGTTTAGGAGTGTGTTTATGGGAATTTTTGACCATTCTTCCAGAAGCGCATTTCTGAGGTCAGGCACTGATGTTGGACGAGAAGACCTGGCTCTCAGTCTCCGCTCTAATTCATCCCAAAGGTGTTCTATCGGGTTGAGGTCAGGACTCAAACTCGCTCATCCATGTCTTTATGGATCTTGCTTTGTGCACTGGTGCGCAGTCATGTTGGAGCAGGAAGGGGCCATCCCCAAACTGATCCCACAAAGTTGGGAGCATGAAATTGTCCAAAATGTCTTGGTATGCTGAAGCATTAAGAGTTCCTTTCACTGGAACTAAGGGGACAAGCCCAACCCCTGAAAAACAACCCCACACCATAATCCCCCTCCACCAAACTTTACACTTGGCACAATGTAGTCAGGCAAGTACCGTTCTCCTGGTAACTCGTCCATGGGATTTCTAGACAGAGAAGCGTGATTGTTCACTCCAGAGAACACGTCTCCACTGCTCTAGAGTCCAGTGGCGGCGTGCTTTACCCCACTGCATCCCATGCTTTGCATTGCTCTAGGTGATGTGAGGCTTGGATGAGCTGCTCGGCCATGGAAACCCATCCCATGAAGCTCTACACACTGTTCTTGAGCTCATCTGAAGGACATGTGAAGTTTGGAGGTCTGTAGCTATTGACTGCAGAAAGTTGGCGACTTCTGCGCAATGTGCACCTCAGCATGCGCTGACCCCGCTCTGTGATTTTACGTGGCCTACCACTTCATGGCTGAGTTGCTGTTGTTCCCAATTGCCTCCACTTTGTTATAATACCACTAACAGTTGAGCGTGGAATATTTAGTAGTGAGGAAATTTCACGAATGGACTTGTTGCACAGGTGGCAACCGATCACGGTACCACGCTTGAGTTCACTGAGCTCCTGAGAGAGACCCATTCTTTCACAAATGTGTGTAGAAGCGTCTGCATGCCTAGTGCTTGAGATTATACACCTGTGGCCATGCAAGTGATGGGAACACCTGATTCATTGATTTGGAGGGCCGTCCCAATACTTTTGGCAATATAATGTATATGCATCAGCTACTATGAAAAAAACTGAAATGAAAATGGATAAATTAACTTTTAAATCCTTTTGAATTAAAAACGCCATTTTAATTTTGTATAGTGCTTTTCACAATACATATCGCTTCAAAGCAGCTTTACAGAAAATGCATGTCACAAAATGCACCCCAAAATGCATATAATGTCAAAGAAGTTATTATAACTTAATAATTTTTCACAATCTGTAATTTCCAGACGCTGTGTAGATGAAGTAAAACACCCACAGATGTAGCATTATTTAAAAAAAGTAATGTAATATTCCTTTAAAAAGTAATCAATTGTGTTACTTAAGCCCTGTTTCCACCGGAATTACCTGGAACAATTTGTACCAGGAACTTTTTTCCCCCAGACCTGCTGCTGTCTGCGTTTCCACTGCGGTCTAAAGTACCGTGAAGATTAGGCAAATTAGTCCGGTGATGTAGGACTGTGTGCGGCGCGACTGCTCCTCCCAGTCAGCGACTGGTTATGTATTGGTTTACTAAAGAGGTCATCAACAAAACAGCGGAAAAGAGACGAGCACTGATACTAAAACGTATTCTGAAAGCTCGTAAAGCTAGATTTAAAATAAGACAACGTATGTTATCATCAGCTATTACGGACATTGACCGTGCGATTGCTGAGACGAATGCGCGCCATCGGACAGAAAGAGCGAGACTGATATTTATTGAACGCTGAACGATCCTCGCAATATTTTTAAAAATGCCGGTTGAAATAAAATGCTGCATGAGCTCAACCAATCAGCATGTTCAGCGCCCAAGTCCAACCCCCGAAAGTTCCCGAACTTTGAAAAAGTACCACCTCGGGAGCAGGTCCGCTCGGAGGGGGAAATATTTACCCGGAACTTCATTTAGGCCCTGGTTCCTGCAGTCGAAACACACATACCCCTTTTCCACCAAGACAGTGCTAGAGCTAGATCGGAGCCAGAGCTAGTCCCAGTTCATAGTTGGTTCAACTGAGGAGCCTTCTAAGAACCGTTTGCGTTTCCACAGGCTAGTAGAGCCACAACAGAGCCAGGTCTTACGTCACTGTATACGTCTCATCTTTCTCAGCAACGCTAGCGGGAAACACACACACACCAGGCTTGTTTGAGATGCATCGGCGCTGCGCAGACCGATCCACGTATAATATTTTAAAAAACGCACGAGTGAATCAAAAGCATAAGGAGTCGTGTGCTCTCGCTGGACTCGTTATCACACGGCGATCGGTCTCTGAACAGCACCGCTGCCAACAAGCCTTCCATCAACACTGCAAACGTTGCGTTACTATTGATTCACACGGCTTTACGATCCTACATCGGCATCAAAACACAACGAAATCACAACGCATTCATGCAGTTCGCCGTAATTTGTATAGACGGAGATTACAACCGAGCAGCAGCTGTTAGCTCCATTAGCTGCTGTTTCAACAATGGCGGATCTCAAGTCTGTGTTCGTCTTGTTGACCCCGCCCCCAGCGCCTGACGTAATCGGTTCTTACTTCTAGCCCAGCAATGTTTTGATGCTACTTAAGAACCACTTTTCCTGGCTCGGAGCTGGGGCTTTGGGTGTGGAAACACAAAGAACCGATTTGAAACTAGGCTCTGGCTCCGAACTAGCTCTGGCTCTGCTTTGGTGGAAAAGGGGTAACAGAGTACCACCCCAGAGTCCCCAGATCCTGCGGTGGAAATGCGGCTTTAGTTCCTATTCAGTCGGTTACCTCTGATGGCACGTCAGGAAGACCGACGAATAGGAATCCTTTTCGTCAGTCTTCCCGACGTGGCGGGTTACATACGTAACCGAGACGTTACTTTTTATAGAAAGTAATGCGTTACATTTTGTAACTTTTTGTCACTTGGGCTGGGCTTGCTTGTTTCATTTTTAATAAATGTCAAAAAATGGGAAACTTGCGTTACTTCTATTGAGAAAGTAACTCAGATATTGTGTTGTAAATGTAAAAATAATGTGTTACTTTACTAGTTATTTGAATAAAAGTAATCGGATTACTCATACATGTGAAAATCGGCTGAGAATTGAACATATAATTGTAAATTGGATCAGAGGAAGATAGGAATTGTCTGTGGCAGTTTTTCTGGTGTTTAAGGGATGACTTTTTCACCTTACAAATGGTTGTCGAAAGCAAAAATACTATGAAATGCTCATCAGGATGGACTATTTTTGGAATCAGCCCCCCAATTTAGGTTTTTGTCATTTTATTCAGCAAATATGATGCTGGGTGATGTAATAGGCCTATATATTTTCATACAGATATATTAATCTGTCTTTACATTGTCCTTGCAGCTTTCCCCCGCCCTGTGTTTGCTCTTCTAAATGACAATGTGTCAGCTGAATGGTTCATAATCGTCCATTAATTATTCAAACTGGGTCATGTGAATAATTGAACAATGCAGCTACCGTTTAAAGACAATCAAGCATATTGGAAAAACAGCATTTGGAGTGAAAAGTGACACTAGTAAGACTTATAATGTGTGTTTATTGTTGGTGGTACAGTATTTAAGTGCATATATGTCTTAACAGAACAAGGTGGGTGATGAGATGCTATCTGAAAAAATTTGTCCTGGTCGGAGCTGGTCTTTTCATCTTGACCAGCTTCTACATCTACATGCAGAGAGCAGAATCAGGACACTTCAAGGTGACAGAGGTAAGAGAGCTTTAAGTTTGTGCTAATAGAATGATTAATAAAATACAAATGCTGTGTGTCAATTCGCCTACTTATACCACGCCCTTTTTTTTAATAGAGTACTATCGCTATTCATACAATTGTTTTGCTCTCTGTCGCATCCTGTCACTGTAAAGTGGCCTGTCAGTCATCTTGTCACAGTTAAAATCCTCCACATTTCATCTAATTTCCTACTGTATCGCAAAAAAATGCAGTAGCACGTTGAGATGCATAATGATGCATTTACAAGTTAACGGCCAAACGGATCTTTATAAAAGTCCACGACTACGCACTATGTTCTTAAAGGGGGCAAGCTGAGACAGAGCCCAAGGTGTGAACAGGCTGGAATGCTGCGGTAGATGTGAAGCGAACACTTTCAAGGCCAAGACAGGTAGTAAAGACCGATGAACGAAGGTCTTACGGGTTTGGAACGACACGAGGGTGAGGAATTAATGACAGAATTTTCATTTTGATGTGAACTGTCCCTTTAACAAGGACTAAACAAGAGGGTGTTGTAATTGGAAACGAGGAGGAGGACGAGAGGTGTACATGCCAACACAAACAAAGACAGACCCATGTGCTCAACCACAAAACAAAGAAGCAGTGAACCATGACAAGGAAGACAGAACTGTCAGAGGAGAACCCTGATAATCCATGTATTTAAAGGGATAGTTCACCAAAAAAAAGAAATTACCCAAAGATTTACTCACCCTCAATATATATATATATAATGTCCTGGCTCTTCCAAGCTTTATAATGGCAGTGAATGAAGGATTTGATGTGTCCATCCATCATAAAAGTAATCCACACGGCTCCATCCGGGGGGTTAATAAATAATTAATAATAATAATTATAATTTATTACATTTATATAGCGCTTTTCAAGGTACTCAAAGCGCTTTACATAGAGGGGGGGAATCTCCTCAACCACCACCAATGTGCAGCATCCACCTGGATGATGCGACGGCAGCCATTTTGCGCCAGTACACCCACCACACACCAGCTGATTGGTGGAGAGGAGACTGAGGGATGATGCCAATCTATGGGGATGATTAGGAAGCCATGATGGACAGGGGCCGATGGGCAAATTTGGCCAGGGGTTACACCCCTACTCTTTATCGATGGGCATCCTGGGATTTTTAATGACCACAGAGAGTCAGGACCTCGGTTTAACGTCTCATCCGAAGGACGGAATAAAGGCCTTCTGAAGTGAAGCAAATCCTCCAGTCACTGCTATTATAATGCTTGGAAGAGCCAGGACATTATTTAATACTCAGATTGTATTCGTCTGAAAGAAGAAAAAGATGGCTTGAGGGAGAATAAATCATGGGGTAATTTTAATTTTGGATCGACCTATCCCTTTAAAGCTACACTGTGTGATATTTTCCCCCATCTAGTGGTGAAAGGGTATATGACCATCCAGTAAATATTAGTTTCTGTTCCTCCCAATTCCGTTTTCGTTTTAACTCCTACGGTGGCCGATTTAGTCCAAAATTAACATGGCTTCCAGTTCAATCCAGCAATCCCCCTCTTCACATTCGACACGGTGCTAAAAACGCGTGTTAAAACGCGAAAGGCGAAGCTTGAATTTACGGGTATGTCCCTCTTTGGCTAATGTACTTTCAAGATGGAGGGGCAACATGGCGACCCCCATTCGAACCCCTTACCCGTATGTATTTTCAATGGCATATTATAAACTTACGAGAATACTTTATTACTTGAAAGAAGTAAATATACATTAATGAGCACATATATTTTTGAAAGAACTAAGTGTTTTTAGCTAAGAATAAACTAAAAAAGTTACACAGTGTAGCTTTAAAGAGCACTTTTTGGAAGTTTCAGTGTGAACACGCTCACACTATTTATGCTACAAAACGGCATAGAATATAGAACAGGTGATTTTGGACACACTTTGTTACACCACAAGTTGAGCTTGCAGTTCAACTTCCTTCCATTTGCTGGTTAGGTTTGTTTCCTTTACACTTGAGCCAGATCCTCCCTTATGAAACAGTTTATTCTAGTGTTCTATTAGTATGCTTCTTTTAAACTAAAAATAAGAAAGTATACTTTCCGTCTTCTTTTTATATACTTCTCAGAAATATACTTTATATACTTCTTGGAAATATACTTAAAATTGCACTTAAGTATTATCTTATACTGACAGAAAAGTCTGAGTATATTTGGCCTATACTTGTACTCTTTTGCTCGAGATATACTTAAAAGTATAATTAAGTATTCTAAGTATACTTGGCTTGTAATTGTGTTTAATCATTTGATTGAGTAACCTATTAAATATACTTTTTTTAACATAGTTTTACATACAGTCTTATTAAACTTACATTGTTTGATAAAACAGAAATGTGCCTAATTCTGCGTATCTGAATTTTTGTGTAGGCTAGTCCACTGGTAGTGTACATAGGAATTTACTTCAAAACTACTTCACTCTTTCCCCACCATTGACTGAATTTTCCAGTTATCCATGTTTTCACTGCTATACGGTAGTGGGCGCTATGACACATCTTCTAGTAAAGAAACTCTGGATCAAAATACAAGAGAAGAAAAAGCTGAAACAAGCGATAGAAGATTTCTCACGCAAATGTAAAAAAAACGGCATAACGTTACAAAATGAAATGTCGAACCCATGAGGAGGAAATGACTGTGAAGCTTTGGGGTGGTGATGGACTCGATCTACTCCATCTGTGTTTTGCTCATCATTCTGAATCTGGTCAAGACATAGTCTTTGACAAAAATGCAATTTTCTCAACTTTTTTGTTTAAAGGTCCCGTTCTTCATGTTCTTTTGAAGCTTTGATTGTGTTTACAGTGTGCAATATAACATGTGTTCATGTTTCGCGTGTAAAAAAAAACAGTATTTCTAACACAATGTACTCATCTGTACACCGCTGTTTACACTGTCCTAAAAACGGCTGATGACTTCCTTTATTCTATGAAGTCCCTCCTTCAGATATACGTAACGAGTTCTGATTGTGCCAGCGGTTCCTGTGTTGTGATTCGACCGCAGCTTAGTGCACGTGGAAAGGTTACGCCTCTTAACGGGAGATGTATGCGCTCAATGATCTCTACAGCGTCCCTGGGAAAGCCAAACAAAGGTGATTTGACTCCGGGATGAAAATAACAGCGTCTCGACGACATGGCGACAAACACACTCAAACGCAACACTTCCTTTTCTCCACGCGACACGTCCTCTTCTCCACGTGGGACAGCAACAAGACCACGCCCCCTTTTTTGGCGTATTCTTGTGGGCGGAGGTTAGTCTGTTCTACTGTTCTACTGACGTCATTTATGAAGGAAGTACCAGGATGTAGTCCAAGCCGGCCGTTCGCTGTAGGCTTTGAAAGGGAACTTCTGTTAAATAAAATATCTCGCTTGGCATTGAACTTTGAGCTTTATAATTTTACAGGTATTATTTATGCTCTAACAGCAACATTACACACTAACTAAAGTTTGAACAATGGGATCACGAAGAACGGGACCTTTAAAATGTTGCCTTTCTTTATGAAACTTACCTAGTCTAGAAATCTAGACGCACCCTAGCGGCAGCAAATCTAATTTGCAGCCAGGATCGTCTAGCAACTCTCCTTTGGCTTGCGAGCTGGAAAAACCAAACTCTGGTCAGGCCAATCACAGCGTGTATAGAGTCGGTGGGCGGGCTTAACATAATGACGGCAGAGTTGCGGTGGTTCCGTGTGTTACTTCTAAACAAAGAAGCTGGCGAACAGCGGCCTTTCGAAACGCCTTTGACCGCGACTCTGGAAGACTTGGAGTTGAGTTTTCTTTGAGAAAAGAACAAAGAACAGCACTGAAGTCATTCTCAAGAAAGGAAGATGTGTTCGGAGTTTCGCCGACCGGATACAGCAAAAGTTTAATCTATCAACTAGCTCCGCTTCACCTTCTTCGCTGCTCTGGTTGGTTGTAGCGCTATCCTATTGCGTGCAGAGGGAATCTGAAAGACAACCGTTTATCCCGCCCCTCGGATTGAGCCCTGCCAATGGTGTGTTCCCAGACACAACCTCTTGATGTGGGTCTGGCTTGTCAGGCTAAAACTTACCCACATTTAAGTGCTGATAAAAAAGGATGCATGAAGTTATAATAAAATGTTTTTAACATATAATATATATGAAACAATATAATGTTATGTTCACTTAAAGAAAGCTTACAAGTATACTTGCTGTATAAACTACTAAACTAAAAACTGTACTACTTATATTAAAATAGTAAACTACCAGTATACTTATAAGTTCACTTGTAGTACAGATGCAGTACAAATGAGAAACATAGTGTACTTAACGTTCCCTACTGTTACTCTTATAGTACACTTAAAAGTATACTTTTATATACTAAAAGTGGGCCAATTTAGTCCCAAGCAGTATTGAAATAGTACACACTGATATAAGTATACCTACATAAAGTAATGTTTAAGTATATTTTAAGTATACTTTATTATATACTTTATAAAATGAACTTGAAGTATACTTCTTTTTCGTAAGGGTTCTCTTGAGGCATCTCTCACAACACAATGTTTGCTAGGTGATATATATTTGAAAGCATTATGATATGCTGAATGCTGAAGGGCAGTTTAACAACTCAATTTCAAACTGGAATCAAGCATGTTGTGAAGACTGTAACTGTGACCCCCAAAAACTATATGGAAACTTTGACACAGTTCATTGTATGAATTCAATAACAAAAAAAAAACAAGAAACATTTCATTAAAAAATAAGAAGCACAACCACACTTGAAACAAAAAAGTTTGTTAGATTTTAAATGCTAATGAACAGATAGCAAAACTGTATTGAAGTATCGAGAGAAAATCTTTTTGTGACTTGTATGTTACTTGCAAAAAGGTTTCATTTGTAAGCCCGGCTAATTCTGAATGAGAAAAAGGCCTTTTACCCTCACAATGGTATGGATTTAAAGGTCCCGTTCTTCGTGATCCCACTGTTCAAACTTTAGTTAGTGTGTAATGTTGCTGTTAGAGCATAAATAATACCTGTAAAATTATAAAGCTCAAAGTTCAATGCCAAGCGAGATATTTTATTTAACAGAAGTTCCCTTTCAAAGCCTACAGCGAACGGCCGGCTTGGACTACATCCTGGTACTTCCTTCATAAATGACGTCAGTAGAACAGACTAACCTCCGCCCACAAGAAAACGCCAAAAAGGGGGTGTGGTCTTGTTGCTGTCCCACGTGGAGAAGAGGACGTGTCGCGTGGAGAAAAGGAAGTGTTGCGTTTGAGTGTGTTTGTCGCCATGTCGTCGAGACGCTGTTATTTTCATCCCGGAGTCAAATCACCTTTGTTTGGCTTTCCCAGGGACGCTGTAGAGATCATTAAGCGCATACATCTCCCGTTAAGAGGCGTGACCTTTCCACGTGCGCTAAGCTGCTGTCCAATCACAACACAGGAACCGCTGGCACAATCAGAACTCGTTACGTATTTCTGAAGGAGGGACTTCATAGAATAAAGGAACTCATCAGCCGTTTTTAGGACAGTGTAAACAGCGGTGTACAGATGAGTACATTGTGTTAAAAATACTGTTTTTTTACACGCGAAACATGAACACATGTTATATTGCACACTGTAAACACAATCAAAGCTTCAAAAAAACACGAAGAACGGGACCTTTAAAAATCTGTTAAATGCTAAAGCTAATACCGGGTGCAAACTACATGATTTTAGCCCTGACTATTCTGTGTGTCTCTTGCGGTGTGAACGGGGCTTAACACTAAACCTCATGTATGATCATGTTCGTATGTGATGTTGATTTAATGTGAGGAATTACACCTGTAATTATTATTATTTATTTACTTTTTGCTACAGGTTTCACAGGCCTGGATGTGGGATAAAGAGACTTGGGTCGAAGATCTCAAGAGCCATTACCTGCGTTTCAATGTTTCCATTAAAGTTCTGGCAGGATACCTCCAGCCGTCCAAGAGTAAGTTTATCTGTTCACAACTAGCGGAGAATTTGCAGGTAGAAGTTTTGTTTAGTTACAACAGATTTATAAGAGAATGTTTGACAATCAGTGAAGGAACTGCAACTGAATTTTACAACACCGGCAAAGATCGTTTACCTTCTTCTACTTCTTCCATCGTGCGTGCAGTTGAGTTCTGTTGACAACTATGCGTCGCTCAACATACGTCACTTACTCCGTTACTCTGATTGGTTGTAGGTCTATCCAATAGAGTGCAGAGGCATTTTCCTTCCTGGTTCGGTTAAAACACGCCCCATAATCCCAGCCCAATACAGCAGATCAGATTCTGACTAGAATCTGAGTATGACGACGTCAGGCTAATGTTTGTCCATTATTTAATACTGATTATCATATTTATATAGAATAATCATCTTTATGCAGTGCATAAGTGCAGCTTGTGGGAGCCATTCACACAAAACATCTGTAATATGTTTAAACTGATGATTAATGTGCATTCGAGCAAGACGGATGTCTTCCTTTGTTGCACCAGTTCTTAAAATAACTTTTTAAGCTCCATTCCAGACACAGCTTGCTTGACTGTTTTTTGAGTGCAAGACTGCATCCTGTGAGAATGTTTTTTAAGCTAGACATGGTTAACACCATGTCCCTTTTGAACATTCTGTTGACTCTAAGTGACTTTGCAACTGCATGTCAGCTAACTCTCATTAGAGTATTAGTAGACTGTCTTTGTAATACCTGCTAACACTTTATTGTGATGCTCCTCCAACAGATATTCTACTGACTATAAGTAACTTTCGATTCTAACCCTAACCCTGCCCGTCTACTAATACTCTACTAAAGAGAGTTATTAGACATGTAGGTGCAACGTTACTAATAGTCAACAGAATGTGTTAAAGGGACCATCAAAATAAAGTGAAACCAAGTTTGTTCTCCAGTAAAAAGGTTGTACTGTATATAAATCAAGCAATTTCTGTGAGAATACATCTTGAAATACCACTACCATTCAAACTAACTTCTAACGGCAGCATTTTGGATAATTTTCAAAAACATTTCTTGGCCCTCAAAATATTTTTTTGTATGAATATCTGACTAAAACGCATCTTAATACCAGGTGTAAACAGGGCCATTTATGATAATTTACATGTGCATAAGCAATGCTTCTATCGCTTGTTTCTTCTTCACCTGTGTTTTAATACGGAGATTCAGTACTCTTTCAGAAGATGCGTGGGTATGTTGAACAGTCAATATATCAAAAGAAATAATGTTTAATTATGTTTTATGTTTAATTAAAAAAGCTAAATTGTGAACAAAAAGCTGAGAAAATAAAGGTTTTGTCAAAGATTTTGTCTGGATCTGATTGAGAACGATGATCAAAACATAGATTGAGATTGAGTCCATCAACACCCCCAAAGCTTCACAGTCCTATAGCTCGGTTGACATTTCATTCAGTAACATTGGGCAGTTTTGATTTATATGTGGTTTAATGTTTTGCCCTGTTTACACCTGGTATTAAGATGTGTTTTGGTCGATTGGATCACAAGTGGAAGACGCTTAAAGGTGTAGACAGGATCTAAAGCGTTTTGAGCTTGTCCGCTTTCGACCGGTTCCAGAGGTAGTCGGAAACGTATTCGTCAGGATTGCTTTCTCAGTGTAAACGCTCATGTGAACGAATGTGTTCAAACAGCCACAAAAGAAAACAGCCACACCTAGTCTCAGTCTACTGACCTAATGCGTAAACATTATGCGATGTGGCTTGCCAGATGGGATTTAAACTTTTAAAGTTTGGTTTGATGAGGACAAACGTACCAAGCACAATGTTCTCTCACTATTCCTGATTTCTAACACACACTGCATTCGGCGTGATCTTGCGGCTGTCAGAGCAGAAACGAAAGCTGACGTCTCTGGTTGTGTTTATATGTAAATCACGTGAGCTTATTTTGTCCATTAATTCGAAAGATATGAAAAAGCCCATAACTGTACCCGCCCATAGACCCTCCACTCAAAGAAATCAGGACAGAAGTGGTTGAAAGTGGACAAAAGAGACAGATTAAAACACCAGGAGTAAATGGGAATGTGTCTCCATCATCTACTTGTGATCTGATCGAAAACACATCTTAATACCAGGTGTAAACAGGGCCATTGATGATCGTGTTCGTTTACATGTGAATAAGCAATGCTTCTATCGCTTGTTTCTTCTTCGCCTGTGTTTTAAAGGTCCCGTTCTTCGTGTGTTTTTGAAGCTTTGATTGTGTTTACAGTGTGCAATATAACACGTGTTCATGTTTCGCTTGTAAAAAAAAACAGTATTTTTAACACAATGTACTCATCTGTACACCGCTGTTTTCACTGTCCTAAAAACGGCTGATGAGTTCCTTTATTCTATGAAGTCCCTCCTTCAGAAATACGTAACGAGTTCTGATTGTGCCAGCGGTTCCCGTGTTGTGATTGGACAGCAGCTTAGCGCACGTGGAAAGGTCACGTCTCTTAACGGGAGATGTATGCGCTCAATGATCTCTACAGCGTCCCTGGGAAAGCCAAACAAAGGTGATTTGACTCCGGGATGAAAATAACAGCGTCTCGACGACATGGCGACAAACACACTCAAACGCAACACTTTTCTCCACGCGACACGTCCTCTTCTCCACGTGGGACAGCAACAAGACCACGCCCCCTTTTTCCGCGTATTCTTGTGGGCGGAGGTTAGTCTGTTCTACTGTTCTACTGACGTCATTTATGAAGGAAGTACCAGGATGTAGTCCAAGCCGGCCGTTCGCTGTAGGCTTTGAAAGGGAACTTCTGTTAAATAAAATATCTCGCTTGGCATTGAACTTTGAGCTTTATAATTTTACAGGTATTATTTATGCTCTAACAGCAACATTACACACTAACTAAAGTTTGAACAGTGGGATCACGAAGAACGGGACCTTTAATACGGAAATTCAGTACTCTTTCAGAAGATGCGTAATAGCGCCCCCTACTTATAACGGTGAAAACATAGATTGCTGGAAAATTCCGTCAATGGCGGGGAAAGATTTAAGAATTTGTGAACTTAATGAATCCCAGTAACTAACTTTGTAGTCACATCCCTGTGGTTTCATCCTTTTTCAGAGTACCTTACGGTGGGCCTCTCGTCTGTGAAGAGGAAAAAGGGCAGTTATCTTCAGGACACTCTTCAGTCAATCTTCACCAAGTCCTCAGAGGAAGAGCTGGATCAAATGGTGGTGGTCGTCCTTCTCGCTGACTTTGATGTGAGCTGGATCCGTGAGACCTTACAGAGAATTACAGACGAATTCTCCCTGCAGCTGTCGAAGGGTCAACTGCTGGTTATCAACGTCAACGAAGATAACTATCCTCCCCTTACAGGACTGAAGAGAAACTTCAATGACGCTCCCGAACGCGTGTCCTTCCGTTCGAAGCAAAACGTGGACTACTCCTATTTGCTCCATTTTAGCAGTAACCTCTCCCAATACTATATCATGCTGGAGGATGACGTGAGCTGTTCGAAGAACTTTCTCTCAAGTATGTATAAGCACATCCGTTCGATGACCAACTCGAAATGGGTCACACTGGAATTCTCCAAGTTGGGCTACATTGGCAAACTCTACCAATCCAAAGATCTGCCCATTCTGGCCCGTTTCATTTATAATTTCTACCAAGAGATGCCCTGCGACTTCCTGCTGTCACATTTTCACAAATTGTTGATGCAGGATAAAGTCATTCGCTTCCGCCCATCTCTGTTTCAGCACATGGGCACTTACTCGTCATTTAGGGCGAATTACAATCACCTAAAGGATGAGGACTTTTCAGACGAAGTCGCTGATAACCCTCGAGCAACCATTCGCACAAACATTGAGAATTTTCAGACCAATATAGCCGAAAAGGCTTACAGCCAAGATTTAGACTATTTCTGGGGTGTGTCCCCTATTGACTCAGAAAAATACTTTTCAGTGGTCTTTCATGAACCGGTTCTCATCTCCCGTGTCCTAATACGAACAGGATTAGATGGAAAAGATGAATTGGTCTCTGCTGATGTGGAACTTGGAAAAACTCTGGTGAAAACGGAGTCGGTGCTGGATTGCTCGGGATTTCACACACTGGGCTCTCTTCATAGCGGGCAGTTTAATGAACCAGATGTCCAGAAACTTGTGCCGGCAGCCGTGGCATGTTTACGACTTCGAGTCACAGCGTCTCAACCTAGCTGGGTTATCATAAACAAGATCCAGGTCTGGACCGTTAAAGCTGACAAAACTATGAGAAATATTTCAAAAGCGGCGCTGCAGTAGAAATGAATTTCTTTTCATCGCTGACGTAGATCTGAATCTTTAAAATAGACTGTCTGCCTGTGAGGATCAGGGTTATTATTATAACTGAAACTCAAACAAAAAAATAGGTTTTATTTCAGTTAGTTGCCAACATATCTCATTGTTTTTAGTAACTTGATTTACTAAAAAAAGTCAAACTAAACAAAATTACTAAAACTAACTTAAATTAAAATGAAATTGGAAAATATAAACATAAAATATATTAGTAAAAACTATAATAATTGTCTTTATACACCATAAAACAATTGTATTTAAAGTAAAAATATTGAGAAGCAAAAGAATTGAACAGGATATTCAAAATTTGAGAAAATATATGTTGAATTAAGTTTATTTTTCTTATCCCGACCCATTGTATTTACTATTAACTAATTACTATTTTGTTGTTGTTTTAAATTAATATTAACTTTTAAATAACCAAGTTCCATTTGTTTTAATGAACTTAGTTTGAACTTTTCTTAAAACAAATGAAAAAACTTTTGATAACTTTTTGCAAGGTTTCCCAATATAATATACATTTATTTTCATGCAAATAAGGTTAATGTAACTGGAGTTACAATTTTTGTTTTTGTTTTAAATAAATACATTTGAATTCAGACAAAATAAGAGTTTAGCCTCTGTTCAATCTGCTGCCTTACGTATAATGGGCTTGGACCCCTAAAAAGTACGAGGTTACAACATGTGCCAAAAAACCCTCCTCAATTAATATCAATAAATATCAAAATATGAAGTTTCATGTCAGAGACATGGCCTGTAGTTTAGTGGTGAAAGAGGATGCCAAGAGGTAAAGAACATTTTACAGTCAAAATATTTACCTTTACAAACCTTAATTTTAAAAAAGTGAATGTTTGTTAGGAATATACCGCCCCCTAGGTGTAATGACCTTGAAATACATTTTGAAGTACTAGTTTCATGGTGGGAAGTGCAGGTACTAGTTTACATTCAATACACAAGCATACACATACATGTTGTATTTCCATGTTTCATGGGGACTTCCCATAGACAAAATTATTTTATATTGTACAAACTGTATATTCTGTCCCTTAACCCAAACCCTACCCCTAAACCCATCACACAAAACAAAACATTTTAAGTTGTTTTCCTCATGAGGACCAAATCAATGTCCTCACAATTTAATTTAACTGAACTTTTGTTCAGTATTCTTTGAAAAAAACGACATTTTACTAAACTAAACCATAAACAGACGGTACTAATGCTCGCTGACTGCAGTATGTTCTCTCCGTCTCAGGGATAATAGTAAGAAAGAGCATCTGTGTGCATATGTAAAAACTATAATATGTGAGATGGTGGTCCAGTGGGTTAAACCATGGAACTGATATGCAGAAGGTTGCTGGTTCGATCCCAGCGGTCACCACCAGTGTGTCCTTGAGCAAGGCCCTTTACTCTATGTTGCTCCAGGGGGATTGTCCCTGTAATGTGGGTACTGTAAGTCGCTTTGGATAAAAGCGCCTGCCAAATGCATAAATGTAAATATGTAATAGTTCTGCGGTAACAAGAGATAACAATTGCATCAGAAACCGATCTGTTTTTGCTCTATGAATATGTGTGTTCTTTTATATTTCGACTCTTCTATATGAAAGCCAAATAAAAACGTTTCATGTTTCTTGTGACTCACATAATGCGGTACTTTCAACTCAAATCAATATTTCATGCCCATTTAAGTGCTCATTATTAGTATAAGTGGCTGTAGAGGCAGGATCATTTACAGTCTGTTGGTTATAATTGCAACAACAAAAAACCTTTAGGATGGTACTCTGCATTGCATTATGGGTCTTATTTGAAATAATGACCTGCTAACTGTATGTGTGGGTGGTCTTTCATTGGACATTTTATATACTGTTATTTAGGGAGTCCAAAGATCAGGATCCAATAGTGAAAACACATCCATTTTGCATTTTTATCATTTAAATATTTGATATTGCAGGACATTTGATATGCAATATTTTTTTATCACAGTGTTCTCTGCCTTTTATGTAGATACAGTGTATATTATACACTATAGGTTTTGTTTTATTTATTACAAAATATTGTGTTACACTTTATTTGAAGGTGTCATTGTTTCAGTGTAATTATACATTTAAGTACTGAGTAATATACTACATGTACTTACTTTAGGGTTATGGTACGATTAGGGTTTGTTTGCATGTAATTATGCATAATTTACTGTTATTACTATGTTAAGTACATCTAACATATGTAACAAAGCACACTGTAAAATAAAGTGTTACCAAATAATGTAATAGTAATTTTAATTTAAAGTGTGAACATAATGTTCAAATTATGATTATACATTATAATGGAAAATACACTTTGCGTAATCTTCAAAACAAGGCTCAATGAGTGCCTTCGCTGAGTATGTGAAGTGGGTGCTGGTGGTGCAGTATGACTGTTTACCATCTGCCTCGCACATGAGCACAATGCCAGCCACACTCCGGACCCAAAGCCCAGCCAGCCTAAAGCCACACCCTCAGCGGATTAAAAGCCCGAGCCCACCGCCATGAAAACAGTCCAGTCCCAAGTCGTCTCAGTCTCTGCTGGTTCAGCCCAGTTCCAAGTCATCTTCATCATCGTTGGATAAGCCCAGTTCTAAGTCATCTTTGTCACCGCTGGATAAAACTATGATTATAAATTTTGATAGAAAATATGTTTTGTATATTCTTCAAACCAGCCTCAACTAGCGGTCGAAGGCACATCTGCCAGTGGTTGGTCCTCAAGGGACCTTCAACGAGTATGTGATTCCAGGTTCTAAGTCGTCTTCATCATTACAGGTTAAAGGATTAGTTCACTTTAGAATGAAAATAACCCCATGATTTACCCTCAAGCCACCCTAGGTTCACCCTGTGAACATAATCTGAGTTATATTAATAAATATCCTGATGTTTCCAAGCTTTATAATGGCAGTGAACGGGGCTCACGAGATTAAAAAAGTGCATTCATCCATTATAAAAGTACTGCACATGGCTCCAAGGGGTTAATAAAGACCTTGTACGTGAATCAATGGGTTTTTGTAAGAAAAATATTTAAAACGTTATAAAGTGAAATATCTAGCTAAAGCCGCCAGACCGCCTTCAGTTATTCAACTCACAAAGAAAGTGTAACGCCTCAGTTCAAAACGTTTACACCACACCCAACGTCAAATGTCGTATTTTGTTCATAAAGTTTTAAATATGGATATTTTTCGTACAAGAACCCATAGATTAATTTATTCCGTCTTTGTCGCCATTGATTCAAACTAGCACCGAGTTTCCTTCATCAGCATTGGCTCTGCCCAGCTCTAGTCTCCTTCATCGCGGATGGTTCCTCCTAGCCTCCCTCTCCCTCTTCCTTTGCCAAAGCCATCCAGTTTCTCGCCCTCGTCTCTGAGGCCTCCATTCAGCCACTCGGCTCCTCCAGTGGATCCGCTGTGCTGCTTGGATTCCGCCTTGGGCTTTCAGTCATCAGCTCCACTTTGGTGCACGGATCCCTCAGCTCTACCTCAAGCCTCAGAGCCCCAGACTCCACCTCGGCCCTCCAACCCATCGGCTTCATCTTGGCTCCTTCGGCTCCAACATGATCTGTCATCGCTCAGGCTCCACCTAACTCCCTCATCCTTCTGGCTTCACCTTGGTCAATAGTCACTCTGGCTCTACCTCTGCCTCGGACTTCCAAGTCATCAACTGCACCGCCCTCAACCCTCCACCCTCCACCCTCCACCCCTCTGGCTCTGCCGGCAGGGGCGCAGCACAAGATCCCGGACCCTATGCATAGGCAGTTCTGATGGGCTCCCATGTTCCATGTTAAACATTATTTTATATATATATTGTGACGAGTCCACCCAGAGGAATCAGCGTCGCCCTGGCAACAACACACCTGCACATCATCACCATGGGCTGATCGGTCACAGCTGCACCCCATCAGCTCAGAGACATATAAGCGGCTACGGATGAGCAGACAGACAGACTCTGGTCTCGAGCTGAATGTACTGCTGGACTAACCTCTCTCTTTGTTCTCCTAGAAAGCAGCGAGTGACCGACAGCCCACTTCACTGGAGCACGTTTGGGACACCCACTTTCACCAGGATCGAGCACCACACGGGACGAGGATTCACCAGCCATCACACACCGGCTCACTAACTGTTTTCACCGTTATCACGAGCACTGTCATTAAAATCCACCCTCCGGGGCCTTTTCACTCAAGCTGCCTTGTCGTGTGATTCCTCACCCCGTGACATTGGTGGAGAATGCGGGCAGAAGCGCGAGGAATCACCGACAAGTTCACCGCACCCAAATCCTAATCTTCTCTGTTTGTTTTGTTTCTGCACGCCAGGACCCGGAAGTAGCGCGCTCGCTCCCCGAAGATGGAGGAAGTGTTGCAGCGCCTCACGGAGGTGAGCATCCGCCAGCAACAAATCGCGGAACATCTCGCCACCCGCCAGGGCAGGACGGAAGATGAACTTACCGCCATCCGTCTTGCCGCCGCCCAGCGCATTCCGCTACCTGATCCGCGTGCCCAAGCCACCCGCCTGCTGCCGAAGATGACGGCGGATGATGACGTGGAGGCTTTCCTGCAGGTCTTTGAAACGACTGCGCAAAGTGAGGAGTGGCCAGAGGGCGATTGGGCACGCGCGCTGGCACCACTACTCACTGGAGAAGCCCAGCGGGCTTATTTTTCACTTCCCCGTGCGATCGCTGAGGATTATGGCGAAGTCAAGCGTGAAATCCTAGCGAGGTTGGGACTCTCATCCATCTGTGCCGCCCAGCAGTTTCATGAATGGGAATTCAAGCCCCGGGTGCCAGCACGTGCCCAAGCCGCCGAACTCAAGCGCATCGCTCACCATTGGCTGATGGAAGGAAGTCCCACGGCGGCTCAGGTAGCGGAACGGGTGGTGGTCGATCGCCTCCTCCGTGCTCTTCCCCGTTCCATCCGGCAGGCGGTCGGTATGAGAAACCCATCCAACACCGCGGAACTCGTGGAGGCGATCGAGCTGGCGGATGCCATCCACCACCGTGAGGCAGGGGAGCGAGTGTTGCCGTTCCCCCGGAGGGTGGTCCAGGAGCGACGGCCGCTCGAAGGCGCCCCGCGACCAGTAGGCAGGCCAACGGTTCCCCCGCCGCGAGACGAGCCCATGCCCAGCACCGAATCCATGCCGCCTCCGCGTGCGTGGCTGGCAGGCTGCATCGTCCACCAGCGGATGCCATCGGGAGCCCCGGAAGCAGACGTGGTGATCGACGGGAGACACTTCAGAGCCCTGCTGGACTCCGGCAGTACGGTCACCCTCATCCAGCCAGGGTTGTGTGGGCCCCGAGGAGGCGAGAAGAGCTTCCTCCCCATCACCTGTGTGCACGGAGACACTCGCCAAGTGCCGACCCGTCGAGTCACCATCTCATCGCCCCAAGGCACCTGGCCGGTGGAAGTTGGCGTGGTCGAGGACCTTCCGGTGGCCGTACTGCTGGGTAGAGACTGGCCGGGCTTCAACGCCCTGCTCACAGCCGCCACTCAGCCTGCCAGCCGGGAGGGGAACCGTCGAAGACGGAGACGGCCGCGTGGACCCCGCCGCCGACCAGCCCTTCTAACCTCCGACAGCGGGAGAGATGGTGAGTCCCCCTCCCAATCCACTAATCCATTTCTTGATGTGTATCAGCAGGCTGCCGGAGGGGGCTCGTTCGCCAAGGAACAACGGGAGGACGATCGCCTGAAGCACTGCTGGTCCCAAGTGCGGATCATCGACGGGAAAGACGTCCTCCCACGGCCCCATCCTCTCCCGCATTTTGTCGTTGAGAATGGCCTGCTATACTGTGTCGCACAGCGGAGGGGGGAGGAGAAAAAATTGTTAGTTGTTCCTCGGACCAAGACCGAAACCATCCTGGAGCTGGCCCATTCCCATCCTATGGCAGGTCACCTCGGGGCAGCTAACACCACCCAACGCATCCGCGACCGGTTCCACTGGCCTGGGCTGGAGGCCGAGGTGAAGAGGTTCTGCCAGGCCTGCCCGACCTGCCAAGTCACGTCGCCCAGGACTCCTCCCCCCAGCCCACTCATTCCGCTGCCCATCATCGAGGTGCCCTTCGAGCGGATTGGGATGGACATAGTGGGGCCGTTGCCAAAGTCTGCCCGTGGCCACGAGCACATCCTGGTCATCGTCGATTATGCCACCCGGTACCCCGAAGCGATTCCCCTCCGCAAGGCCACCGCGAAGAACATCGCCCAGGAGCTGTTCCTGCTGGCCAGCCGGGTGGGCATACCAACGGAGATACTGACTGACCAGGGTACTCCGTTCATGTCCCGGCTAATGGCAGATCTCTGCAGGCTGCTGCGGGTGAAGCAGTTGAGGACCACAGTCTACCACCCACAAACGGACG
This sequence comes from Romanogobio albipinnatus, assembly GCA_023566225.1. NCBI lineage: Eukaryota > Metazoa > Chordata > Actinopteri > Cypriniformes > Gobionidae > Romanogobio > Romanogobio albipinnatus. The sequence goes on along the minus strand of CM042248.1, from coordinate 5,099,132 downwards.
GGCTTGTAGAAAGGTTCAACCAGACCCTCAAGCAGATGCTGAGACGTGTGGCGGCGGAGGATAAGCGGGATTGGGACCTCATGATTCCTTATGTGCTCTTCGGGATCCGCGAAGTACCCCAGGCCTCAACTGGCTTCACCCCCTTCGAGCTTCTCTTCGGCCGCCAACCACGAGGGCTCCTGGACATCGCCCGAGAAGCTTGGGAGCAGCAGCCTGCCCCTCATCGCACCCTCATCGAGCACGTCCGCCAGATGAGGGAACGGATCGACCGGGTGATGCCATTAGTCCGGGAACACCTCAGCAAGGCTCAACAAGCGCAGCAACGCCGTTATGACCGGGCAGCCCAACCATGGGAGTTCCAGCCGGGAGACCGCGTCATGGTCCTGGTCCCCAGCTCTGCCTGCAAGTTCCTGGCCACCTGGAAGGGTCCGTATACCGTGATTGAGAAGATTGGGCCAGTCACGTACCGCCTGAGACAGCCGGGACGACGCCAGACAGAGCAACTCTATCACATCAACCTCCTGAAGAAGTGGGTGGGGACCCGGGACCAGGTGGCGGCCCTAAGCATCACCGATCCCGTGGTTGTAGACGTCAACCCCCATCTTTCGGCTGCCCAGAAGGCAGAACTGCAGCACCTGGTCAGTCAGTTCCAGGATGTGTTCTCGACCCAGCCCGGGCAGACCAACGTGGTCCAACATGACGTCAGAACACCGCCAGGAGTCATCGTCAGGCAACGGCCCTACCGTGTCCCGGAGGCTCGTCGGCAGGCTATTGAGGAAGAGATTCAACAAATGCTGAAGTTGGGGGTAATCGAACCATCCCGGAGCCCGTGGTCCAGCCCCATCGTGATGGTCCCAAAGCCGGATGGCACCCTCCGCTTTTGCAACGACTTCCGACGCCTGAACGAAGTCTCCGAGTTCGACGGGTACCCCATGCCTCGGGTCGACGAGCTGCTGGATCGACTGGGAAGGGCCCGGTACATCAGCACCTTGGACCTCACCAAAGGCTATTGGCAGGTACCACTCTCTGAATCCGCTAAACCCAAGACTGCTTTATCGACCCCCAGTGGCCACTGGCAGTACCGGACCCTTCCCTTCGGCCTCCACGGGGCCCCAGCGACCTTCCAGCGGATGATGGACATCATCCTAAGGCCCCACCAGGCCTACGCGGCGGCCTACATTGATGATGTCGTCATCCATTCCGAGGCATGGGGAGACCACCTGGAACGTCTGCGGAGGGTGCTTTCGGAGCTCCGGCGGGCTGGACTCACTGCCAACCCCCGCAAGTGTCACCTCGCCCTCTCCGAGGCCAAGTACCTGGGTTTCCGAGTCGGAAGGGGCCTCATCCAGCCCCAGGAGAAGAAAGTCGAGGCCATCCACTCCGCCCCAAGACCGCAGACGAAGACCCAGGTACGGGCCTTTTTGGGGTTGGCAGGGTATTACCGATGTTTTATCCCCAACTTCTCCTCTCTAGCCGCCCCCCTGACAGACCTGACCAGGAAGGGGCAGCCGGAGAAAGTCTGTTGGACCCCAGCCCTCGAGGAGGCTTTCGCCCGGGTCAAGACAGCCCTGACGTCGTCGCCGGTACTCCGCGCTCCAGACTTCGGTTGCCCCTTCCTGCTGCAGACGGATGCTTCCGACATAGGACTGGGAGCCGTCCTGTCGCAAATCCAGGAAGGCGAGGAGCATCCGGTCATCTACATCAGCAGGAAGCTGTCCCCGGCTGAGACGAGGTACGCCGCCGTCGAGAGGGAGGCCCTGGCCATCAAGTGGGCAGTCCTGGAGCTAAGGTACTATCTGTTAGGCCGCAAGTTCACCCTGGTCACCGACCATGCGCCCCTTCAATGGATGGCCCGCGCCAAGGACACCAACGCCAGGGTGACTCGCTGGTTCCTAGCGCTCCAGGACTTCCACTTTGAGGTACGTCATCGGGCCGGGGCCGCCAACGCGAACGCCGACGGCCTCTCAAGGATATGGACAGCTTATGCAGGTCTGTCAGGGGTCATTCCCCACCCTCCCTTTGTTTCACCCCTACTGTCTCCATATGTTCGCAGGACCAGAACAACGCTTAGGGGGGGGGAATGTGACGAGTCCACCCAGAGGAATCAGCGTCGCCCTGGCAACAACACACCTGCACATCATCACCATGGGCTGATCGGTCACAGCTGCACCCCATCAGCTCAGAGACATATAAGCGGCTACGGATGAGCAGACAGACTCTGGTCTCGAGCTGAATGTACTGCTGGACTAACCTCTCTCTTTGTTCTCCTAGAAAGCAGCGAGTGACCGACAGCCCACTTCACTGGAGCACGTTTGGGACACCCACTTTCACCAGGATCGAGCACCACACGGGACGAGGATTCACCAGCCATCACACACCGGCTCACTAACTGTTTTCACCGTTATCACGAGCACTGTCATTAAAATCCACCCTCCGGGGCCTTTTCACTCAAGCTGCCTTGTCGTGTGATTCCTCACCCCGTGACAATATATAATTATATATTCCAGACTTTTCAAGGGCCCTCTCTCCCCTTTGGGCCCTGGTAATCAGTACTGGTTTTACCCCTATTCCGACGTCCCTGTCTGCCGGGTTCCTCCTTCCTTCTGGTTCCTCCATTCTCATCACTCCCACCATCTCCACCCTCGTCTGCCAAGACTATGTCTCCACATCAGTCACACACGCCTGCAGCTCCACCCTGGCTCTATATCTCCTTTGCTCCACCTGGGTCCTTTCAGGTCACGTCTCCACCTCACTCGGTCACACTCCTGACTCCAGCCTGGCTCCTTCTTGGTTATTTGAGTGGTTATTTGAGTTACTGTTGCCTTTCTATCAGCTGCACCAGTCTGGCCATTCACCTCTGACCTCTGGCTTCAACAAGGCATTTTCAACCACAGAACTGCCACTCTTTTTTGGATCATTCTCTGTAAACCCTAGAGATGGTTGTGCGTGAAGATAGTTTTTATGAAATACTCTCTTAAGTATTCTCATACTCTCTTATGTCTAAATGCACTGAATTGCTGCCAAATATTGTGTTGGTCCCCTTTTTGCTGCCAAATCAGCCCTAACCCGCGAGGCATGGACTTCACTAGACCCCTGAAGGTGTACTGTGGTATCTGGCACCAAGATATTAGCAGCAGATTCTTTAAGTCCTGTAAGTTGCGAGGTGGGGCTTCCATGGATCGGACTTGTTTGTTCAGCACATCCCACAGATGCTCGATTGGATTGAGATCTGGGGAATTTGGAGGCCATGTCAACACCTCAAACTCGTTGTTGTGCTCCTCAAACCATTCCTGAAGCATTTTTGCTTTGTGGCAGCTCATTATCTGCTGAAAGAGCCACAGCCACCAGGGAATACCGTTTCCATGAAAGGAATGGTCTGCATCAATGCTTAGGTAGGTGGGACGTGTCAAAGTAACATCCACATGGATGGCAGGACCCAAGGTTTCCCAGCAGAACATTGCCCAAAGCATCTCTGCCTCCGCCGGCTTGCCTTCTTCCCATAGTGCATCCTGGTGCCATGTGTTCCCCAGGTAAGCGACGCACATGCACCCGGCCATCCATGTGATGTAAAAGAAAATGTGATTCGTCACAACAGGCCACCTTCTTCCATTGCTCCGTGGTCCAGTTCTGATGCTCACGTGCCACTGTTGGTGCTTTCGGTGGTGGACAGGGGTCAGCATGGGCACCCTGACTGGTCTGCGGCTATGCCGCCCCATACTCAACAAACTGAGATGCTCTGTGTATTCTGACACCTTTCTATCAGAACCAGCATTAACTTCTTGAGCAATTTGAGCTCCAGTAGCTCGTCTGTTTGATCGGACCACACTGGCCAGCCTTCACTCCCCACGTGCATCAATGAGCCTTGTCCGCCCATGACCCTGTCGCCGGGTCACCACTGGTCCTTCACTGGAGCACTTTTGATAGAGACTGACCACTGCAGACCGGGAACACCCCACAAGAGCTGCAGTTTTGGAGATGCTCTGACCCAGTCGTCTAGCCATCACAATTTGACCCTTGTCAAACTCGCTCAAATCCTCACGCTTGCCCATTTTTCCTGCTTCTAACACATCAACTCTGAGGACAAAATGTCGACTTGCTGCCTAATATATCCCACCCACTAACAGGAGCCGTGATGAAGAGATAATCAGTGTTATTCACTTCACCTGTCAGTGATCATAATATTATGCCTGATCGGTACATATATAAATATAATATAATATAATATAAATATATAGACATATGCATTATCAAGCAGTTAAAGTGTACTATATATATATATATATATATATTATAATATAGGTATTAAATCTGAAATAAATCTACACACTTACCTTTGACCTCTGACCTTGGCTGAAACGCTCTCAGCTATCGCTCAGAAGATATGGCTGAGGAGACATCACAAAAAATAGGGATGGGTCATGTATCCTTGTGACCTAGTTTGTCCTGGAGCAATCAGCGTGTATCACGTTGCCCTCTAGCGTTAACTTCCATGCCCCACGTTCAACGTGACCAGGTCGACTTGCTGGCAAGACACTGTAAATGTAACTGATTGCACAACCATATATTGTCCTCCTGGAATCCTCTGTGTGCCCCAGAGAATCTTTAGATTATAAAGCGCTCAAGTATCATCCTAATTATCTAAACTCTTCTAACCCTGACAGTGTGATTATTGAGGCTGGCAGTGCACTAAACATAGACTGATTCAGTTACAGTCACCTGGAGTCAATGCTGTGGTCAAGCCAAGCACCCGCCTCACCCCATGCGCAGGCTTTTTACTCCCGCGTTCTGTTATGGTTCATTTCTCTTAACATGTGAATTGAGTGTCTTCTTTTTTAACATATACATTTGAAGGTTTCTTTGCAGGTAGGTCAACAATGTTTATTAAAACTGATTGATAGAGAGCTGTATGGATTTAAGAGACTGAACTTCATTTGGGATTTGGAAGTATAATTTCCAAAACAAAAAAATGGTTATAATAGTAGTATATTAACCTTCATATTCTATCATATTTTCTTATTCTGGTTTACTGCCTGTTTTTGTTTTTTTACGCTGTATAATGTTTAAAGGACTAGATCAGACAAAAAACAGTTCCTTAAATAAACACTGTTATTGATTGTTATAAAAAGTGCAATTTTGACAGAAATGTCAAATCAACCTAATATTTTACCTTGGTTTTTTAAATATTTGTCCTCTAATTCAATCTAGCTGTTTTTTTAAATAGGAATTAAGGCTGTTAAAATGTTATGCTATGCAAATTTCTATTGATATTTCTTTTACGCCTTTGATATATTTTGCTAATCATTTTTATTGTGTTTTATTTTTTTAGAGTGAAGATTAATAAAATTAATAAATAAGTCACAAGGTATTAACCTCATACATTCATATTTTGAATTGGGCTATGAAACGATTTTTGAGAATTACATTGCAATGTGTATTTTACACCTATTACATGTTTAAATTTGTGTAATTAAAAAGAACAACGGGTACAAGCTGATCAGAAATGTGTATCTTGAATTCATCATTATTATTCATCTGTATCTGACCCATATATATCACAAGCATAAAACGAGTAATTCTGGTTTTTATCAGTCTGATCTTTGACCGATTGAGTTTAAATGTTTCCTTTCAGGTGTCATGATGAATTATGTAATGAAAACATGTGCAGATCTAATGACAGGGTTCAATAGTTCATTTAAGTGCTAAATGCTTTGTGGGGCAACTATTATATTTGTTCCGTATATGTATTAAGACTGATTCATATATAAATCACTCACAAAAACAAGGTCAAATCAGGTAAAAACTGCACTCTTTCTTTCTTTTTCTTTTTAATTTTTTTTTGCAATTAATAATATTAATTATCATATTATTTTATATTTTATAATATTATTTAATTTACCACAAAAGTATAATATTATTTGATTTTTAAAAACCTTTCCTCTCACCTAATTCAAGGTATTTGGGCGGTTTCAACCATCTTAAATTCACATTTAAGACTTTATAATATAATAAAACATTATGATAATTCTATACATCCCTGTAAAAAGTGATGTGCAGGGACTTTTTTTAGGGTAAGGTAATGTAGTCAGGTTTATTCTGTCATAAAAATAATATATTGAATAAAAAAAAATGTTATCTGTTAGCATGTGACATGTTTTTCTGATATGTAACGTTTTGTGTTACTTTCTATGTTTGGATGTGAGAATAACTTTTGTTGTTGTTGTTGAGACTAAGTTTTGAGCCGTAGGCTAGGGCGCGCGCTGTTGCTATAGCTGCAGTTTGGATGCATGCTGAAGCAGACACATGTCCACGACTCAGCGGAGCTTTATGGGGATTAGACACGGAAAACACTGTCCAGGTGAACGACGGAACACGTGAAACATGGCCGCTGTCCCTGCACAGCCCCAGTAACCCAGCAGAAGTGGGACAAGGCAGGAAATGAAACACGACTGATAGTTGATCAAAACCAGCATTAAAGGTCCCGTTCTTCATGATCCCACTGTTCAAACTTTAGTTAGTGTGTAATGTTGCTGTTAGAGCATAAATAATACCTGTAAAATTATAAAGCTCAAAGTTCAATGCCAAGCGAGATATTTTATTTAACAGAAGTTCCCTTTCAAAGCCTACAGCGAACGGCCGGCTTGGACTACATCCTGGTACTTCCTTCATAAATGACGTCAGTAGAACAGTAGAACAGACTAACCTCCGCCCACAAGAATACGTGAATAAAGGGGGCGTGGTCTTGTTGCTGTCCCACGTGGAGAAGAGGAAGTGTCGCGTGGAGAAAAGGAAGTGTTGCGTTTGAGTGTGTTTGTCGCCATGTCGTCGAGACGCTGTTATTTTCATCCCGGAGTCAAATCACCTTTGTTTGGCTTTCCCAGGGACGCTGTAGAGATCATTGAGCGCATACATCTCCCGTTAAGAGGCGTGACCTTTCCACGTGCGCTAAGCTGCTGTCCAATCACAACACAGGAACCGCTGGCACAATCAGAACTCGTTACGTATTTCTGAAGGAGGGACTTCATAGAATAAAGGAACTCATCAGCCGTTTTTAGGACAGTGAAAACAGCGGTATTGTTAATAGAGAGAGAGACACTGAATCTCTCTCTCTCTCTCTCTCTCTCTCTCTCTCTCTCTCTAATGAATTCAAATAACCGCTATAGTTCATTCATTGAAATAAATGTTGCTAATCTTACACACTAGCCTTCTTTATCTCAGATTCCGCTTTGCGGTGGGTGGTTTGCCTCCACGGCGTGCATTAATTTAGTTTAATGCACAGCTAGCCATGGATTATCCATTATATTTTACCACAGGACACACATTTTTAAGTTAACTGACAGAAATATTTTTTTTACAGTGAAAAAATATTAAGATTTATATTTTCTGTTATTCATATTTTATTCATATTGTTTAGTGTTATCATTTCACTAAGCCTAAATATGACTTATTCCATAGAGAGTTTGCTGCGTGACAATGATTTAATTAAAATAATTATTATCATACAATTGGGGAGATATGTTATTATGGTAATAATTATTTGTATTAAATAGTTTTGTTGTTGTTCTGCTCTATCTATCTATCTATCTATCTATCTATCTATCTATCTATCTATCTATCTATCTATCTATCTATCTATCTATCTATCGTCCGTCCGTCCGTCCGTCCGTCCGTCCGTCCGTCCGTCCGTCCGTCCGTCCGTCCATCCATCCATCCATCCATCCATCCATCCATCCATCCATCCATCTATCTATCTATCTATATATCTATCTATCTATATATCTTCAAACTGTTTCTATCTATCTATCTATCTATCTATCTATCTATCTATCTATCTATCTATCTATCTATCTATCTATCATCCATCCATCCATCCATCCATCCATCCATCCATCCATCCATCCATCCATCCATCCATCCATCCATCCATCATCCATCCATCCATCCATCCATCCATCCATCCATCCATCCATCCATCGTCCGTCCGTCCGTCCGTCCGTCCGTCCGTCCGTCGTCCGTCCGTCCGTCCGTCCGTCCGTCCATCCATCCATCCATCCATCCATCCATCCATCGTCCGTCCGTCCGTCCGTCCGTCCGTCCGTCCGTCCGTCCATCCATCCATCCATCTATCTATCTATCTATATATCTATCTATCTATATATCTTCAAACTGTTTCTATCTATCTATCTATCTATCTATCTATCTATCTATCTATCTATCTATCTATCTATCTATCTATCTATCATCCATCCATCCATCCATCCATCCATCCATCCATCCATCCATCCATCCATCCATCCATCTATCTATCTATCTATCTATCTTCAAACTGTTTCTATCCATCCATCCATCCATCATCTATCTATCTATCTATCTATCTATCTATCTATCTATCTATCTATCTATCTATCTATCTATCTATCTATCTATCTATCTATCTATCTATCTATCTATCTATCTATCTATCTATCTATCTATCTTCAAACTGTTTCTATCTATCTATCTATCTATCTATCTATCTATCTATCTATCTATCTATCTATCTATCTATCTATCTATCTATCTATCTATCTATCTATCTATCTATCTGTTGACGTTTATATCTATGGGGATATGTTCATGAATGTGTGTTTATCAGATATTTTCTGTCATTCATAGCTTAGAAATGGCATCTAATTTGATATTCACATTAACCATGATATATAAAGGGAGATTACGTGAAATGTTCAGAAATTATTTCCAGTATATCTCATCGAATAGTTAAGATGAAGTCAATCATGTTGCTCCATAAATGGGGGCACCTGAAATAAAATGCGAGATGTTTTCTTCGAAGCAATTCCACCGAACACTTGTGTTACATGAGGAGATGTTGGAGCGGGGCTGTGCGTGTCACGTTGATTCAACCTGGATCAACCTGAAGACCCTCCTCCCTCCCCGCAGAACCAGATAAGAGGCACACACAACATTTGGGATTAGTGTGAGTCTAAAAGCAAGCGAGGAAATTTGGGTGAAAGGAGGACTTTAACTCTTAATATATGAAGGATTCTCAACAGCATTAGCCTGGTTTTGGAGCTCGGACAGGTGCTGGATGAAGATGAGGATGTTGTTTTTCTGCAGTCTGCTTCTCCTCATGGGAGGAGATGTTGTCCTGGCCTGCTCTCTGAAGAACTACACGCTGTACGTGGAGATGCACGAGTGCGGGCACTGCATGGCCATCAACACCACCATGTGCAGCGGAATGTGCTTCACGCAGGTAACACACACATTCTGGAGATGTGAGAGATTCAGTCCCAGAGATAAACAGTTTTCATCACGGATTTCGGATGATAACGAGCTCTTAAGTAAAGTGTCAAAATATTAAGAAATTATTATTATTTTAGAACGTATTCAAAGTATTGGTAACACTTTACAATAAGGTCTCAAAATACATTTGTTACAGTATTTATTAACCTTTGTTAATGTTGGTTAGTTGTTCACTAATGTTAACACATACAACTTCAGATTTTAATAATGTAGTGAATGTTGAAGTTAACATGAACTAATATTAATAAATGCTGTAGAAGTGCAGTTCATTCTTAGATCGTGTCAACTAAAGGAGTTAACTATTGAAATTGTAAAGTGTAAAGCATCTTATTTATAGAATATCATTTTAGTTCTGTCTAGCTTTTTGTGTATGCAGTGTGTGTGTAAGATAATGAATTACTGCTTATTAATAATAATAATAATTAAGAATAAGAATAATTAAGAATTATTAAGAATAATTATTATTAAATATTAGGGTAGTTGTTAAGTTTAAGTATTGGGTAGGATTAAGGGATGCATAATTAACATTAATATGTGCTTTATAAGTATTAATAAACAGGCAATATCCTAGTAATATGCATGATAACTGTAAAAAAATGATATGATCAATATGATCAAGCTTTTTGTATATGCAGTGTGTGTGTAAGATAATGAATTACTGCTTATTAATAATAATAATTGTAATTATAATGAATAATTATTAGGGCTGTCAAAAGATTAATCACGATTAATCACATCCAAAATAAAAGTTTGTGTTTACATAATATATGTGTGTGAACTGTGAATAAGTATTATTTATATATAAAAACACACACAAGCATGTGTATATTTAAGAAAAATGTATTATATTTATATATAAAATATTTATATTTATATATAATATAAATTATATAAATGTATACAGTATATACATGCAAATTTTTCTTCAATATATACATGAATATTTATATAAACATAATAATTATACAGAGTACACACACATATATTATGTAAACACAAACTTTTATTTTGGATGTGATTAATCGTGATTAATCTTTTGACAGCCCTAATAATTATTATTAAATATTAAGGTAGTTGTTAAGTTTAAGTATTGGGTAGGATTAAGGGATGTATAATTAACATTAATATGTGCTTTATAAGTATTAATAAACAGGCAATATCCTAGTAATATGCATGATAACTGTAAAAAAATGATATGATCAATAAGTTATGACAACATGTTTTTACTTTGCTTTAACTCATCAAAATAAGTTAAGCAGTTATACAAGATTCAACTCATTTTTTAAAGTTGAAATGACTTATAAGTACTTTTTAAGTTATGAGAACACGTGTTTTTACTTTGCTTTAACTCATCAAAATAAGTTAAGCAGTTTTCAACTTTTTTTATACGTAATATTATATATGATTCAACTCATTTTTTAAAGTCAGTTTAACGTAATTTAAGTTGAAATTACTTAAACATCCAAGTTGATTGTACTTAAAAAGTTCATGTTTTTGTCAGCGTATAGTTCACAGTGAGATTTGGACCCTAAACTAAAGTGTGCATCATAACACACACACTGCATATAGCCTACATTTCGTGAAACACCAGTAATAAGAACAATTGTCTCTCATTAGCCTGTTATATTTTTACATTTTGCTTGTCGATCAAATGTGTCCTTGCGCTGCCTGAATCAAACAAATAACACGTGAAACAAGATAATAATTATGTCACGCGTATTCTGTATGTGACAGGACACGAACGTGAGAGGATTTGTGGGCAAGCGTTTCCTGATTCAGAAAGGATGCATGCATCGTTCTGTGGTCTATCTTTCTGCCCGGATGACCGGCTGTCCCGTCCACGTCGACCCAGTCTTCTTTTACCCGGTGGCACACCGGTGTCGCTGCACAAAATGCAACACCACCAGGAACGAGTGCGTCTATAAGCCAAGGCACACTCCCAGCAAATGCTCCGAGCACCTGCGTGCAGTCTGAGGATCTTCCCTCCTCACCATATGATTTTCTTCTGATAACCTTCACTCAAAAAAAACAAGCTGTTGAACGAACTTAATTCAATTAAGGAAAACTTTATCAAGCGCTTGAATGACGCTTTTCCAACAAGATCGAATTGCTTGAAATGATTTGTTGTAATCTTGTCGTATGAACTTAAATTAATTTAGTCGAGACCACTAAGAAAAATCATGCCATTCCTACTAGAATTGAAATAAAACATTCCCTTTACTAAAAACACATTAAACAGCATTTCATTTCAACATTTACTCTCCTGATCCATCCCTATGCAAAGCATGCTGGGTACTAGAAATACACTGCTCAGTGCAACAGAAATGAATCATATAGTCCCGACACAAATGGTTTAGGTTAACTTAACATTTTACAAATTTAATTTCGTTTAACGTAATAAAATTGAGTAAAAATGGCAAAAAACTAAAGATTTGTGTTGTTTCAGCTTATTTGATTTAAATAAACTGAGCAAACAGCTAGAATCATTTTGTTTTGAGCGAGTGTTTTTGAATTCAGGGATGAACAAAATGATGCTATATATACATTTCATCTATGATGTCTTGATGAACGAGTGAATATGCAGGTCTTTGTGCTGGTTCTCCTGCATCTTTTTCACTATAAATGTAACCACTCAAGTTTCATTTACTGTGACTCCTAAGCCTGGTTTCACAAACAGGGGTTAGATTAAGCCAGGATTAGCCTTCGTTCAGTTAGGACATTTAAGTAGCTTTTATAAACATGCCGTAGAAAAGAAAACATTACTGATGAAACAATAGCACTGACGTATTTTAAGATCTGTTAAAACAGCTCAAACATGCTTTTTAGTCTGGGACTACATTAAGCCTTGTCTGTGAAACTGTTGGCTAATATCGTTCACAACTTCTTTTTCATTTTCTTTTTATACAACCAAAGGCTTCCTTTTTTTGCTAGCCATAGTACGATCAGAGCACCACATATATTTAACAAAATATCCACAATATCCTTGATCATTTATGTATATGAGAGCAATTTGAAATTGGGTTTGCAGAGTATATGAACATATTAATTGCACAGCTTATCAACTACACATGTTTGCATGTGTGTGAGGGGGAAAAAAATCAGCAAAGTATATACAAATAAAAGATAACATTTGGTCTGATATTACCACGTTATGAAAATTGTAAGCATATTTGTATTTGTGTGAAGTTTTGTTTTTTTTAATCAATGTAACTATCCCTGTCACTTTTGACTATAGACTTTCATTCAATAGGTTATAACTATAACACAGAACAGATGATAATAATAATACATCTAATTAAATGTATGGTCATAATATAGTGTTTTTCCAGTGAAAACAATTATGAACACATTATACTCACCATATTCTGTCACTTTTGCACGCCTTTATTTTATTTTTATCTATTTGTTAAACATCCTCTTTCTGTTTTTTATTCTTTTATTGTGCCACATTAAAGTTTTTTTTTGATGAATTCATAGAAAAATCCTCAGATAACCAAAACCACTTTATGAATTGTGGTCTAACAAACAACAACATCATTTTGGTTTTGTTGCAGAAAACCAGTCGGTGCAAGGCAAATGTATTTCTTTTAAGGAGTTTTACATAGTTTTGTATGTCAGTGATTGTACTTAATTTGTCCAACGTTGATTTCAATCATTGTGATTTATAAATGTACTTAATATATAATACAATTAAACGAATATTATAGTTTGGTTCAAGTTAAATAAATATGTTACTTCAGTCAACATTTATAAAAGTAAAAACCAAGTTTAAATTATTGCGTGCACTAGCCTAAATTTTATTGTATGTATTTTTTTCACAAAATAGCACAAGCACCTTGGGTGCATGTTCAAAAATAAAAATAAATGTGCATCTCCAATTGAAAAGACACCATGGAGGGCAACAATATATCATTTAAATTCATTACTGTGTTGACGCTTTTGTCATGGATTCTGCCAAAAGCACCAGGTCCTTCAGCTCCACCCGTCCGTTCACGATCGCCCGAGTTCTAACCACTTGCACCTGTCCCTGCCTGATTACCTCCTCTACATATACTCACCATCCACACTCTTCTGTCGTCCAGTCTCAGCAAGAGAACGCACTCGCCTGACTAGCTTACCTTTGTTGTGATCCATGCTCCTTTGGACCAAAGTCTCCTCCACCAGTTTATGAGCTTCTTCAACCCCTGCAAGAGAAAAACATCATTAGTTAAGTGTGACTGTCTGCAACCTGAGCTCAACATACCAACTTACCTGATTGCTTGTTTGCACTGTTATCCACAATCTGTAAATAAAACTCCTGCTCAACGCTACTTGTGTTCATCATCCTGTTAGTCTGTGACAGCTTTAATCTACAGCGATTTACGGATTATTTATTACAGGTGCACCTATAATTAAGTTACGTGAGGTCCAGGGTCTTGAAATTGGTTGATCGTGGGCGCAATGATTTTTTATTCTTAGAAAGCCCTTTACAGATTTCAATCTACAATCTTTCGATGGCCAGCCAATATTAGTAACCTTCTATTGAGATCATTTATTTTTATATTATTTATTGATACATTTATATGTCACGGTAGGTGGCTGATATATAAAGTGCACAATGAAGGAGATATTCAGAATGTAATTTAATTGTTAACTACTCATGGGCATTCGTGCGCTGCTGTTTCACATTGCTCATTCCTAAACCCTGGGTTAACATCCTTATTTGCATATTTGTGGTGTCGGTGTCACCGATTGGACGCACAAAATATGCTTACGTAAGGGCTCTAGCATTGTGCCTCCTGATATATACATTGGTGAATTTGCTGACTGTACTTTTCAGACTACAAAGGTAAGAATGAAACCGTATCTTCTTCACTCCAATTGTCACGTTTTCTGTCGCCATTTGTCTTTTTTTTTCTCTTTGCATGCTGAAGCTACTGTTTTTACAGCACCCTGTGTGTTTTCGTGACTGATCAAAGCACGTGAATATGAATCACGCTATTGGTTATCAGTTGCTAAGAATCGAGTCATAACGTTCGCACTGCTTTGTTTCACACTGTACAGGTTTTGGCGCTGCAATGCAGGATTAACACCACAAAAGCAGTGCTATCACTGCTCCGGAGCAGGGTTTCATAAACTAGGAGACACGGAATAGAACAACCAATTAAACATAGACGTAAAACAATCCAGGACAAAGAACTAACAGAAACTGAGGGCTTAAATTCACCAGACAAAGGGCCTAATGAGTTAATGAACAAGGGACAGGTGAATAGGATGAATCAATGAAACGTATGGTAAACTGGGTCAAAGGAAAACAGCCAAACAGAAACTAAACACAATAAAAACAAAGACAAAACAAAACATAACCCTGATATTATTTCACTTTCCTAGAAGGCACAACCTTGCGTCCTGGGGTCGTGGCAGGTGATAGGCAGGTGACCAGGATGATGAGGACAGCTAGATGGATGGTACCTGTAGTACAGGAAGGCAGGGAGATACCAGTAGTTCAGGTGGACTCATGGGCTGGAGTGGACTCTGGAGCGGGCTCTGGAGCAGACTCATGGGCTGGAGCAGACTCTGGAGCAGACTCAAGGGCTGGAGTGGGCTCTGTAGCAGGCTCATGGGCTGAAGCGGACTCTGGAGCAAACTCATGGGCTGGAGCGGGCTCTGGAGCAGACTCATGGGCTGGAGCAGGCTCTGGAGAGTGCTCATGGGCTGGAGCAGACTCTGGAGCAGACTCAAGGGCTGGAGTGGGCTCTGTAGCAGGCTCATGGGCTGAAGCGGACTCTGGAGCAAACTCATGGACTGGAGCGGGCTCTGGAGTGGACTCTGGAGCCGTTTCATGGGCTAGAATGGACTCTGGAGCGGGTTCATGGGCTGGAGTGGGCTCTGGAGCAAACTCATGGGCGGGAGCGGGCTCTGGAGCGGGTTCATGGGCTCTGGAGCAGGCTCATAGGCTTGAGCAGACTCTGGAGCGGGTTCATGGGCTGCAGCGGACTCTGCAGCAAACTCGTGGGTTGGAGCGGACTCTGGATCCGCTTCATGGGCTAGAACAGACTCTGGAACGGATTCATGGGCTGGAGCAGACTCATGGGTTGGAGCAGGCTCTGGAGTGGACTCTGGAGCGGGTTCATGGGCTGGAGTGGACTCTGGAGCAAACTCATGGGCGGGAGCGGGCTCTGGAGCGGGTTCATGGGCTGGAGTGGGCTCTGGAGCAGGCTCATAGGCTTGAGCAGACTCTGGAGCGGGCTCATGGGCTGCAGCGGACTCTGCAGCAGACTCATGGGTTGGAGCGGACTCTGGATCCGCTTCATGGGCTAGAACGGACTCTGGAGCGGATTCATGGGCTGGAGCAGACTCATGGGTTGGAGCGGGCTCTGGAGTGGACTCTGGAGCGGGTTCATGGGCTGGAGTGGACTCTGGAGCAAACTCATGGGCGGGAGCAGGCTCTGGAGCGGGTTCATGGGCTGGAGTGGGCTCTGGAGCAGGCTCATAGGCTTGAGCAGACTCTGGAGCGGGTTCATGGGCTGCAGCGGACTCTGCAGCAGTCTCATGGGTTGGAGCGGACTCTGGATCCGCTTCATGGGCTAGAACAGACTCTGGAGCGGATTCATGGGCTGGAGCAGACTCATGGGTTGGAGCGGGCTTTGGAGTGGATTCTGGAGCGGATTCATGGGCTGGAGTGGACTCTGGAGCAAACTAATGGGCGGGAGTGGGCTCTGGAGCGGGTTCATGGGCTGGAGTGGGCTCTGGAGCAGGCTCATAGGCTTGAGCAGACTCTGGAGTGGGTTCATGGGCTGCAGCAGACTCTACAGCAGACTCATGGGTTGGAGCGGACTCTGGATCCGCTTCATGGGCTAGAACAGACTCTGGAGCGGATTGATGAGCTGGAGCGAACTCTGGAGCGGGTTCATGGCTGGAGTGGACTCTGGAGTGGGTTCATGGCTGGAGTGGACTCTGGAGCAGACTTATGGGCTGGAGTACGCTCATGGGCTGGAGCGGACTCTGGAAAGGGTTCATGGGCCAGAGCAAACTCTGGAGCGTACATTCATTTCCCAGTACATTCAGAATCTGGCTCATATTCGCCATCTCAAACATATTCTCAAAACTATCATTTTCAAAATCTTCAACATCAATATTTTGATCGCTGACAGCTTCTTCACCAGATCCACCATCAAGTGACTGTGACACTAAGGGTGTACTCACGCTAGGCGATCTGAACTGTGCCCGGGCGCGTTTGACCCCCCCAAAGTCTGGTTTAGTTTACTAGTGTGAGTGCTCCATACCATGGAAGAGGTGAACCAGAGCTCGGTTAGGCTCAGGCGCGGCAGGCTATGCGTGTGATTGCTAACATTGCCGGAGCACGGAACAGCTGTGCGCTACTGTCATCATTAAGACAGCAAACACTAAACTATTACTACTTGGATACACATTTAAATTAATTCAAGTATATTTAGGTTTATAACGGGTCTCATTCTCACCTTATTGATGAACAGGGATTGTAGTTTGTAGCTGCAAATTCCTCCATCAAAGTCAGCTGCCTCCTTAATAATCTTCTGATACGTGCTCCGGCCCGGTACGTTAAGTGCAGGCCGGTGGGGGAGTGGGGGGGAAATCACGCTCGGGCATGGTACAAGGCAACCGTGTGAGTGTGTGAGTGAGCACACCATAATATTTGACTGCGTTCAGTTCTTGCTCTGCAGTAAATCTCTGAGCCATTTCAAGTTTTGCTGATGATTCTTCCTATTCTTTTGTTTTCTGCCTGCGGTAACTATGAGTGAAACGTCACTTCATCATTGTGTGTGTCAGACATTGCCACCTTGAGGAATAAAGGTGAACTGCACTTATTCACTCATCAAAGATTCAATTATTGTTGTGCAGAAAAAAATATATACTTACACTATTACACACCTCGGGTCATTAGAGACCCAATACAATCTTTTTACAAAAAATAAATGGGAAAACTGACATGCTTTTATAATTGTATTATTTTCTTCTTGTTATATTGTTTATAATGAATTGATTGAGGAATACTAAGAAGGTTGATGTCTAACTTAAAAAAATTAATGAGGAGAGTAGTGATGTCCCGGGTCACTAAAGACCCAAGGTATGCATTTAAGAGATGGTGGCCTTTAATTTAAATTATATTGTACTATCTGCAAGTACGTTTAAAAAAAATAAAGTATACTTTTAAGATTTAAAGTACACTAAAAGGACACATTCAGTACAATTAAGCACACTTTGTGCAGTAACAATTTTCCCTCAGAAATTGCAAGTAACTTTCACAAAAAATAGAAAGAAATGGCAGGTAACGCACTGAATCAAATTAAGTAGTATTTTCTAGTAAAACGTACACTTTATTTTCAACTTTATTTTGAAAAGTACGAATCTGCAATCACAATCGTGATGAATTTGATGTAAATCACTTTTACATAAAACTAATTGGAAAAACCTGCTGTATATTAACAATCATTTCAGCACAATAAAGGTGGAAGTATATGAAACACTGTATCAACAGGATTTTTCTTCAGGTAACAAGGAAATATTTTGAAAAGATTTCAGAGTCATTAAGGTATCAAATTCTGGACATGTAAGAGCATGTTCTGGAAGAATTCCAACATTCACGTATTTTTGCTTTGTTGAAAGACTTACTCTAAAATGTACTAATGCGCTCAAATATACTCACCTAAAATCCTTAAATATGTATGCAAGTGTGTGTGTGTGTGTGTGTGTGTGTATGCAGTAGTGTAAGTGTCTGTTTGCATGCTTATACTGTAAGAAGATCCTGCTCCTCTGATTGGCCGCTCCTGGAAGGGGTTGCTGTATATAACCTCTCTCTGCTGCTTTGCACACTGACTGCTCCTCTGTCTACCTCAGTCCCCAGACCAAACCACAAACCTCTCACCATGGCTCAACAACCAATCAGGTATGGAAACAGAACAACTATAGTTTGTGTATACTGTATACACCCTTTTGGCGTTGTTGTAGTATTGTAAGTACCCTGAACCTGTTGATTTGATCTCTTACACACACGAGGACTGTAGTATTTTAACAGGGAAGTCTGGCATTTAAATATGTATCAGCCTGACATTGCCTTGCTTCTTTTGTCATTTCTTCTTTACCCTCAAAGCAGTGCCTTGATTTTGTATACATGTGAAATGGAAGAATGGGTCAGCATCGTCTGAAAGCATTAGGAATACAATGATTGTGATTTTTTGGGGGGGTATTGATGAAATAATTTGCTCTTATCTGTTGCTTGCAAGCCTCCCTGCCAAGCTCATCAATGGTGGAGTTGCAGGACTGGTGGGTGTTACCTGTGTGTTCCCCATAGATCTAGCCAAGACAAGACTCCAGAACCAAAGAGGAAGCCAACGGGTCTACAAAAATATGTATGTTTGTATTTCACATTTGTAACATTTTGTTTATTTTAATTTAGTCTTTTCCAATCCACTTTAAACTACACTAAACACTTGTTGCAAGTTCACTCAACCTTAAACAAGAAAGCTTTTTCCTTGAACGAGAGTTCCCAGGAAAAAGTGAGATAATTACCTGTTATGGAAGCCTGAGAACTCGTTTTTCTTTCGCAGAAGACAATGAGTGAAAAGGGTGCGGTTTATTCAGGCTTCACTCTATTGATTCAGAATGGTGATAAAGCTCAGTAGACAAGAATAACGTATTCTTATTATTGTGATTAGGATGGACTGTCTGATCAAGACTGTTCGGTCTGAGGGATACTTTGGAATGTACAGAGGTAAGTGGTTTTAAATTGATCACAACTCACTTGACCTTCAATTTTTACTCAAATCTAAAAGCTAAATCATAAAGCAACATATTTTGCATGTCAGCAATTTATACCATTTATGTAAACCTGTCTGAGGCACTGGCTCCAAACGATTTGACTGAAATGTTGTGTTGTGACCTCAACTAACATAATTTTGGAGTAGCACAAAATACACAAAAATATGCTTTGAGGTTCCTAGAACAATTAATATGCTAGCCATGCTTTAAAGGTCCCGTTCTTCGTGATCCCACTGTTCAAACTTTAGTTATTGTGTAATGTTGCTGTTAGAGCATAAATAATACCTGTAAAATTATAAAGCTCAAAGTTCAATGCCAAGCGAGATATTTTATTTAACAGAAGTTCCCTTTCAAAGCCTACAGCGAACGGCCGGCTTGGACTACATCCTGGTACTTCCTTCATAAATGACGTCAGTAGAACAGTAGAACAGACTAACCTCCGCCCACAAGAATACGCCAAAAAAGGGGGCGTGGTCTTGTTGCTGTCCCACGTGGAGAAGAGGACGTGTCGCGTGGAGAAGAGGAAGTGTTGCGTTTGAGTGTGTTTGTCGCCATGTCGTCGAGACGCTGTTATTTTCATCCCGGAGTCAAATCACCTTTGTTTGGCTTTCCCAGGGACGCTGTAGAGATCATTAAGCGCATACATCTCCCGTTAAGAGGCGTGACCTTTCCACGTGCGCTAAGCTGCTGTCCAATCACAACACAGGAACCGGGCCACGTGCGCTAAGCTGCTGTCAAATCACAACACAGGAACCGCTGGCACAATCAGAACTCGTTACGTATTTCTGAAGGAGGGACTTCATAGAATAAAGGAACTCATCAGCCGTTTTTAGGACAGTGTAAACAGCGGTGTACAGATGAGTACATTGTGTTAAAAATACTGTGTTTTTTTACACGTGAAACATGAACACATGTTATATTGCACACTGTAAACACAATCAAAGCTTCAAAAGAACACGAAGAACGGGACCTTTAAATATTCATTATAATAATAGAATAAAATGCAGGATGTGCTCAGATTAAAACCCTGAAATAACACTGAGCAATAAAGCCAGAGATGAACAGTATTTTTAAAATGTATTGTCATAAACACAGATCAGGCATAACATTATGACGTGTTATAAGAAGTGAATAACACTGATTATCTCTTCACCACGGCACCTGTTAGTGGGTGGGATATATTAGGCAGCAAGTGAACACTTTGTCTGCAAAGTTGATGTGTTAGAAGCAGGGTAAGTGTGGGCAAACGTAAGGATTTGAGTTTGACAAGGGCCAAATTGTGATGGCTAGACGACTGGGTCAGAGCATCTCCAAAACTGCAGCTCTTGTGGGGTGTTCCCGGTCTGCAGTGGTCAGTATCTGTCAAAAGTGCTCCAAGGAAGGACCATTGGAGAACCGGCTCATTGATGCACGCGAGGAGCGAAGGCTCGCAAATACAAACAGACGAGCTACTGGAGCTCAAATTGCTCAGGAAGTTAATGCTGGTTCTGATAGAAAGGTGTCAGAATACACAGAGCATCTCAGTTTGTTGTTATCCAAATGCACATCTGTGGGATGTGCTGAACAAACAAGTCCGATCCATGGAGGCCTGATCTCGCAGCTTACAGGACTTAAAGGATTTGCTGCTAACACCACCTTCAGGGGTCTAGTGGAGTCCGTGTCTTGACGGGTCAGGGCTGTTTTGGAAGCAAAGGGGGGACCAACACAATATTAGTCATAATGTTTTGCCTGATCGGTGCATGTTTCCTTGATATATGTCAGATTCTTACACTTAATCAATCAAAATACAAGTTACTGCAACACTGTGTATGGCTATTATTACCATTTAAGTGTTACCAATCACAAGTTAAGTGATTAATTAATATGACATTTTAATGTATTTTATTTACATTTACATTTATTTACATTTATGCATTTGGCAGACGCTTTTATCCAAAGCGACTTACATTGCATTCAAGGCACACATTTTTAAAAAATTTTTGTCAGTTCTTGCTTTCCCTGGGAATCGAACCCATGACCTTGGCGTTGCTAGCGCCATGCTCTACTGTTTGAGCTACAGGAAAGCTATGTATAAATATTGTAGAAATCTTAAATTATTGAAATAAATCTTTTTATTTTAATTTTTTAACTATGACACTAAAATCGCCAGTAGGTGGCGGCAAGTGTCCATCTTAATGAGTGAGTGTAATCTTTTATTCAACCAATTCTTTAAAAGAAATGCTAAACAAACAACTGCATTTATGAATGGGTAGCGTGATTAAATAATTTACTAATCTGAATCGTTCAAATACACTGATTCTTTGAGGAACAAAACACTGCTGTGTTGCTCGGAGGCAACCTTTATAGCCCTTGCTCACACTGAGCCAACAGTGGAAATGCGTCTAATAATTTTTCACTTGTAATCGCATATAACTGAACAAATCAAACAAACGAAAACGGGTAAAGGAGGGGGCTGCAGCCCAGTCAAGCCCAGTGGTAAGTCCGGCCATGATGGTAATCCATACTCAGTATTTGTCCTCTGCATTTAACTCATCCAAGTTAGTACTCACACATTAGGAGTAGTAAGTAGTGAACACACACACTGCAAACCATGGACAGACATACCCGGACATACGCCATTTTTGCTGTGGTGCCCGGGGAGCATTTGGTGGTTAGGTGCCTTGCTCAAAGGGCACCTCAGTCAATTCCGGCTGGTATTGAGAATCAAACCCGCAACCATCTTTGTAGTGGTAAATATTTTTCACAGATCGACTGATACTTTTTCTTCTTACAGGTGCAGCAGTCAACCTGACATTGGTGACCCCTGAAAAGGCCATCAAACTGGCCGCCAATGATTTCTTCCGTCAGCGACTCAGTAGGGGAGAGTACGTTTCCTCCACTTCTATCAAGAAATTGTACAATACTCAAGAATAGTTACATGAAAAGAGGGTGAATAATACACACCTGTGTTTCAGACTCAAGCTGAGCGTGTTTCAGGAAATGCTGGCTGGTTGCGGGGCAGGGATGTGTCAGGTTATTGTAACAACCCCCATGGAAATGCTCAAGATCCAGCTTCAAGATGCAGGACGACTTGGTGAGGCATAAATACTGACCCTGGTTCACCTTCTATCATGATTAATCTACAATTTTCTATGCCCTTAACATGTATTATGTTCAGTCACCAAACCAGAGAATATTTCACACTTTCCCCAACAAACTTTGTATGATTTAGTAGACTTGTGAGGTTTCCTTTGGGAAGGAAGATATTTGACAGGCTGTGCCGTTGTTCACATTCAGTGGCTCAGCAGAGAAAGTTACCCATGCTCCACACTGTGAAACTGGGAACAGCCAGTCCAGTCCTGAACTGCTCGTACAGTGTGGGTCCTATGTCTTCAACCAGGAAAGTGTCGGCAATACAGATTACCCAGGAACTGCTTCGCACAAAGGGCATCCAGGGACTTTACAAAGGACTCGGTGCAACCCTCATGAGGTAAGACTCCATACAGAAATGTAAATGTTAAGGCAATCCATTCCACGTCCTTGAAATGTGGTTGGGGCAAGAATATTCACAAATCTAAGTACCACAGGCCTAAATAAGAGGTATCACAGTACCACTACTTTAAATACCACAATCAAATGGTGTAACACAGAGGTGTCCAATCCTGCTCTTAGAGGGCCACTTTCCTACCGTCCCGCTTTGTCTAGCACACAGTTGTTATATAAGTGGACTTTCAAAAATTTCAAAAATTGGGGTTGCACACGCACAGGCTACGCGGACGTCCACAGACTCCTCGATGACGAAAATTATGCCACATGGACAGTGTGCTGACCGCCGACCACCAAAGTATACCTTGGGTATACTTATACCTTAACACATTTGCCTGGAAGTTTCAAGTGATCCTGAAGGAATTGATTAGCTGGTTCAGGTGTGTTTAATTAGGGCTGGAGCTAAACTGGTCCTCCAAAAGCAGTTGGACACCCCTAGTCAAGTTGGACTTGCCACTGGATAAACATACTTGTTTGTCCTGGAACAACATTGCTGTCAAGCAATTGGATTATAAATTCAGGTTATGGCAGAGGGAGGCCATGTTCAGAATGCCAGAATTTTTTTATTTTTTTTTTGCATATCCAGATGTGTTTTTAAAAGTCTGACAGCTTCTTCAGCAGATCCACCATCAGTGACAGTGACAGTAATATTTGACTGCGTTCAGTTCTTGCTCTGCAGTAAATCTCTGAGACATTTCAAGTTTTGCTGATGATTCTTCTATTCTTTTGTTTTCTGCCTGCGGTAACTATGAGTGAAACGTCACGTCATCATTGTGTGTCGGATATTGCCATCTTGAGGAATAAAGGTGAACTGCACTTATTCAGTCATCAAAGATTCAATTATTGTTGTGCAGAAAAAAAAAATATTCTTACATTGTTACACACCTCGGGTCGTTAGTGACCCTATAGTTAGTGACCCTATACAGCTATATTTATTTATTAGGAATTGATTGTGGAATACTAAGAAGGTTGATGTCTAACTTTAAAAAATGAATGAGGAGGAAGGTAGTGAATGATGTCCCGGGTCACTAAAGACCCGAGGTATGCATTTAAGGGTTAATGCAACACACAATGATAACATCAAAACCAGTGACGGAAATGACGGAAGTCTTTTATATGGTGTTCAAATGGTATGTCCAACGATTTCTGCATTTTCCTGTACAACAGAGGTGTACAATGCTTATTTGAAGAGTGAGATGATGCATCTCCATTTTTCCAGCATCTGTTTTGAAAGCCTCGTTGCAGATAGGTTGGTTTTGTCTGGACATACAAATCTCATTTGATCACTTGCAATTAATGATGCGGCCAGATCTGATTTGAGAAAAAAAAATTTGCCTGCAGTCTGAACATAGCCTTAGAGCCTTCAACAACTTCCTTAGTAGCCTATCTTTCCTCTCCAATTTTAAGGGTTGTTCGGGGTTAGGGCTGTAATTGGTTGGTAGATATGTTGGACAAAAGACACTTAACTGAGGAACGTTCGACAAGTTATCTCTCTAAAACAGACCTTGGGTCTTCTTACAGGGATATCCCCTTCTCTGTGATTTACTTTCCACTGTTTGCCCACATCAACCAGCTGGGCAAGACATCTGAGGATGGCGATGTGCCGTTTTACTGGTCCTTTATCTCGGGCTGTGTGGCTGGATGTACAGCGGCCGTGGCAGTCAGTCCTTGTGATGGTGAGTGTTCAAGATTGGCTGAACAACATGTCTTTGAGTAGATGTGCAAATTCTAAGGTTGATCCATCTCTATCCAGTGGTGAAAACCCGGCTGCAATCACTCAATAAAAGTGCCAACGAAGACACCTACAATGGCGTGTTAGACTGCATCAGGTATAGTATCCAGTAACTTGGACAATGGACATTGTGGGATAGAGAATATGTAGGGTTCCTCTTCTGTTGTATTAACAATGATGCCGTTCTTTCTTCCTACAGAAAGATAATGCGTAAAGAAGGGCCAACTGCTTTTCTGAAGGGTGCCGGCTGCAGGGCGCTGGTCATTGCTCCCCTCTTTGGGATTGCTCAAGTGGTTTACTTCATAGGTGTTGGAGAGTTCCTCTTAGGACAAACCCCATTCAACCTTTACTCTGTCTAAACATCTACATACTCTGAAATCACCTGAATTAAACGTTAAAGACCAACGCAGCTATGATGCGACTAAATATTTGAGAACAAACCAACCTGGTCGAATGACAATCTGTAAAAATTTATATGAGATGGTAAAATCTCTTGGTAAAAATACTTTAGTAATCTGGAACAGGACTTGCTCAAATTATTATGTGTTGCCATGAGTGTGTGTTGAAACAAATGGTTTTTGGAGAAGACTGATAATGGCTTAGAGTTTAAGTTCACGTCTTTACATGCTACCTTTAGCATATTTAACTGGCTTATTCGGGAAGCTATATCATTACACATGATTACATTTTTATTTTGGAAATGTATGGTCAGAGACAGTCAGATTTATCCTCAGTGAGGGTTGATTTGAAAGCGTACAGCCATGATCATGAGCCAGAAAATCTTGTAATATCTTTTTTCTATTCGTACTGTATGTCCTCCATTAACAGTCCTGTCCGACCTTCCTTGTGATGTTTTGAATAGGCACAATATTATGGAGGCGCTGCTGATTAATGTGGACATTAGCATGGAGACATTTCTATGAGGACATTGTTATACAATATACATGACTCTAAAGAGACAGGATGTTTGATTCCTGCTAAAGTGAGATAAGGGTTTTACATTAACAGAATTAAAAGACATTCTGTTCAACCTAACCTTGTTAAATTGTCATGCTTAGAGCTTTAAACAGGTCTCTACACACCTTAAACCATTCCAAGCAGTTGTTCAGAAATTGGGATTTGTGTGGGATTCACACGTTGAAATGTACTAAACAGAAGACCGTGAAAACTAAAATCAATGTGTGTTTTATTCTTGTTAATTCCACAATGTTACTAATTTTGGGGTTAGCATGTGCAAATACATTTTGAAAAAATTTCTTGAACGTTTTCAGTTGTTTTTAAATGTGGAATGCCACAAAATTATGAAGTTTGTTTGGCTAATCTATTTGCTACTAACAGTAGTGATATGAAATATGTGATATTTTTCAATTTTGAAATAATTTAAATATTTTAAATTTTAAATCAGAACGATTGATCTGCTTTATAAGTAAGATGGTATTATATATGGAAGCTTGGTTACGCCACAGAATAAAAAAATAAAAAAAAGGTAATAGCGACTTCTCTCAATTATGACTTTTTTTCCTCTGACTTTATAACACGCAATACGATTGTGAGATAAACTTGCAATTGTGCGAAAAAATTCTTACTTTAATTAAAGTTCATTCAGGTCCACTTAAGTCAAAAAAACACCATAGACAAATTTTTATTGGCATATTTTGCAAAAAGTTGAATTTGGCGATACCGGCTCTGTTCTAAATTCCCCATCCGTTAAATGAGCTTCATGAAAAGCCAAGATAGGGAACAGCAGCAGCAGATTCTGGGGACAACCTCCCATTTTAAACTGGGAGAGCAGCGTAAATCCCCCATTGAGAACAAAGCATGCATCAGGGACAACAGAATGACAGAGATTAAGTTAAACACAGTTTAAGGAGGAGCTGGGGAGGAGGTGGGTTGCAAAGCAGCGTGCAGTGGAAGCAGCCAAGCAGGCAGACTGAACTGAAGCTGCGCTTAAGTGAGGCGTCCTGTTTGAGAGTCGCCAATTGAGTGCATAGGAATCGGATCAGCTGAGATGGGCGGGGTTGGAATTTTGTCAATCAGCTGATAGCGGAGCTCAACCTGCCTGAACTATAACGCAGCATGCTTGATTTAATTCTGTTTTATAACTTGCAATTCTGACTTGTAACTCGCAATTGCTTGTTTATATCTCACAATTCTGACTTATAACTGAGATGCAAACTCACAATTGTGAGATAAAAAGGTTTTTATTATCTTTTAAAATGTTTTATTCTGTGGCGGAAAAAAGATTCCATAGTTAAAAGATGTGAAAGACAACCAACAAATCTAACAGGCGACCATTTGTAAAAATCAAATACAAATGCAATTCATTAAGTATTTGTTGCAGTAGTTGTACTCAAGCCTGTAAACAAACTGCATCCTTAAGTCTTAGCAGTATTAAAATATAACAGTTGCATTTATTTTTAGCACAAAAAAAAGAGAAGAATACAATTTTGTACATGCATTATATGTGTGTCTGAAAATTACAAGATTCAAATAACACATGCCACAGTGGTGTAAAGAAAACACAAATATACAGACATCTAAAGTGCTTGGCGAGTGTTAACTAAGAACACATCTGTGTTGGTGAAAAGTGCACACTGAGCACTGTCGCTGAAACTTTAGCCTGTGCGATTCTGCCCAAGAGATTCCTGCAAAGCATTCACTTCCAGCTGACGTGCAATTCATGTCAGAAAGACAAGACAAAGTATTGACTGTGTGTATGTGATCAACTGTAGTTAACAGTGTCATTTACTATAAATTGGTTTTATTTTCTAACTTATGTATTTAAATGCACTTTTTTTTTTTACTTCTAATTAACTAATGCCAGAGGATTTCGATATAAGAGAAGGGGGGCTTGAGTTTGTTGCCCAGCCCTATCCACAAGAAGCGTCAAAGCTTGCGATGCTCCTGTACATCAGGTCAAGGGTTACTCTTAGCGCAAGTCAACTTGGGTACCTGTAATGAAGGGTCAACAGGCAGTGGATCCATTTGCAGTTTTATTAGAGATAGCAGAAGTACAGACAGGGATAAAGCAATACCGTAAACGGGGACAGGCAAGGATCGAGGCTGGCGGCGGGAATCAGAGTCGGGTCACAGGCAAGGTTCAGGGCAGGCGGCAGATGATCTCAGATAATAAACAGTCCAGGTAATAACAAAGTATCAGTCCACAGAAAACACTCAGAAATGACAACCGTAGCAAATCAAGACTTTGCAACAATGTGGTGTGTGTGTGTCTTAAATAGTGTGTGTATGATGCAGTGCAGGTGTGCGTGTGATCAGTCCCAGGAATGAGGGCCTATGGGAAATGGAGTCCGAATGATCGTGAGTCAATATTCCGGTGATGGCTCCCTCCGGCGGTCCGGAGGATGAACCGGTGAAGCGCTATTCATGACAGTACCGCTGAACACCGGAAGATAGTTATTTTAGTCTATAAAGTTTTAAATATGGATATTTTTCTTACACAATGTAATGTCTAGTGTGTTGGTTCTGTTTCATGTTCTTATCTTGTTTTCCTGGTTTGTCATGTGATTCCATTGTGCCCTCATGTGATCATGTCATGTGCTTCCCTAGTCTCTTGTGTCATGTTGTCAATAGGCTTGTTCGACTTCACCCAGCGATGCTCAGACCGATCGGCGGTTGACCGATGCCGGTTAGAAATTCTGTCCGACAGCGCTGACACCACGTGACTGTGACGTATGGCATTAAAGCACCGCGAGAGCGATTCGAGAGCAGTCGGCTGATACAACCAGTGCGGTTTCTCCACAGCGGCTGCATGAGGCTGCACGGACTCTGATGACGACACAGCTGTTCCACGATTGGCCAGATTCACCGCATGACAGCGATCATGTGTGTTTCGTGTTATTCTAAAACCACTAATGCTCACAATTCAGTTTTTTATAACGGTAAAACCTCTTTTCATGTAGTCGTGATGTTACATTGTCATGTTTATCAAAATAAATCTGATAAAAACGTAGACCCCACTTCATTGATAGTGTAGGCTTATACACTCACCTAAAGGATTATTAGGAACACCATACTAATACTGTGTTTGACCCCCTTTCGCCTTCAGAACTGCCTTAATTCTACGTGGCATTGATTCAACAAGGAGCTGAAAGCATTCTTTAGAAATGTTGGCCCATATTGATAGGATAGCATCTTGCAGTTGATGGAGATTTGTGGGATGCACATCCAGGGCACGAAGCTCCCGTTCCACCACATCCCAAAGATGCTCTATTGGGTTGAGATCTGGGGACTGTGGGGGCCATTTTAGTCCAGTGAACTCATTGTCATGTTCAAGAAACCAATTTGAAATGATTCGAGCTTTGTGACATGGGGCATTATCCTGCTGGAAGTAGCCATCAGAGGATGGGCACATGGTGGTCATAAAGGGATGGACGTGGTCAGAAACAATGCTCAGGTAGGCCGTGGCATTTAAACAATGCCCAATTGGCACTAAGGGGCCTAAAGTGTGCCAAGAAAACATCCCCCACACCATTACACCACCACCACCAGCCTGCACAGTGTTAACAAGGCATGATGGATCCATGTTCTCATTCTGTTTACGCCAAATTCTGACTCTACCATCTGAATGTCTCAACAGAAATCCAGACTCATCAGACCAGGCAACATTTTTCCAGTCTTCAACTGTCCAATTTTGGTGAGCTCGTGCAAATTGTAGCCTCTTTTTCCTATTTGTAGTGGAGATGAGTGGTACCCGGTGGGGTCTTCTGCTGTTGTAGCCCATCCGCCTCAAGGTTGTGCGTGTTGTGGCTTCACAAATGCTTTGCTGCATACCTCGGTTGTAACGAGTGGTTATTTCAGTCAAAGTTGCTCTTCTATCAGCTTGAATCAGTCGGCCCATTCTCCTCTGACCTCTAGCATCAACAAGGCATTTTGGCCCACAGGACTGCCGCATACTGGATGTGTTTCCCTTTTCACACCATTCTTTGTAAACCCTAGAAATGGTTGTGCGTGAAAATCCCAGTAACTGAGCAGATTGTGAAATACTCAGACCGGCCCGTCTGGCACCAACAACCATGCCACGCTCAAAATTGCTTAAATCACCTTTCTTTCCCATTCTGACATTCAGTTTGGAGTTCAGGAGATTGTCTTGACCAGGACCACACCCCTAAATGCATTGAAGCAATTGTCATGTGATTGGTTGATTAGATAATTGCATTAATGAGAAATTGAACAGGTGTTCCTAATAATCCTTTAGGTGAGTGTATGTTGACCTTTACACTTGTATAAACACACGCTATATTAAGCAGTGTATGCAGTATTGAATGAAAATGTCTTTGAAACGTCTGTGTATTTGACAAATATTGCATTTATTTCACTTCAGCTGTGATAAAGTACGCAAACACAGCGCGAGCGACACTGCGGGAAGCAGAAAGTGTCCGACTTTGCAGCTCCTCCCCGCCTGCACGTGGCTACACTCGTCCGACCACAGCCGATGTCGAACACACCTTTTGGTTGTTTTAGTCATGTGGGTTCTTAGTTTAGTTCTGTCATTGGTTCATTGTCTTGATTGTTCACAGGTGTGTCTTGTTTAGTCATTAGTCTCTGTGAATTTAAGTCCCATGTATTCCCTTGTCGAGTATTGTTACCTGTAACCACTGTTGGTGAGTTCTCTTTCAAGTCAAGTCTGTTCAAGTCAAGGTCATCGTTTGTTTTGTACGTGTTCAAGGTTTGCTCACCTTTGATTTAAAATCAAACACCTTGGGCTCATCAAGCTTGCCTCCAGTGGACCATACGTTACACACAAACGCATCACTTCGCTTCAGAAGGCCTTTATTAACGTGTGGTGCAGTTATATGATGCATAGATGCACTTTTAAGGACTTCAAAAACGAAGCAACAAGTCACTGCCATTATAACGCTTGGACATTATTTAATATAACTCTAAAAGATGAATGTCATATACACCTAGGATGACTTGAGGGTGAGTATATCATGGGATAATTATCATTTTTGGGTGAACTTAAACTCACAATTGCGTGTTATAAAGTCAGAATTGTGAGATAAAAGATCGCTTATGATAGTCGCAATTTTGAGAAAAAACATCAGTACCCCCCCTAAACAAATTGATTTAACATGAAACGTGGCAATTTGTATAAATTCAGTCATTTTGTCTTGTGGAGTAAACATCTATTATGTGAAATAGCTTATTCAGGACAGTACTAAATAAAAGTAACATGCAATTTTTATAATCCCAGATCCCTCTTATTTTGTTAAAATTATTAAAATGTTGCATATTCTGCAAGGGGTATGAACTTACGAGCAGAAATGAGTCAGAGAATCACCAATTGCTGCTCAAAGTAATCCATTTAGTAATCTAAAATACTTTTCGGATGTAACTGTAATTTGATTACCACCCATTTAAAATGTCTGTAATGAAAAAGTTACTCAAATGTTGTAACTAAGTTACATGTATTTTGTTACTCCCAACCCTGCACACACACACTATATAAGACAACATGAATTCAAGATTGTGCTACTAATATTACACATCCAGTGCCTTTCATTGCAACAGTTAAAAAGACAACCAGTAATGATGTCATGTGATGAGGGTGCCCACTAAGGTCCTGTGTATCCTGTATATCCTACTCAGTTTGCTTGGGAAAGCATTTGCATGCACCCATAAAAATCTGAATTTAAGGGATGGTCCTGATCACATGGTATGTCTTATCGGCGATATGTCGCTGGTGATATGAAAATCTGAAAACACAAAACTCAGAAAGTTCAAACAAGTTTATTTGTTCTCGTGCTGCAACGTTCCTGAGAAACTCGAATGCTATTTTGAACTCGTTCTCCAGAAAATAAATTAAACACAAACATCCCCCAAAAAACAACTGCAGTGTTATGTTTACAGTACACAAAAAATGTCTACATCGTTTACAGAAATTGTAAGAATGACACACTAAAAATAGTTTACAACAGAGCCTCTACTCGAAAGCTACATGCTCCATACTAGCTATTTTACAGTCCGAACAACCACAAAGGGGTTGCTTTTGGGTACGAGGACAGATCTACATCAACATTGAATGTGAACACTTGTTTCATGTGTTACTCTCTGTTAGCATCGACTATGATGTATCCTAATCTCTACACTAATGCCACTTCAACTTGAGGAACTTCAGCAGTGATGCACCAGCAGAAATATATCTGACCAAACAATGGCTGTCCCATTATAAATAATAATAATACAAAAAGGGAGATTTTGTCCCTTTTCCAATCCTTTCATGAAAAAAAAAATATGTTCA
The DNA here is from genome assembly GCA_023566225.1 of Romanogobio albipinnatus. Classification (NCBI taxonomy): domain Eukaryota; kingdom Metazoa; phylum Chordata; class Actinopteri; order Cypriniformes; family Gobionidae; genus Romanogobio; species Romanogobio albipinnatus. The sequence goes on along the minus strand of CM042248.1, from coordinate 5,067,540 downwards.
ACCAAATATTAAGTTGTCTTTTCGGATAAATTAAAAAAGGCACCTTAATATTCAAATGCCAAAAAACTTCATGAAACAAAAGTGACTGTACACTGGCCAAAGCTGCCTCTATACACATCAACCGCACAACACAGATCTTCATGATCACTACAATACGACAGTAAGAACTTATGAAACTCTCACACAGATATGTACACGGAAATGGAAGTCTGTTTAAGAAATGTTATGTGGAAAATTTGGTACATTACAATTTGGAGATACTTCAGAAAAAAAATTTAAGTTGGACATATGCAAGAAAAAGTATGTAAACCCCTTGCAGAATCTGTGAGATGTGAATCATTTTAACAAAATAAGAGAGGTCATACAAAATGATTTATTTAGTCCTATCTTGAATAAGATATTTTACATAAGAGATGTTTTCATGTAGTCCACAAGACAAACATTTTTTATAAAAATGACCTGTTCAAAAGTTTACACACCCTTGATTCTCAATACTGTGTGTAGTTCCCTGGATGATCCACGGCTGTGTGTGTGTTTTGTGATGGATGCTCTTGAGTCTCTTGTTTGTCCTGAGCAGTTAAACTGCCCAGCGTTCTTCAGAAAAATCCTCCATTCTTCAGTTTTCCAGCATCTTTTGCATATTTGAACCCTCTCCAGTAGGGACTGTATGATTTTGAGATCCATCTTTTCACACTGAGGACGATTGAGGGACTCAAACACAACTATTAAAAAAAGCGTCAAACATTCACTGAAGCTCCAGAAGGAAACACGACGCATTAAGAGCTGGGGGGTGAAAACTTTTGAACAGGATGAAGATGTCCAAATTATTCTTTTTTATTTTATTTAGTACTGCCCTTCGAAAGCAACTGAAGATACTTGCATGTTTCCCGGAAGACAAATTGAGTACAATTTACCTCGATCTTCAAATTCAATAAGTTTTCACCCCCCGGCTCTTAATGCGTCGTGTTTCCTTCTGGAGCTTCAGTGAATGTTTGAAGCTTTTTTAATAGTTGTGTTTGAGTCCCTCAATCGTCCTCAGTGTGAAAAGATGGATCTCAAAATCATACAGTCACTGCTGGAGAGGGTTCAAATATGCAAAAGATGCTGGAAAACTGAAGAATGGAGGATGTTTCTGAAGAACATTGGTCAGTTTAACTGCTCAAGACAAACAAGAGACTCAAGAGCATCCATCACAAAACACACACACAGCTGTGGATCATCCAGGGAACGACACACAGTATTGAGAATCAAGGGTTCATAAACTTTTGAACAAGTTCATTTTTATAAATTCAGCTATTTTTGTCTTGTGGACTATACGTAAAAAAAAAAAAAGAAGTAAAATATCTTATTCAGCACAATATCTAAATTAATAATAAAATAACATGCATTTTGTATGATCCCTCTTATTTAGTTAAAATTATTCACAGATTCTGCAAGGGGTTCACAAACTTGTTCTTGCAACTGTATAGATTAAAAATGTTAGGGTTCAAAAGTGTGAGACGTTGTTGAAAATCCGAGAAACAAAATCGAATTAAAACCTCAAAATACGACATATGGTGCAGACGTACCGTGAGTGACCTGAGTTCGTGCCCTGGCTCGAGGTCCTTTCCCGATCCTATTTCCCTCTCTCATTACTTCCTGTCTTAACTCCACGGTCCTATCAAATAACTGGCAAAATCACAAAAAACATATCTAAAAAAAAAAAAGAAAGACTTGATATATATAAATGAATGCGTGATATTTTAGAAAGGAATTCACATGGTCAATCTCACAGTTGATATGAGGTCACCAAATGCATGTGTAATTTATTCATGCATTTTATATTATATATTTTAATAAAAGTTTTAGATGTAGCACGTCACACTTAAGGACACTGCTTGGACTGCCCTCGAGATGCTTTTCATGTCTGATCCGTTTCGTTTTCAGATGGTTGGATGCAACCACAGCAGACGGTAGAAGGCACAAGATAGTGTGAGCCTCGAGTCTTTGCTTATAGCTACATGCATAAAATAACCAGGCAACTCCACACCGTAAGATCCACCGTGAGAATGAGTAGATTTGGCTCCACTGAACACCAGGCTGTACCGTTATCAGTGGGGGATGCAGCTGTTACATAACAGAAACCCAATCGCCTAAGTTCAAACGCAAGAAAGCGGAGCTGGAAATATGAGTTAGTGTGCATTTCCTGGAGTGGAAAGGACATGGAGAAATTCCGAAGCAAGACTTATGGCTTACTGAACGAAATGGTCTTCAATGACACAAGGATTCCTCTAAAGATCTCAGCATGTGAGTTTAGAGTTTTGTGTGCATGTCGTTTTGATCCTTCATAAATGTTTATTTGTGTTCGCAATCTCTTGGTGACAAAGAAGACTACTTTCTTTGTGTAAAAACATAAAGTGAAAGGCATCTGTGGGTCTTATCACCGTTCCCACCGGCCGTGGGATTGCCACAGAACCCCTGGCATCACATTACACAATATTTTTATCTGACATGTGAAGCCACACAGCAACAGCCAAGAATAGCATGAAAACACACATCAGCGTGCACTAAAACTGAAGTCAAAATCAAAATTAACAATTTTAAGAAATAATAGAAAGGCATCTTGTTTTTGTCCAGCCCTCACCAGTAGGCATTAAATAATGACAACCCAGCAATTTGAAAGGGTTAAAACAACTAGGCTGGTATAATCGTCGGAAGGTGTACAGGATTATGAACATGGAGTTTGCTTTCAGCTCCTGAGTTTATAGAAAGGCAGAACACCTTGAACTTGGTTGGAATGTTATTGTTGTATATGCAAGTCCAGTGAAGGTTAGGTGTCAAAGGTGAAAGGTCATGCCAGGGCGAGGAAGACTGTGTTAGATCACCTCCCTGCTGTTCCGGATTGCACAGCATAGGACCATACTGAAGATCATGCCAATTATCTGTAAAAAGTGTTACACATACACAAAGATGACATGAAATCGACACTGTTTTAAGTACAATGCACTTATTGTGTTCATATTGTCTTGCAAAACACTTTAGCTGATATTGAGGTGGGATACGGTAAAAGGGATCCTGGTGTTGTGGTATGGGTAAGTTTATGGGTAGGGTCAGGTGTAAGGGAAGGGTCAACAGTGTTATTATAAATGTAAATACAGAATAATATATCTACATATTGGCTGAAGACAGACATGAAAATAAAAAGGGACTAAATTGACTACATTTATTGACATGTAAATTACCATGACTCCTGCGATTCCAATTCCCACATAACCCACGATGAACAGCTTGCTGTTGAAAAACTCTTCAATGGCCACGTCACATGTCTGCAGACAGTGAAACAGATTGATAATATGTATCCTAATACCACAACCTTCTACACCAGTGGTTCCCAAACCTTTTCTGCTGGACCCCCTTTTTCTAGGAAAAATCTTTTCAAGTGTAAGAGCGCTGGAGTACGTCAGAAATAGAAAAGGACATCAGTTTACAGTTAGGGATTTTGTTGTGTTGCACCGGATCCTAGTGTTGTAGTACTCGAAATTGGTCTTGGTCTTGCGACCGGTCTTAAGACCACTTTTGGAAGGTCTTGGTCTTGTCTCGGTCTCGACCACATTTGTACCCGGTCTCAGACTTAGAGGAGTCTGGATTTTGTTTCAAGACCAGTCAAGACCACAACTGCTGGGATATTAATAAATTGCCAGTGCATTGTCTGATTTATTTATTAACATCATCAATGTAATTTGGTCATTTCATTTGATTGGTAACAGCTCTATATAGTGTCTTATTCTAATTATATTTATTGGACTATGGACTATGATGTTTGCGGATGACATTGTGATCTGTAGTGAGAGCAGGGAGCAAGTGGAGGAAAGTCTAGAGAGGTGGAGGTTTGCTCTGGAGAGAAGAGGAATGAAGGTTAGTCGCAGCAAGACAGAATACATGTGTGTGAATGAGAGGGAACCAAGTGGAGCAGTGAGGTTACAGGGAGAAGAGGTAAAGAAGGTGCAGGATTTTAAGTACTAAGGGTCAACAGTCCAGAGCAATGGGGAGTGTGGAAAAGTGGTGAAGAAGCGTGAGCAGGCAGGTTGGAATGGGTGGAGAAAAGTGTCAGATCTGTTGTGTGATAAGAGTACCAGCAAGAATGTAAGGAAAGGTGTACAGGACAGTGGTGAGACCAGCGATGTTGTATGGTTTGGAGACAGTTGCACTGAGGAAAAGACAGGAGGAAGAGCTAGAGGTAGCAGAGCTGAAGATGTTGAGGTTCTCTTTGGGAGTGACGAGGATGGATAGGATCAGGAATAAGTACATCAGAGGGACATGTGAGATGTTTTGGAGACAAAGTTAGAGAGGCCAGGTTGAGATGGTTTGGACATGTCCAGAGGAGGGAGAGTGAATATATCGGTAAAAGGATGCTGAGGTTAGAGCTGCCAGACAGGAGGTCGAGAGGAAGACCAAAGAGGAGGTTTATGGATGTAGTGAAGGAGGACATGAAGGTAGTCGGTCTGAGAGAAGAGGATGCAGGGGATGGGGCTAGATGGAGGCAGATGATTCACTGTGGTGACCCCTGAAGGGAACAGCCGAAAGGAAAAGAAGAAGAAGAAGATTCTAATTATATTTATTTATTAAAAATAAGTTATTTCTCAGGCGGTAATCTTTATGAAATTAAGGAGTGCTGGTCTTGACTTGGTCTCGCCCTGCCTTGGTCTTGGTCTCAACCCCTTATAGCCTTGGTCTCAACACACATTGGTCTTGGTCTCGACTTGGTCTCGGATTAGGTGGTCTTGACTACAACACTACCGGAACCAGTGTAGACAGCCTCACTGATTATAATGGGTTCTATTTGCTTTTGTTGTGCCGCACTGCTTGCGTCTGGTGTTGACACGTTGGTTTGATAGATGTGACTTTTAAAGTAGATTTATTGTCTGCTTTACATTTACCTGGCACTGGCAGTCCTTTCACAAACTTGCTTATTGTTGAACCATGCATCATTCATTTATATTTTTTACGTGGCTCCCTACAATACTCAATTCTGATTCTTCAATTGAGTCATCTAGCGGGCTGTTATTACATGACAACAACCGCTACTACTGATAGCACACTGCTCAAGTGGGTACTGCGAAACTTCTTGAAATTATAGAATTATTATAGAATAATAAAACCAGGGTGGTTTTCTATAAAATTATTATTTTATATTATTATAGAATAATAAAACCAGGGTGGTTTTCTATAAAACCACCCTGGTTTTATTATTCTATAATAATTCTATAATTTCAAGAAGTTTCGCAGTACCCACTTGAGCAGTGTGCTATCAGTAGTAGCGGTTGTTGTCATGTAATAACAGCCCGCTAGATGACTCAATTGAAGAATCAGAATTGAGTATTGTAGGGAGCCACGTAAAAAATATAAATGAATGATGCATGGTTCAACAATGAACCATGGTTTCTTTTGCATAACAATCTGCTGAAGTGTACAGTCAGCAGAGACGGATTATGACATGCTCCGAGTTCTCATTGCGTATGGGTTTAGCAATGCAGCACGTGTGAGTGGGGGTGGTGGGGGGCGATTGTCAACAGGCTGCCCCAACCCTCATCATCACCATCCCCACTCCCTGGCAGCTTGTCCTGGCCACCCCTCTAGTCTAGTGCCCTGGGCGTTAACCCATCCCAGACACTTAGCCTTTCCGCACCCCCATTTTTCTAACTCCCAGTTTGGGAACCACTGTTCTACATAATTCAGTTTCAATGCATGTTCAACTGGCATCACACTAACTGAAGTGTTTACAATTTTAAATTCTCAACATACGGGCATTTACCAAACAAACTGTTCTACTTATAGCATAAATAATTCATTTATGACCAGAAATCCTCACCTGGTTTGATGCAATGTCTTGACACAAAGTGGGCTTCGTTGAAAGTAAGCCACAGCAGTTCAACTGCAGATGTGAAGTGTTACAAATTCAAACTTTCATGACAAGGTTAGACAAATATACAACCATTAAATTATATTTAGTATATCAGTGTTGTTAGTGTAAACTAAAACTATTTACAACTGATAATTTAATCAAAGCTGAAAAAAATACAGTAAAATAAATATTGGATGAAATATAAATTCAAAATGTTAACAAATACTGTATAAATAATACAAAAATAGCAGTGATTTATATTTCAACTTATGACTCTAAACAAGCATTTGACATTTTAAAAATAAGCATTGTATTCAGTAAATATTGGTTCTCTTTTGAGGTAACTCGATGCTGATGTTATGGGAATTCTTTCCAAAGTTTCTACTAACGATTATAAGATCTAAGCAAACATTCATTCAGGAAGTGTGCATCACAGTGCCCCCACTTTATTATGGGTGATGAGGCACACAATCTATGTGTGTTTTGTTTAGAAGCATGTGTGGTCAGCTTTCAATGGAGCTGAGTGTGTTCACTGTGATCGTTTTACAGCGAAGAAGCTCTGCTACCACCTGGCTCCCATTCCCTGTAAAAAGAGCCAGGCGGTAGCAGAGCTTCTTCACTGTAAAACAGTCCCGCGTCTGCCAAGGCAGTGTGAAGTAGAGATTGTGGAGGTATTTGAAAAGCGTTCTTCCCTTTCTCTGATTTCCTTCACTAGCTATGAGGGTCTCAATTTGGATCCAGAAGCCCGCTCTGCAGTCTCTTCCGATCCGGTTGAGAGAATTGATTGTTGGAACCTATGACCCATGCCACGGCTAGAATCTGTCTAGACTTGTCGTTGGAGAAGCAGGAGGTCGTTTAGGACAGGCTAGATGAACAATTCTTGCTGGGTCATCAACATTCTCCCCAATGCGAGTCTTCTATGAGAGAAACAGTATTGCGTAGTCACTAGTTCACCATTGAAATATTCAAGTGCAATGGCTATGTGAGCACGGATCGGTCAGGATGCCCCAGGTAGAAGAGGCGCTTGGAAGCTACCTCTCCCCTGGTACCTCTCTCCTGGTTCACTGAAGGATCCTCTCTTGCCATGCAAGCTGAGTTGCAGCTGGTGGGAAAGGCCTACGCGAAGGTGGGTCAGTCCGTGCCGCCCTGCACACCATGGTGGTGTTGCATGCGTACCAGACCTTCTTTCTCAAGGATCTGGAACAGGGTGAGGAACTGAAAACTAAGGCTGTCCTGGAACTCCACAGGGCCACAGACCTTGCCCTCTCTGCAACAAAGCAGGCAAATCGGCCAATCTATGTCTGTTAACATTGTGTAATCTGTGGCTGAACAAAAGGAGAAAAGTTTTCTCCTTGGTGCCCCTGATGTCAGTCTCTTCAGTACTACCATTAATTCCGATGAGTCCGGATCGAGGCAGCACACATTTAGGCTCACAGGTCTGATATCCTGCATTGGGTCTCCCCAATAGTACATTGTTGTTCGAGGTTTAGGTACACCAATACGCTTCCCTAAAAAGGTCTGCTAGGTAAGAGACCGTCTCGGTTACGTATGTAACCCTCGTTCCCTGAGGAGGGAACGGAGACGTACGTTAGTGACTAACGAATGGGGGTTTCGCTTAGAAGCCAATTATCTTCGAGAATTCAACATTCAAAAGACACCTGCTCGCTGAGGAGGCTTACGGTGGGAATACTCGTGTGGGGGTCGCCGGAGGGGAACCATGCACACGGAGCACCTGGCCGGACATGAGGGTCTGGGCTCGAAAGGGCAGACTGAACTGATGTCGGCGTCAGCAGTGCTGGAGGAGCTCAGGGCTCTCGGGGAGCTCACCTGAGGAAAATATCGCACGTATCCAGTCCTTGGAGTGGAATGGCGAGCAAGCGAAGACACCTGAGCCTGGCCCATTACCGGCCACCCGTAGGGGCGAGTACATAGTCGGACACTGGCTCCACTCGGAGATTGTAGAATCTGGCGAATGTGTTGGGTGTCGCCCAGCCTGCAGCTCTGCAGATGTCTGTTAGCGAGGCGCCATGCGCTAAAGCCCAAGAGGAGGCCACACTCCGGGTGGAGTGTGCCCTAACCCCAAGGGGACATGGTCGACCTTGCTGCTGGTAAGCCAAAACAATGGTGTCCACTATCCAGTGAGACAACCTCTGCTTTGAGAGAGCACTTCCCTTCCGCTCTCCACCATAACAGACAAAGAGCTGGTCTGAGGTCCTGAAACATCGCGTACTGTCTACATAGGCGCGGAGAGCGCGTACTGGACAGAGCAATGCCAAGGCTGGGTCTGCCTCCTCCAAAGGCAGCGCTTGCAGGTTCACCACCTGGTCTCGGAACGGAGTGGTGGGAACCTTGGGCACATATCCGGGCCGGGGTCTCAGGATCACGTGAGAGTTAGCCGGCCCGAACTCTAGGCACGCTTCGTCAACCGAAAATGCTTGCAGGTCCCCGACCCTCTTAAGCGAAGCCAATGCGGTCAGCAGAGCAGTCTTCATAGACAAGAATTTAATCTCAGCTGACCGCAAAGGCTCAAAGGGAGGCCTCTGCAGAGCACTTAAGACTACTGAGAGGTCCCAAGAGGGTACGAGAGGAGAGCGAGGAGGATTCAGTCTCCTCGCCCCCCTCAGGAACCTGATGATCAGGTCGTGCTGACTTACCTTTTTGTCCCCCAGGAGATCGTGATGGGCAGATATAGCGGCCACGTACACTTTAAGGGTGGAAGGAGACAGCCTTCGTTCCACCCCCTCCTGGAGAAACGATAGCACGGACCCGATCGGGCATTTCCAGGGGTCTTCTTGGCGGGAAGAACACCATGTGACGAAGAGGTTCCACTTCAGCGCATAGAGACGTCGTGTAGACTCAGCTCTAGCGGAAGTGATGGTAGCGACCACCGCAGGTGGAAGGCTACTCAAACCTGCCGCGTCCCGTCCAGAAGCCAAATGTGGAGCTTCCAGAACGCCGGACGCGGGTGCCAAACGGTGCCCCGTCTCTGAGTGAGGAGGTCCGGTCTCAGAGGAATAGGCCAGGGAGGGGCTGTCGCAAGGAGTAGAAGTTCTGAGAACCAGGTCTGGCCGTGCCAATACGGGGCGACCAACATGACCTGCTCCTTGTCCTCCCTGATCTTGCACAGTACCCGTGCAAGGAGGCTCACTGGGGGAAACGCATACTTGCGTAGCCCGGGCGGCCAGCTGTGCGCCAGTGCATCCGTGCCGAGGGTGCCCTCGGTCAGGGAATAATACAGGGAGCAATGGGAAGAGTCCTGGGAGGCAAACAGATCTACCTGTGCGTCGCCGAACCGTTCCCATATCAGCTGGACCGTCTGGGGGTGGAGTCTCCACTCTCCGGGGAGAGGCTGAAACCGTGAGAGCTCGTCGGCTGCACAGTTCAGGTCTCCCGGGATGTGGACAGCACGAAGGGACCTCAGGCGCTTCTGACTCCACAAAACGAGATGGCGGGCGAGTTGAGACATACGGCGGGAGCGTAGACCGCCCTGGTGGTTGATGTACGCTACTACGGCCGTGTTGTCTGTCCTGACTAGTACATGTTGACCCTTCAGCAACGCTCGGAAGCGGTGCAGGGCGAACCGTACTGCCAGTAACTCGAGGCAATTGACATGCAGAAGGCGCTGGGGTCCTGTCCAGGAGCCCGCGGCTGCTTGTCCATTGCACATGGCACCCCAGCCCGTGGATGATGCATCTGTTGATACAACAACATGCCTGGAAACTCGTTCTAAGGACACTCCGGTCCGTAGAAAACTGAGGTTCGACCACGGGGTGAGAGTCTGTAAGCAGGCCCGAGTCACTTGGACCCGGAGCGTGCCAGACCGCCATGCCCATCTCGGGACTCGATCGCGTAGCCAGTGCTGAAGCGGTCTCATATGAAGCAATCCGAGCGGCGTCACCGCGGCTGCAGATGCCATATGCCCCAGGAGCCTCTGAAATAGTTTCAGTGGAACCGCATTCTTGCCCTCGAGTTGACGAAGGGAAGTCAGCAGAGACTGCGCGCGCTCGCTCGAAAGCTGCGCGCACATGGCGACCGAGTCGATATCCATACCGAGAAAAGAGATCCTCTGCGCGGGGCAAAGTTTGCTCTTCTCCCAGTTGACCCGAAGGCCCAGACGGGCTAGGTGATGGAGCACCTGATCTCTGTGTCCGCAAACCTGCTCCCGAGAGTGACCCAGTATGAGCCAGTCGTCGAGGTAATTCAGGATGCGAACCCCGTGCTGCCGAAGGGGCGCAAGGGCTGCCTCGGCAATCTTCGTAAAGACGCGAGGGGACAGAGATAGCCCGAATGGTAGAACTGCGTACTGATATGCCCGCCCCTCGAAAGCAAACCGTAGGAACGGTCTGTGTCGAGGTAGAATGGAGACATGGAAGTAGGCGTCCTTCAGGTCGATCGCTGCAAACCAATCGTCTGGACGAACGCATTCGAAAAGGCGTTTCGCTGTCAACATCTTGAACGGAAACCGGTGAAGGTAACGGTTCAAGACGCGCAGGTTCGATCGCACCCTTCGCCAGTAGGGTGGCAATCTCCGCTCGCATGACGGGGGCATTGGCCCCGATCATAGTGGAGCGGACTCCCCGGAAGCAGGGAGGAACCTGCGCGAACTGAATCGCGTAGCCGCGCCTGATGGTCCGCGCGACCCAGCGGGACAGCCCTGGAAGCTGAAGCCAGACTTCCAAAAACTGCGCCAGCGGGGTCATTCGGAGCACAGACGTACCCGGTGTGGGCTTGCAGCGATGCAGCGTCACCGGCCCGGACATGGGAGGCTGAGGGGCGTCCCGGTGCGGGGGCACGGTTGACTGCTGCGTCCTGACAGAGGAGACCAGGGAAGGACGCACGTTCCACTGGGGTCTGCTCTGCCAGGAGGCTGGCGACAGAGTGGCATGCGAGTGGCGGGACCCGTGGGTGGCGCGCACTGTCATCGCCGGACTCTGTGGGCTCAGGGATGGGAGTGTTAATTCTTTCTTTGACCAAAATAGGGTGCTGCTGACCCGTGGGCCAGCAGCTGAACAAAGGATTCTCCCCCGGCCCTCCACCGGGGGAAGGAGTGGTCCTGCTACCATCTCCTCGAAAGAATTTCCCATCCCTGAGCCGTCCGTCTCAGGAGCGCCGCTTGGCCTGGCGTTTAGCGGGGCGCGGGGCGGCCTGAGGGGACTTGGACGCCTTCCTACGGCTTCCTCCGCGACCCGGCCCGGGTGAAGGCTGCTGCTTGGACCGGGTGGGAGGGGCGGGAGCCTTAGGAGGGCGTCCTCGGCGTGGAGCAGACTGAGGCGACTGTGCCGGCGGCTGGGTGGAGGCAGCAGCTGGCCGCCGGGGCAGTACGTGCTTTATAGCCTCAGTCTGCTTCTGGGCGATCGAGAACTGTTGGGCAAAGTCCTCAACCGCCCCGCCGAAGAGGCCGGCCTGGGATATGGGGGCATCGAGGAACCGGGTTCGCTCGGTGTCCCGCATATCGGCCAGGTTCAGCCATAGGTGACGCTCCTGGACCACATTTGTGGACATCACTTGACCCAGGGAGCGTGCGGTCACCTTCGTCGCCCGGAGAGCGAGGTCGGTGGCGGCACGCAGCTCATTTAAGAGCCCCAGATCAACTCCACCCTCGTGCATGTCCTTGAGGATCCTGGCCTGGTAGACCTGAAGGATCGCCATGGCATGCAAAGAAGCGGCGGCCTGCCCCGCGGCTCTGTGCGATTTCGCCACCAAGGTTGATGTGAATCGACAGGCTTTGGAGGGGTGCTTTGGATCGCCGCGCCAAGTCGAAGCGCTCTGAGGACACAGTTGCATCGCAACAGAACGTTCAACCGGGGGGACCCCAGTGTACCCTTTAGCCGCCGCCCCATCGAGGGCGGAGAAGGCGGAGGAAGCCGCTGACCGGTCACGGGAAGACAACAGGGACTTCCAGGACCGCGCGAGTTCCTCATGCAGCTCGGGAAAGAAAGGTATTGGGGGCGGGGACTGACGGTTGTCAGCGCGGGCTCCCAAAAACCAATCATCGAGCCTTGAGCGTTCGGGACAGGGCGGAGGGTTCCACTCTATCCCTAAGCTCGCGGCTGCCCGAGACAGCATGGCTGTCAGCTCTGGGTCCGACTCGGGCAATGCTGGAACGCCCGAAGGCGGCAACACAGCCGAGTCATCATCCTCAGAGGACTCGAGCCCACCTTGTGATGCGGTGACCGACATCGCATCCTCCTCCGGAGCGCCAAACGAGATGCACGGGGGGGCCGAAGCAGGCCCCGCGATCTGCGTCTGGACACTCGCGGGTTGCAGTGTGCAAGACGGGGGTGTGGCCCGAGGCATGAGCGTCGGGGCTTTGTTCCACACCGTAACCGTCAGGTCACCCTGACCACCAGCCGAAGTACTGGGCCTCGGGGACTCAGTAGATCGGGGTGTGGTAGAGGGGACTCTCACTTCTTTACGAAGGTCATGGAGTCTTGACCGCAACACCGCGATGGTCATATTCCCGCAGTGGGAACATGACTCATCCACAAACGCTGCCTGGGCATGCTGAAAGCCCAAACATACCAGACAGTGTTTGTGCCCATCGGAAGGGGAAAGCAACCGGCCACACCCAGAAGTACACGGACAAGACATCCTGAAAAGGGCGCGTCAAAGCGAAACCCCCATTCGTTAGTCACTAACGTACGTCGTAGTGACTGAACGAAAGGGAACTAATTTTTTTTGTGTTGTGTCCTACTTTACATCTGTTTCCCCTCCAGCATCTTCTTGAGACTCTGGCAAGGGATCGAGCAAGCTTTTCCAAGGATATAATAGCTCAGGGATATTTTACAGACCAGCGGCAAGTAGCAACCATAAGACCATAAGCAACCATAAGTGTAAGAGCTTTACAGAGGGGAAGGTGGACTAGGTCATTTTATATGACCCACTCTCTCTGTGGCTCCTTCAGTTTACGTAATCTAAGGTAGAAGCGAGCAATGCAAATTTCCTTCCCCTTAAATTAGCGGTAAAAGGACAACTCCTCCAATAAAAAAGAGTGTCTCTACGAGGACACCGACTGGAAAGGACAATGTTGCCAGCTCACGCACCTGGTCAGACTTTGCTTTAGGCTTGGGCTCTTGGGCAATGATTGGCCCAGGCATCGGCTCTGGCACTGGCATCAGAGCGGGCTCTGGGTCTGTGTCTGCTGTGGGCTCTGGATCTGGAGTGGGGCTGGCGTTGACTTCTTCCGTGATACCAATGGTGAATAGGGATTCGTTAATAGCCAAACACCCACTTTACGAAAGTGTTGAAATTCCCATGAGGGCCGTTCATGGGCAGGTGTGCCTTGGACTACTCGATGAGGCTTGTTTAGAAAAATACACAGAGTGAGTGGTCTGGAGTGGGTAAGGCAGATCTAAAAAGTCCATTGTGTGGTCCTCGAGGGAGCGATCTTCTTGCTCCAACAAGAGCAGGCGTACTGCATGTAAATCATATTATTTGGTCTTACAAATCTTGTCTAGGGCTAGTGTTCTGCTACAGTGAACTGCAGTAGATAATTCAAGAGTGAAGATGATCAAACTAACTTTTAATAATCACCAGGGAAAACAAACCACTATAGGCTTAAACATAACGTTAACACAAGACAAGTAAATAAGGAAAACTCAAGGCATAAACACACAAGGGAAGTGAATTACAGCAGGTGTGAACATCAATTAACATCCATAAAAAAAATAACAATGACGGAACAGGACAACAGGAACAAAACCAAACTAAAACACAATGAAACTAACATACACCTGACATTGAGCTACACTAAAACTCTTACAGATTGTCCCTCAGTAACTGCTTTGGCAACTGGGAAACTCAATCTTTGACTTAGATCCCTGGGTTGCTGTATGCTTGCTTGCTTGTGGTTTCTATCACAGCTTGAGCGCAGGCATTTTTCAGCATGGCACAGTGGGTATTAAAGTTCCCATAGTGTCAGCAACTGACACAGCATCGAGTTCCCTAGAAAGGAAACGTCTTGGGGTTAGGTATGTAACCTGGTTCCCTGAGAAGGTAATGAGATGCTGCGTCACTTTGCCCTATTCTGAGCGACATCATATGACTGCCGAGGAAAATGATTTGTGTTTTTACATGTGCTTCAGATACCGGTGCAAACACTAAAGACATTCCCATAGCATCACCAACTGATGCAGCGTCTCGTTCCCTTCTCAGGGAACCGGGCTACATATGTGACCCCAAGATGTTATCTCTATTTGGCAATTTACACTTATATTTACACAATATTTATTCTTCCTGATTAAATCAACAGAGATTTCATAAAGATTTCAGAGATTTCATAAAAATTGTAAACTCACAATGATGTGGTAGGACTGGATGGTTGTATTATTGTCGTTGTTTCTTGCTGAGTCTTCATAGAAATGTTTTATTTCCTCAATGATCTAAATGACAAATTAATAAAAATGTGACGGAAAGGTCAGACTAAAATCATTTCACTCTGAATCAACAGGACTCATTATCATTTCCAGTTTAGCAGTACCTTATCTTTGTTGAGGAACCCAAACACTCCAGCTGCAACTTCTGCTCCAAAGATGACCAGAAGACAGGCAAAAAACTGCCATGCAAGAGAGACACAGAACCTGGGTTACTTCTACTTTATATTCCATATTTGATTAAATAAAGATTCTGGTTGTTTCCTCTTTTTATTCTTTTCTCGAATTGAAATGTTTAAAACGGCACATGCATTAGTTAGATAATGTATTTGATGAATTATGTGATGTTTTGTGGTATTAGTTGATTTATCTAAAACATTCCATCCTGTTTGAAAAATTACAAATTTAGTACACTATGATGTTATGAAGATTTTACAGAAGATTTGACAAATGGTTAAAAATAAAAGTTGTAAAAAGTTGACATCCTCATGTAAGCTTACTGCCAGTTTCTCACTGAGCATTTGATAATATTGTTTTGTTAAAGCAAAAACAGAAGAATAAGCACTATCCCACTCACCAATCCCAGCAGGCACTGAGACTCCCTCACAGCACCACAGCAGCCGAAGAAGCCCACCAACATCACCAGACCCCCGACCGCAATGAGGATATAAACCCCTGCGCAGAACACAAGAAGAAAGCAACAGTCAACATATCATATGACAGTTAATACAATGACCAGACCCACATGTGATGGGGCACACCAAGCCATTTTATGCTTCAGCACCTGTTGTTAAAATCTGTGACGTTTTGAGAAATAAAGGATTACTATTATTTGTAACTAAAATCAATATATGTAATATATTTAAAATATTTAACTACAGTAACTCATGAAGAGATGATGGATATTTTGAATTTTTATTTTACAAAATCCAGTGTTTGTAAACCTGTTGTCACACAGAGTAACTAAAAGGTCTCTCTGCCGATATAATAGCTTGATGGTTTAAGTGAAGAAATTAAGACATAAATCAAGCATTCTGGCCACGTAGTCGAGCTCCGCTATCAGCTGATTGGCAAAATTCCAACCCCGCCCATCTCAGCTGATCCGATTCCTATGCACTCAATTGGCGACTCTCAAACAGGACGCCTTACTTAAGCGCAGCTTCAGTTCAGTCTGCCTGCTTGGCTGCTTCCACTGCACGCTGCTTTGCAACCCACCTCCTCCCCAGCTCCTCCTTAAACTGTGTTTAACTTAATCTCTGTCATTCTGTTGTCCCTGATGCATGCTCTGTTCTCAATGGGGGATTTACGCTGCTCTCCCAGTTTAAAAATGGGAGGTTGTCCCCAGAATCTGCTGCTGCTGTTTCCTGTATTGGCTTTTCATGGAGCTCATGTAAAGGATGGGGAATTTAGAACAGAGCCGTATCGCCAAATGTAACTTTTGCAAAATATGCCAATCAAAATTTGATTAAAAGTTTGTCTATGGTGTTTTTGACTTAAGTGGTCCTGACTGAAGTATTGTAATTCTACTACTGTAGTGTAATGTAAAATAATTAATACTGTACATATTATGAAATATTATTTTCTTATTTTACAGTGCAGTTTTATATTATAGTACTGATAGTTAAATATACAATATAAAGTAGCCTATAAACATTTGCTAACAATTAAAAATAACTATAAATACTAAAAATTTTCGCTTTCAATTTTGTCACAATTGAAATATTAGCAATAATGCAGATTCCCAATCATGAACTTCTAAACAGTCCTGCTCCAGCCGAGCAACTGCCACTGATGTGAATGTGAACGCTACGGAATAACTTTCTCCAGGTATTAGACCTCTTTGTCTTGACATTATAGCAGGATGTAATATAATCTGATCACCAGCAGAGGGAAGCACAAGCGTTACGTGAGTCTTTTTGTGAGATGACAGCATGCTTTTGAGAACAGCGAGACCGCACACAACACTTAAAGATGATCTCATTAATGTTCACTCCAGAAGAGGCTGGAGTGAAAGTTAATGAGATCATCTTATTATCCTCATTAGAGCAAAATAGAAAGAGGTCAAGGGGTGCATGAATTCCCATCTGCCTCAACAACAGATAAAAGCCGACAGGTTCAGTCAACATCAGGGCCAAGAGAGTCGGCTTCCTGTTGATGGTACTCACTGATCTAGGATCAGCATCCTCAGACTCTAGCCTCAAAATGTAATCTAGAGACATATAAGCTCTTTAGTTCTTGAGGAGTTCTACCTGAGCCGTTGTAATTATGCCACCAGAGACCTGGGACAGGTGGGAAGACTGGAAATGAGAACTAAACTCTCTTGAGAGAGAGGAGGATATTGCTTTATCTAGCATAATAATGTAGGATAAAATACAGAAGATGTTGCGTAATTATTCCAGTGCTTTCAAAGTCATGTTGTAGTGTGTATGATAGCCTATTCCTCAAACATTACGGTCAGGGTTTGCATTTATTTAATCAAACATACAGCAAAACAGTAATATTGTGAACACAGAAATGTGAATGGTGGCATACTAACTTACATTAGCATACATTTTGGCTTGTATATAACTCAAATCTTATGTGCTAGAAGTCATTCTCCTCAACAAGTGGCATGATTTGACGTTTCTTTAACACAAAGGGCTCTATTTTAACGATCTGAGCACATGATCTGAAGCACATGGCGCAGGTGCACTTAGTGTCTAAATCAACTTTTGCTAAATATAGAACCATACACACACATACACACACACACAATAATTTTCCCAGAACATACTTCTTCTATGCTGAGAGTGTTACTTACTCAAGCTTAAAAGCCTCTCACTAGTATCTCAAGGAAACAAAAGGAAAGCAAATTATAGATGAAACTAAAATAAAGTGTGACAGAAAGTGTGAACACAAACTTTATCTTCCCTCTTGACTAAAAACAATCTTGTCACTTGGTAATATTTACACGGTTGCCACTGTAGCTGTGGAGAGGACAATCCTTCGTCATTGCAAAGGCTATAATCTAAAAGTCATTTAAGATGTGTGTGTGTGTAGACAGAGAGGACAATGAAGCCTGAACTGGTCACTGTCAGCATTGTCAGATGGTTTATTCCAAGCGATTAAGTTTTGGCAGGTTAGCGTGGTCCAGTTAACCCCTGCTGCTAGATACTGCTACAAGACCATTCTGGAAACAAAGAGCATGTTTCTTTATTTATGGCCATTACAAATTATTTAAGTACTATTCTGACAAAATATAATTAAAGCAACATGTATACTGCAACAGTACTATGCAAATATTCACTGCATTTGATAAAACTTTCAATATTCAATTTAAAATGATAGGAAATTTAAAGGGCTGCCATTTACTGCCATTATAAAGCTTGGATTAGCCAGGACATTTTGTAATATAACTCTGATTATATTAATCTGAAAGAAGAATGTCATACACACTCACCTAAAGGATTATTAGGAACACCTGTTCAATTTCTCATTAATGCAATTATCTAATCAACCAATCACATGGCAGTTGCTTCAATGCATTTAGGGGTGTGGTCCTGGTCAAGACAATCTCCTGAACTCCAAACTGAATGTCGGAATGGGAAAGAAAGCTGATTTAAGCAATTTTGAGCGTGGCATGGTTGTTGGTGCCAGACGGGCCGGTCTGAGTATTTCACAATCTGCTCAGTTACTGGGATTTTCACACACAACCATTTCTAGGGTTTACAAAGAATGGTGTGAAAAGGGAAACACATCCAGTATGTGGCAGTCCTGTGGGCCAAAATGCCTTGTTGATGCTAGAGGTCAGAGGAGAATGGGCCGACTGATTCAAGCTGATAGAAGAGCAACTTTGACTGAAATAACCACTCGTTACAACCGAGGTATGCAGCAAAGCATTTGTGAAGCCACAACACGCACAACCTTGAGGCGGATGGGCTACAACAGCAGAAGACCCCACCGGGTACCACTCATCTCCACTACAAATAGGAAAAAGAGGCTACAATTTGCACAAGCTCACCAAAATTGGACAGTTGAAGACTGGAAAAATGTTGCCTGGTCTGATGAGTCTGGATTTCTGTTGAGACATTCAGATGGTAGAGTCAGAATTTGGCGTAAACAGAATGAGAACATGGATCCATCATGCCTTGTTACCACTGTGCAGGCTGGTGGTGGTGGTGTAATGGTGTGGGGGATGTTTTCTTGGCACACTTTAGGCCCCTTAGTGCCAATTGGGCATTGTTTAAATGCCACGGCCTACCTGAGCATTGTTTCTGACCATGTCCATCCCTTTATGACCACCATGTACCCATCCTCTGATGGCTACTTCCAGCAGGATAATGCACCATGTCACAATCATTTCAAATTGGTTTCTTGAACATGACAATGAGTTCACTGGACTAAAATGGCCCCCACAGTCACCAGATCTCAACCCAATAGAGCATCTTTGGGATGTGGTGGAACGGGAGCTTCGTGCCCTGGATGTGCATCCCACAAATCTCCATCAACTGCAAGATGCTATCCTATCAATATGGGCCAACATTTCTAAAGAATGCTTTCAGCTCCTTGTTGAATCAATGCCACGTAGAATTAAGGCAGTTCTGAAGGTGAAAGGGGGTCAAACACAGTATTAGTATGGTGTTCCTAATAATCCTTTAGGTGAGTGTATACCTAGGATGGCATGAGGGTGAGTAAATCATGGGCTAATTTACATTTTTGGATGAACTATCCCTTTAAGTCATTATCCACTAATTGTCACGTTTGGGTTTCATTTCATTTTCTGTTCCTTGGTTTTTGTTTTCCGTTAATTGGTTCGTGTTTCCTTTGTTCCCGTTGCTAGTCTGTTTCCTTGGTCACTCATTATCATCACCTGTGTCTTGTTTAGTTCCTGGTTTACCTGTGTATTTATGCCCATAGTTGTTCATGTGGTTTTATGACTGTGGGTGGCAACTCTTCATCTGAGCCGGTAAAAAAAATAAAAAATGCAACTCTGTCACTGGGATGTAACTGAGACTTTGAGTCCTGCTCTTTCACACTGGCTTCTCTTCACAGCTTTAAGTACTAAAAGCCACAAACAAGAGTGATGTCACTGACTAAACCGAGCTGGAGGAGGTGGTTGGAGGATAAGTATATTTTCTGACATCATGGAAGTAGTGCCCTCCTCTGCATCTAGATATAGCATTGCATGACCTCTCTCTTTCTCGCAGGTTGAACTGTTGCTACAGCAAACCTGAAGTCTTGTGGATTCCTCCGTGCAGGCACAATTTGAAATGTCACTTCCTGTTTTCAGAAACATCCAACTTCTGAAATTAGCAAGAACTTACTGTGCCTCACGAGGGCTGGGCAGAAGGCTGTGGAAACTTTGCCACCATGAGTGGCGTCAGATGTTTCCATCCAGTACCAATAAACACGAGCTCTGTCTGTCATACGTTTATTTCTGTTTTACAGTATGAGCTACAGCAGGGTACAAAAACTCTCAAACCACTAAATAAAATACTTTTTTCATTTAATACATATTTTGCAGAACTGTATATATACTTTAATTATAATACAAATAATTATTCAAATAATTTAGCAGTTTAACAATTTGAGTGAGAAGTTGACCAGATATAGATAACAGTATAATAGAAAACATAATAGATAATATAGAGAGACAGTAGAATCTATAAATACAGTATGTCCTATTTTTTTCTGTCTGTTATTTCCGTATTAAAGGAACACTCAACTTTTTTTTTTTTAAATAGGCTCATTTTCCAGCTCCCTTAGAGTTCAACAGTTGAGTTTTACTGTTTTCGAATCCATTCAGCCGATCTCCGGGTCTGGCGGTAGCACTTTTACCATAGCTTAGCATAGATCAGGGGTGTCCAATCCTGCTCCTGGAGGGCCAGTGTCCTGTAGAGTTGAGCTCCAACCCCAATTAAACACACCTGAACCAGCTAATCATGGTCTTATTAGGCATACTAGAAACTTCCAGACAGGTGTGTTGAGGCAAGTTGGAGCTAAACTCTTCAGGATAGTGGCCCTTCAGGACCGACTTTGGACACCCCTGGCATAGATCATTGAATCTGATTAGACCATTAGCATCTCGCTCAAAAATAACCAAAGAGTTTCGATATTGTTTCTATTTAAAACTTGACTCTTCTGTAAAAATATTGAAACTCTTTGGTCATTTTTGAGCGAGATGCTAACGGTAGGGTTGGGTACCGAAAGCCAGTGCCAATACGGGTGGCACAAACGTGCTTTCGCGCTTTGGCTGGCGCCGAGCCAGAGACAGACACACTCAGCGCTCGTCACATATCACAACAATTCAGTGTTTTAAACCACATAATGTTTATTTTAGGTTCCAGACATTTAACTTAAATGCTCATTGTCTATGGAAGCGACAAAAACAATCCTTTCAGACAGTTATAACTTGACTAAGTGTTTTATTCATATCAGATATACATTATATAGTAACTATATAGTTTACTCTATTCTTCTCCCAGTTCAGCGGTCACTTACTTTCATGTGTTTTGTGAGACGTGGATGAATTTACGTGATGTAAATCCGACAGATCCGATTCTCTGAGGCGCAAACTAACCCAGATAGCACACGTACATCTGCAAGATGTCTGTTAAAGATCACTTAATCTGGAAAGCATCTGCTGTTTACAAACATCTGATAGACGTCTTTAAGATGTCAGTTTTTCATACATTCTAAATCATAAACATCTTAAAGACATTGTTTAAACGTCTATTTGACATCTGACAGGAAACGTCCAATAGACGCAAACACTCTAAAAAATACGTCTTCCAGATGTAAACACGCACATCAAATAGACGTCTCCGAGATGTATGTGTGCTATCTGGGAACATGGCACTGCCCATTGCGCAGTATAGATCAACTCACACATATTCCTTCACACACATCTGAAAATCAGAATGTCAGATAGTTCATGACATAGTTAGCAAATTTGTGAATATTTTGAATAAAAAAGAAAAAGTGAAATAAACCCGTTCCCTTTCGTTCAGTCACTACGACGTACGTTAGTGACTAACGAATGGGGGTTTCGCTTAGAAGCCAATTATCTTCGAGAATTCAACAGCGCCCAATGGCAGTGCCAATGCCATGGGCATGCGGAATTTGCATGCGTAACTCCGCCCCACCTCGTGGGTATATAAGGAAGTACGCTGGCAACATCGCATTATGTTTCTGCTTTGGAGCCAAGAGTATCTCTTCACTCCTTCAAGCCTGATCCTGAGTCTTCGACAAAGCTTTGAGACGAGCAGCTTTCCAGAGGCGTTGGTGTTACGGCGCGTTCCAGTGATCATCATACTGCCTGCCTGCTGGTCTGCGCAGTGGTCCGTCTGACAGCTGGTGTGTGGTCGCTGGGCGCTTCGGCGTTCTCTGCGAGGCTTTCCTCTCCTAAAAGAGCTTGCACGTGACGCGTCCTTTTCAGGATGTCTCGTCCGTGTACTTCTGGGTGTGGCCGGTTGCTTTCCTCTTCTGATGGGCACAAACACTGTCTGGTATGTCTGGGCTTTCAACATGCTCAGGCAGCGTTTGTGGATGAGTCATGTTCCCACTGCGGGAATATGACCATCGCGGTGTTGCGGTCAAGACTCCATGACCTTCGTAAAGAAGTGAGAGTCCCCTCTACCACACCCCGATCTACTGAGTCCCCGAGGCCCAGTACTTCGGCTGGTGGTCAGGGTGACCTGACGGTTACGGTGTGGAACAAAGCCCCGACGCTCATGCCTCGGGCCACACCCCCGTCTTGCACACTGCAACCCGCGAGTGTTCAGACGCAGATCGCGGGGCCTGCTTCGGCCCCCCCGCGCATCTCGTTTGGCGCTCCAGAGGAGGATGCGATGTCGGTCACCGCATCACAAGGTGGGCTCGAGTCCTCTGAGGATGATGACTCGGCTGTGTTGCCGCCTTCGGGCGTTCCAGCATTGCCCGAGTCGGACCCAGAGCTGACAGCCATGCTGTCTCGGGCAGCCGCGAGCTTAGGGATAGAGTGGAACCCTCCGCCCTGTCCCGAACGCTCAAGGCTCGATGATTGGTTTTTGGGAGCCCGCGCTGACAACCGTCAGTCCCCGCCCCCAATACCTTTCTTTCCCGAGCTGCATGAGGAACTCGCGCGGTCCTGGAAGTCCCCGTTGTCTTCCCGTGACCGGTCAGCGACTTCCTCCGCCTTCTCCGCCCTCGATGGGGCGGCGGCTAAAGGGTACACTGGGGTCCCCCCAGTTGAACGTTCTGTTGCGATGCAACTGTGTCCTCAGAGCGCTTCAACTTGGCGCGGCGATCCAAAGCACCCCTCCAAAGCCTGTCGATTCACATCAACCTTGGTGGCGAAATCGCACAGAGCCGCGGGGCAGGCCGCCGCTTCTTTGCATGCCATGGCGATCCTTCAGGTCTACCAGGCCAGGATCCTCAAGGACATGCACGAGGGTGGAGTTGATCCGGGGCTCTTAAATGAGCTGCGTGCCGCCACCGACCTCGCTCTCCGGGCGACGAAGGTGACCGCACGCTCCCTGGGTCAAGTGATGTCCACAAACGTGGTCCAGGAGCGTCACCTTTGGCTGAACCTGGCAGATATGCGGGACACCGAGCGAACCCGGTTCCTCGATGCCCCCATATCCCAGGCCGGCCTCTTCGGCGGGGCGGTTGAGGACTTTGCCCAACAGTTCTCAATCGCCCAGAAGCAGACTGAGGCTATAAAACACGTACTGCCCCGGCGGCCAGCTGCTGCCTCCACCCAGCCGCCGGCACAGTCGCCTCAGTCTGCTCCCCGCCGAGGACGCCCTCCTAAGGCTCCCGCCCCTCTCACCCGGTCCAAGCAGCAGCCTTCACCCGGGCCGGGTCGTGGAGGAAGCCGTAGGAAGGCGTCCAAGTCCCCTCAGGCCGCCCCGCGCCCCGCTAAACGCCAGGCCAAGCGGCGCTCCTGAGACGGACGGCTCAGGGATGGGAAATTCTTTCGAGGAGATGGTAGCAGGACCACTCCTTCCCCCGGTGGAGGGCCGGGGGAGAATCCTTTGTTCAGCTGCTGGCCCACGGGTCAGCAGCACCCTATTTTGGTCAAAGAAAGAATTAACACTCCCATCCCTGAGCCCACAGAGTCCGGCGATGACAGTGCGCGCCACCCACGGGTCCCGCCACTCGCATCCCACTCTGTCGCCAGCCTCCTGGCAGAGCAGACCCCAGTGGAACGTGCGTCCTTCCCTGGTCTCCTCTGTCAGGACGCAGCAGTCAACCGTGCCCCCGCACCGGGACGCCCCTCAGCCTCCCATGTCCGGGCCGGTGACGCTGCATCGCTGCAAGCCCACACCGGGTACGTCTGTGCTCCGAATGACCCCGCTGGCACAGTTTTTGGAAGTCTGGCTTCAGCTTCCAGGGCTGTCCCGCTGGGTCGCGCGGACCATCAGGCGCGGCTACGCGATTCAGTTCGCGCAGGTTCCTCCCTGCTTCCGGGGAGTCCGCTCCACTATGATCGGGGCCAATGCCCCCGTCATGCGAGCGGAGATTGCCACCCTACTGGCGAAGAGTGCGATCGAACCTGTCCCTCCAGCCGAGATGAACTCCGGGTTTTACAGCCCGTACTTCATCGTACCCAAAAAGACCGGTGGGCTACGGCCAATCCTGGACCTGCGCGTCTTGAACCGTTACCTTCACCGGTTTCCGTTCAAGATGTTGACAGCGAAACGCCTTTTCGAATGCGTTCGTCCAGACGATTGGTTTGCAGCGATCGACCTGAAGGACGCCTACTTCCATGTCTCCATTCTACCTCGACACAGACCGTTCCTACGGTTTGCTTTCGAGGGGCGGGCATATCAGTACGCAGTTCTACCATTCGGGCTATCTCTGTCCCCTCGCGTCTTTACGAAGATTGCCGAGGCAGCCCTTGCGCCCCTTCGGCAGCACGGGGTTCGCATCCTGAATTACCTCGACGACTGGCTCATACTGGGTCACTCTCGGGAGCAGGTTTGCGGACACAGAGATCAGGTGCTCCATCACCTAGCCCGTCTGGGCCTTCGGGTCAACTGGGAGAAGAGCAAACTTTGCCCCGCGCAGAGGATCTCTTTTCTCGGTATGGATATCGACTCGGTCGCCATGTGCGCGCAGCTTTCGAGCGAGCGCGCGCAGTCTCTGCTGACTTCCCTTCGTCAACTCGAGGGCAAGAATGCGGTTCCACTGAAACTGTTTCAGAGGCTCCTGGGGCATATGGCATCTGCAGCCGCGGTGACGCCGCTCGGATTGCTTCATATGAGACCGCTTCAGCACTGGCTACGCGATCGAGTCCCGAGATGGGCATGGCGGTCTGGCACGCTCCGGGTACAAGTGACTCGGGCCTGCTTACAGACTCTCACCCCGTGGTCGAACCTCGAGTTTCTACGGACCGGAGTGTCCTTAGAACGAGTTTCCCTGCATACTGTTGTATCAACAGATGCGTCATCCACCGGGTGGGGTGCCATGTGCAATGGACAAGCAGCCGCGGGCTCCTGGACAGGACCCCAGCGCCTTCTGCATGTCAATTGCCTCGAGTTACTGGCAGTACGGTTCGCCCTGCACCGCTTCCGAGCGTTGCTGAGGGGTCAACATGTACTAGTCAGGACAGACAACACGGCCGTAGTAGCGTACATCAACCACCAGGGCGGTCTACGCTCCCGCCGTATGTCTCAACTCGCCCGCCATCTCATTCTATGGAGTCAGAAGCACCTGAGGTCCCTTCGTGCTGTCCACATCCCGGGAGAGTTGAACTGTGCAGCCGACGAGCTGTCACGGATTCAGCCCCTCCCCGGAGAGTGGAGACTCCATCCCCAGACGGTTCAGCTGATATGGGAACGGTTCGGCGACGCACAGGTAGACCTGTTTGCCTCCCAGGACTCTTCCCATTGCTCCCTGTTTTATTCTCTGACCGAGGGCTCCCTCGGCACGGATGCACTGGCGCACAGCTGGCCGTCAGGGCTACGCAAATATGCGTTTCCCCCAGTGAGCCTTCTTGCACGGGTACTGTGCAAGATCAGGGAGGACAAGGAGCAGGTCATTTTGGTCGCCCCGTATTGGCACGGCCAGACCTGGTTCCCAGAACTTCTACTCCTTGCGACAGCCCCTCCCTGGCCTATCCCTCTGAGACCGGACCTTCTCTCTCAGAGACGGGGCACTCTTTGGCACCCGCGTCCGGCGTTCTGGAAGCTCCACGTGTGGCTTCTGGACGGGACGCGGC
This sequence comes from Romanogobio albipinnatus, assembly GCA_023566225.1. NCBI lineage: Eukaryota > Metazoa > Chordata > Actinopteri > Cypriniformes > Gobionidae > Romanogobio > Romanogobio albipinnatus. The sequence continues at coordinate 5,042,102 of CM042248.1, read as the reverse complement.
AGGTTTGAGTAGTCTTCCACCTGCGGTGGTCGCTACCATCACTTCGGCTAGAGCTGAGTCTACACGACGTCTCTATGCTTTGAAGTGGAACCTCTTCGTCTCATGGTGCTCTTCCCGCCAAGAAGACCCCTGGAAATGCCCGATCGGGTCTGTGCTATCGTTTCTCCAGGAGGGGGTGGAACGAAGGCTGTCTCCTTCCACCCTTAAAGTGTATGTGGCCGCAATATCTGCCTACCACGATCTCCTGGGGGACAAAAAGGTAAGTCAGCACGACCTGATCATCAGGTTCCTGAGGGGGGCGAGGAGACTGAATCCTCCTCGCTCTCCTCTCGTACCCTCTTGGGACCTCTCAGTGGTTTTAAGTGCTCTGCAGAGGCCTCCATTTGAGCCTTTGCGGTCAGCTGAGATTAAATTCTTGTCTATGAAGACTGCTCTGCTGACCGCATTGGCCTCGCTTAAGAGGGTCGGGGACCTGCAAGCATTTTCGGTTGACGAAGCGTGCCTAGAGTTCGGGCCGGCTAACTCTCACGTGATCCTGAGACCCCGGCCCGGATATGTGCCCAAGGTTCCCACCACTCCGTTCCGAGACCAGGTGGTGAACCTGCAAGCGCTGCCTTTGGAGGAGGCAGACCCAGCCTTGGCATTGCTCTGTCCAGTACGCGCTCTCCGCGCCTATGTAGACAGTACGCGATGTTTCAGGACCTCAGACCAGCTCTTTGTCTGTTATGGTGGAGAGCGGAAGGGAAGTGCTCTCTCGAAACAGAGGTTGTCTCACTGGATAGTGGACACCATTGTTTTGGCTTACCAGCAGCAAGGTCGACCATGTCCCCTTGGGGTTAGGGCACACTCCACTCGGAGTGTGGCCTCCTCTTGGGCTCTAGCGCATGGCGCCTCGCTAACAGACATCTGCAGAGCTGCAGGCTGGGCGACACCCAACACATTCGCCAGATTCTACAATCTCCGAGTGGAGCCAGTGTCCGACTATGTACTCGCCCCTACGGGTGGCCGGTAATGGGCCAGGCTCAGGTGTCTTCGCTTGCTCGCCATTCCACTCCACGGACTGGATACGTGCGATATTTTCCTCAGGTGAGCTCCCCGAGAGCCCTGAGCTCCTCCAGCACTGCTTACGCCGACATCAGTTCAGTCTGCCCTTTCGAGCCCAGACCCTCATGTCCGGCCAGGTGCTCCGTGTGCATGGTTCCCCTCCGGCGACCCCCACACGAGTATTCCCACCGTAAGCCTCCTCAGCGAGCAGGTGTCTTTCCCTCGGCAAGTCCCTGCCACCCCTAGGGTTAAAAATCCACCTTCGGCTGGTACCCTAGAGATCTTCCATATGCAGCCCTTAGCGGGTCATATGTGTATTCTTAAGTCCTCCCTACGGGTAGGCATCTTGGCATTCCCTCACTGGGATATGCTTCCCAGTGTACCTTGGTATTCCTGTGATAAGTGGGAGTCCTTCGTCCGTACTAGTCTTACGACAGGGTACTCTCACTTACGCAGGGCACTGGATGACGGCTGAGTGGCGTTGTTGTATTGGAACCCCCATTCGTTAGTCACTAACGTACGTCGTAGTGACTGAACGAAAGGGAACGTCTCGGTTACGTATGTAACCCTCGTTCCCTGAGGAGGGAACGGAGACGTACGTTTCCTCTGCCACGTCAGCCGTGCTGCTGGAACGCGGAGTTCAGTCTTGGCTCCTGCAGCAGTAACATAATGCGATGTTGCCAGCGTACTTCCTTATATACCCACGAGGTGGGGCGGAGTTACGCATGCAAATTCCGCATGCCCATGGCATTGGCACTGCCATTGGGCGCTGTTGAATTCTCGAAGATAATTGGCTTCTAAGCGAAACCCCCATTCGTTAGTCACTAACGTACGTCTCCGTTCCCTCCTCAGGGAACGAGGGTTACATACGTAACCGAGACGATACAGCTGAGCTGTCCTACAGCGCTATTGCGGCTGCTGTGTGTCATGTGAGAAGCACGACGCGTTGCCATGGAAACAATAAGGCGATGCGTTCTAAAATATTTAGCCAGAGAATATGGTCATATTTCTGCAAAATAAAGCTGAACGTTGAAGCTGGTTTGTAGCAGACCAAGAATACAGACGACTGCTGTTATTACTGTAACTGTTATAAGTGTTAAATTAGTTGTAGTTGGGTTAGGTGGCTTTAGTTTTACTGTGACTTTGTTAAAGGGGCTATATGCAACTTTTTCCCCAAAATAAACGTAACTATAGCCTTTTTATTTTACCATTTATGACTCAAACATCTCCTGATGAGCATACTGACACCTTGTCCGCTCACAGTGGGTGCACCTATAAGCCTGTATCCTATTTTTCATATTTTCTGACGGGTCGTCTTTTCCCGCGCTGTCTGCGGATGTGACGTCAAGCGCGTTCATGTTAAACGTTTCAGATCACTCTGCCACCACCGCTAGTCAGAAAGTAGCCTACACTCGCAAGCAGTGCAATGGATTTAACGAATACACAGAAGAGACCCAGGACAACTCGGACACCAACAGTAACTCCACAGAAGACTAAAAAAGTTAAACCCCTGACAAGTGGCCAAAAAAGGTCGAAGATTGAGAGAGACCGGTGCATTGCAAGGACTAGAGTGAACATCGGCTTCGCATTTGAGCCTTGGAGGATTTATTATATAGCCATGTAAAGCTACATTATATTGTTTGTTGTTTCTACATCTTAACAAAAAATAAGAGGTAAATGAAGATGTAAAGTGTGATGCATTTTATTTCACATAAGACATGTAGTCAATAAATATTGCTAAATAGTATTATGTATATGTGTCTTTCATACTTGGTGATAGTAAGCTACTTGTGTATAATAAGTGGTCAAGGACAGTGCTCAGTCGTCAAGGACAGTGCTCAGATTTGTGTTTTTAATATTCTACGAAAGTTTCGGTCTGTGCGCCCTTCATCAGCGTGTATGCCAATGGCGAAAAGGGTTTATTTATTTATTTAATGTATTAATTTTTTGTGTAGTTTGTCAGCTACACATTTGACGTTTTGATAAGAGAACACTTATCTCAAACAATATATGTATTTGACTGTTCTTACCTCTGTAAACATAATGTTGACCTCCTTGCAGCAGATGACTTGTGAACTGTACACGTACAAGCGCGCGCTGCGAGAGCGAGCAGAAATGAAGAGCAGTTCTGTTTTTTGGCCACAGGTGTCAGTCGCGAGTTTAAATTTCAGAAAAACGCATATAGCCCCTTTAAGTATATTGTGTTTTGTATTTATTTATATTTATATATTTAAAGGGTTAGTTCACCCAAAAATGAAAATGATGTCATTAATTACTCACCCTCATGTCGTTCGACACCCGTAAGACCTCCGTTCATCTTCGGAGCACAAATTAAGATATTTTTGTTGAAAGCTGATGCTGAGAAAGGCCTCCATTGACGTTCAGTACATTTGCCCTCACAAGACCCATAAAAGGCACTAAAAACGTCGTTACAAAGTCCATCTCACTACAGTGGCTCTACAATAATGTTATGAAGCGACGGCAATAGTTTTTGAGCGAAAAAAAAAAATCAAAATAACGACTTTATTCTACAAGTTCTGTCTTCCTCTGCCGTGAACTCACGAAGCAGCACGACGCATGTGCGAGAATATGACGCAGCGCCGGCGTTCGGACACGTGACCCAGAAGCGAGGGGGAGATTTGTTTACAACGAGCAGAGGAAGACGCGCCGTATCTGAGCTGTTGAATTCTACATTGATCATTGCTTTAGGTCTCGGCGCAGAGCTCAAAATGGGACTAAAGTGTGTATTTCATGGATTCCCGAACGCCGGCGCTACGTCATATTCTCGCGCATGCGTCGTGCTGCTTCGTGAGTTCACGACAGAGACAGACAAGGAAGACAAGAACTTGTGGAATAAAGTCGTTATTTAGATTTTTTTTCCCGCTCAAAAACTATTATCGTCACTTCATAAAATTATTGTAGAGCCGCTGTAGTGAGATGGACTTTGTAACGACGTTTTTAGTGCCTTTTATGGGTCTTGTGAGTGTAAATGTACTGAATCCCTATGGAGGCCTGTCTGAAGCCTTTCTCAGCATCAGCTTTCAACAAAAATATCTTCATTTGTGTTCCGAAGATGAACGAATGTCTTACGGGTGTCGAACGACATGAGGGTGAGGAATTAATGACAGAATTTTCATTTTTGGGTGAACTAACCCTTTAAGTATACTTTAACTTGTGAAGAAGTTTTAAATTTAAATAAAAAAAATAATAAAAAAACATTCTTTAATCTCATCCACCTCGTTTTGTGGCTCTTTTTTTTTTAAAAGTATTGGTTCAGGCACCGTTTAGGTACCATTTTAAAAGTATCGATTTGGCACTGGGATCGAAAAAACCCAAACGATACCCAACCCTAGCTAACGGTCTAATCAGATTCAATGATCTATGCTAAGCTATGCTAAAAGTGCTACCGCCAGACCTGGAGATCGGCTGAATGGATTCGAAAATGGTAAAACTCAACTGAGTTGGAAAATGAGCCTATTTTCAAAAAAAATGTGGCGTGTTCCTTTAAGAGCTAAAGTGGGGTCCAAAACTCAGTGTGAATCAATCGGGTGAAGCAATCAGTCAATGGCCCATTCATAAAGACAGCCATTGGCTGCATCTGAAACCGCATACTCACTGAGTAGGTACTTCATTTAAATAAGTACTTAAACAAGCGCTAAAAGAGTAGGTACTATATAGCCTGATCGCGCCATGTTGACCTTATCATGTGACCTACAATGTCCTCTGAGACCTAAGGGTATTTTTACAATAAATTTTCCGCCTGGTGTTATTTACTAAAAAAGCTTGTAAAACATCAACCCTGTTGTGCACAGACAATTGACACACCTCTTTTTTTTCAAGACAAGTTGCACTGTCAGTATATTTGTGTTGCATTGATGTCACCTGAATGTAAAATAAGTTATGGGACCATAAAGACAAATGAAAACATAAAACGGAAATTGAATCCCTCAAATATTTATTGAAAACACACACAAATAAATAAAAGCTAAGCATATTTCCTCTGGAAAACTGTTTGTTCAAGTCTTTGGAGTCCTGGAACTCAGGAATAAACATGATAACTTATACAGAACCAAAACTATTTACATTTTTCCAAAAAAAGTCCAGGCGCTTTTGGCCTCTTTGGATTTTGGATATTTACTGGTGCCAAGCCTCAAAACAGTTCCTATCAGGAACTTCTCCTCAAACTTTCTCCTCAAACTTTCTCCTCAAACTTTGTCCACAAAACTACTCAAAACTACAGCACGTCTCTCTCTCTATCTCCTCAATACTAGCGTGCATCTCTATCTCTCCACAATAACAGAGCTGTGGTTCATGCGTAATGACGCACACCAACGTGGATGACGGATCAGCCTGTCATTGGTCAAACCCTCATCCAAAATGGCAGCTAGCATCGCGCTAGCGGCAAAAATGACGGAAAATGTATAAATTATGGACATCAAGTGGATATATCTTGGATGTAAGCGTTTTGATTTATTGCTGAACAACTCCAAAAAGATGCACATGTTCCAGGCTGGATAGAAAACCTTCTGTAAAGGCTACAAAGACACCAAAGACACCCCCGTGATGGCTAGCTCGTTAGCTTTCTGCTGGAAAAAACGGTAAGAAAATTGATAAAAGTTTCATGAAATAATATAGATATTTATCGGAGGTGCCGTGTGACGTCGTGGGCGATGCCGTCGGGCTCTGAGGGTTAAAAGATATGAGCGACAGGTTTAAGTTATATATGTAAATATCTTGATATTAAAGGTCCCGTTCTTCGTGTTCTTTTGAGGCTTTGATTGTGTTTACAGTGTGCAATATAACGTGTTCATGTTTCGCGTGTAAAAAAACACAGTATTTTTAACACAATGTACTCATCTGTACACCGCTGTTTACACTGTCCTAAAAACGGCTGATGAGTTCCTTTATTCTATGAAGTCCCTCCTTCAGAAATACGTAACGAGTTCTGATTGTGCCAGCGGTTCCTGTGTTGTGATTGGACAGCAGCTTAGCGCACGTGGAAAGGTCACGCCTCTTAACGGGAGATGTATGCGCTCAATGATCTCTACAGCGTCCCTGGGAAAGCCAAACAAAGGTGATTTGACTCCGGGATGAAAATAACAGCGTCTCGACGACATGGCGACAAACACACTCAAACGCAACACTTCCTTTTCTCCACGCGACACGTCCTCTTCTCCACGTGGGACAGCAACAAGACCACGCCCCCTTTTTTGGCGTATTCTTGTGGGCGGAGGTTAGTCTGTTCTACTGTTCTACTGACGTCATTTATGAAGGAAGTACCAGGATGTAGTCCAAGCCGGCCGTTCGCTGTAGGCTTTGAAAGGGAACTTCTGTTAAATAAAATATCTCGCTTGGCATTGAACTTTGAGCTTTATAATTTTACAGGTATTATTTATGCTCGAACAGCAACATTACACACTAACTAAAGTTTGAACAGTGGGATCACGAAGAACGGGACCTTTAAATAAGCCAAGGGACAGAACTAAATGATTATTTTCACAGGTATTTGTTTGGAGAATTGGACATTGCCTTTTGTAACACTGCAAAAAAGAGACATCTGGATATTTGTATGGCAATGGAGAAGTGGTCGTGAAATATGATTAACTGACTGCTTACCGATAAAGAAGGTTTCAGGCCCGTCTTCTCCTAAAAGTGACACAGTATTTGGATCTAGTCTCAGCCAGAGTCCCACAGCCAGAACCAGTGAGCCCATCAGCTGCAAAAACAAGACCAAATGATCTTTAGAAGATGTCGCAGAAATAGAAAAGAAAGAGTCATTATCAGATAAAATTACTAAGCAACAAATGATATGTCGACATGTCCTATGACTTCGGCCCAACTTAAGTTAAAGAATGAATTTGACAAAAAACTAAAATAAAACATTGTCAGACCTTTATCTAAGGCCTGAAATGTCTGTACTCTCTGTCTTATGTATTTTCTTAGTTATGGAGAAGTGGCACAGATATTTTTCCACTCTGGCAGGATCCTTCAGGTCTTAAATCTAGCAAGAAATGACGACTGAAGGCCAAACCATGAAAGGAAAAGCAGGCCGTAGAATTCAGCCACCATCACTCTTAAATGAACTTTTATTACTGCTGATAAAGAAAGCAGACACTCATCTGTCAAAGCACATTAAAAAGACCATCCGTTTGAGTAGATTTTGATTAAATTTACAACGTCCCTCCCAGTTTTACGCTCTTGGTCTCCTGCCACCACTGGGGGTAGTTTCTCCATTTGTTGGGCTTAAAACATTAAAATGGACTTTTATGTAAAATCAACATCTCTGCGATGTCTCAGGACTTAAAGGCAAAGGCTGTCTAAAGCTGTGGAAATTATACTACATATCTATTTAAAAAGAAATCCATGAGGATGATGCAAGACAAGCAGCACTTTCCTCACCCTGTCCTGTGTCCTACAGCTGTCATATGGCACAAACCCCTTCGGGAGACGCAAGCCCTCAAACACTCAGTAACCCCACTGCAGTGTAACATCATCCGGCTGACATCAGTGCACTTCCCCACCCTGAGTCTGCCCTCCCCCCTCCAGAGATCTCCTCAGGGCATCAGGGTTTATCTGTGGGACAAAAGACCAACTGTCTAGTCTGTTACACACTCCGCTATACAAGACAATGAGCGAGTGTGTCTGCGTGTGTGCTCTACTTCAATAATATTCCTTAAAATGTATTCATAACACAGACAAAAATGTGTATATTCACATATATTTACACACTCACACACACATGTGTGTATATATATATATATATATATATATATATATATATATATATATATATATATATATATATATATATATATATATATATATATATATATATATATATATATATATATATATATATACTCACCTAAAGGATTATTAGGAACACCTGTTCAATTTCTCATTAATGCAATTATCTAATCAACCAATCACATGGCAGTTGCTTCAATGCATTTAGGGGTGTGGTCCTGGTCAAGACAATCTCCTGAACTCCAAACTGAATGTCAGAATGGGAAAGAAAGGGGATTTAAGCAATTTTGAGCGTGGCATGGTTGTTGGTGCCAGACGGGCCGGTCTGAGTATTTCACAATCTGCTCAGTTACTGGGATTTTCACGCACAACCATTTCTAGGGTTTACAAAGAATGGTGTGAAAAGGGAAACACATCCAGTATGGGGCAGTCCTGTGGGCCAAAATGCCTTGTTGATGCTAGAGGTCAGAGGAGAATGGGCCGACTGATTCAAGCTGATAGAAGAGCAACTTTGACTGAAATAACCACTCGTTACAACCGAGGTATGCAGCAAAGCATTTGTGAAGCCACAACACGCACAACCTTGAGGCGGATGGGCTACAACAGCAGAAGACCCCACCGGGTACCACTCATCTCCACTACAAATAGGAAAAAGAGGCTACAATTTGCACAAGCTCACCAAAATTGGACAGTTGAAGACTGGAAAATGTTGCCTGGTCTGATGAGTCTCGATTTCTGTTGAGACATTCAGATGGTAGAGTCAGAATTTGGCGGAAACAGAATGAGAACATGGATCCATCATGCCTTGTTACCACTGTGCAGGCTGGTGGTGGTGGTGTAATGGTGTGGGGGATGTTTTCTTGGCACACTTTAGGCCCGTTAGTGCCAATTGGGCATCGTTTAAATGCCATTAGCATTGTTTCTAACCATGTCCATCCCTTTATGACCACCATGTACCCATCCTCTGATGGCTACTTCCAGCAGGATAATGCCCCATGTCACAAAGCTCCAATCATTTCAAATTGGTTTCTTGAACATGACAATGAGTTCACTGGACTAAAATGGCCCCCACAGTCACCTGTATTTTATTATATCCAGAATACAAATTTAATAAATATTGCAACAGGAATATATGTATAGAAAAGTTTGCATCTTATTAAATTGTGGCTGTGAAATTGGACAATATGGAACAAAAAATATATATTCTTACTTGTTATCTTTCTCTTTATCTATTGCCGGAAATATAGATTTTTTTAACTTCTTTTAAGTCTAAACCTCACTAAATGTATGACTTACTATTGTATTTATACAGTATATATATATATATATATTGCCAAACATTTTGGGATGCCTGCCTTTACATGCACATGAACTTTAATGACATCCCATTCTTAATCCGTCGGGTTTAATATGGAGTTGGCACACCCTTTGCAGCTCTAACAGCTTCAGCTCTTCTGGGAAGGCTTTCCACAGGTTTAGGAGTGTGTTTATGGGAATTTCTGATCATTCTTCTACAGTAGAAGTGCTTTTGTGAGGTCAGGCACTGATGTTGGACGAGAAGGCCTGGCACTCAGTCTCCGCTCTAATTCATCCCAAAGGTGTTCTATCGGGTTGAGCTCAGGACTCTGTGCAGGCCAGTCAAGTTCCTCCACACCAAACTCCCTCATCCATGTCTTTATGGACCTTGCTTTGTGCACTGATGCAGTCATGCTGGAACCGGAAGGGGCCATCCCCAAACTGATCCCACAAAGTTGGGAGCATGAAATTGTCCAAAATGTCTTGAGCTGAAGCATTAAGAGTTCCTTTCACTGGAACTAAGGAGAAAAGCCCAACCCCTGAAAAACAACCCCACACCATAACCCCCCCTCCACCAAACTTTACATGTGGCTCAATGCAGTCATGCAAGTCCCGTTCTCCTGGCAACCGCCAAACCCAGACTCGTCGATGGGATTGTCAGACAGAGAAGCGTGATTGGTCACTCCAGAGAACACGTCTCCACTGCTCTAGAGTCCAGTGGCGGCGTGCTTTACCCCACTGCATCCCATGCTTTGCATTGCTCTTGGTGATGTAAGGCTTGGATGAGCTGCTCGGCCATGGAAACCCATCCCATGAATCTCTACACACTGTTCTTGAGCTCATCTGAAGGCCACATGAAGTTTGGAGGTCTGTAGCTATTGACTGCAGAAAGTTGGCAACTTCTGTGCAATGTGACCCTCAGCATGCGCTGACCCCGCTCTGTGATTTTAAGTGGCCTACCACTTCATGGCTGAGTTGCTGTTGAATTCAATGATTTGGAGGAGTGTCCCAATACTTTTGGCAAAATAGTGTATATGGGCTATAGTCTACTGTTTAAAAGTTTGACGTTGGTACTGTGATACTTTTTTATTATTTTTCAAAGAAGATTTGATTAAAAAAACCCGAGTATAAATATTATGAACTATTATTACAATTTTAAATGAGACTGTATAATGTAATTTATTCTGTGATGGCAAAGCTTGATTTGAAAACATATTATTAAAGTTAAAAGTTTTGCTGCTTCATATTTTTGTGATACATTTTTTCCAGGATATTTTGTCACTTAATGCTGAATAATAATATTAATTTTAATCTTTAAAACAAATATTACTGACCCCAAACTGTTGAACAGTAGAGTGAATACTAGTGTTATACAAATAATATAATAAAACAATAATTACAAGTAATACCCAAGGACTTTGCTTTAAATGTAAACGCAATAATAATGCAAGAATAACGTTTTACATAAGCGAGTGTATTTTATGCCAGAATACTAATGTGAGTCAGCTTTAGGCCATGCAGTTTCCACTCTTAAAATTGTTTATTGGGTCACTTCTTATTTTCTTGGGTTATTTTACATGTATGGAAACAAGATTTGGCTTTTTCAAAGTTTATTGGGAGATTTATTGTGTCTTTAAACAGACAATTTCTAAGCATATTTTTATGTAATTTCCATACTTTCTGCAACAAATAGAGCTTTCATTTGAAGCAAAGAATGATTAAACTACCAGACATTTCTTTGATGTTTCATGTTCCAAGTGACCAGATGAACATAATATAAACTTGAGATCGTGAGATCATGTGTCTATATTCTCTAATGAAGAACTTACAGCAAACACAAACACGCCTATGATATGTTGGAAAAGAAAGTGGAACATTTCAAACTGAGGCCCTATGAAACCCCCACCAAAAAAAAATAGAAAGACGTGAAAAAAGAACGAAATAATTGGTCAAACCAAACCCAGGAAAAGCTGATTAGATCAGAATCCAGTCAGCTCAGAGGAGTTTCCATCTTAACAGTGCTCGTGTAGTGCTATGGTGTTGCTGATATATTCTGAGCTTTTTTTGACACACTATTATTGAAGATAGGAATCATTTAGTATCCAACCATGTAATTGACTACTTCTGGTGAGATTCTGAAGTGTGCATGCAATGGTCACTTTACTCATGCTCACATGATAATGACAACATGATAAATGTAATACGTCTGGATTACATTCATAGTTTTTTGTGCTGGTCTAAAATATTCCTACTAAAGGGAGTCTGTGATTTCAGATGCAGTCTAAGTTTTTCTGGTTATAGTTGCGATGTTGCCCTTTACAGTTCGGTACAGACCGTATCCTTGCAGCAGAACTTCATTTGTGTGTCTGTTTTGACTCCTTTACATATTTCATAAGTATTTCATAAACTCTTCAGCTCTCAGCTAGTAAAAATGCCATCATACATGTACACACATACAATGAGTGCATCAGCACACAGCTTTGTTTTGGATGTTTGGTAAAACATACGTCATTAAAGACATGTATCTTTAGGTTTGTGTTAAAAATGACAGTGAACCAGGAATAAAAGTCTTATTTTCTTTTTTGGTTTGGACCAAAAGAACCAAGAAAACGGAACTACAAGTGTGAACAACACACCCATAATCAACCGGACTACTACAACTTGACGTTCCACCAACTGAAGTGAGTGTTAAAGGTCTGTTCATGTAGTAAATAACTGCACATTTTCAATTTGGGAAATGAGGTTCTTACAAAGTTACTACGGCAAATTAGGCTATAATGACACAAGGGTTCTAGTATTGAGCGTGTCAGTGGAAAGGGAGAGTGCTCTATTGTCTCACTCTGAGGGGTGTGGTCAGAGAACATCAGGGGACGCTCTCCACACACACACTACACTGTACCCGACCACCTGCTGTTGCTTCTTTGTGTAATTGGGGCCTTACATTTCCACAAGCTGAAGTCTGATTCAGCAAAACCACTCAATGCATATTTTTTCACTCATTTTACTTTCCTTTGTATCTGCCAGCCTGAGGAGCACACACACACACACACACACGCACGTTGGTAAACCTATCATAATGAGCACATTGAATAAGCGTAATGGTTTTTATATACTGAGCTAATGACTCTATCCCTAACCCTAAACCTACCAAAAAATGTTTTTTTTGTATGTTTATTTAACAATCAGAGCAGAGTAGACCAATCACAACAGACTGGGTCATCTGACCAATCAGAGCAGAGTAGACCAATCACAACAGACTGGGTCAACTGACCAATCAGAGCAGAGTAGACCAATCACAACAGACTGGGCCATCTGACCAATCAGAGCAGAGCAGACCAATCACAACAGACTGGGCCATCTGACCAATCAGAGCAGAGCAGACCAATCACAACAGACTGGGCCATCTGACCAATCAGAGCAGAGTAGACCAATCACAACAGACTGGGCCATCTGACCAATCAGAGCAGAGCAGACCAATCACAACAGACTGGGTCAACTGACCAATCAGAGCAGAGTAGACCAATCACAACAGACTGGGCCATCTGACCAATCAGAGCAGAGTAGACCAATCACAACAGACTGGGCCATCTGACCAAACAGAGCAGAGCAGACCAATCACAACAGACTGGGCCATCTGACCAATCAGAGCAGAGTAGACCAATCACACAGACTGGGCCATCTGACCAATCAGAGCAGAGTAGACCAATCACACAGACTGGGCCATCTGACCAATCAGAGCAGAGTAGACCAATCACACAGACTGGGCCATCTGACCAATCAGAGCAGAGCAGACCAATCACAACAGACTGGGTCAACTGACCAATCAGAGCAGAGTAGACCAAACACAACAGCCTGGGTCATCTGACCAATCAGAGCAGAGCAGACCAATCACAACAGACTGGGCCATCTGACCAATCAGAGCAGAGCAGACCAATCACAACAGACTGGGCCATCTGACCAATCAGAGCAGAGCAGACCAATCACAACAGACTGGGCCATCTGACCAATCAGCGCAGAGTAGACCAATCACAACAGACTGGGCCATCTGACCAATCAGAGCAGAGCAGAGCAGACCAATCACAACAGACTGGGTCAACTGACCAATCAGAGCAGAGTAGACCAATCACAACAGACTGGGTCAACTGACCAATCAGAGCAGAGCAGACCAATCACAACAGACTGGGCCATCTGACCAATCAGAGCAGAGCAGACCAATCACAACAGACTGGGTCAACTGACCAATCAGAGCAGAGTAGACCAATCACAACAGACTGGGCCATCTGACCAATCAGAGCAGAGCAGACCAATCACAACAGACTGGGCCATCTGACCAATCAGAGCAGAGTAGACCAATCACAACAGACTGGGCCATCTGACCAATCAGAGCAGAGCAGACCAATCACAAAAGACTGGGCCATCTGACCAATCAGAGCAGAGTAGACCAATCACAACAGACTGGGCCATCTGACCAATCAGAGCAGAGTAGACCAATCACAACAGACTGGGCCATCTGACCAATCAGAGCAGAGTAGACCAATCACAAGAGACTGGGCCATCTGACCAATCAGAGCAGAGTAGACCAATCACAACAGACTGGGTCAACTGACCAATCAGAGCAGAGTAGACCAATCACAACAGACTGGGCCATCTGACCAATCAGAGCAGAGTAGACCAATCACAACAGACTGGGCCATCTGACCAATCAGAGCAGAGTAGACCAATCACAACAGACTGGGTCAACTGACCAATCAGAGCAGAGTAGACCAATCACAACAGACTGGGCCATCTGACCAATCAGAGCAGAGCAGACCAATCACAACAGACTGGGTCAACTGACCAATCAGAGCAGAGCAGACCAATCACAACAGACTGGGCCATCTGACCAATCAGAGCAGAGTAGACCAATCACAACAGACTGGGTCATCTGACCAATCAGAGCAGAGTAGACCAATCACAACAGACTGGGCCATCTGACCAATCAGAGCAGAGTAGACCAATCACAACAGACTGGGTCATCTGACCAATCAGAGCAGAGTAGACCAATCACAACAGACTGGGCCGTCTGACCAATCAGAGCAGAGTAGACCAATCACAACAGACTGGGTCATCTGACCAATCAGAGCAGAGTAGACCAATCACAACAGACTGGGTCAACTGACCAATCAGAGCAGAGCAGACCAATCACAACAGACTGGGCCATCTGACCAATCAGAGCAGAGTAGACCAATCACAACAGACTGGGTCATCTGACCAATCAGAGCAGAGTAGACCAATCACAACAGACTGGGTCAACTGACCAATCAGAGCAGAGTAGACCAATCACAACAGACTGGGCCATCTGACCAATCAGAGCAGAGCAGACCAATCACAACAGACTGGGCCATCTGACCAATCAGAGCAGAGTAGACCTATCACAACAGACTGGGTCATCTGACCAATCAGAGCAGAGCAGACCAATCACAACAGACTGGGCCATCTGACCAATCAGAGCAGAGTAGACCAATCACAACAGACTGGGCCATCTGACCAATCAGAGCAGAGTAGACCAATCACAACAGACTGGGCCATCTGACCAATCAGAGCAGAGTAGACCAATCACAACAGACTGGGCCATCTGACCAATCAGAGCAGAGTAGACCAATCACAACAGACTGGGCCATCTGACCAATCAGAGCAGAGCAGACCAATCACAACAGACTGGGCCATCTGACCAATCAGAGCAGAGTAGACCAATCACAACAGACTTTTCAAACTTATACGCCATGTATTTAAATATATCACAAATATTAAAATAACTGTTATGGCAAAAAAATACTCAAGATGGCGCCGAGGATGGCTGCTACGTCGAGAGCTCCGGTGAAACATTGTAGTTTTTTGTTTGTTCTGTTTATAGTTCTTGTGTTTTTCGTCTTGGATGTTGTCTGCCTTACTAAGTACGACAGACAGACACTTTTGGACATTGGTTCGGCAATCGCACACCGAAAACCGGACTTTAAATTCTTCAGTGACGACACGCTGCTTACAAACACAGCAGCGCAACCCTTTGTCTGGACGGCCCGACCACGCAAACGCGGCCGGAGAAGAGGGAAGAGAGCCGGCGTACTCATCAGAGTAAGACGCCGCGCAAACCGACCCCCGCTTCCCAGTATTTTACTGGCTAATGTTCAGTCTCTGGACAATAAACTCTGTGAGCTGAGAGCGCGGATCTCTTTCCAGCGAGACACGAGGGACTGCTGCATTATCTGCCTTACAGAAACTTGGATGTCCGCTGAGATTCCAGATTCGGCCATCGAAACCACGGGGTTCTCCGTGCATCGGATGGACAGAGAAAAAGATCTCTCCGGGAAAAGCAAAGGCGGGGGTGTATGTTTTATGATCAACCGATCCTGGTGTGATCAGAGGAACGTACATTCTATCAAGTCTTTCTGTTCTCCTGATCTGGAATTTCTCATGCTTCTGTGCCGACCATTCTGGCTACCGAGGGAATTCACTGCGGTCATCATCACAGCTGTGTATATTCCCCCGCAAGCCGACACAGACCGGGCACTAAAGGAACTGTATAGGACAGTGAGTGAGCAGGAAACCGCGCATCCTGAGGCTGCGTTTATTGTGACCGGAGACTTTAACAAAGCCAACTTCAAGCGCATCGCACCCAAATACCACCAACATGTTAGCTTCAACACGCGAGGGAACCGTGTTTTAGACCACTGTTACTCCCCCTTCAAGGATGGATACAAATCACTCCCACGCCCACCATTCGGCAAATCAGATCACGCGTCCATCCTCCTTTTGCCCGCATATAGGCAAAGACTCAAACAGGAAGCACCCGCCCTCAGAACCATCCAGTGCTGGTCGGACCAATCAGATTCTATGCTACAGGACTGTTTTGATCACGCGGACTGGGAGATGTTCCGGTCGGCCTCTGATGACGACATCGAGGTCTACGCTGATAGCGTAACGTGTTTCATCAGGAAGTGCGTAGATGACGTTGTTCCGACCAAAACAATTCAGGTGTACCCTAACCAGAGGCCGTGGCTAAACGGGGATGTTCGCGCGGCACTCAATGCGCGGTCCTCCACTTTTAACTCCGGTAATGCGGAGGAGCATAAACAAGCAAGTTATGCCCTCCGGAAAACCATCAGAGCAGCAAAACGGCAGTACAGGGACAAGATTGAAGGACAGTTCAACACCACCGACTCCAGAAGCATGTGGAGGGGAATTAACACCATCACGGACTATAAAGGGAACACAAACTCCACCGTGAACACCGCTGCCTCTCTCCCGGACGAGCTCAACACCTTCTATGCTTGCTTTGAGGGAACTAACACCGCCCTCGCGGAGAGAGAGCTCGCGGCTGAAGATACAGAGGTTAGTGCACTCTCCGTATCTGTCGCGGATGTAACCCGATCCTTCCGGCGGGTGAACGTCCGTAAAGCCGCGGGTCCAGACGGCATTCCCGGCCATGTGATCAGAGCGTGCGCGCACCAACTGGCTGGAGTTTTCACGGACATTTTTAACCTGTCCCTCTCACTGTCTGTGGTCCCCACATGCTTTAAAACGTCCACTATTGTTCCTGTACCTAAGCAGTCAAAAACCACCTGCTTAAACGACTGGCGTCCTGTTGCTCTGACCCCCATCATCAGTAAATGCTTTGAGAGACTAGTCAGAAACCACATCTGCTCTGTTCTCCCCCCCTCACTGGACCCACTACAGTTTGCATACCGCACAAACCGCTCCACTGACGATGCCATTTCATCTACAATTCACACTGCTCTCTCCCACCTGGAAAAGAGGAACACGTATGTGAGAATGCTGTTTGTGGACTACAGCTCAGCATTCAACACCATTGTGCCCTCCATACTTGACATGAAACTCCGGGCTCTAGGCTTAAACAGCTTGTTATGCAGCTGGATCCTGGACTTCCTGTCAAACAGACGCCTGGTGGTCAGAATGGGCAGTAACATCTCCTCATCACTGACTCTCAACACTGGAGCCCCTCAGGGTTGTGTTCTCAGCCCACTCCTGTACTCCCTGTACACACAAGACTGTGTGGCTACCCACAGCTCCAACACCATCATCAAGTTTGCTGACGATACGACGGTGGTAGGTCTCATCACTGACAATGATGAAACAGCCTACAGAGAGGAGGTGCACACTCTGACACGGTGGTGTCAGGAGCACAACCTCTCCCTCAACGTCAGCAAGACCAAGGAGCTGGTGGTCGACTTCAGGAGGAATGAGAGAGAACACCGCCCCATCACCATCGATGGAGCACCGGTGGAGAGAGTCAGCAGCTTCAAGTGCCTCGGTGTCCACATCACAGAGGAACTCTCATGGTCCGTCCACTCCGAGGCCGTTGTGAAGAAGGCTCATCAGCGCCTTTTCTTCCTGCGACGGCTGAGGAGGTTTGGAATGAACCGCCACATCCTCACACGCTTCTACACCTGCACCATAGAGAGTCTGCTGACTGGCTGCATCACCACCTGGTACGGCAACAGTACCGCCCGCAACCGCAAAGCCCTGCAAAGGGTAGTGCCCACGGCCAGCTGCATCATCGGAGGTGAGCTTCCCTCCCTCCAGGACATTTACGCCAGGCGGTGTGTGAAGAGAGCTCAGAGGATCATCAGAGACTCTAGCCACCCGAACCATGGGCTGCTCTCACTGCTCCCATCAGGCAGACGGTACCGCAGCATCAGAACACGCACCAGCCGACTCCAGAACAGCTTCTTCCCACAAGCAATCAGACTACTTAACTCCTGATCCATCAGGATCATAACACACACTGGACAGAATATCACTCCGCACAACCCACTGTAGATACACACACATTATATACACATTTATGTATCATTTATTATTTATCATTTATCATATAGCACCTATTGTACATAATTGGATCTCTACTGTGAATAATAATGTATACTGTACATTGTATATTATTATTATTATAGCTTAATGTATACTGTTTAATGTATGTTTAGTGTATAGTGTATATTGTTTAAAGTATATGTATATTGTAAGTATGTGTATATTGGTTAAAGCTGTGAGAACTACACTCACATTGTGTAAATTATTTATTGTTTATTGTAGTGTATACTGTGCTGTGAGTAATTGTGGGCGCATCAGATGTGTTATCTGTTGTTGCTTAAATGTTGTACATGTCACGTCATGACTACTATGTTGCTCGGAACTGCACCAAGAATTTCACCTGCTGTTGCACTTGTGCATATAGCTGTGTGACAATAAAGTGATTTGATTTGATTTGATTGAATTAATTCGTTGACATCACTAATAAGAGACAAACCTTAAGAAATTCTCTTTATAAAGATTTATTGTTTCCTTGCAAGGAAGAGCTCACAGTCAGCACAGTCATGTAGTCTGTCTCAAGTGTGAACTGCTAAAACAAAAGAAAGCACAAACTTTTATACCCACCAATGTTTAAACAACCCCCCTCTAGCGGTGGCACGGTACATGGGAAAAAACGAACCGTTCGGTTTGCTCATCTCGGTTCGGAGCGTGTGCGTTGCACGGTTCGCTCATGCGCAATGTATCCTCGTGCCCGTATGTTACCTCAGACAGCGGGTGTCCTTTTCGTGCGAAATAAGAGGTGTGTGTGGACATACAGTAAAGTAAAAGTGGAGTGCTGCAGGTCACGTCACATGTAGAAATGAAAGTGGGAGAGATAAGGAAGGCTGCCCGGAGTTGGAGGATGCGCTAGCATCGTATAGAAGGGCAGATGCAGTGGGAAGAGCGGGAGCCGCGCCGCGGGCACACACACATACACACATACACACACACACACAGTGTTTGTCTCGCGAGTCGCGCAGCTGAACCGCGGCTCGTGGATTGCAAATACAGGCAAATATAGTCCATTCTGTCACATTTCCCGGTGTTCTCCTCCGACCCCTGTCTGTCTCGTGCTGTGATTTATGATGGGCAGCATATATCTGCTGCAAATGTGACCGTGTTCCCCTCTGTCTCACACACACATGCATATGTTGTATATAGTTCACATGATAAATGCAACATTTAAAAGTTAAGATATGCTTCTAGTTCTAATAATTTAAACATGCCTTTGAAGTTTGGGCAGAAGCTTCTGGCAGTGTTGTGTTTTCGTGTATTTTATGTTATTTTTTCCCAGCGCTGGATGTCATATGGTGATTGTGAAACACACGGGACACTTCATGGTGAAATGTGTTCATCAGGTCAGCTGAATTAAAGCCACAGTGCATTGTTCTGATCAAAACTGATATGATTAACATGAAAAATGTTACGCCAATGTGTTGGACTCGGTAGATAGCCAGTTAGGAAACAACTTGATATAACAATTTTTAATACTGTATCCTAATTGTGGATGATTAAGCCATATACACCATATGCTGAAGTACATTTCTGGAGTGTCAACGATTAAAAACCAACAACAACAAGAACCGTACAGAACCAAAAACCGTGACCCTAAAACCGTGATACGAACCGAACCGTGGGTTTTGTGAACCGTGCCACCCCTCAGTAATTTTCCATACATCTGTGGAAAACCACTGAAGGTTTCTTACTCAGAGTAAGAGGTGAGAAACAATACACAAATGGTCCCCTTTCTGTCTTGGAACTCATTTGAATTAAAAGGAACAAAACACAATGGTCCTTCCTCTGCCTTAGAACTAATTTAAATTATCCAACACCTTTGGTTCCGGAAAGCTCTCAATTTAGATATCCCACTGCTACCCCCCTGGGTCTCAACAGACACTGTGTCTGAGCTTTAGTAAAGGTGTTTTGCATGGCCAAGACAGATGTTGACTTCTTGTGTGAACTCAGACATAAATCTTCTGTGATTAAATTTTTTCCACAACATAACACACTACAGTTCAAATTATAATCAAGTACTTTACATGTGCTAGTCAACACTTAAAAAAGGGGTACTTGAACGCATGACGAAAGATTATTAAAACAAAGATTTAAGATGTACTTTAAATTTAACATTTTAACGACACTAGTAAGTGAACTTTTGAAATGTGTAATTAAGTGTGTTAAGACACATAATCATGAAAGTGTACTCTTTTAATACACTCAAGTGGGCATTAATATTATGTTATCTGCAAGTACCGTTTTTCAAAGTCTGAAACGTTTTCAAAGTCTGGGTCTCTGGCAAAGGGCAAACAATGCAAACCACACATGAAGCCAGCAGCCATATCACCCTGTAGCCCAAGACTGGTTTCCCACTGAAGCTAAGCAGGGCTGAGCCTAGTCAGTACCTGGATGGGAGACCAACTGGGAAAACTAGGTTGCTGCTGGTCGAGGTGTTGGTGAGGCCAGCAGGGGGTGCTCACCCTGTGGTCTGTGTGGGTCCTAACACCCCAGTATAGTGATGGGGACACTATACTGGAACAAGCACCGTCCTTCGGATGAGACGTTAAACCGAGGTCCTGACTCTCTGTGGTCATTAAAAATCCCAGGATGCCCATCGATAAAGAGTAGGGGTGTAACCCCGGCACCTGGCCAAATTTGCCCATCGGCCCCTGTCCTCCTAATCATCCCCATATATATACGATTGGCATCATCCCTCAGTCTCCTCTCCACCAATCAGCTGGTGTGTGGTGGGCGTACTGGCGCAAAATGGCTGCCGTCGCATCATCCAGGTGGTGCTGCACATTGGTGGTGGTTGAGGAGATTCCCCCCTTCTATGTAAAGCGCTTTGAGTACCTTGAAAAGCGCTATATACATGTAATAAATTATTATTAAATTATGAAGGGCATTTGAAAAGAAGCAAAAATACAAGATAATATACAAGAAGAATGGGCATTAAAAAGCTACCAAGACCCAGTTGTAATGGGGCCTTCATCACAGACAAAGAAGAGGACATAAAAGTGCCCGCATTTAAAAAAACCCTCGTATACACACACCGAACATACTAAGTGCACATTACACACACAGCCACAAATTTCCCTCCAGACATGAAGTCTTTCAAACGCCTAATGGTGTTTACCACAAAGCCACTCCTGTCCTGTTAGCATCAATTACAGAAGCATTATCATTACACGCCTCTTCCTCTCATAATGTGCTGTTCTTGTTCGGATCAATGGAACAACAGGCGATTAAGGAATAATAAACACACCTTTGTCCAGTCAAGTCAAGTTTTATTCATAAAACATGAAAACGGCAGACCATATGCTGTATATAGCAACACTTGTATTTGTGTGTGTGTGTGTGTGTTTACGTCCAGTCCATCGTTTTAACATTATTAACTGGTTACCAAAATGGCATGGAAGCAGTAGAGCCAAAAATAATACATCTGTAGGCTCAATAACCACATAGTAAAGGGGGTATCATAGTTTGCTGGCCACTGTGTTACATCATATGTCTTTAGAGACAGTTTGTAACTCTGACCTCACTCATTTACGTCTTCCTGTTTTGCTGTGCCCCGATAGTACAGCTGTAAAATCTGACAGCGTTATTAATAACCAATGAGGCTCTCAGATTCAACACACATCAGGGGAATATGATTCACTCTCAACAGACCAGCCATGATGGGACTTAGATTAATGGGTGCATAAGCCGATTGACAAGTCTATACTATGTTCTGTCGGAAACTGAAAGCGTGTCACAGATATTGTCAACGTATCTTCATTTTCATTGAATCCGGATCTTTCCTAAATTAAGATGATAATCACTGGATCTTCACTGGATAATTTATGAGGCTTATTAGCAGAGAACAAGTGTAAACAAACGGCAAATGCAAGCTAAATGCAGTCAGTCAGACAAACAAACAAACATGAATGATAATATCTGAGGGATTAACGTGGCTCTAAACAGGCCAGAGATCATTATCCTCTATAATTGTCTCTCTTTGTCCTATTCTGTGTAGTCCAACTGTGCCCATTTTCCGTGGCTGAGCTGCCAGGCTGTGAGCGAGAGGTTTTAGCTGGGGGGGGGGGGGGGGGGGTAGGGGGGTTATACTGGTCTGAGGCTGTTTAGGTTTTTGTGTCAAACTGAACAAAGCAGAGCTCCCATTTTCTCGAATTCATCCTTTCGTTTATTGGCAAGAACATTCCAGCTACATTTGGAAGAGAAGCAGAGATTGTTAATCCAGGGTTGATAATAACAGAACGATGGCCGTGAACATTTTCAGCACTTCAGTTGGATAAAATAGGGATGTTGATAAAAATTATCTCTAAAAAGAAGAAGTTACTGTACAAGAAGTTGAGTGTTTGCGTAATTTTACCAACAATACTCTTGCGTTCGCTGGTTAACTAGGTCATGATCATGCCAACTGTTTCTCTTTAGCTCTCTCTCACACACACGCTACAATCTCTAACCCTTTTCTATCCTATTTCCCTGTCGACCTCTTAATCAGGCTTGATAGTCTCAATCTTCTATTTTTTAATTCTGTTCAACCACATTTTACTGTATTAAAGGGTTCCAAAAGGAAAAGATTCGCAATGATGCCATAGAAAAAAATTTTTTTGTTTCCCCAAAGAACTTTTCAGTGAACAGTCCTTAAAGGAGGAATGTTATGCAAAGACTACTTTACAAAGTCTTGGTTTTGTATTTGGGCTCTATTAGAATAGGTTTTCATGCTTGAATGTTCAAAAACATATCTGACATTGTTGCACCGCTTCTCCCAGTCGGTCAGTAACGCGCTGTTTAGTTCTTCTGGCTGCGTAATAGACGAAAAACGGTTTGGGCCCTATCATACACCCGGCGCAATGCGACAGCAGGCGACGCAAGTGTTTTTTGCTAGTTTCAGTCCCGCGCCGCATTGTTTAAATAGCAAATGCACTCGTGCCCATCTGTTTGCCCATTCACTGGTCTGAAAACCAGGTGTGTTCAGGCGCATTGTTGGCGTGTTGCTCTTTTGAGGAACTGAAAATGACCATTGACCAATAGGGATGGGCATTTCAAGCAAAAATAATATTCGAAGATCGCTGGGAATTATTCGATTTTTATTCGAAAATCGCAACTCAAAAAGGCTACACACATATAAACCGAGAGAGAGGGAGAGAGACCATTCACACTCTCAATCTGTATGATGACAAACTGTTTAATTCATTAGGGAATAGGCTATATCAACTCAAGCCATATAATTATTGTAACATGCTGAAACATATGACTGTTATTTGACATCGGCCCAAGTTACCGCAACCGTTAAATGCCTAAAGTCTACAGTGTGCGCGTGAGGCGATGTGTTCTTCTTCTGTTGTCTCAGGGCGTTTTTACTCTGGGAGTTTAGTTTGAAATGGAGCACGGTTCGCATGAAAATTGCTAATGTGAAAGCTCACATACAGAGCTTGGTGTGCACTGAGGTATCGAACCCGAGAACACACAACCGGAGTTCGGTTGCTCTCGGAGCTGTGCCGCGATTGACGTGAATGTGAAACAACACTCGGGTGTGCACTTGTTCAGGAAGAAAAGTAACCAGCGCATGCGTTTTAGCCGATTGCAATGTCATTAGTTCAATAACACACATGTAAGTGATGATAGTGTTGATGATTTACCTGAGATACGATCGCGAGAGCGAGCCTGCAGTGTATTCGCGCATAGAGTGCAATCAGGGCAGCAAATTAATGGCAATTCACGTCTCCTCAAAAGAGTGTTTGCAAGCAGCAAAGCCGCCTTTAAGCGACTTACATGCGGTAAACCTGTTGTTTACTCAGCTGCACATAATAGCACCAAATTAATTTTAAAAAGCCCAATATATTTGACCCGCGTTCTGTTTACTATCATGCCCGTGCACGTTTGTGATGACGTTAGATGAACGCAAACGCACTAGGGTTCAAGTTGAGTGTGAAACCAGACCAACACTGCGGAGGTGCAGGGAAGAATCAGCTCGGACCGCAGCAAACCTGCCCAGTATAAACACCCTGAGCGCTGACTGACAGCTTTAGGTGCGTTATTGGCAGCGCCTCCCTCTGGTCACATGAACGCGTCACCACCACACCGAAAACATGAGGATTTTTTTGAGGACGATAATCGCACAAACTATTCGATATTCTATAATTAAATCAACTATCGAATATTCGAAAATCGCGACCCATCCCTATTGACCAACATAAACCTGGTCTAAAGTGAATATCGCAGTATTTTTTGTGTTATTTAAAGGGGGCGCGTTAGTAATGTGCCTATAGGCGGGTGCACAACGAGCATACTCTGCTTATTATACACACAGCAGCACACAAACATTTTCAAATATTAAAAATAAAAGGATTCCTCTCTGGAGAAGCGTTCAGTCTTACGCTCTCAAATTCTGCCCTTTAACTGGCTTTTAAAGGGAATGGGAGATGAGACTCTGATTGGTTTATTGCACGTTACGCCCAAAACACGCCCATGACTCATTAAGAGACTAGGCACAACTCTTTTGGACAATGCGCCTGGCACGCCAACTGTTTTTTCCGTCGTTACATTGGCAAAAGTGGATTCGGACACGCCCTTAGTGCAATCGCGATTCCGTGTTTGCGGAAATTATAGGGCCCTAGTAATGATCCAATCATAGACTCTTAAGAATTTGCCTATTTACAGCAACTCTTTAAAAAAAAAAAAAAGACCAGGCAGTGTAGGTTCCCTTTTAAAAGAGCTTTTTTTCTTTTCTTAGCGTGAACCTAAAGAACCTTTTGTGGAATAAAAAGGTCCCATGGATTTTAAAAGTTCCTCATGGAACCATTGATGGCAATCAAGAACCTTTATTTTTAAGAGTGTAAGATCCACAGGCCTGGTCCTTTCACTGATGTTTCTATTCACACAATAGCCCCAGGCTGAGCAATTTTCAAAGTATACAGAATGGAAGCTCAAAGCCCAGAAGTGCTCATCTGGATGGCCTAGGAAAGCCTCTGGCTTGCAGTGCCACCATATTGACTTGCCAATCAGTTTATGAATGCTTAAATACACCATGTCTTTAAATCATAAATTATACCGTACATTTTTACAGTGTATTTTAATATTTCTACTTAATGTGTTGCTTGAAATTTACTTCATTATTTGTTTAAATTTCACCCCAAAAAATCAAGTAACTGAATTAAACATGAATATTTGAAGTAGAAACATTCAAATACACTGTAAAAAGAAATCTGTGAAATGTACGGTAAAAAATGGCAGCTGTGGTTGCCACTGCCAGAACGGTAGCAACATTTTCGGTTTTACAGATATAAAAAATTATATTTCATTAACTGATTTAATATACCAACCTAACTAAAAAAAGGACTAACATCTGTTTTGTATTTTCTTGTCAAAAATTCTCCGATAATCTTTGTTTTATTTACAACTTCGAAAAAGTACTTTTTTTATAGTGTGTATGCTGCTTGCTATTTTTACGTGTGAAACTTTGCAGAATTATGCAATAACAAACTTTTCAAACTCTACTATTCTACAATGTTGTCATCATGTTCAGTTTAGCGAGTTGCATGCAGTTATTTTGTATTTATTATATGCAGTTTTGTGTATAAATGTTTTTTTGACAGGCCCATAAATAAATATGCTCCATAAATAATCATTATGTCTTCTTAACTAAGCTCAAGCAAGAATATTAGTTGAATATGTATGTATTTTTGCTCTTCCAAAATTGTAATAATTGCCGTTTATACAGTGTACTTAATATGTTGGCTAATGTAGTACTAATAGATCATAATAGATAGAGTTTGTGAGAATGAAAATTTGCCTCTCTAGCTAAATGAGACAACACCTTCCTTTGAAGACATATAGCTTTATATAAAAACATGGCATGTATAGTATGTCCTCATTTAGGCAGTTGTGTGTGTGTGTGTGTGTGTGTGTGTGTCACACTGAAGGTCCAAAGTGCAAAGAGCAGCTGCTGAAGGGAAAATGTCCGTTTGAAAATTGAATTGGCAAAACCGGATGCTAAAATGGCTGAAATTGTGGGGGGGGGAAATGGTAATGTAATACAGAATACTAATAAAGCTTTACGAGAGATCTTTTATTGTGGAAACAGAAAAAGTTCCAAAAGTTCAGACCTGTTTAATGGGAATCTAGGCGTTTCTGTGCAATTCTTAGATGTGCATAAACCACATTCATGTCAATTAATGTTAACAACAGGTCCAAAAAATGAAACAGACCAGAGCTATCAAAACTTTTGGCCAATTCATTTTCACGACATTGCCAGTTGTTCACGATTATGTAAATCATTTTTTTATTAGAGTTAAAACAAATTTGCAAATAAAAAAATATTGTGACAGTGACGGTTTAGGATTGTGTAATGTTTTTGTCCTCTGTAAATTACTACTTTAAAATTCCTTGATATGTCTAGGTTTACCAGGCATGCAGGGAAGAAATTAACCAGGGTTTAAAGAAAAAAATGCCACCAAAATATAAATGCTGTTGTAGCTTATTTCATTCCTCTTTTTTTTTTTTTAAAGGTTCAATTTGTAGTATTCATGAGGATCTATTGACGGAAATGCAATATAATATACATCACTATGTCTTCAGTGGTGTATAAAGACCTTACATAATGTACAGTTAAGTTTTTATTACTTTAGAATGAGCCATCTCTATCTCCATACACCGCGGGTCCCCTTACAGTGAAGTCGCCATTTTCTACAGTAGCCCTAAATGGATAAACTACTCTACAGAGCGCTAGCTACTCTCTGCTCTCTCTCTGACGATGACATTTTTGTCCTGTGTCGGCCACCGTAGCTTCTCTATGTGCTCCGAAAAGGAGGGGTGAGCGGTGGGTGGTTGCAATTCACAACCTCACCACTAAATTCACACACTGCACCTTTAACATCCCATATTTTCTAATATGTTATTCAGGGAGTAATTATTCTAATCACTCACATTGGGAATTTATTTTAATGCATGGTTACATTCACGTATAAATGAAAGAAACGGTTGCATATTAAAGGTGCACTATGTAACTTTTCCGTCCCCTAGAGGTCGCCTGTTCAAAATAAAGGCGTAGTTTGATGACGCCGCGTTTGAGCGCAGAATATTGGGACATGTGGTCTTCACCTCACAGCCGGTGGGAAAGAATCAGGATAGGACTCGGGCAGAAATCATGTTGATGGATGTGATTATTAACGTTACTGTAGTATGAAGCAGAAGCAGGACTGAGTGTTGTGGAGCTGAGGAACCGCTGGAGCGATTGTTAATGAGAAGACTTTTATTATGACACAGTCGCCGGCGCCACTTCCGGTTTTCCGCTGTGAGGTAACGCAGCTCTGTTTATCATATCAGACTCATCTGAGTGTGTTAATGATGTTATGACGTTACTCTGTGTGTTCTCTTGTTCTCTCTTGTGACACTTGTTCACACTGCAGTGAGAGTAAAGCGTTTCTGCAAAATAAAACCGGAAACCGAGGCTAACGCAGATATGACACAATTGACAGGCGACTCCCTCACACGTCCCGGTTTCTTGGTTAAAATAGCAATTTCTCACGATTTACAAATAGTTGGAAACATTTGGGATATTGTAAGTACTCAACTGAACAAAATATATAACACTGGCCAAGTGGTTTTTGGATATTTTACTGAATTTCTTTTTACATAATGCACCTTTAACTCAAGAAAACTCCAGAGAAATGTAACATGAACTATCATGTGGAGAGTCTGCCTCTGTTTATAAATCAGATAATTGTGTCAACTCAATGAAAAATAGTAAGGCCTTCTTTAAACTGTGGTTCCCGCGCCGTAGTTAATGCCCATATAAGCAGAACTAGCTGTGTTTCATTCATAAATGATCCATTCGGTGTCTTAACAGATCTTTTAAATGAAGAAACCATTATTATGCATTTACTCAGTTCACTAAAGTCTTTTAGCGATCCATCAAAGTCTGGCTATTTGCATGATAAAGCATTTCAAGTGTAGTCTGTGAAGGAAAATGTTTTATTTATTGTGCCAAACGAACAAATACACTTTGTCTCTTCATCTGAACGAATGAACTGGGACTTGTCAATGAACTTTAACGTCTAATTAAAAAGTAAATTGAATAACTGAATAAATAAAGTGAATAATTACTTGTTCATGGATGAACTGAATGAATGAGGTATCTCTCTCGAATGAACTGACTATTAAATGAATTAAAGGTGCAGTGTGTAATATTTTTGAGGATCTATTGACAGAAATGCAATATAATATACATCACTATGTCTTCAGTGGTGTATAAAGACCTTACATAATGTACATTACTTTAGAATGAGCCATTTCTATCTCCATACACCGCGGGTCCCCTTACAGTGAAGTCGCCATTTTCTACAGTAGCCCTAAACGGACAAACTACTCTACAGAGCGCTAGTCACTCTCTGCGGTCTCGGACCTAGTTTATCTCGTTCGTAAACTAGGATTTAAGAACCGACAGGGCATTAAAGCCAGCATGAAACGCAAGTCTTTTCTTCTCTATCTGAGTGAAATGGCTTCTCGAACAAGAACAAATGTAGGAAATGATAAGCTGGTTGTGGATTTGTTATTGGTCGATCTCATGCGAGTGACAGGTTGCCCTGCCCTCACACCAGTAAACGCATCATCAGAGAAGAGAAGTTGCTGCAAAGGGGAAGGGAAGTTACTTTGAAGAGCACACAAATGAACCCTTAAATGTATGACTGTTTCTCCGATCATTCTTACATATTGGGGTCTTTAGTGACCCGGATCTGTATCTAACACGGATGGATCTCTACCTGTCGCGATAATATAAAACTCTCCTGATATTAGAGTAACAGTTACAGAAGAGTCAAATAAAGCATATTTTGTTATCTTTTGGAGCTTGTAAGGGTTCAGTTTGAGCAGATGTTTTATACCATCATCACTGTCCTCATCATTTCAGTTCATTCAGCATCTGCCTCATATTCACCATCTCAAACATATCCTCAAAACTATCAACATCTTCAACATCAATATTTGGATCTCTGACAGCTTCTTCAGCAGATCCACCATCAGTGACAGTAATATTTGACTGCGTTCAGTTCTTGCTCTGCAGTAAATCTCTGAGACATTTCAAGTTTTGCTGATGATTCTTCCTATTCTTTTGTTTTCTGCCTGCGGTAACTATGAGTGAAACGTCACTTCATCATTGTGTGTGTCAGACATTGCCACCTTGAGGAATAAAGGTGAACTGCACTTATTCACTCATCAGAGATTCAATTATTGTTGTGCAGAAAAAAATATATACTTACACTGTTACAAAACTTGTCGATAGCGACCTTATAAAATTTTTACAAAAAAATGTTTGGAAAAACAGGCATACTTTAAATTGCATAATTTTTTTCTTGTTATATTGTTCATAATGAATTGACTGAGGAATATTAAGAAGGTTGATGTCTAACTTTACAAAATGTATGAGGAGGGGGGTAGTGGATGATGCCCCGGGTCACTAAAGACCAGAGGTAGGGTTAAAAAAAAGAAAACACGGATAAATAATTTGTAATTAATACTGCAATTTGATAAAAACAATAATAATAATAAAAAATAAAAAGAACTGTTGATTTTGATTTCATGGTTCAATGATACTGGCATAACAATATAAGTGTGCACAGTCTGGCCATCGAGACCGGCAGACACAGAAAGAGCTGGTTACCCAGAGAGCAAAGGGTGTGTGTTCAATGTAGGACATGTGAGATCGAGACAGAGACACACGTCCTCCTTCACTGTCAAAAATACATTTCCACAAGAGACCTCTACTTAAACAAATTCAGTACATTAATAAAGAACTTGACTGAACAGCCATGACTGAAGTAGAACAAATAAAGATAATATTAGGAGAGGGTGCGAGATACGTGTGTGTGTGCCACAGCCTGAGAGACAGCAGGTGAATGTGTGTGTAATGTGTGTATGTTACGTCTGACCGCAGTGTGTTTCCCTATTGTCCACTACAGTGACCCTCAGCACATGTGAGTGTATACATTTGTTAAAACACTGTGGTATCAAATGTTCTAATTTGTTACACTGTTCATTTAAGTTATGTTGTATCATCACTAATATTATTATTAATCATCAGTTTATAATATTTTTATATGGTAATAATTTCACAGTTACTCTCCAAACGAATGTAGAAACAACTTAAATACAGTATTTTTTACAATATTTGTTGTAATGGCATCTTTTTATGAATGAAGGCCAGTATCACTGACACTAATCCTGCTACTGATGTCTCTATGAAATGACATTAATGATAGACATTCAACATTGTCATATTTACCTGTCTTCCTACCTGTTAGACATATAAAGAATAAAGTTGTCAAACACTTTACAGTCTTAACTGCAAAATGTATGAATGAACTATAGAGTAATCCTTATTAAAGCTACAGTTTTCTCTGTTACCTTTGTTCTTTGATTGACATTATATTGACACTAGCTTTGGCAATATTGTATGATTTACATTCATGCCAATAAAGCAATTTTTGAATTTGAATTTGAATGTATAACCTCCCTGCTGAAAAATCCATCTTAATCCAGCCTAAGGTGGTCAGGCTGGTTTTGGCTGGTCTCCCAGCCTGGTCATAGCTGGTTTATCAGACTGGTTTTAGAGGGGTTTTGAATTTTTTTTTAGCTGGTCAGGCTGGTCTTAGCTGGATATTGTTGGTCTTAGCTGGTCAAACTGGTCTTAGCTGGATATTGTTGGTCTTAGCTGGTTTTAGCTGGTCAGGCTGGTCTTAGCGGGTAATTGCTGGTTTTAGCTGGTCAGGCTGGTCTTAGCTGGTAATTGTTGGTCTTTGATGGTTTTAGCTGGTCTTCGCTGGTCTTAGCTGGTCAGGCTGGCTGACTGTCCCTATTTTTTCTGCCACTGGGTGTTTAGACGAATAATGTATCTCTGTATATGGACCATGTAATCTGATTAATTTGTAATTAGGTAAAATGTTAATCAGCTAAATTAGGCTGGGAGACCAGCTAAAACCAGCTAAACCAGGCTGGAAGACCAGCTTGACCAGATAAGCCAGGGTGGGAGACCAGCTAAAACCAGCTTGACCAGCTAAATCAGGCTGGGAGACCATCTAAAACCAGCTTAACCAACTAAGTCAGGCTGGGAGACCATCTAAAACCAGCTTGACCAGCTAAATCAGGCTGGGAGACCATCTAAAACCAGCTTGACCAGCTAAATCAGGCTGGGAGACCATCTAAAACCATCTTGACCAGCTAAGTCAGGCTGGGAGACCATCTAAAACCAGCTAAATCAGGCTGGGAGACCATCTAAAACCATCTTGACCAGCTAAGTCAGGCTGGGAGACCATCTAAAACCAGTTAAATCAGGCTGGGAGACCATCTAAAACCAGCTTGACCAGCTAAATCAGGCTGGGAGACCATCTAAAACCAGCTACTTCCATCTTAAACCAGCTAAGACCAGCCAACCAACTTAGGCTGGTTTTAGCTGGATTTTTCAGCAGGGCTGAAACTAACCAGTGAACGAATTTGAACAAATGAACAGATTCGAAGTCAGTGGGGTGAATCAAACCCCCCAAGTACCCCCCCACTACAGTGTGCCAGTGTCCGCCCTCCAAACAAACACACGCCGAAGGAAAAAGGGGCGGATTTTCCTCAGTGGAAAATCTGATTTGAGTCGTACGAGACTCTCAGCCTCCCCTAAATCAAGCTTTAAATTCCTGCATAAGGTGTGTAAGCACTATAACACAGAGAACGCATACATGACTTGAAGATGCACGCACAACTGACTCCAGATATCACTATATAGCCTACTTAAACACCACACATGATAGCATGTGAATACAACACTGCTGTCTTACTTACCCAGAATATAAAGTTGAACACGAAGAGGAGATATTTCACACATTTCATCCCGCCTTCAACTTTCCCCATGGTAAAGGTACAAAGTGAGTGGTCCTCTATGAAAAACAGTGAAATGCGAAGATGCTGTTGCACTGCACGAGCCCGGTCAACATCTGTAAGAGCAGAGCGGGCGATTCTCCAGCGTCTCTGTCCCGCCCCTCTGAATAATGTGTCGGGGAGACTCGAGGGGGGTTTGGGACGGGCAATGCTCCATCCATGCACTGCACAGTGGCTTTTTTCATAGGACTTTTAAAGGTCCCGTTCTTCGTGATCCCATTGTTCAAACTTTAGTTAGTGTGTAATGTTGCTGTTAGAGCATAAATAATACCTGTAAAATTATAAAGCTCAAAGTTCAATGCCTAGCGAGATAATTTATTTAAAGGTCCCGTTCTTCGTGTTTTTTTGAAGCTTTGATTGTGTTTACAGTGTGCAATATAACATGTGTTCATGTTTCGCGTGTAAAAAAACACAGTATTTTTAACACAATGTACTCATCTGTACACCGCTGTTTTCACTGTCCTAAAAACGGCTGATGAGTTCCTTTATTCTATGAAGTTCCTCCTTCAGAAATACGTAACGAGTTCTGATTGTGCCAGCGGTTCCCGTGTTGTGATTCGACAGCAGCTTAGCGCACGTGGAAAGGTCACGCCTCTTAACGGGAGATGTATGCGCTCAATGATCTCTACAGCGTCCCTGGGAAAGCCAAACAAAGGTGATTTGACTCCGGGATGAAAATAACAGCGTCTCGACGACATGGCGACAAACACACTCAAACGCAACACTTCCTTTTCTCCACGCGACACGTCCTCTTCTCCACGTGGGACAGCAACAAGACCACGCCCCCTTTTTTGGCGTATTCTTGTGGGCGGAGGTTAGGCTGTTCTACTGATGTCATTTATGAAGGAAGTACCAGGATGTAGTCCAAGCCGGCCGTTCGCTGTAGGCTTTGAAAGGGAACTTCTGTTAAATAAAATATCTCGCTTGGCATTGAACTTTGAGCTTTATAATTTTACAGGTATTATTTATGCTCTAACAGCAACATTACACACTAACTAAAGTTTGAACAGTGGGATCACGAAGAACGGGACCTTTAACAGAAGTTCCCTTTCAAAGCTTCAAACTTCAAACTTTAGTTAGTGTGTATCATGGGCGTCGGAACCATTGTATGTGTGTGGGACAAGACCCACCCACTTTTTACGATCAATGATATTGGACCCACTCACTTTTATCGTCTCTAACATTCAGCACATCTGTTTACCTACCCCTAATCGATAAACACTTATTATTAAACACGTTAGACGCTTTATTTCCACTTTTCTAATATTTTCGTCATTTTTATTGAAAATAAATGCCTTTCCGATCTGATATGTGATGGGAAAAGGGAGAAGATTGAGCTCTGCGAAAAGCGGACTCGAACCGCGGGTCGATTTAACTAGCCGTCGTGCGTCTTACCCCTACACTACTGCCGCTCTCAATGATAAGGAGATTTACTTAATTTTGTCTTTCTGAAATACGCGGTATATTTGAACTTATTGGCATCTACTCCAGTAAAAAAATTCTGAGGACCCACCCACGTTTTTTTTGCTTCCGACGCCCATGAGTAGGACTATTTTCCTGCTCATCTGAACGCATGCAAATGCTGCAAGACAGAACCAGCCAATCACAGAGAGAACGTTCGCTCACTGATCACACTGTATTTAAACAGGTCTGCATTTCCCAAAACTATCTTAAGAAACCACTGATGCTTTTGGAAACGCAGCCCAGAACAATGCTCACCAGAAGCGAAAAACATATGTTTGAGTTATTTCCCAATAAACAAATAGAAAATAGAAATTGTAGCCTACAT
This sequence comes from Romanogobio albipinnatus, assembly GCA_023566225.1. Classification (NCBI taxonomy): domain Eukaryota; kingdom Metazoa; phylum Chordata; class Actinopteri; order Cypriniformes; family Gobionidae; genus Romanogobio; species Romanogobio albipinnatus. The sequence goes on along the minus strand of CM042248.1, from coordinate 5,008,459 downwards.
AGTGCAATTACACTCTTTAAATTTAATGTTAAAAGTTGATATTGATCATGTTCTATTTTGTAACTAATTTTAATAAAAATGTTGTTTAATTATAATTTTTTACTACAGTGACCATAGTTCAACTAGTATTTGTAAATGTCCATGGTTACCACTACAAGTAAACATATTTTAACCATGTGTAAACAAAAATATGATCTAATAAGTTGCCATTAAGGCATATTGAATGTTAAAATACTTTTCAAATATGATGTTGGTATCTTTACCCATTTTACTCTTAGTAATTTTAATAATTTAATACATTTAATAATTAAAAAGTTCAGTTTAGAAGTATCGTATCGGTATCAATATCGTTGATACTGGCCTTGAAAGTATCGGTATCGTATCGAAAACAAAATAAATGGTATCGCCCATCCCTATAGAACAGTAGAACAGACTAACCTCCGCCCACAAGAATACGCGAAAAAAGGGGGCGTGGTCTTGTTGCTGTCCCACGTGGAGAAGAGGACGTGTCGCGTGGAGAAAAGGAAGTGTTGCGTTTGAGTGTGTTTGTCGCCATGTCGTCGAGACGCTGTTATTTTCATCCCGGAGTCAAATCACCTTTGTTTGGCTTTCCCAGGGACGCTGTAGAGATCATTGAGCGCATACATCTCCCGTTAAGAGGCGTGACCTTTCCACGTGCGCTAAGCTGCTGTCCAATCACAACACGGGAACCGCTGGCACAATCAGAACTCGTTACGTATTTCTGAAGGAGGGACTTCATAGAATAAAGGAACTCATCAGCCGTTTTTAGGACAGTGAAAACAGCGGTATAGCGAACGTCCTCTTCTCCACGTGGGACAGCAACAAGACCACGCCCCCTTTTTTCGCGTATTCTTGTGGGCGGAGGTTAGGCTGTTCTACTGACGTCATTTATGAAGGAAGTACCAGGATGTAGTCCAAGCCGGCCGTTCGCTGTAGGCTTTGAAAGGGAACTTCTGTTAAATAAAATATCTCGCTTGGCATTGAACTTTGAGCTTTATAATTTTACAGGTATTATTTATGCTCTAACAGCAACATTACACACTAACTAAAGTTTGAACAATGGGATCACGAAGAACGGGACCTTTAACAGAAGTTCCCTTTCAAAGCCTACAGCAGACCACGCTTACTAGATCTCAAGCATTTAATGCTAAAGATGACTCTAGCCTACAATCATCTGAAGGACTGGACTAGGAAGGGAACAGCCTCATGCAGCCTTCCGTTTGAGAAGCACCTGAAGTGTGCCATTGGGCCTACTGTTAATCTGACTATGACCAACACCATTGGATCAGAGTGCTGTCAATCACTGCTCAATGTTGACCGTAAATTTGATAATGACCATTGGATCACAATGTGAAACCTTTTTATCATGCCATTAACGCTTGCATCTGAATTTGTCAATTGGCGATTGATTAACGATGGAGTTTTTCAAACGGGAGGAGAAACACAACTCGACCACAGACCGTGTTTGTGGTATGTAAACACTTTGTAACGGATTGTGTTTTTATTACTCAACAGGTGAGTAATGTATTTTATTGAACAGATAAAATGCCATATGTAGTTCATTATAAAGCATCATCTATTGTGAAGGGTCATTTAATTATTTATATGATATGGTTTTATCTCTTAAGCCGAGTAGTGAATGTTTTATGTGCTAGGAATTAGGAAAACCATATTCATCCGCGCACCCTGCTGAAAAATCCAGCTAAAACCAGCCTAAAATGGTTGGCTGGTTTTAGCTGGATTAAGCTGGAAGTAGCTGGTTTTAGCTGGTCTCCCAGTCTGGTTTAGCTGGTATTAGCTGGTCAAACTGGTCTCCCAGCCTGGTTTAGCTGGTATTAGCTGGTCACCAAGCCTGACTTAACTGGTTTTTGCAGGTTTCACAGCCTGGCTTAGCTGGTGTTCAGCTGGTTTTAGCTGGTCTCCCAGCCTGGTTTAGCTGGTCAAGCTGGTCTCCCAGCCTGTCTTAGCTGATCAAGCTGGTTTCCCAATCTGGACTGGAAGTTGGTGGTCTGCTTGTTTTAGCTGGTCTCCCAGCCTAGCAAAGCTGGTGAACATCTTACCTAATTACAAATCAATCAGATGCCATGCTAAGACCACACTGACCAGCTAAGACCAACACTGACCAGCTAAGACCACATTGACCAGCTAAGACCAACACTGACCAGCTAAGACCACACCGACCAGCTAAGACCAACACTGACCAGCTAAGACCAACACCAACCAGCTAAGACCAACACCGACCAGCTAAGACCAACACTGACCAGCTAAGACCAGCACCAACCAGCTAAGACCAACACTGACCAGCTAAGACCACACCGACCAGCTAAGACCAACACCGACCAGCTAAGACCAACACCGACCAGCTAAGACCAACACCGACCAGCTAAGACCAACACTGATCAGCTAAGACCAACACCAACCAGCTAAGACCAACACCGACCAGCTAAGACCAACACCGACCAGCTAAGACCAACACCGACCAGCTAAGACCACACTGACCAGCTAAGACCAACACCGACCAGCTAAGACCAACACCGACCAGCTAAGACCAACACCGACCAGCTAAGACCAACACTGACCAGCTAAGACCAACACCGACCAGCTAAGACCAACACCGACCAGTTAAGACCAACACTGACCAGCTAAGACCACACTGACCAGCTAAGACCAACACCGACCAGCTAAGACCAACGACCAGCTAAGACCAACACTGACCAGCTAAGACCAACACTGACCAGCTAAGACCACATTGACCAGCTAAGACCAACACTGACCAGCTAAGACCAACACGACCAGCTAAGACCAACACTGACCAGCTAAGACCAACACTGACCAGCTAAGACCAACACCGACCAGTTAAGACCACACTGACCAGCTAAGACCACACTGACCAGCTAAGACCAACACCGACCAGCTAAGACCACACTGACCAGCTAAGATCACACTGACCAGCTAAGACCACACTGACCAGCTAAGACCAACACCGACCAGCTAAGACCACACTGACCAGCTAAGACCACACTGACCAGCTAAGACCAACACTGACCAGCTAAGACCAACACTGACCAGCTAAGACCAACACCGACCAGCTAAGACCAACACCGACCAGCTAAGACCACACTGACCAGCTAAGACCAACACTGACCAGCTAAGACCAACACCGACCAGCTAAGACCAACACTGACCAGCTAAGACCAACACCGACCAGCTAAGACCAGCTAAAAAGTGTTCAAAACCCCTCTTAAACCAGCCTGAAAAACCAGCTATGACCAGACTGGGTGACCAGCTAAAACCAGCCTGACCATGTTAGGCTGGTTTTAGCTGGATTTTTCAGCAGGGCAGTCATGCAGAGCCGAAGCAAAATCAAAACAATGCGTTCTTCCGCAAAATGCACGCAGTTTTAAAACCGCTATGAACCAACTACGATAACCAACCTTTTTTTCTTTTTTTTTTTTTTAAAGAAAATGAGGGACAGAGAAATAATTCTTGGTAATCAACATTATGCCACAAATACCTACTTAACTTGTATTAAACCCGGGATAATTTAATCAGCATGCAATATGCAATATGCAATATATTGTTTAATTAATTTGAAAACAAATAAAACGGCATGCACATCCGTGTTACTGTGCATGCAATGAAGCGATTCAGAGGTAGGAATTTCAGTCACATCCTGTCAGTTGTAGCAATTGTAGTGTTCTTAGAAAGTGTGCACACTTAATTTAGGCTGATGTCATAGCCTGCTTAAAAATAAATGCAAAACAGCATGATATTAGATTATGATTAATCCAACAGTTGTTTTGGAAATCTACCTGTTTGTTGTTATCAGCATTGCCTACTTTGGTTTCAGTTATCTGCACAAAAAGAAAATGATTAGAAATGGAAAACAAATGCATATTATGACTTGATCCAGTAACTTAAGCCATGTGAATCTCGCTCATAAACGAATGGGTACCAGGACCAGGCTCGCTTATAATCAACTAAATTAATATTAGCATTTTTGTTCAAATTAGCCATCTGTATTTTTCTGCCTTGACAGAGAAGGTGGGTGAAATTGTGTTTACTGTTTCAGTTACAGATGAATGGAGAATAATTCAGAGTTCATTAGATTATATCTCTCATTAGATTAGTGTGTGCATGTGACCCTTCCGAGACACATGTCCGTGCTATTTTTGATCAAAGCAGCCAGGGGTCTGCACAGTATCTTGGTTAATTTACCTTCATTACCATATAAACCAGGCAGTCTCCTAATCTAATCACAGAGCAACTGTAATTTATCCTTTTTTAAAGCTCAGATGTCTCGGTTATTCTATTTAAAACAGCACAGATTTTCGACTTGCTTCCATCCCTCACAGCATTGTCTTCATTCCTGCTGTCAAAAATTAAATATGGTGCTGCTACCCTGACTAAAGCCTATGGCTCTGTCCCAAATGGCACCCTAAACCCTTGAGGTCTTCCTACGAGTCCACACTTTCATGACGTAACGCAGCTTTGACTGTTGGGAAGAAGTCTGCTGCAGAGCTCGCACCAGTGAGGGCTCAGCAAAAGTGCGCGTCGAGCAGGGCCGGCCCTGACCAACTTGCTGCCCTAGGCAAGATTTTACTTGGTGCCCCTTGTATCAAGGTTTAGCTCTACATGTTTTCAGTCTAAGTTGCGGAAACACTGGAACTGTTTTATTTTTGTAATGCATTGATGTTTTTTCATTTTTTTTATTGTTGTTTTATATGATGTCCAGTCCATTCTACCCCATCATTATGTTCATGACATTATTATTATTAAAAAACATTTAAAGTCTGAAGACAGTTAAACTATACAAAAATAGCACCTACGCCACATTACAGCCTAAACAAAAATAGCAAGAGTGCATCTGCATTCATGCACAAACTATTGAGAACTAGCAAAAGTGTTTGTTTTCCAGTAGATGGCAGCAAACTTCCACTAAACTATGCATATTCATGTTTTCACCATGAATTAAAATTTAGATATTTAATGTGAAATGTACATAAAATGTTGCTATTTTAAATAAACCTGTATATAAATATCATTACTAATTTGGGCAAATACATTTTAAAATGTCCATATGTCCCCTTAAAACTGCACAACGGCAGAATAAAAACATTAGGCTATTAAAAAAGTGATATTACATGATTTTTTTTATTTTTATAAAACCACACTATCTGTGGCCTCTGGAGAACCCAGAACGGCTGCTTGCATATATAAAACTGGAATTAATTAGCGAACATTAGTATTTTACTACTATGCATTTAGATAAACTGTTCATTCATTAGCCTAGCTCTGTCTTTACACTGCAAAAAATGCTCTTCTTATTTAGTATTCTTTTTCTTGTTTCCAGTCCAAATATCAAAAAATTAACTTAAATCAAGATGTATTTACTAGTAAAATGACATTATATTTTTCCTTGTTTTCTGGGGGAAAAAAAATTCAAATGAAGTGAGTTTTTGCTTAAAACTAGCACAATTATCTGCCAAATGGGGTGAGAAGAATTATCTTATTTCTGTTTGGGATAGAAACAAGAAACAAGCTTTCAATCAGAAACAAAATAATTTTTCTCACCCCATTGGCAGATAATTTCGCTTGTTTTAAGACAAAATATAATTTTATCTAGTAAAGGCATCTTGATTTAAGATTTTTTTTATATTTAGACTAGAAACAAGACAAACATACTAAGTAAGAAGATCATTTTTTGCAGCGCATCCCTTATCTTCCCTGCATCAGGGGGCTTCTGTCTTTTTTGACAGTACAATTCGGCAATCCGTCATAAATAATCAGGCAACTTTAACCGTGTCTACACCTGGAGCGAGCGGCCAAGCACCCTAAAAAATGAAAGCAATCCTGTCTACGTTAGATGCGGCGAGAGGCGACGCGACACAACAAATTCCCAACGTTAAACTGATCGCGCGTTATATTTCTGACGCACTTCAAGCTCAGCGGGGGAGATTGATGAGGCGGACCGGGAAGATGCGGAGACTTAGTTAAGTTTTTTGCGCTTTATTTGGTAATATTTCAAATTAATATGAATAAAATAGTATCAGTAATACATTTTGGCGCCCCTATAGATGAGTGGCGCCCCTAGCATTTGCCTATTCCGCCTATGCCACGGGCCGGCCCTGGCGTCGAGGGAGCATATCGACCGCAAAGGGGGGCGCTCACGAGCACACTTCTGAAACCTAAAATGACATGGACTTAACGGACACGTGTATGCGGCAGCCATTGTAAGTCCAAAGACCAAGGGTGCATCTCACTCAGCTCCCAAGTTAAGTAGTCAGGGCACTGATCAGGGAGTCAGTCCACTGACAGGTGACTATGAGTCATTTGAATAATTTAGGCTGCTCAGAAACACTGATTCAGTCACTAACTAAATTAACTGGATTTGCTGCATAGTAATCTCCTCACAATTTTTTGAAACCATATTTTTCTATGGCAGGAATAACAACAGTAGTACTATGCATATGCGGTTATTAAAAAATAATAATTTACTCACGATTTTTTCAAAAACATGGAATCAATGAGGAAATTACACCTGTGTGTTGCTCGGTGGTGAAACGGCTCTATTTGGCAAAACAAAAACGGACAAAGTTACGTCCAAAATGTACCTTGATATTAAGTTCTTGTTTTTTTAACAGTTGTGTAAAAACACGCCGGTGCTGTCTTCTTGTTACTTTAATAACTTCTCAGGAATAGCTCAGGCCATCGTTTCTATAGTTTTTAGCTGGACATTTAGTTAGGGAGGTTTATGGTGCCTTCACATGCTATCGTAATTATCATAAATACAAATTTTCTAGTTAAAAATAGGACATGATTGCCCTCTCGAGCTGCATTTACCATTGGGAATCTCTGGGTCCTCGAGTTGGGCGTTTGAACATGGTGGAGGGGAGAATGATTGTTGCTGTGATTAGTATTAGTCTGTATTAGAAAAAAAAGCTACATCACCTCGTCTTGTCGTTAAAGTAGTGCATATTTACATATGTTTTATAAACATCAAAAACAGCATGTATTTGACATAAATTCCAGCATTGTAAGCAAGCTGACAATCTTGATAGCACTGTGAATATTTATATGATTGGGGCGCTAAATATCACTTTGGCTTTAATACGATTTTTCAAAGAAATGGGCTAGAATAAACCCGCTGTCCTCCGGTCACTTCGACATTGCGTCAGCTTATGATGCTGTGGGAACTCCTCCCCTTTTCCAGGCAGTAAAATTTACTGGCCAGTTGTCATGAATATGCAAATACTGATGAGCCATAAAAGGCAGAGGAGCAACAATTGCTTCAATCTTCTCCTTCTTGCTACCATCGTCAAAGATGCAACAGAAGATACTCAGAGACTACGTTCTGCCAACTTTGCGGAGGCCCCATCGACCTGCCGGACACACACAAGTACTGCATCGCCTGCCTGGGCCTGGCCCACATGGAGGCTGCTTTCTCTGAGTCGGACTGTGTGCACTGTGTTGACCTACCGATGCGTGCCCTGAGGACTCATGGCCTGATGGGGACAAGCTCCTGCAGTAACGGCAATGTGAACACAGATGCCGTGAAAGACATGATGCTGATGGCGACAAAGCGCTCCGCCCAAGCCACTCTATGGGTATTATGGTGCTCAACCTATGGCTGACCTGAAGGACGCTCCTTATATGCTCTGATAGCTCCCTCCGGACTCTTCGGTTACGCTGTGGAGTTGTTGTTAAGCACTTCTCTGAGGCGCAGAAGTTGATGGGCCTTTGGTGCTGCCATGGGACTTATTGTTGGCTCTGAAGGCTCTCTCTCTACCCCTGTTCGAATACTTGGCGCCTGTTAAGGAGCTCTCTCTCCAAACTGCCTTGTTTCTTGCCCTTGCTTCAGCTAAGCACATAGGGGAAATGATGACTGCAGCATAACTCTCCGGCTGAGACCGGGTTACGTGTCTAAATCTCTTTCTACTCCCTTTAAAGTACAGGTAATTTCCATACCCGCTTTGTCTTCCAAGCCATCAACCTCGAATGACACTGATGCTCAGAGCACTGTCTGCCTGTCAGGGCTTCAAGGAGCTATATAGACAGCTTGGCCACCAAGTGTCGGACCAGCTCTTCGTGTCCTATGGTGGCTGTACTAAGGGGCATGCAGTCTCTAAGCAGAGGCTTTCTCACTGGATAGTAGATGCTATCGTTTTGGCTTATACAAGCCAGGGACAGGAATGCCCCCTTAACATCAAAGCTCACTCAGCGAGGGCTATCGCCACTTCATGGGCCTGGTTTAAAGGCACATCTATTCAGGATATACAGGTGCTGGTCATATAATTAGAATATCATCAAAAAGTTTATTTATTTCACTAATTCCATTCAAAAAGTGAAACTTGTATATTATATTAATCCATTACACACAGACTGATATATTTCAAATGTTTATTTCTTTTAATTTTGATGATTGACTGACAACTAAGGAAAATCCCAAATTCAGTATCTCAGAAAATTTGAATATTGTGAAAAGGTTCAATATTGAAGACACCTGGTGCCACACTCTAATCAACTAATTAATCAACTAATAAAACACCTGCAAAGGCCTTTAAATGGTCTCTCAGGCTAGTTCTGTAGGATCATGGGGAAGACTGCTGACTTGACAGTTGTCCAAAAGACGACCATTGACACCTTGCACAAGGAGGGCAAGACACAAAAGGTCATTGCAAAAGAGGCTGGCTGTTCACAGAGCTCTGTGTCCAAGCACATTAATAGAGAGGCGAAGGGAAGGAAAAGATGTGGTAAAAAAAAGTGTACAAGTAATAGGGATAACAGCAACCGGGAGAGGATTGTGAAACAAAACCCATTCAAAAATGTGGGGGAGATTCACAAAGAGTGGACTGCAGCTGGAGTCAGTGCTTCAAGAACAGACGTATGCAAGACATGGGTTTCAGCTGTCACATTACTTGTGTCAAGCCACTCTTGAACAACAGACAGCGTCAGAAGCGTCTAAAGACAAAAAGGACTGGACTGCTGCTGAGTGGCCCAAAGTTATGTTCTCTGATGAAAGTAAATTTTGCATTTCCTTTGGAAATCAGGGTCCCAGATTCTGGAGGAGGATAATAGAGGCACACAATCCACGTTGCTTGAGGTCCAGTGTAAAGTTTCCACAGTCAGTGATGATTTGGGGTGCCATGTCATCTGCTGGTGTTGGTCCGCTGTGTTTTCTGAGGTCCAAGGTCAACGCAGCCGTATACCAGGACTTTTTAGAGCACTTCATGCTTCGTGCTGCTGACCAACGTTATGGAGATGCAGAATTCATTTTCCAACAGGACTTGGCACCTAAACACAGAGCCAAAGCAACCAGTACCTGGTTTAAGGACCATGGTATCACTGTTCTTAATTGGCCAGCAAACTCGCCTGACCTTAACCCCATATAAAATCTATAGGGTGTTGGGAAGAGGAAGATGCGATATGCCAGACCCAACAATGCAGAAGAGCTGAAGGCCACTATCAGAGCAACCTGGGCTCTCATAACACCTGAGCAGTACCACAGACTGATCGAGTCCATGCCACGCCACATTGCTGCAATAATTCAGGCAAAAGGAGCCGCAACTAAGTATTAAGTGCTGTACATGCTCAATAACTTTCATGTTCATACTTTTCAGTTGGCCAAGATTTCTAAAAATCCTTTCTTTGTATTGGTCTTAAGTAATATTCTAATTTTCTGAAATACTGAATTTGGGATTTTCCTTAGTTGTCAGTTATAATCATCAAAATTAAAAGAAATAAACATTTGAAATATATCAGTCTGTGTGTAATGAATGAATATAATATACAAGTTTCACTTTTTTGAATGGATTTAGTGAAATAAATCAACTTTTTGTTTTGTTGAACGTTATTGCCTGAGTGGTCTGTTGTTCTACTCTGTGATTTGGTGTAAACTTTAGCCCTTTGTCTTCGGGCTGATGTTCACCTCTCTCACGGCAGGATTTAACTCTGTTCCCACAGCGTCATAAGCTGACGCAAAGTCGAAGTGACTGCCCTCGAAAGGGAATGTCTCAGTTCCCTTTCGAAAGGAAAGGGACGCTATGGGGAACGCCTCCAGCGTGATAGGTGTCTGAGCTACTATCGAATCACGGCAATCCTATTGACCGGCGACAACCTATGATGTCATCAAGGTGCGACCAGGAACTATATAAGGGCGCCTTGAAAACATGACACCGCTTTTTCGTCTTCAGGGACTTGGGACTTCAGGGTCTGATTGCTTAAATGAGTTAAGTTAATCCAAATTCATTATTATATACACACGAGCTGTGTGTTTTCTGCCTGGGATCAAGAGCATGCACAGTCAGCTCTTATTTAGTTGTTTGTCTGTTTGTATAAGGTGAGCATTTGTCAATCTGAGATCGCTCTACTCTCGTCTGATTCTCTTCCTGAGGGAAGAGGGTTTGGCATTCGAGACTGATGATGCGGTCCCGCTCATGCCGAGGCTGAGCGCGGACGCACGTCACGGGTTTCTCGGATAGAGCTTGCTGAAATAGTAACGGGAAGGCGTTCTTCCCTCTGACAATCTGGCGTCTGACGAGACTTGTTTGCAAGTGCTCTAGGGATGGCTGTGAGAAGGGGGATTAATCCCGACTGTGTATGCTGAGCCGCTGAATGTTATGAAACGCGCTGCAGACGGGCTGCGGCCGCCATGTTGGCGCGTTAGAGGAGAGATCGCTCGTGTTGGACTAAACGATCGATTTCTCCCCAGCCATAATCATCGGCTCAGTTGGGCTTTCATTCCTTCCTGATCTTCCTATTTAGATCGAGAGGGCATGGAATAACCTATATTCGGCTCATATTCACTGACATCAGCGGTATCACATCAACGGTATGTTGCTGATGGTGGGAGGATAGGAGAATATGGGTATGTGTCGTCACCTCCGATTAACGGGATGTGTGCAATCTCACATCTGGGATGCTGAGAGCTCCAACCCTGCCACCTAAACGATGTGTCGCTTTAATGGCAGGGTATACACGGCAGCAGGTCACCCCGGTGCCACTTCTTACACCATGGCAGTGTTTCATGCGCACCAGGCCAGTTTGCTGAGGGATCTCGATCATGGGATGTTTCCCTGATGCAGTGGTTGCGCAACAGGCGGAGACTTGGCCCAAGGGCCAGCATCGCGGAGGAATAGCGCATTTGGTAGCGTCTGAGGACCTGCATACCACTGAGATCCGGGTCCCAGGCAGGCGGGAGGCATCACGGTCCGAGGACTCGTGCGCCCAATCAGTCAAGGGTGGGGCACAGAGAGGCCTCCTCTTATGTAGAGTCGTCCAGCCAAGGCCCACCCCCTTCTCTGCGTTCTGGGGCTTTCACTAGTAATGCAGTTTGGTGCTGTGCAGAATTGATAGCGACTTAGCCAGTGGTCGTGGGGCAGGGTTAAGGCCATCTTTCGTACGATACAAAAAAGGTTGTATGCATAGCTTAACCCTGCCCTCCAGAGCTAGTTTCTTAGAAAGCCGCCAGCTTTTTGGCAGGCTCTGGCCCTGTTTATATGCCCTGGCCAGGTGGCAGTACTCCTCTGACAAGGCATGGTAGATTTGAGTACCCCCACTCCTAGCTCTGTATCATTCTGCCTCACCCATGGCTCGGGTTGAGCAGCACTTTGCAACCTTTGTTTATGTAGGTTTGGTAGTGAGCTCCCTTGTAGCCAGAGCATTGCTATGGCTGACGCACCTCGCACGGTATGGTAGGCCGCTATTAAAGCTAGGACCTCCATGAGGTGGGCCGTATGTGGTACAGGGCGTTTGGTTTGCTGAGTACCCAGCTATTGACAATGTGATTAGGTTCCAGTGCTTGTAGGCGCTGCCGATAAGACTGCGCCATCATACAGTTGGCTCCAGAAGAAATCAGAGGCCTCTGGGATGGGTCACCCAGCCAGGCTGGGACAGATTGAAGGCCAGCTGGCTGTAGCTTGATTTAAATAGATTTATCCTATAAGGTTTCAGGAATTCTGGAGGAGGGGAGGAGTTACCACAGCGTCATAAGCTGACGCAATGTCTCGCTCCCATCTCTCAGGGAACCGAGGTAACAATAGAAACCAGAGGCAATTCCTGTTCTCTCCGACAACAAAGCACTTGAATGTAATAAGCTTGTAATCTTCAGAAGTGGGAAGTAGGAAAGTTCTCTTGAATGTTTTGATTTTTGAGTCTGTGGCGTAAGAAAGTTACGAAGTGTCCGCCGTGGAGTTTTTCTCAGGTTTTTTTCTAATTGCGAGTTAGTCCCAATTGTGATTGAAAGTCGCAATTTTTAATTTAGAAAAATTAGATGTTTATTGTTATATTGTTATTTCATGATAACGATATCGTTATAGGACAAATACGATAGTTACAAATTAAATAAACTAAGTTTTTCAGGTACTGTTAAGGAGATTAAGCCAATCAGCGACAAACTTATTGGTGACGTTAGAAAGGACACTAGTTGGCGACCTAGAAACCATTCATTGAAACCAATTGAGGGTGAGTATATCATGGGGTAATTTTCATTTTTGGGTGAACTAACCCTTTAAAGTGAGAAAATATTGACCACTTAAGGCACAGAAGTATACTTACTTCCTTTGAGAGCACTCCTCCTCGAGTATGATGGGGCCGTATCCTGGCAACTTAAAAGCCATATCCTGGCAACCACAGTGAGAGAGGGGAGGCAGAGGGCAGCATTTGAGATCCGTCCTTTGAGATTCCCAGAAGAACAGACAATTAGGCATTAAGAGCTCTGCCTTTATTTCTGTAACGACTCCAGAATATATTATAATGAGTGTAAATGGGGGTCATGGGAAGAAATGGTGTCTTTTAGTTTGTGCAAGATGAAGTGAATTTGGAGCTTCAAAATTTTGAAGTAAAAAACATAATGCCCATGCCCATTTCTCTTGTTGCAATTCTTCCAACATGTGGGCCAAGTGCTGAGACAAATATAAGAGAATGTTTGCATGTTTCTAAAAGCAGGCACTTATATCTCTTCTGGAACAACAGAATGACATGAGCAGATGTGCTGTTAACCCTTAGAGACTGGAAATAAGATAATCGCATATTGATGTGGCGCTGTGTGTGTGTGTGTGTGTGTGTGTGTGTGTGTGTGTGTGTGTGTGTGTGTGTGTGTGTGTGTGTTATTTTGTAAGTCTTTTTGTAGAGGACATTTCTCAGGGGGCCAATGACTGTCTGCTACTGCTCCCCTTCAGCATTAGCTTCAAACTAAATTTATCACAGCAGCAGATTTTTATTCCTAAAATTATTGTTAATGGAAACTAAACTTGATTAAACGTAAGACATTTTCAGTAACAAAATAGTATCTGTCCTGTATGACCAATAATCTCGGCAAGATAAGTCTCATTTGGAGGCGGGCATGCTTTGAATGTAAAGACCTTTATATGTACTTGAAAACTGAGTGTATAATGTTCAACTAACAAAGACCTCTCACTTTTAAAGGGACAGTTCACTTCAAAATACTATACTTTTTTTTTTTTTTTTTTTTTTTTTTTTACACATGGAAGTTTATTGTAATCCTCAATACCTTATTAATATGAGTCGTCTGTGGGTAAAGTGAATTTGAAAATTGTTTCTGATATATATTTATTAACTAAATAAAGGATTATTAGGAACACCATACTAATACTGTGTTTGACCCCCTTTCGCCTTCAGAACTGCCTTAATTCTACGTGGCATTGATTCAACAAGGAGCTGAAAGCATTCTTTAGAAATGTTGGCCCATATTGATAGGATAGCATCTTGCAGTTGATGGAGATTTGTGGGATGCACATCCAGGACACGAAGCTCCCGTTCCACCACATCCCAAAGATGCTCTATTGGGTTGAGATCTGGGGACTGTGGGGGCCATTTTAGTCCAGTGAACTCATTGTCATGTTCAAGAAACCAATTTGAAATGATTCGAGCTTTGTGACATGGGGCATTATCCTGCTGGAAGTAGCCATCAGAGGATGGGCACATGGTGGTCATAAAGGGATGGATATGGTCAGAAACAATGCTCAGGTAGGCCGTGGCATTTAAACGATGTCCAATTAGCACTAAGGGGCCTAAAGTGTGCCAAGAAAACATCCCCCACACCATTACACCACCACCACCAGCCTGCACAGTGGTAACTAGGCATGATGGATCCATGTTCTCATTCTGTTTACACCAAATTCTGACTCTACCATCTGAATGTCTCAACAGAAATCCAGACTCATCAGACCAGGCAACATTTTTCCAGTCTTCAACTGTCCAATTTTGGTGAGCTTGTGCAAATTGTAGCCTCTTTTTCCTATTTGTAGTGGAGATGAGTGGTACCCGGTGGGGTCTTCTGCTGTTGTAGCCCATCCGCCTCAAGGTTGTGTGTGTTGTGGCTTCACAAATGCTTTGCTGCATACCTCGGTTGTAACGAGTGGTTATTTCAGTCAAAGTTGCTCTTCTATCAGCTTGAATCAGTCGGCCCATTCTCCTCTGACCTCTAGCATCAACAAGGCATTTTGGCCCACAGGACTGCCGCATACTGGATGTGTTTCCCTTTTCACACCATTCTTTGTAAACCCTAGAAATGGTTGTGCGTGAAAATCCCAGTAACTGAGCAGATTGTGAAATACTCAGACCGGCCCGTTTCGCACCAACAACCATGCCACGCTCAAAATTGCTTAAATCCCCTTTCTTTCCCATTCTGACATTCAGTTTGGAGTTCAGGAGATTGTCTTGACCAGGACCACACCCCTAAATGCATTGAAGCAGCTGCCATGTGATTGAGAAATTGAACAGGTGTTTCTAATAATCCTTTAGGTGAGTGTATATTAAAGAAGGTTAACAAATAACTCCTCAGTAGCTGGGTATACATCCAAACGTGAAGCAAATATTTTTTTAAATTTCGCAAAAAAACAAAAAAAACAACAACAAAAAAACAAATGTGAATTAGGTGCGTTTCCATCAAGTTGTTAGTGCGGATGATGGTGGATATTGGTAACCTAGTAACCAACAGTAAACCAAACACTATCAGTGGAAACAGTAGTGATGTGTTTCCCATGCATAATTGGAGATGAAGATGCATTTCCATCTCCCATTATTCACATTAACTCTTTTTCGCACAAGTCAAAAACCACCTCAAGCGAGCATAACAATTATTTTTTGCGAATTTTGGTGTTTCCATCTCTCATTTCTGATGCGATACTTCAAAATGTGCATTAAAACGGGGTGATGGAAACATAGCTAGTGACTGTTGAGACGTGTATTGTCAATTATATTGACAGTGGATATGCTCACAATACAAGCGAAAGACTTTTGATTAAAATGTACAGCATGATTTTGTGGATTGAGTTCTGTCTGAGTCAGAGATTAATTTATTGTGTCAGAAATATGTTGCCTTGCTCATACAGCCCATGTGGTTTTCTATGTCATTTTATAGTCTATTTATAAGTGGCCGCCTGCTTAGAAAATGTAAATATTTAGGGAAAAAATGCTTTATTGTAAAGGGAATTGGGGGAAATGTGCTCAATTGTCATGAGAATGTACATCTTCTTTCAGACGAATACAATCAGAGTTATATTAAAAAAATGTCCTGGCTAATCCAAGCTTTATAATGGCAGCTAAAAATTTGAAGCCCAAAAAAGTGCATCCATCCATTATAAAAGTGCTCCACATGGCTCCAGGGGTAAATAAAGGCCTTCTGAAGCGAAGCGATGGGTTTGTGTGAGAAAAATATCCATATTTAAAACTAATCGTTGGGAGTATTACAGCCAAGACATGTTGTGAGATTCGCCTGTCATCTAACATTTACAGACTGCATACACATTTCTGCCCACAAGATGGCACACTTACACTATTTACATGGAAATCATAGTCTTCAAACATGGTCTGATCAACAACAGGGTTTCTGAGCAGCACAAAACACTTTTTAAAAACTGTTTCTTCTGACATTCAAAGAAGTGGTTCTTTTGACAGATGAAATTTGAATGATGACAAAGCCTATCAGAGCTATGAACTAAGCACGGCATTAAATAATACAAATGCTTTAGTCTTGATGATCATGGAAAACTATAGAATATTTATTATGTAACCAAACCAGTATACGAGTGTATCAAAATGATCCAGGCTTGAGGCAATTCAAAGAATGTCTAACAGATAATTTTCTCATTTCAAAGACTTGTCTTGGCATGACAATTCTGATATTCACAGAAAAAGAAAGTAAGAGTGGCACATGTGTTTTCCGCAGCCTTTATGTTATCTAATACCTGCTATTGTTGAGCGTAACACTGAGACTTTGACAGTGTCTCTCGCACCGGCCCGTGCAGCTGCAACAGTCTTTCCAGTCCAACCACCCACTGTGTTTCTGAACGTCACACGACAAGTTATCAGTTACATCTCAGGTGCACTTCGGTGTGTTGCTTTTAAGGGTTTAATCCAGTTGGGATGCCATTGACACTGTAATTACTACATAAGAAGCTTTTCAGTGCTTGTGTAGGAGTTCAGCTATTATTTACAGCATGGCCTCATTCAGTACATTTCTGTTATGCACACATTTATTAAATAATACTTGTGCTTTATGAAACTCATTTTATACATTTATATAACATATTACAAATTAGCATAGTTGTCAGTTAAGTGAAACAATAAGCAACACTTTATCAAGTTATGTTAACTCACAATCGGTTACCTCATTGTTATTAGTTCATTAATGTTAGATGCTTTTTAAAAGTATTTTTATGCACACACATACACACTCTCCTGTCCAAAAGTTTGGGGTCAGGAAGATATTTTAAAGGAAATTAATACTTTTTAACAAGGACGCATTCAATTAATCAAAAGATTTGGTGAGCATAAGAAACATGAATGATACCAACCCCAAACTTTTGAACGGTACTGTATATAATTAATCAATCTAACATTGAATAAGGCAATCAGCTGATTCATTCATGTATAACCAGTGTTTGGGAAAGTTACTTTAAAAAGTAATGATACAATATCGAGTTACTCACTAAAAAAGTAACCAATTGCATTACTTACCTCATTACGTTTTTCTCACCTGGGCTGGGCTTGCTTGTTTGTTTTTCAATAACAAAAAACTATATATTTTTGGCCACTGTAAAGGCCCTTTCACATCAAAAGTGAGATGAATAAGTCTCAGGCTGAAGGAAATGTAAATTCACGCCTGTACAATACACTGTAAACCTGAATAAGTTGGGCTAACTCAAAAAATTAGGTAATCAGTTACAGTACATCAAATGTTTTTGATGTTCGCAAATTGAAGAAAGCAGAACTATCAAGTTTTGAGTTTGTATACTCAACATTGACTCAATATTGTATTGCATTGCTTTTCAAAGTAACTTTCCCCAACACTGTTGGTAACAGGCAATTAACTAAAGCTAAAATAAGTTTTGTGCCTCTGACAAGTGCTTTCAACCTTTTATTTTATCTGATGGTAAGCAGAAAATACACGAGCCACAGACTTGTCCCACCACCTAGAATGCAACTGAATGCTTTTTCAAGCGCCTCCATACTTGAAAAAGTATGTCTAAATAAATTCTTAGGGCCCTTTCACACCTACTGTACCTTGTTTGGTCCGGATTTTCAGACTTTTCAGTTTGATCCAAAACAAAATAACAAGTGTGAAACCTCCCTAGGACCACGGTCCGGACCAAACAGACGCAATTTGGTCCGACGAAAAGAGGTAGTCTCGGTCCGGATCAAACTGAACAAAGGTTCGGTTCGTTTCTAGTGTGAAAGCATTTTCTGTATGGTTCGGACTTTCAGACCATTTACAGGAAGTTCCTGTTTATGTTTAAATATTATAATGTTATTTTAAATCTCTTCTAGGCTATATTAATTATGAAAAGTGTAAATATGTGCAATAGGTCAGAAGACAAATGATTTTGATCACTTCATTAAGAAAGCCTTTCTTTAAAGTGAATTTCATTTTGTATAAATTGTATCTTAATTTTAATCAATGTTTCATCAGCTATTTGCCTGGATGTAATAAATAAGAAGCAAACAGGCTATAGAAGACAACAATCGTGAAATGGAGGCCCCGGACATGTCATAAATAATCCGAAACTCGGCAGGCTACTTGCCTCACAGACATGAGAAATATGTGTATAGAAAGCTTGAAATGTCCGCTTTTGAACAAAACGATTCGAAATGAAAAGAAATAGTCAAGAAATGCACACTGTTCACTAGTGGCAACGATATGCATCGGTTCATTCATTCTCGTCAAAGTTACCCGCCGAATTGACAACACGTTGACGTCAGACGCACGTCCGTTTACAAACCAATCAATGTCAAGATGCGGCACACATAGATGATGACGACAGGACGTAAGTAAGTCATGTACATTTCTTTAGTGCGCTCGCATAATTGCAATGACCAAATGTATAAAATGTATCAAAACATTGGTTTATATTTACCCGGGTCTATTCGCACGGGATTAGCATTACCGGAAGTAATCTTCAGTAAAAAGTAAAAGTCGGCGTTGTCGTAATGATGACGATTGAGATGGCACATTCGGACTGGACTAAAATCATTAAGAAGCTCTAGTAATTTCTTTACCCCACCTCTCCATATTAAACTAATCCCGTCCGAATAGGGCTTTATTTGAAAAAGTAACTCAGACATTTTATTGTAAATTTAATCGTGATGCATTACTTTACTCGTTACTTGAAAAAAGGAATCTGATTACGTGTCTCGAGTTACTTATATACGTTACCTCCCTACACTGATAATGACAATGAATGACAGCGAAGTGTTGCTATTGTTTCACTTAACATAACTGACAGTTACACGTCAATGAAGTAACAATGCAAAAGCAGTCTGGCAAAATTAGGGATTTGTATTGCTCTGCCTCCGAAAAAAACGGCCAAAAATAAACCTTTTGGCATTTTTCGTTTTTTTAATTGAGACATTTGAATCCCTTTATCAAGTTGACCATTGGACGGTCCCCACAATGTAGGCGATTTCAGGTTTTACTGTCATCAGGGTGACATTTGGTCCCCACCTGACCCACACACGCATTCTCTCCCATGCTCTTCTTCTCTCTCCGTGTAAACTCTGTAATCAGAAAACATAAACATGTGCTTGCACAGGCAGAGGTTCAATTGGGGCACTCTCTCACAAACTGCTGCCAGGACCTTCATTAATTCACGATGCCCGTGCACGATTCCAGATGCCATTCATCAGCGTGTGCTCCTTACCACCGGCAAGACAGCTGTTTCGGTTTACACGTGATCTCCTTTATGGTTGGAGTTGCGCTTCTAATGCCGATCTGTCTTTCCCATTGTATATCTTCTTGACGTGACCCAAGGATCCAGAGTGGGATTCCTGCTTAATGTCTGCTAGATGTTCCAGGTCACATTGCATGGCTGATTTGCAAGTTTCGTCTCGTTTATGTGAGCTCATTTTTATGATCCAACATGGATTGGAAAGGAAAGAACACGAGATATCCCGGCTAGTCCCTTAGTAGCCTATTCCAGACAATACATTCATCTTTGAGCGGGAAACAGACAGGGATATGCTTTTTTTTTGAGTGCCAACTCTACGTCAGTGGATGAACTTATGATACACCCTTGCACATCTGTCGGCACTGAATAAGAAAAACAGTTGTTGCTATGCATTATAAACAGCGACTCTCTTCAATTTGACCAATTAGATTAATTATCAATTATATTGCTTTCATCAGGACATTCCCAAAAGTCTGTAATAGTTTTCCAAATCAGATTTGCTTTTCAGGACTATTCAAGTGAATAGTGTTAAAGCTGTAGCTAAAGTTTTAGGTACTTAAAAGCTATCTGTTGGCATTCTCATTTATCTCATCTGTGATTGTTTCTTCCAAACACAAACAGTTCTGGAAGTATGTGACCTGAATTCTGCTATCAGTACAATGTAACCGATTAGCTTTATAGGGACTAACTTCTAAAAGTAACCAGACAAACCCAGTTGGGTGGTGCAGTGCAAGTATTTAGAGGGAAAAATACAAGGATTTGTGGTATTGTTTTCCCGTTTCAAACTAAACCCTTGTGAAAGTGAAGTAAAGTTTAGCATGCTTTTTAAATGAGGGAAATGAATGTAGTTTCGACCGTATTATAGTTTAAATTTATATCAACTGCAGTTAGTTGATTGTTGTTCCACTTAAATACTTGAGTAAATCTTTATATGTATTAAAATAACTGAATAATAACTGTTTTTTCTGTTATTAATCATCAGTTTATAATATTTTTATATGGTAATAATTTCACAGTTACTCTCCAAACGAATGTAGAAACAACTTAAATACAGTATTTTTAAAAATATTTGTTGTAATGGCATCTTTTTATGAATGAAGGCCAGTATCACTGACACTAATCCTGCTACTGATGTCTCTATGAAATGACATTAATGATAGACATTCAACGTTGTCATATTTACCTGTCTTCCTACCTGTTAGACATATAAAGAATAAAGTTATCAAACACTTTACAGTCTTAACTGCAAAATGTATGAATGAACTATAGAGTAATCCTTATTAAAGCTACAGTTTTCTCTGTTACCTTTGTTCTTTGATTGACATTAATGACAGACATCACAGTAACTGGTTTATTAGGCCACTGTCACTTTAAGATCTGCCGCCGCCGAACATGACGTGGATCTGACTCGCTGTCACACGCATCTCATTTTCTCACAACTC
This sequence comes from Romanogobio albipinnatus, assembly GCA_023566225.1. Lineage (NCBI taxonomy): Eukaryota > Metazoa > Chordata > Actinopteri > Cypriniformes > Gobionidae > Romanogobio > Romanogobio albipinnatus. The sequence continues at coordinate 4,987,809 of CM042248.1, read as the reverse complement.
TTTAAGTTATTTAAAGTCTCTCATTATTCGTTCAAGCACAAAAGAGATCTCCATTTTGGCAGGTTGTCTGTTCGCACGATACCTTCTGTGCGTCCTGTGTGTCACATAGACAGGACATTCATAGTAAGAGCGTTCTCTTTTGTCTTGTCGCGCTTGAATGGTTTAAAAGTTTTTGCATGAATAAGAGCACGATCATATAATGTAACGCTAGCCGAAGGATGACAGAAAAACGGATGCTGCGGTAATTGCGTTATTTTGACAGCACTACTACTTTCATAATTACTTTATTTTGAAATATGGTTAAAGTGTACTGTTTAATGTACTGACAAGCATTTATGGTAAGCTGAAATATACTTTAATGTAATTTCTATCAACTTTTATGTCAGTATTTGTAATTGCACAGTTGTAATGATGATTAAAATAGATTTACTTTAAATGTAATAGTGAATAACACACTACAGTTAAAATGATATGTTTTGTTGCATTAAATTAAAGTTATATGTATGTTAGTCAACGCATCAAAATATGTGCACTTCTTTAAAGCAGGACTAAAGATTTTTAAAACAAATATTTAAAATGTGCTTTAAAGCAAAGCATTTTAATTGGACATTATTACAACAAAAAAAAACTTACTTAAAGGGATAGTTCACCCAAAAATGAAAATTAGCCCATAATTTACTCACCCTCAAGTCATCCGAGGTGTATATGACATTCTTCTTTCAGACGAATACAATCAGAGTTATATTACAAAAGTCCAGGCTAATCCAAGCATTAGATTTGATTCATAGTTGCTCTGTTTTTGAAGTCCCTAAAAAGTGCATCTGTCCATCAAATAACTGCTCCACACGGCTAACAATGCAGATTGTTTCAAAGCAGCTTTACAGCGTTAAACAGGAAAATAATGCAACAATTTTATTCAGCCGTATAGCCATTCTGGAGAAAACGGTTATGTCATCAGTTCATTTCAATTATCATACAGTGACAGTGTGGGCTTTAGATCAGTAATTAGATCAGTAATTTAGTTTATATGGTTAATTTAGTTTAATAATTAGATTTATTTGGATATTTAGTTGAAAAATTTAGTGTCCCCAACTGAGCAAGCCAAGCCAGAGGCAACAGTGGCAAGGAAACCAAATCCCCATCAGGAGACCTAATGGAGGAAAATAAACCTTGGGAGAAACCAGGCTCAGTCGGGGTGCCAGTTCTCCTCTGACCAATTAACAAACATCGTATTATTATTATTATTATTCTGGCAACTTTACAGGTCAGAGGTCATAATAGATCGGAATATTCAAAGGACCGGAGGCAACACGCTAGAGACGGGTTTATTGAGGATGATGTTGATTAAATAATTAATAAAGTGCAATATTCGAATGATCGGAGGCAACACGCTGGAGACGGGTTTATTGCGGATGACATATCGATTTAAGAATTATTAAATTGTAATATTCAAACAATCGGAGTAATCACGCTGGAGACGGGTTTATTGCGGATGACATATCGATTTAAGTATTATTAAATTGTAATATTCGATGGATCGGAGTCATCACGCTGTAGACGGGTTTATTGAGGATGCCGTGTCGATGAGGCAGTTTCAGGGGGAGTCTAATCACGGTCTCTGCAGACACTTCAGGGTCATGCGTTGGCCTTCTCTGGGCGCAGGCCCACCATCTGATTAGGATACGGCCCGGATCCGGCTGACTGCAGTAAACCTCGGGATAAAACAGAGAGACTATCATTAGCGTAGATGCCATTCTTCTGATGATGTAACGAGTACATCAGGTGTTATGGGAAGTGTTCCCGGTTCCGGCTGTCCTAGTTAATGCAGCCTAACAATCATTTCATTGAAAAAGTGTTTTATGTATAAAGGCCTTCTGAAGCGAATCAACGCGTTTGTGTAAGAAAAATATTCATATTTAAAACGTTATCAAGTAAACTTTCGGCCGACCGCCTTCCGTGGAAAAGTGTTGAATGTTGAAAGCATGACATCATGCGTACATGATGTCATGACGAGCGGAGCTGGCCACGTTAGTCTTTCGATCGGCAGGCGAACTTTCAACAATTTTTCCATAAATTGAACAGGGAAGGCGGTCTGCCGAAAGTTTACTTGATAAAGTTTTAAATATTGATATTTTTCTTACACAAATGCATCGATTCGCTTCAGAAGGCCTTTATTGACACCCCAATCAACCAGAGATGCTTAATTGGTATTACATACAACAACTCAAGCTGCAAGAAAAGCCGCTATCTGACACCATGACGGCTGCGTCTCAATCAGTTCCCTAGTTCAGTAGTCAGGGCACTGATCAGGGAGTCAGCCCATTGACTTACCGGTATGTCCTTATCAGTGCCCTGATTACTGAACTAGGGAACTGATTGAGACGGCAGCCGTCATGGTGTCAGATAGCGGCTTTTCTTGCAGCTTGAGTTGTTGTATGTAATACAAATTAAGCATCTCTAGTTGATTAGTAGAGTTACATAAGAGGCGATCTGGCACTGGAATGTGTTTTTGAAATCATGCAGAGTGCTCGTGGCGCTGTTTTCGGTAGCTCATGCACAGATGAGTGCTTTAATCGATTGCTGTTGCGGAGTCTTTATTTGTTCCGGTGAAATCACAAAACGAAATGCACCCTAATGTGTCCCTGTTCTTGATATACAATCACTGATTGCCAGAATAATAATCATACGCTGTTTGTTGATTGGCCAGAGGAGAACTGGCACCCCGACTGAGCCTGGTTTCTCCCAAGGTTTATTTTCCTCCATTAGGTCACCTGATGGGGTTTTGGTTTCCTTGCCACTGTTGCCTCTGGCTTGGCGTGCTCAGTTGGGGACACTAAATTTTTCAACTAAATATCCAAATAAATCGAATTATTAAACTAAATTAACCATATAAACTAAATTACTGATCTAATTACTGATCTAAAGCCCACACTGCCACTGAATAATAATTGAAATGAGCTGATGACATCACCGTTTTCTCCAGAATGGCTATACGGCTGAATAAAATTATGCTGCATTATTTTCCTGTTTAACGCTGTAAAGCTGCTTTGAAACAATCTGCATTGTCAAAAGCGCTATATAAATAAAGTTGACTTGACTGATTAAATTCTTTGGTTTCAATGAGAAAATAAACTATACACAGCGGATCTATGTATTTATTCACTAACATAAAGAATCTCTGCACTACAAAATAATGTGTTATATAACAGATGTAAGGATGAATCTATCATCCCATTTCTGGACACACACACACACACACACACACACACACACACACACACACACACACACACACACACACACACACACACACACACACACACACACACACACACACACACACACACACACACACACACACACACTCCTATCGCAGATTTTATTTATTTATTGACCAGAGGGAAGGGTTCTGGCAGACCAATCACAGCGATTGCGGTCCGCATAGAATTGACGCGTTGTTACATTTTTGGAGAGGTGCGCGTCAGGGTACGTCGTAGGGTATGCGCCCATCACACAGCCTACGGCGTAGCTGCGGCATACTCTCGACGCAGATGTATAAATTGGCCTTAAGGCTGATTGCGTCACCGCAGCGAAGGCTGTCCCAGTTTGAAGGCTCCTCCAAATGCGTCCTTTGTTTCCAGTGAAATTAAGGATTCAACAGAAGAATTCTTCGCAGCCTTGCCCACCCCGGAATAGATTGCGTGGCAGTGACGACAGGATTTTTTTTGAGAGAATTAGACTTTTAAATGTGAGATGGTGGTCCAGTAAGTTAAACCATGGAACTGATATGCAGAAGGTTGCTGGTTTGATCCCAGCGGTCACCACCAGTGTGTCCTTGAGCAAGGCCCTTTGCTCCAGGGGGATTGCCCCTGTACGAAGGGCACTGTAAGTCGCTTTGGATAAAAGCGTCTGCCAAATGCATAAATGTAAACGTAAGTATTGGGTTTTAACTTACTGAAATATCAAATCATACAAATGTAAAAATCAAAATCAAATGTTGACTTATATCTTATTAAGATGCAAATTATATATAGTTTATACTATTAATTATATACAGAAATGGACAATGGTGAACATATTTAGACTGTCTGAAAACAAAACAAGGTTCACAAACTGTTTAATATTACTTTCAAAAAAGTCAAATACAAACGTTACTGCCACTCATCAATAGAGACAGAGCGAATTTAGGCCACGCCCACACCGGGGGAACAATCCAACGCTCTCCATTGACTTTGTATTGTGTGAGGCCGCCTCCTTGTCATTTCTGACTTATAACAAAAAACAGAACAATGTCTAAAAGCTGATATGTGACAGGGTGCACAACAAGATAAAAAACACAGAAATACGTTTTTATAAGCTGTCGACCCAAAAAAACGAGTGTTTCAGGACACAAAAGTGGATACAGCCAATAAGACGTGAAGCTTTAGCAGGAAGAATGGGTACATTTTAGGATCCTGACACTCAGTATGCCTATGTGTGCAGTAAACATTTTGTCACTGTTAAGTGAAATATCCAAATGTCAGTTTTCTATATAATATTTCCTGTGGCTGATTACGTTCCCCTCTAGTGGGCGGAGTTCTCAGTGTCGCGCTCCGTCTCAATGGCCTGTATCCACTTTTGTGTCCTTAAACGCTCGTTTTTTGGGTCAATGGCTTATAAAAACTTCTGGGATTTTGTTTCTGGGTTTTTTAGCTTGTTTGCTGTACACCCTGTCACATATCAATTTTTAGACATTCTGTTTTTTGTTGTAAGTCAAAATTGACAAGGAGGCCGCTTCCCGCAATACAAAGCCAATGGAGTTTGACAGTTCCTAGGCGACAAGAACAGTTCTCCGTAGGCTAGACCGTCCTATTTAACAACGCTCGGATGCAGCCTCTGAATAGGGACACAGCTATAGTCTTCCAACACAATCTCATATTTGCACATTGGTGGCTAATTCGTATGAATTTTATGATCTCATTTGTACGTTTTCATATGATCCGCATACGCCTCACTGACAGTTATGTTTATGGCTGGACCCCTACTTCATGCAAATTCATACGAAATCGGCGTCTCGTAAAATAGAAACCGCTTTTGTGGAAAATAAGTTTGAATGACAGAAAAGCAGTCTTGCATTGACATACTGAAGTGAGGTGTTTAATAAATAAGAGCATCAACAACACAACAAAAGCTTGCTTTATGTATACTGTATATACACATATATATATTTATATTTATATTCTGACCGTATAAACTATATAAATATGTCATGCAGTCCTCATAACTTAAACAACCAATAATTTACAGAGTGAGGTAGGGTAGGAGGGGACTGGGTTGCGATGTCATGAACAGAACAGAAAAGGGGCGGGGTCTCGGATCACCAGCGTTGGCAGTACGGATGTTGTTATTGATGGGTGGGAGGGGCTTACGACAGGAGGCTGCGGTGGGTTGGCTGAGACACCAGTCAATACATCACTCAATGCCTCCACGAGTTGCGGCTGAGCACGCACACGCAAGCGGCGTTGATTCGGATGAACCTCCAGGCGATCTGGTTTTTGTAGGTCGTTAGCGCCCGCACATAGGTGTGCGTGTTGGTGCAATACGAGTTCCAGTGCTTGTTGTCAATCCCACGACAGCTAGAGGTTCCGGCTTTAACGCCGCTGGCTCCTTGACCTGGCTTGGAGGCCCCAATGGGTTTCGACACACGGCATGTGGTCTCGTAGAAGAGTTGCTTCTTTACGACGTTGTTGATGCGAACGTGTGGCAGCACTGTGACTTCATTGCCCGCTAAGTCTGTGGCCCGGGTCAGGTTGCTGACCCAGTGCTCTTCGCTGTCGCACACCGAGTACTCGCCGCGATGCAAGAAGTCGTTAGCCTTCCGCCGGACGCGTGGGCGTCTGGGGCCTCCCGTTTCATTTTCCGTAGGGACCACGTCGCTGAACAGCACGCGGGGTGAGCGGTAACGGCGCTTGTTGAAGAGTTTGGGGTCCACGTTGGGGATTAGGTCTTCATAATGCGAGTCCTGCTTGGATTGGCCGTGAGGCCTGGGTGAGTGTTGTGCTGCTGCGTGCTGATTGGCTGGCCCCTGCGCCTGGGTGTGGTCTCCCATGATGAGTGCAGCCTGGACGCTGATCAGGACGAGCAGGACCAGCGTCAACGACCTCATGGGCACTCGTCCTGCTGGCGAAGAGACAAAACAATCATAATCATGGAAGTGTGCATATTCATGTCTCAAATTGTTATTTCTGTACTTCAGTAAGGCGGCTTGAATTCCTGACTGGTTAAAAGGGCAGCAGGAATAAAGAACTGGTCATATTCATTGAATCCTTTTTTTTCTCGGCTTTGATAAATGCGGCTTTACTGAATAATAGTGTTAATGTCTTTTTAAATTATATTTTTTTATTTTTATTTTTAACATTATGCATTCTCAATCCAATTGCTGGGTTAAAACAACCCAATTGCTGGGTTAGTCCATTTTCAACTAACCCATTTTTTTAACCCAGCGAGTGTTTACATTTCTTTAGGCTACTTAAAAAATGTAATTAAGCAGAACTTGCAGATTTTTTATTTGTAATCATACATTTTAATTGCGCTGAACTTGAAATATTTGAGTAAGCTAATTCATACATACAATTTAAAAATATCAAGTAATCTCACATTTTTAGCAGTGGAAACTTGACTAGCTTTAACTAGCTAATTCAATAAATGCCACCTTGCTAATTGATTACACAATGCTTTGATAGTATTAGCATAGCATAGCACTTGCGGAATGAAGACAGCAATATAATACATTTAACATAAATCTGTTCTCAAACTAAACTCATGATCCACTCGTCACCGTGATGGAAACCCTACAGAAACCAACAGAACAGAAGCTCTTCTAAACTAGCACAACAAAACATTAAACACTACTTGGTTAAATTTAAGGTTGTCTAAATTAAAAGAAACATGTTCATAAAACTCAAAACAATGAAACACTTCAGATTACTTAAAATGTGTCCGTTTTGAGAACTCAAAAGAAAAAGAAGGTTCATTTGTTTGAACTCATTTTGTATAATTTGAGTTGGCTCTACTCAAACCAATTAATTATTTTGAGCTTATACTACGGGGCCGTTGAATGCTTGAATCTGATTGGCTGATGAACGTTCTGAAGTGTGCAATTCTTTTCTGGGAGATGCACAGCGAACGTAGTTCCAGGCAGCTCTTGACCGCATTACAGCTCCATATCACTTCGCATAGTTGAGCATAGATGGGGTTAGGCAATAGAAAATGTCAGTAACCTAATAATGTGTGTGCATTTGTGTGTGTGTATACAGTATATATCTCTGCTCACTGACCTGTGAAATGTTCAGAGTTGAAGTGAGGGCCCAATGGGCTGCTAGAGCCAGAGTCCAGTGCAGGCTGACCCCCAAGCGCCTGCCATCAGGACTGGCCTGTATGCCTGCTTTTTTTCTGTAAAACACACACACCGTTGCTCTTTAGGTACAACAACATCCAAGTATATGCATTCAGTGGTCTGAATATAATCTTGAAGCTGCATAAGGTCAATGATGAGCGAGTTATACATATTTAGAACCTGCAAACATAGTTTTCTCTAAGAGGTTATCTTCGCAGAGAAAACAATTGTGGTTGTTAACTGATGATATATATGTTAGAAGTGACTTAAACCTTCAAAAATGGCTAGTGAAGAACTATATCCCACAGAGCATTGGGAATGACACCCCCGAGTAACTCCAGACTCTTAAACAACTGAAGGCCACACTTTAGTTATAAGGGTCAATTTATCACTATAACTAACTATTAACTATGTCTTTTGCCTCACTAAACTCCTAATTACTGCTTATTATTATTAATAGTTAGTAAGGTAGTTGTTAAGTTTAGATATTGAGTGGAGCTGATTGGGTTCGCTTCTCTTTTTTGTTTTTGAAAAGAACAAAATAAATGAGGAAAATACTTCAAAAAAGGTCAAGTTTGCGCTGAATTTACCCATATACTCTCTCCCAGAGTCACTTCAGCTGCCTGCAAAATGTAACCACACTAAGTGTCTTTCCATTAAAAGTGTGATATGTTACACTTCATAATGAGACCTCTGCCCCATCTGAACCACACACTAGAAAGTGTTTCATTAGAAACCATCCATCAGGCTGAGCTTTCTGAATTGACATTACAATCGCCACATGTGGAAGCATTAATAGAGTTAGAAATAAACAAGGAATTGAATAACCAACAGATCTTATTATTGCGGCAACAACAATAAATAACGTCTATATTCGGTACGCCAACTAAACTGGATTATGATTAATATTACCTGCACAGCTTATAAGCAAAACAGCCAAAAGCAATTTCCGAAAGCAATCCGAAGCAATTTAGTTCTAGTCCCTGCAAACATCAGCATCTTCCATATTTACACCACAAATAAACATCCATACCAAATTTATTGTGACAAAAGAAACAGGTTCTTTTAAAGTCAATATTCGTAGTTCACAAAAAAGCAAAAAAGAGACACTACCCTGGTCGCCCAGTGCCTATGAACACGTTTACTGGAAGATCCAGAGTACTGTGAAACAGTCACATATTGAACACCGAGAGACAAACACTGCCACTTATATAAGGTAAAGCCAATGAACAGGCGTAATGCCAAATCTGTGCTGGCATCATCTCATGGGTTTCCTAGTGTGCAATCTAGCATGGTTTATTGTGCGATAATAGTCATAATGATCTTAATGCACCGCACAACATCTAAGCAGGATTCATAACGCTTTGGTGGGATACTTTTTTAATAACATGCAATGCTCACAATTAAATCCTAAGCATGGACTGAAAATGCAACCCTCAACTTTGATAGTCAGGAGAATAGTGAGCAGATGGTCTGCAATCTGCACACCGTTGCTTTCAGCTGATCACACTTTTGTGTGTGATTGCATGACTATGTGTGAATGTACTTGTGTAAAAAAACAGAAACAGGCCATTTACACTGCAAAAATTTGTTTTTTTATTTTGTTTTTTACCCATGGAGAAAAATCTAAGCATCCTCAAATATCAGAATACTGAATATACTGTAAAGTGTTATTTATTTCTGATCAAAGCTGAATTTTCAGCATCATTACTCCAGTCTTCAGTGTACATGATCCTTAGACAGATAGAACCGTAAAAGGATGGATGGATGGATGGATGGAATCATAAAAGGATGGATGGATGGATGGATGGATGGATGGATGGAATCATAAAAGGATGGATGGATGGAATCATAAAAGGATGGATGGATGGATGGATGGATGGATGGAATCATAAAAGGATGGATGGATGGATGGATGGATGGAATCACAAAAATTATGGATGATGGATGGATAGAATCATAAAATGATGGATGATGGATGGATAGAATCATAAAATGATGGATGATGGATGGATGGAATCATAAAAGGATGGATGATGGATGGATAGAATCATAAAATGATGGATGATGGATGGATGGAATCATAAAAGGATGGATGGATGGAATCAAAAAATGATGGATGATGGATGGATAGAATCATAAAAGGATAGATGGAGGGAACCATAACATGATGGATGATGGATGGATAGAATCATAAAAGGATGGATGGAGGGAATCATAAAAGGATGGATGGATAGATAGATATAATTATAAAAGGATGGATGGAGGGAATCATAAAATGATGGATGGATAGAATCATAAAAGGATGGATGGATAGATAGATATAATTATAAAAGGATGGATGGATAGAATCATAAAAGGATGGATGATGGATGGATATAATCATAAAAGGATGGATGGAGGGAATCATAAAATGATGGATGGATAGATAGATAGATATAATTATAAAAGGATGGATGGATGGAATCAAAAAATGATGGATGGATAGATAGATAGATAGATAGATAGATAGATAGATAGAAAGATAGATAGATAGATAGATAGATAGATAGATAGATAGATAGATAGATAGATAGATAGATAGATAGATAGATAGATAGATAGATAGATAGATAGATAGATAGATAGATAGATAGATAGATAGATAGATAGATAGAATTATAAAAGGATGGATGGATGGAATCAAAAAATGATGGATGATAGATAGATAGAATTATAAAAGGATGGATGGAATCATAAAATGTTGGATGGATAGATAGATAGAATTATAAAAGGATGGATGGATGGAATCGTAAAATGATGGATGGATAGATAGATAGATAGATAGATAGATAGATAGATAGATAGATAGATAGATAGATAGATAGATAGATAGATAGATGATAATGATAGACAGACAGACAGACAGACAGACAGACAGACAGACAGACAGATAGATAGATAGATAGATAGATAGATAGATAGATAGATAGATAGATAGATAGATAGATAGATAGATAGATAGATAGATAGATAGATAGATAGATAGATAGATAGATAGATAGATAGATAGATAGATAGATAGATAGATAGATAGATAGATAGATAGATAGATAGATAGATAGATAGATAGATAGATAGATGAATGAAAATGGTTAGTGAGACAGAAAGAGCTGTCAGTCGGAATCACCACTAGAGGGCAGAAGTGCACTAGCATTTCTTCCACACATCTGGGGACTGAAGAGAGGCATGCGCCGTCACTAGCTCAGCTCTGCACACGCAGCGAGGCACAGACTAAACTCTCAGGCAAACAAACAGGACGGAACCAGAACCTAAAGCAATAAAGGAAGCAGCCGCACACAGACTGTATATGTTTCCCTGTATGTTGCGCAGCTGAGGGGTTCAGGGGCTCCGCTCACAGGCCGAGGCCACACCCATTGTTTGCGTCTGGGGCCGCTCTCACACGCATGAGATTGCCCAGATGGCACCTAGCGTTGTGCTCTCAGTTATGAACTTTATATCTAAATAATACAACATGACAATTTAATGCAGTTTGTAGTGTCATGATAAGATCAACAAAAACTCTTGTTTACATCAAATGCGTACACACATTGTGTGGGCTGATCTTTGTGTGTCAACATTTCTTACAAAGTCATAAATCAAACCTGTTGAGGAATTCTTCAGGTTCACTGCAAGTTAAGCTCAATCAACAGCATTTGTGGAATAATGTTGATTATTTAGGGTTCAATTCTTGCTAACTAGTTGCTTATTATCATGCATATTACAGGATACTGGCTGTTTATTAGCACTTTTTAATGGTTTATTCTGCATGATCATATTCTACATCCCTTAATCCACCCAATACCTACATTAACAACTACTTTACTAACTATTAATAAGCAGTAATTAGGAGTTTATTGAGGCAAAAGTTGTAATGTGTTCCCCAAACTAAAGTGTTACCAAGTTCATTTTCACAGTGTTTTTTATTAATAAGAAAAACTGTAAATCTGGGTGACAGTGAGGTGCTTAATTGTATTGAATGTGCACTTGTAGTGTACTTCAAATCTTAAAAGTATATTTTTTCATTGCATAATGGAATGCATAATGTGTATCATTACGTGCAGATAATATAATATTAATGAAATAAAATGAGAGAGAGTTCATCTTAAGTGCACTTTTAAAAATGGCCATTTGTAAGTTATACTTTTAATAAATCATTATTATGTTTTAATAATCTGTCGTGCTTTAAAGAAGTGCACTTATTTTGATGTGTTGACATACTAAAGCACATGAAAATGATTGCTTATAATTTTAACTATGTGTTATTCAGTTTCACACTTAAAGTTAATATATTTGAAATGTACTACATTGCAACTCCCTCATTACAAATGTGCAGTTAGAAATATATTTTAATTCATAATATACAAGGTACAATAGAAGTTACATTAGAGTATATTTAATATGTTTCATAGGCAAAATAAGTAATTATGATAGTACATATAAATATGTGGGTCAAAAAGCACACTTAAGTAAAGTGTTTTAAGCAAACATTTAACCCAACCGCTGGGTTAAAATTGCTGGGTTAGTCCATTTTCAACCCAACTTGGGTTATTTTAAACCCAGCATTCTTTACAGTTTATTATTTCCATAACATTTACTCTTTTTGCTGAAGTGTTATTATTTTTCATAAGCGAGTGAATGGGACTAGCCTATACGTTTTAAAATAGTTTTTGCAAACAATATTAACATCATATTAGTGCAACTTCTTTGCCATGACAACACCTAAACCCTCTTAAAACAACCATAATACCATAACCAGTTCAAATAATACACACATTTTATCCAAGGAGTGCTTTTATAAAATTATAATATATATCTATATCCCCATTGCCTGCCATTATAAGTGTGTTACAGATGTTGTACATAGAGCTTAACTTGTTTTAAACCTGAAACATTTCTCTAAAAGGCTGAACAGTTTTATTTATGTCTCCCATTTTGGCTGTGACTTACACTTTTGATCTCAGCACATTTGAAGTAACCTGATTATAAAATGTTATGATTCTTATTTCGAAAGATATGGAGCTGCTGCTCTCTTGTACCGGTACAAAAATCCCCACCAGCACATGTGCAGCTCTTATAAACACACACTCATCAAACCGATACACAACGACGAGCCCTTTAGTCCCGTAGCGCTGAGTACACTTTGTATTCGAATGCTACATAAATTAGCTGCGAACTCCCTTTGGCGAAACTTATATAAACACACCGCGCAGCGCAGCCACCGAGGGTCGAAATGGTTTACTGAAGACCTCCAACCCCGCGGTGCTCACTCACAGACTTTCCTAACGTCTAACATTCATCACATGACATTAGAGTACAGGCTGGTACCTGAAACGGTCTCGGCCAGAAATTGGTGATGACAGGAGGGGTTTTGTGAGAGATTACAGTGGTTTGAGGTTTGTGGTTGTTATCCATTCTGTTTATTTTAATGGTAAAAATAACACAAGACATCGTGGCCTACCTTCCTGTAGAGGAAAATAAAAAAAGGAGGCAAGAGGGAAGCTGATCTGCACGTGTGAATGCAGATATTTACTTTCAGTTCTCAGTGCAAATAAACATTTTAAAAATCACTTAAATATTTCCCCTCCAAAACTTATTGTGCATGAGGCGCTGAATATTTTACACTCTATCTCGATGGTGAACTTTAGACATTCTACTAACCTTAAAGCTGCAGTCCGTAACTTTTTGCGCTCTACACTCAAAAAAAAAAAAGGTTCTATATGGCACCAAAAATGGTTCTTGGCTCGTAATCATAGGCGAACCTTTTTTAGTGCTATATAGCACCAGTTTTGGTGCTTCAGTGGTTCTTCAGCGGTTCTTTGACTAAGGTGCTATATAGCACCGCTACCATAGAACATGTTAAGATATGGTGCTATATAGCACCAAAAGTGGTTCCTCTATGATTACGACGAAGAACCATTTTTGGTGCCATATAGACCCTTTTTCTTTTAGAGAGTAGCGGTTAATAAACAGAACTGCAGGCGTCTTGCGGAAGAACATTGCAGCCGGAGCTACTTCTCTCTGTTTATGTCTATGGCGAGTCACGCAGGGACTGTGCTCCTCCGCCGTGGATCCTACCAGACCGGTCTGAAATAGTCCCAGTATAAACACTTATTATAAGTGTACCATAATGATTCAGGGTAAGTGTGGCGAGCAGCGAGGCGGAGGGACCGTGAGGGCGGGACGAGGCGGCGGTCATCAGAGAGGATGAGCGCCAGCTGCGAGCCGCAGCGATCTCGGCTCTCGCGGAGGAGTGAGGGAGTATAAAGGAGGAGTGACGAACGAGAGAGGACCAGGCCTGGACTTGTGTTGTGTTTTATTTTAGTTTTGTTATGTGTTGCTGCAGTCGTCCGTGAGGGGCTGCAGCCTTTATTTTCACTTTGTGTTTATTTGTGTTTGTGTGTATGCGGCAGTCGGCCGTGAGGGGCTGCCGCCGCCATTATTATTTTATGTTTATTTGATTAAAACATTTTCAACATTCGCCGGTTCCCGCCTCCTTCTTCCCGTATGAACGAGATTTACTACAGTGGTGCCGAAGCCCGGGAGGAAGGAGGGACACGCTGTCGAAGAGCCCTCGCAGCTGAGGGGGATCGCGGTGCCGCGGAGTTCGGGTAGCGCGGAGGAGAGAAGTCCGCGAGCGGCTGCCCGAAGCGGTGGTGCTGGAGCGGATGAAGGTCGGTGGGACGGAGAGCTCGCTGCCGTGCCCCTGGGTCGAGGTGGGGTGGCTGCCGTCCGCGAGGGGGCGAAGGAGTCCCCAGCGCTTGCCCGGGGCGATCACGGCGGCCGCGGGACCAGTACCACCGCATGGCACCGCGAAGAAGAGCCGTCCACCGAGCGTCCAGTACCACCGCATGGCACCGCGAAGTAGAGCCTCTCGGCTGGCTGAGGACCGAGCGGCAGTGTGTCTGGGAACCGGACCAGAATTTTTTTTTTCTCTTTTTCTTTTCTCCTCTCTCACCTCGCTGTTCTTACCCCCAGGTCCCGCGGCCGCCGTGATCGGAAAATGGATTCATGTTGTACATTCTCATTATATCGTTTTTATTAATCTTGAACACAAAAAAAGTTACGGACAGCAGCTTTAAAGGCCCACTGAAGTGCCTTGTTGATGTAATTTCCACCGAAACAGGAAGACAGGGCGGGACATATCGAGCAGCTCTGCCCCTTTTTTAAAAACAGCCAATAGTGTTTTGTTTATATCACATGAGTTGAGCTCGGTAAAGCTGCACTTTCCTCCTAATCTCTAACCGTTTCTCCTCCTAATCTCCACCATAATCTCCTTTAAAATATAGAATTCAAATGGGTCCAATTTTTTTTTGTGATCTGCGCCGACTCGATCACATGATCCGCTCTGTGCTATCGTGTCTCTGGACCGGAGCAGACTGTGTGCACGTGACACAAACATGAAACCAGACTTCATTCGCCCCAATGGAAAGCATCATTTTAATCGTTCCTTATCCCCTATATAGTGCACTATGTGCCAATTACCATGTAGAGAATAATAAATGTGTGAACAAATGACCGATTTCAGCCAAAGCTAAAACGCAATCATCTGGTTTTGCCGCAGGACAGCTATCGCGAGTAAATTGTCTCTCATCTTCGCAGGACTGTAAAATGAATATTGTACAAAGGAACATTTATCTTTATCAACACTATGAAAGTAGCCTATATAGCAGACACAACAATGCTTTTATAACCATAGATATTATGGGTACAATTGTCACGAACTGCTCCGAGACTCGAAGGTGGATCCAATTGCAGCTTTATTTGAGGGCAATCCAGAGGCGTAATCCAAAGTACAGGCAAGAGTCATGCACAGGCATGCCGTCAAAACAAAGAAACAAAACAGACAGGGACCAGAGGCAAGAGAGTAATCCAAGGAACAGGGCAAGATATCCAAAAACCAGAAGACAAGAAAACCAGGAGAGTGCTCAGAATTGCAGCGTAACACTTTAACAAGACTTCGCGGTGAGTGAATGAATGACCATGGTATAAATAGACAGAGACTAACAGGATGGTGAGACACAGGTGAATGCAATCAGTGAATGAGGTACAGGTGAATGTGATCAGTGATAAGTGATGATTGGGCAGTGAGTTATGGGAAATGTAGTTTGTGAGTGATCATAGTCTTATGTGGAGTGCCCTCTGGTGGCTCTCAAGGGCACTCCAGCTGGTGACCGTTACAACAATATTCGTCACATGACAAACATGCCTCCGTTTTCAAATGTATCCACTTGAGAGAGCGCTTTCAAAAAGCTTCATCTTCATTGACAAAAACACAGTCTCGGTGTGAACGGAAGACCAGAACAGAGAGAGAAAGAGGCATTTTCAAATGAAAGCGTATTAGTGTAGACAAGGCCTAATACTCTGACTGCTAGTTGACATGTAGTTGCAAAGTTATAGAGAATTGTTAAAGTGGAACATCGAAATAAAGGGTAACCAAAATAATCACACCACACAACCAACTAGTGAAAGCAAAAACAGGTTACACTTTATTTCAATAGTCCACTTTAGACATTCATTCTAATAACTCTCATTCGTGTTTGTAGACTGTTCGGTTAGGGTTAGAGTTAGTAGTTGACATGTAGTTTCAAAGTTACTTATAGTTATGTCTAAGGTAAACCATAGAAATAAAGCGTTACCAAAAAGAAGCTGATTAAAATAAATAAAAAACTAACTTAAAAGCAATGGTGACCAGTTAAACAGCCTAAAATATCCACTTTCCATGTCCCAAACTCCCCTTTAACCATAATTCCTGAACTCATTCCCACCACACTTAACTACAGTAACGGCATGTTTTCATACGAGGTTTATTTTATGCTTAATGACATGGGGAAAGCCACAAATGAGCCTCATAAAACAAGGCTCTTAAATCTACTATGAGGAATTCTCCATTAATAACCAGCAATGCTGAAGCAAACGTTGTTCAATTCATTTTCTTTTACAAGGGTGAAGTTTGTGCTATTGATTTTGACATTGTAGTTCTCCAATTATTGTTTAGAAACACTTTGCTATATTAAATGCCAAAGAGCATTGAGGTTATGTTCATAGTTCTGATGTTGAACGTTTTGCCATGTATGGTACTATACTTTATGGCAAAAGTAGTGTGTATCTTATGCCCTAAAAGTATGCTGGTGAGAGGAAAGTGCATTAAACTATGGCATAAAATGTGCTTCTAGAGTGGTACCACACACCCCTGTTTGCATTTACATTTAAAGGGTTAGTTTACCCAAAAATGAAAATTAGTCCATGATTTACTCACCCTCAAGCCATCCTAGGTGTGTATGACATTCTTCTTTCAGACGAACACAATCGGAGTTATATTAATAAATGTCCTGACGCTTCCAAGCTTTATAATGGCTTCATTGAGTTTGAAGCTCAAAGTGAATCCATCCATAATAAACCTGCTCCACGCAGCTCCAGGGGTTAATAAAGGCCTTCTGAAGCGAATCGAATACCCATATTTAACACGTTATAAAGTAAAATATCTAACTTCCGGCGGACGCTCTTCCATATTCAACTTATGAACCATATGGAGCACTTTTATAATGGATGGTTGCACTTTTTGAGCTTCAAACTCAATGGACCCCGGCGCTGCCACTATAAAGCTTGAAAGTGTCAGGATATTTATTAATATAACTCAGATTGTGTTCATCAGAAAAAAAGAAAGTCATATACACCTAGGATGGCTTGAGGGTGAGTAAATCATGGGGTCATTTTCATTTTAAAGTGAAGTACTCCTTTAAGCATTAGTAAAAATTGTTAAATTAATTTCCTTAATTCATTATCACTTCAGGTTTAAAACCGTATAGTACGCAATTTTTCAGTATGCACACACTATCTGGATGACATGCTACACTTAAATGTACAGTACAACCGAGTACAGTACCCCACAAATTCAATGCACTGCCATCAATTTTTTTAAGAACAATTTTTACATCTTTTTCTTGACAGATGCAATTAAATTTTTTACTGAATGCACGTCAGTAGGTTTAGCGACCTGTTAAAAGATTCGGTTGCGAGTGTCAACATTGTATTTTGTCAAAGCACACAGCTCTTGTGAGGCGCTGACAGCACAACAGAGATAATGAAGCAGCGCTAAAGACTGATGGCCTCTTTTATCAACAAATGACAAAAGGAAAGAGAGTAAGACGAAGAGAAGCTGTGGGAATGAGAAAGAGATACTGAGAAATGACTGAGACCGACTTCACAGAGTTATTCTCTTACAAAAATACCGAAATAATTTGAGCTCCTGTCAGCGCAGCCGTCTCCCCTATCAAGTGTTGAAAATGCATGCGATCGAGTGTTTAATATATAAAGAAATCCAGAAAACACAACAGCAAAAGGAACTGAATGTGCTTTCAGAACGACGCAGGTGTGTTTATATTGTGTAGCAACAATGCATATGCAATTTCACACATGCACACGATGATGCACCATAGCTGTTCTAATCAATGTGAATATAAACTCATCTGATTATTATTTCGATAGGCCTATATAATTCTCTCCATCTTTTGTAATCATTATAACAGCATTTCACAGCTGTTTTGAGCTCAACAGAGACTGATACACGCCAGAACTGCTTTTAAAGGGATAGATAGTTCAGCCAACAGTATAACTTCTGTCATCATTTACACATTCATGATGTTACAAACCCATGTGACTTTTCAACTGTGGAAAGAGAAATGTTACAAAATGTGCGACCACTTTTTTTTCTATGTAATGTAAATAAATGAGGGCAAAGACTATCATATTTTTTTCCAAAAAGCACAATTAAAATGTCATTAAAGTAGCCTATGACTATTTTCCAACATGTTCACTGAAAAACTTTACCTCTGCGTAATGAGACATCATATAAGTGGACAGAGGAGGGGAAGATTTTTGCTTATGACTTCAGGAGACTTGGAAAATAGTGTACTTTTTAAGATACTTGTATTTATAACACAGTTTTTAGAGTGGGAAAGACATTTAGGACATGACTAATTTTACTTTTTGTATTCCATACAGGTTTAAAGCTACACTGTGTAACTTTTTTTGTTTATTCTTAGCTAAAAACACTTAGTTCTTTCAAAAATATATGTGCTCATTAATGTATATTTACTTCTTTCAAGTAATAAAGTATTCTCGTAAGTTTATAATATGCCATTGAAAATACATACGGGTAAGGGGTTCGAATGGGGGTCGCCATGTTGCCCCTCCATCTTGAAAGTACATTAGCCAAAGAGGGACATACCCGTAAATTCAAGCTTCGCCTTTCGCGTTTTAACACTCTGTAACGAGTAGGAAAATAGTGCGGCCCCTTTAAGAGCGTTCGCCCCGGTTGGAGCGCCTGCGTTCTGTGTGTGTGTGTGTGTGTGTGTGTCTGTGTGTGTGTGTGTGTGTGTGTGTGTGTGTGTGTGTGTGTGTGTGTGTGTGTGTGTGTGTGTGTGTGTGTGTGCACTGCGCCTCGAGCTCCCATGTGTGCGGATTATTTTCTGTCTTCTGTTGCTAACATTCATTTATTGTTGTTTTGTTGGGTAATGCTGTGGACGGAAGTGGAGTTTGTGCCGGACTCTTGTGGGGGTTCCGCGGGGAATAAAGTGCGGGCTGTTTGATGCCAATCGCCTCCGTGTTTGCATCGACTCCAGTTGCGTCGAGTGAGCTATCCGTATTTTTCACCCGGACACACGCGTTACAACTCGATGGCGAATGTGAAGAGGGGGATTGCTGGATGGAACTGGAAGCCATGTTAATCTTGGACTAAATCGGCCACCGTAGGAGTTAAAACGAAATCGGAATTTCTAATATTTACTGGATGGTCATATACCCTTTCACCGCTAGATGGGGGAAAATATCACACAGTGTAGCTTTAAGGACAAGCAAATATAGTGACAGCATTTTTATTCCCTTTAAACATGAAAGAATATGAATTGTTTTTGTTGTAAAGGCCCGCTCACACACACTAAAAACCGTTCTCAATATTAAAGAATAGCTGAGTTCACACCACAGCTATAAAGATAACAGTACAGAGAAACGATATCGTTGGAATCACTTTCAGGACGATTTTCTCCAGCTGATGAACGATAAAAACATTGACAGCCAATCAGAATCCATCCTGCTGTAACAGGCTCGAGCATTTAAAGCGGCAGACAAGCACGCGCTTAGAATAAACAAAACAATATCATCTGCTGGTGTGGACCCAAAAATAGTTATCTTTATAAAGGTCTTAAATTGTTCCTTGGCACAACAAAAGTCCTATAATGCACCTTTTTGCAAGATGTAAAATAAGTCTCTGATGTCCCCAGAGTGAGTATGTGAAGTTTTGGCTCAACATACCCCACAGATAATTTTTTTTATAGCATGTTAATCTTGCCACTTTTTTATGTATCCCTTTAAATGCAAATGAGCTGCTGCTCCCGGCCCCCTTTCAAGAAGAGGGCGGAGCTTCAAGAGCTTGTGTTAACAGCTCCGATTACCTCACGCCGAAACTATTCAGCCTTTTATGTTCAAACCGGAGTCAGACAATGATGGAGAGACTCCAGAAGAAGTGACAACATGTAGAATGAGACAGGATGTTTCTGAATGGTTAGTTGATGAATTTATGAGCTAACTATATTCAAGCCATTGATTAGCATATTCTGTCATGATAAATCGCTCGTGTGGGAACTGTTGTAAGATGCTCAGAACCAGAGAATATCTGCTGCATGACGATAGAACAGGTATAGTTTGGTTTAATTACGGTTATAACCAACCTGATCTCACGGCAATTCGTACGTATTTTACGAGGTGGCTAATTCGTACACATTTGTAGGACCTCACTCGTACGAATTTGTACGATTTCTGCAAAATCGTACGTATTTGATGAGTTGCCAAATTCGTATAAATTCGTACGAATTACCTACCTCAAACCCCGCCCCTAAACCTACCCGTCACAACGCGAATTAGCCACCTCGTAAAATACGTACGAATTGGTCGTGCGATAGCGTTGGTTATAACATCTTGCTTTTATGACATGCTACTGCATTTGTGTTCGTACTGTATTGCGATAAATGTGAAAAACGTATGTGACAGCTTGAGCAGACTCCTAAATGTGCTCTACTACAACAACTCTTCCTCTTCTCAACATGACCTTTGTTGCGTGTTTCCGGGGGCGGGGTTTATGTAAACGGAAAGAAGCTCATTGTAAACCCTACCAGCTGTTTGTTGTGGTAATTAAAAAGCAATTTCTGTAAAAGAAAATATCTCACTTTGCTTTGAACTTTGAGCGTCGTAACTTTGCAGATGTTGTTTAAGCTCAAACCGCAACATTACACACTAGCTAAAGTAAAAAAAGTGAAATCATAATCAACCACCCCTATAATTGTAAAATTAAGTCTTTGAATAATTGTGAATATAAACAAGATATACATATCCACATGTACACAATTAAAAGTGCACACTGATACTCTTAATTTAGCACCGCCCTTCTTATTTCCAAAATCAATTTGTAACATAAATCAAATCCACTTTGCGGAAATCATAGAGCCCTACTTTTTATGGAAAGTAAAGTTACGTTACTTTTGCATTACTTTATCTCACCTTACTTGTTTGTTTTTTAATAACAAAAAAGTTATTTTTTTGGCAAATGTAAAGGCCCTTTCACACCAAAAGTGAAATGAATAAGCCTCAGGCTGAAGGAAATGTATATTCCCGCCTGTACAGTAGAGGGCACAGCTCAAACAAACCTGCTGCCATTCTGGATCGCAGAAGAAACTCACTCTTAGTTCACACCATAAATGAAAATGATCCCATGATTTACTTGCCCTCAAGCTATCAGGTGTATTTGACATCCTTCTTTCTGATGAATACGAGTTATATAAAAAAAATCTCCTGGCTAATCCAAGCTTTATAAAGGCAGGCCAAAATTTGAAGCTCAAAAAAGTGCATCCATCCATTATAAAAGTGCTCCACAAGAATTGAAGCGAAGGGTTTGTGTAAGAAAAGTATCCATATTTAACACGTTATAATGTAAAATACCTAGCTTCCGGCAGACTTCCGTATTCAACGAGAAAGTGCAACACCTCTCGCAGTTCAAACCGCTTACACTACTCCCCCCGTCATCGTTGCGCCAGTTACGCTTTTTCCGTAAGTTTAATACAGAAGGCGGTCCAAAATTAAATTGCTTATTTGTACGCTCTAAAAAATGCTGCGTTAAAAATAACCCAAGTTGGGTTGACTAACCCAGCAATTTGGTTGTTCTAACCTAGCGGTTGGGTTAAATGTTTGCTTAAAACAACCCAATTTCTGGGTTAAATCAACCCAATCGCTGGGTTAGTCCATTTTCAACCCAACTTGGGTTATTTTTAACACAGCTTTTTTTAGAGTGTAAGTAACTGTAAAAGTAATTTGTTACTTTTCTGATTAGGTAATCGGATTACATAACTTGTGTTACTTGTAATGCGTTACCCCAACACTGATAATGAGTAATAATAATTAATACATTTAATGTTTTTATTTTCAAATTAATTACTGCAACTTTTATTGCATTATATTCTTTTGATTTATCACTACTAGATGTTTTTGAAACCATAGAAATATGCATCTGTCACAATATGCTGTACTCAGGAACAGACCGAAGACTCAGATTAAAGGTCCAAACTAAAAATAATATTAATACTCAGGAATACTGACAGACACATTAACGTAACGGAGACCGGACCGAGACTGAAAGCAAGGGCGCATCTTAAATAGCAAATAGAAACGAGGTAATTCAATCAAACACAGCTGGGACAAATGAACTAATTAAGACAGACAAAGGAGTGGCGGGAAACTGAACAAAGAAGCACTGGAGCGAATCAAAATACAAACTGAACGTCCAAAACCAAACAAAAGCATGACAATATCAGGGGCATGGATTATAAATCTTTTATAATATACAAAATACAAAATATTTTCAAAATCAGTACAATTTAAAGGTCCCGTTCTTCGTGTGTTTTTGAAGCTTTGATTGTGTTTACAGTGTGCAATATAACATGTGTTCATGTTTCGCGTGTAAAAAAACAGTATTTTTAACGCAATGTACTCATCTGTACACCGCTGTTTACACTGTCCTAAAAACGGCTGATGAGTTCCTTTATTCTATGAAGTCCCTCCTTCAGAAATACGTAACGAGTTCTGATTGTGCCAGCGGTTCCCGTGTTGTGATTGGACAGCAGCTTAGCGAACGTGGAAAGGTCACGCCTCTTAACGGGAGATGTATGCGCTTAATGATCTCTACAGCGTCCCTGGGAAAGCCAAACAAAGGTGATTTGACTCCGGGATGAAAATAACAGCGTCTCGGCGACATGGCGACAAACACACTCAAACGCAACACTTCCTTTTCTCCACGCGACACGTCCTCTTCTCCACGTGGGACAGCAACAAGACCACACCCCCTTTTTTCACGTATTCTTGTGGGCGGAGGTTAGTCTGTTCTACTGTTCTACTGACGTCATTTATGAAGGAAGTACCAGGATGTAGTCCAAGCCGGCCGTTCGCTGTAGGCTTTGAAAGGGAACTTCTGTTAAATAAAATATCTCGCTTGGCATTGAACTTTGAGCTTTATAATTTTACAGGTATTATTTATGCTCTAACAGCAACATTACACACTAACTAAAGTTTGAACAATGGGATCACGAAGAACGGGACCTTTAAAGTCACTTGGTTTGGTTTTAATTCCAAAATCGAAATCTGTGGAAACCTGTACATACCACAGTAAAACCGCTGCCCTGACCTGTGTCTCCACCACGATCTAAGGCATCCATCAAACATTGCATGAAGTAAATCTTTCACGGTTATCTTTGGGGAATACGCATGAAAATTAGACTTCCGCACGCACAACTCAGCAGAGGATTTGTCCAAAAGCTGCATTGAATTTGATGAATGATTGTATGTATTTCTGTTGAAGAGCTGAAGAATAACATCAGACCCTCCGGATGGAATACCAACATCATTATGTTAATGATGAGTTGCACAAACACATATGGACACAGATACATATAGTACGTACACGCACATGGATGTCTGTACATCGTATATTTGGCAGAAGACAAAGCCACCATTGGGACAGCTGTGAAATCGTATTTTAAACACAGCTGCTGTTTTGTAGACAGTACAACAGTGAACAGGAAGTAGCGTGAAATTTGTTTAGGATGTGAGAGCATTGTGGTAAAAATCTACCTTTTGACTTAAGACTTTGCTCAAATTCTCATCGGCTGAAAACGAATACGTGAAAATCCAAACCTAGAAATGACGAACTTGTACCATGGATTTTTTATTGTTGTTATTTGATAGGGAACTCACAGAAATGATTAACGTACAATAAAAGAAAACATAGAACCATTTTAAATTTTTTTCAATAAAATAAGACGCTAATTTTGAAGGCGATACACAGCACATTTGTATACAGCACATTCTTTGGGTCAGTGATGGTTGTACAGGCTGTCGTCTTTCTCAAAGCTCTCAGGCATGAGAAATCACTTGAGGTGAGCTCTCCAATAGCTCACAGGACAGCCAAATGTTTCCCAAACAAACCTGAAGACTTCCTGGATAGGCTGACAGC
This sequence comes from Romanogobio albipinnatus, assembly GCA_023566225.1. Classification (NCBI taxonomy): domain Eukaryota; kingdom Metazoa; phylum Chordata; class Actinopteri; order Cypriniformes; family Gobionidae; genus Romanogobio; species Romanogobio albipinnatus. The sequence continues at coordinate 4,963,840 of CM042248.1, read as the reverse complement.
TAAGATCATTTAGAGCCTTTCCTCCAAACAATTTAAACAGATGGAGACGAGAGGACAAGGGCTGTAAGCGAGCATTGTACATCATTTGTGTCCCTTGGTCAAGTCAAGAGAGATGGGTCTTGGTCAGAATTCAGAGTACTGCTTTTAGGATTATATAAGTGTTTCATGATTAAATCTAAAACATTAGCACTGCTGCACAACTCCCACTCTGAACAGTTGATTTGATATGGCTTTGAGCCTTGTGTTTGGTGCCAAAACTAAATTATGGGAACATTAGTTCATTTGTTTTCACACTGTGCTGCAGCCAAATCGACCCCCTTTTTTTGTTGTTGAGAAAATTGAAGTGTTTCCGATTTTGCCGTGAGCTATTTGTTACCGAATACTTCTGCTTGCTAGAGAAAAGGGCATTTTGAAAAAAGAAAATGATGTGAAAATGTACATTAAGCAATAAATAAAATAGCACTGACGAAGCAAAGTCTGAAGAAGGTTGGAGCTCAAAAGTGATGTGTGTAGTTTCCTTCAGTGTTAGAATATGTTATGACTTCAATAAATAATCCATTGGTAAGTTGACTACCTAAAAAGTGTAAACACTGGGGTGCTATCAAAACATTAGTCTGTTTTTTTGTTAGCCAACTATGGCAAGTTCCATCATTATTAACCAGGGCTTGACATTAACACCCGCCAACCTGCCATTTGCGGGTGGATTTAAGCTTTGATATACACTCTAAAAAAAAAAGGTTCTATATGGCACCAAAAATGGTTCTTGGCTCGTAATCATAGGGGAACCTTTTTCAGTGCTATATAGCACCAATTTTGGTGCTTCAGTGGTTCTTCAGAGGTTCTTCAGCGGTTCTTCAGAGGTTCTTCACCGGTTCTTTGACTAAGGTGCTATATAGCACCTCTGAAGAACCGCTGAAGAACCACTGAAGCACCAAAATTGGTGCTATATAGCACTAAAAAAGGTTCCCCTATGATTACGAGCCAAGAACCATTTTTGGTGCCATATAGAACCTTTTTTTTTTTTTGAGTGTATTAATAAACTGTCAAATCACATAAACGTATGGATATGCGTTCCACTGTATGGGCTCATACACAAGATATGCTGGATTTAAATATGTCATAGCTGATAGAACACTGATGAGAATATTGCTTGAGAAAAAATTATATCTACACCAAAAAATCTTATTTTTTTCAGACAAGCAACTGTTCGTGTTTCTCTGTCTAGATTAAGGAGCTTTACGCACAACTTTATCAGAGCTAAATAGGCCTATTTGATGACCTGTCATGTTATACATTTGTAGACTTGATTTGGGTGTGTACAGTGGTCATTTACATATAGCCAACAACACATTTCCTAACAACATTTTGGCCAGTGAAAATGTTGAGTGGCTAGTATCTTTGGAAAACCACTAGCCACAGTGGCAGGTGAGCAAAAAAGTTAATGTCAAACCCTGTTACTGACGTAGTTCAAAGATTTGGTGTTCCCCAAAACCATAGTTGCAATGAACATTCGCAAACAGCATTTCAAGATTGTTAGTGATGTTCCTTTTCAAAACAGTGGTTCAGAGCGCATAGCAAACTGCCAAAGATTTCAGTAAATGAGGCTTTGTTACGTCAGAACTGTTTCGAAACATTTCGAAATTTCAACGGTTCGCTGCTGGGGTTGGCGATTATTTTGAACCATTGAACAAATGTCTATTGGTTTTTACGTTTTAATTAGAAATTAGAATAATAGTATTTACATTTATGCTTTTGGCCGACTTTTTATCCAAAGCGACAATCCCCCTGGAGCAACATGGAGTAAAGGGCCTTGCTCAAGGACACACTGGTGGTGACCACTGGGATCGAACCAGCAACCTTCTGCGTATCAGCTCCATGGTTTAACCCACTGGACCACCATCTCACTAGTTAATAGTCTAATAGTCTTTTGACAAGCTGACATTAACTGCATGTGGCGTTCCGAATGCTTCGAAACACTGAATCATTTTGCGAAGCAATTGGTTCAATTGATTCAAAGCTTTGAAAAGCTTAGTTTCTCTCATCATTGGAACTACAGCTGTGGTAAGAAACATTTTCTTGTTAGGTTTTATAGATCTTGCTCTTGGGAAAAATAAGCAAGCTTATATGTAATAAATTCTATCTATACACATTTCTATCTATATTTTAGTGTGTTAGCAGTCTGCTCTCTGTGCATGATCTCATTAGCCCCTTTTGCACCGGGTATAGTTCTAGGAACTGGCCTCCAGGGTGGTTCCCCGAGAATTAAAAGTTACCCTAGGATAATTTTCCCGGTTGCATTCGCACCACCAGTAGGAGCTCTGAAGTGATTTAAGCCAAAGTCATTGTTGTGACTTTTATTTTGACGGCACGACAGACCTTTATTTTGACTGCGCTGGAAAGGCCAGAGCCTCTTCATTAGTTTGTGATCTGTTTATCATTCCTGTCTAATACGTTATTATATAGAACTGTTATATAAAGAAAGTAGACAGTATATGAAAAAGTATTTGTGTTTGCCATGTGGTTGATGTCCAATGTCGCTAGCTCAGCAGACATACATAATCATGTTTCTCTTGGTCATGTTTCTCAGTTGTGTTGTATTTTCTCTTTAGGATAAATTTTGAGAGGTCCATCTATCACTGTTTTCCATGTCTGCAGAGTTAGTTTCGGGAGTAAATATATAGACCAGGGGTTTTCAAACTGGGGTCCGGGGACCCCCAGGGGTCCTCCGGAAGGTTCTAAGGGGTCCCCAGAATATTTCAGAGAATAAAAAGACAAAGCAAAAATGGATAAAGTCTAACAAATATTCTAACGGTTTCATTTCGAAATGTTTCTCTCCTTTTTTGCCGTATACATTCCAGAATTGTATATGTTTGCTTTGTATCTTTCCAGAGAGTTTTTCTCACCATAATCCCCTTTATCTCGCTCACTGGGGTTGTCATGGTGCGATTCGCGCGAGTGATTTACATGTTAAGTCAATGCAGAGACGCGAAATGGCATTCACGCGAATGAGGCGGCTAGATTTGCGCGATTCGCGCGATTGAGGCGGCGCGAATGACGCAAATTGAGCGTTTTGAACGCGCGTTTTGCGCAAACCGCTCAAGTTGAAAAATCTGAACTTTGGCGGATATTTCGCTCCGCGTTAACCAATCACGAGCTTGCTCTAGTAGTGACGCAATTACAAGCGGAGGCAGAAATCCGAACAACAATGGAGGACAAGATAATCGTGGCTGCATGTGGATACCCGGAGCTGTATGATACATCATCCTATCACTACAGGAACAGGAATAAAGGAATAAAGGAATAAAAAGAATCTTGCTTGGAAGAAAGTGAGTTATTGTGAGCCATTGTGAGCCATTGTGAGCCATTTCACAACGAGACAGGAGCAGAAAAAAAGAGCCAGAGCCAGCGGCATATGTGAGAAGGACTAGCCGAGGAAAGGCGGGTCTCGCCGGGTAAACGAGCGCTGAGCGCCGCTGATCCCCTGGATCTCACAACTCCGAAAACGCCAGATAAAATGCTCAAATAGGCACTCTTTTTATAAATTAACCACATATTTGAGCTTTAAACAACTATATTATCGCTTGAAAAAGTCTTTAAACTACGTTTTGTCACACATTAATAGTAGTATTTTTTACAAAAAAGATGTAAAGTGACAGAGTCCAGCTGGCTCATCTAGACTCATATAGAAGCCCCTCCCATGACGCGAATTCGCGCCTGTTGTGTAGTTGTCACACACGAATTTCACGCGCGAATGAAGCGAGTAAACTCAAAATGTTCAAGCGTCCACCTTCGCGTCCGGTGTGAACGCCACATAAGGCAGTTTTCTTAACACATTACTTAAGCTGCTTACATTTATTTGCGAAAGGTGCTTATACAAATAATTTTAAATTTAAAATGTTCTTCTTCGGGTTTATACATCCAACATTAATAGCCAATTTAATTTTGGAAACAATATACTGTATTTATAATGTCGCACTTACTATTTATCTAACAGTTTAAATGTTTTTTCGTACATAAAGATAGATTGATTTTAGGAAGGGGGTCCCTCATAAAGGTTCATCATTTTTGGGGGTTCCTTATTTGGGGCATCATAAAGTTTGAAAACCCCTGATATAGACTATAATCTCTGTGTGTGTGCTGGGTTAGACCCGCCTCTGAAGTTCGAGCTGGTTTAGAACACGCCAAAAAGGAACTATCAAAAGGTTCCTCTGGTACAAACCCTAATGACGATGGTCCTATATTGTTGAACCAATGTGGCTCAAATGACGGAGGTCTGAACATGTTACTGCTGTTTCTGGAAACATGATGCAAGATGCACATCTAAAGTAGCATGCTTGCTCCTTGTGCAGCAACTAATGAGGCAATAAGCATGTTCATAAATTAACATATCAAACCTACAAGGTAAGTTGAAAAGTCAGAGTTGAAAGTCATCTTTCTGAACAAATCAAAAATAACCAAATTACCTGGTTCTAACGGTCAATGTTTTCTGAGGAAAACTCATTCCTCATGGCTCATTCATTTCAAAATGGTGCTTTGGTTCAATAACTCATCTGGACATGCTCATTGGTTTACTTCGCGCTACTTCGGATGTGCGTCTTGCATCTTCATCATGGAGCTAAAGTTCGATTTAATTTGATCAAAGTCCCTTTAAGGCAAGTCATTTCACTCGGCGGCCATCTTTGAAACGCCTCTCTGCAGCTATTTCAGTCATGCATCCTATCTCTTTGAATGGGGAAACATCAAATTCTCCGTAGGGGTTCACCAAACTTATGATTCAATTTCATATTTGAAATCACCAATTAAGTCTGACAAGAACTGTCTCATAAATTTTGTTTGTAAAAGCTCAAATCACAACAAAAAAAGGCCATTTTTCAGGCTGGACCAGGCAATGCGCATGGCGCCATTCATGACTAGTTTCTAGTTGTGGCACAATAACTTTACAAGTTGCCAATTGGCTCCTTTATTTAGAGAGGGTGCCGTATTGCGCATTGTACTTTCTCTCATTCATAGTAATATGAGTGCACCGTCCTTGTATATCTAAAGACTTTGGTTCGATTCTGTGAACCAGCTCGACTGGTAAACCAGCTTAAAAGAACAAGATCACTAATGGGAAACGCGCAACAGCTTGACACAGCGACAGCTCAACCAATGGTGTGATTTTAGGGCGGGGCTATCTGTTTATCAGCCAATAGCAAATAAGGGGAGTGTTCCAAAAGTTTTGCATGTTATACCAGTGTTCTCAACTTTTCCCACTAGTGAGTGGAAATGTACTGACTGGTTCTTCAACATTGTTCGCTAGTGAATAAAACAGAACTCCTTTACCCAATTTCTGACTCATTGCTAATTCCAATCTGGAATTAATTTGATTTTACGCATGGAATTTGAAATAAATGTTATGGTTTGCAAAATGCCATACCCTCACAGTGTATACCACAACGATCTCATTACAAGAGGAAATGTGTACGTTGAACATTTAGCATTGTCAGCTAGTGTCTATAAAAACAACTTCTACTGCCTTCTAGGGCAGGGACGTTTTCTGAATTTAACAGACCTGACTATCCTATTCAACAAAGCCCAGAGAGGAAGCTGTAATTAGCAAATACAGCCAGAGTGAAAAGTAGCAGCTTATTCAAACTCATAATGATAGACATTTAAAGCCCAAGGCGAATGTTTTATCAGTTTGTTTCAGGAGATTTTGGCATGTCTCATTAAGAGGCTGTTACGTTGCTAATTGAAGTCTGAGTGAGGTTGAAATTGAATGGTGGCACGAGGAAGCGGGACTCGTTTTTCATTGACAACTCAATGAATATCACATTCAGCGTAATTATGAAAAGAAGATGAGCTAATACGGCACAATTTCAAAGATTATTCAAATGGTGTCTGATTGCTAACTGTTAGATTATCCGTTCACACTGTACAAGACATTCCGTCTAACAAATTCAACTTCAGTCTCAAATGAGCCATGATATTTAGGTTCAAGCGTGATTTAATACCACATTTGAATTCCAAATTAGATTGAGTTGCTTTAGAGAGAACCCAGCACACTCAAAACAAGAAAGGTTTGGTACTACACATCCATGAGATCCTATTATAAAGCCACAGTTAATGGACCGACGCCAGGGCCTAAACGCTTAAAACTGGAGGAGCTCACTAAGAATGAATCGCACCTGATGGTAACGTCATATATTTGCACAGACTACGATGCGTCAGACTAGCAATAGCCATTGATGATGGTGCAGTGCTGTCTTTACTTTCAGCTCCTGGATTTCAGGTGGTTATTGAATAAGATGCCGGTGCAAAAAAGTCCTGATCCTTCAGCCTATACCATTGCTAGAGGCTTCTGAGCTGTGAGTTCCTGGCTCATGTTCTTTGGGAACACATTTGTTTGTCTCTCCTCTCTCACGAGGCCCATAACATCTCAATGGCCTGTGAATTTCAAAAGTGTGACGGCGTTTAATGTTCTCCTAATGAACTCTCCCATACTGTCATTGCAAAAGCCAACCAGTCAGGCCCCGGGAGCTATGAAATGGACCAGGAATCACTTTCTCACTGTTCGACATGATTATGTTTTTTTCAATTCCTGAATGATTGTTGGTGGGAAAACCTTGAACGTCAGACTAACGTCTTTTCCATAACGCTGGAGTTTTACAGCCTTGACATGCAACAGTTTCTGCATGACACACGGCTATGTTTTAGTTAACGCTACGCCATATTTCCCCTCACTTGGTGAGAATTTGATTGTTCACTCCGGAATTGGAGACAGGCGTGCCAAGCAGGAATTCTTGTCGTTACGCTGTTGGGAGGAGAGCTTCACTCGTTCCTCTTGACTTCGTCTCAATGGGTTTAACATCTTTCATTGTGACCGTTCCTGTTCAAAACAGTTGCTTTAAACTTGACCTTCGGCTGTCTGCACTCATCTTAACATAATTTACCATAGCTGACAGCCAAGAAATATATATAGTTTCATGCTCAACCCTCGGCTGACACAAAGATTCCTGGATTTGGGGAACTAACAGAGGTTTCTAAGTTTCTTTAAAAGGGAATAGTTCATGATACTACACTGCAAATGTTGTAGTTCCTTACAACTGAAACTGTGAGAGTACTGCACGTCCTCTGTATGTCGATGGATAAAAGATGTGATGCTTTTGGACAAAAATATGGCGCTACATGATGACCTCTCTTTTGAAAAAGTACACTTTAGCATGAAAAAGAGAACTTATTACATAAATAATATACAATAAAGAACAGTGTAGTAAAGCTTGTTCATACGGGAAGAAGGAGGCGGGAACTGGAGAACATTCAAAACGTTTAATACAAAATAAACACAAAATAAAATGGCGCGGCCGACTGCCGCCTACACACAAACACAAATGAATATAACATGAAAATAAAAATCTGCAGCCCCTCACGGACAACTGCAGCGGACACATAACAAAACTAAAATAAAACACCATAAAATCCTCTCTGATGAGCGCCGCCTCGTCCCGCCCTCACGGTCCCTCGGCCTCGCTGCTCGCCACATACCCCCAACGCCCTTCGCAGGCCGGGGGGCACTCCCGAGCCTGCGCTCTACTCAACCCCCTCCCCGGGGGGGCCGCGGGACCTGGGGGTAAGAACAGCGAGGTGAGAGAACGGAGCGGGGAGCATGAGGAGCGACAGAGACGAGAGAGTGGAGAGAGGAGAAAAGAAAAAAAATTCTGGTCCGGCTTCCAGACACACTGCCGCTCGGCCCTCAGCCAGCCGAGAGGCTCTTCTTCGCGGTGCCATGCGGTGGTACTGGACGATCGGTGGATGGCTCGAGACTACTCCACCCCCTGGCGGCCGGCGGTGGCTTCTCCTTCTGAGGGCGGCCGGAAGCGAGTCCCCGTCCCGCGCTCCCTGCTCCTCCCCAACATGGCGGACGGCAGCAGGCTCCGGCTCCGGGCAAGCGCTGGGGACTCCTTCGCCCCCTCTTGGACGGCAGCCACCCCACCTCGACCCAGGGGCACGGCAGCGAGCTCTCCGTCCCACCGACCTTCATCCGCTCCAGCACCACCGCTTCGGGCAGCCGCTCGCGGACTTCTCTCCTCCACGCTGCACGAACTCCGCGGCACCGTGATCCCCCTCAGCTGCGAGGGCTCTTCGACAGCGTGTCCCTCCTTCCTCCCGGGTTTCGGCACCACTGTAGTAAAGCTCGTTCATACGGGAAGAAGGAGGCGGGAACCGGAGAACATTCAAAACGTTTAATACAAAATAAACACAAAATAAAATGGCGGCGGCAGCCCCTCGCGGCCGACTGCCGCCTACACACAAACACAAATGAACATAACATGAAAATAAAAAGACCAACACAAAATCCAGGCCTGGTCCTCTCTCGTCCCTCACTGTCGTCGCTCCTCCTTTATACTCCCTCACTCCTCCGCGAGGGCCGAGATCGCTGCGGCTCGCAGCTGGCGCTCATCCTCCCTGATGAGCGCCGCCTCGTCCCGCCCTCACGGTCCCTCGTTTTAAGAACAGCAATTGCATTTACAATGAATGAAAATGTATTATCGGCATATACATTTATGTTTTTATGCAATTGCTTGAACTTAAGAGTGCTTGTTTGACTTATATATGAACTAAAAATATATGAACTTTAAATGTGATATTGGATAACACACTACAGTTAAAATTAGAATCAAGTACTTTACATGTGCATGTTAGTCAACACATCAAAATGAGGGCACTTTGTGAGGGCACAAAATATTATTAAAATATAATGATTTAAAATGTAGTTTAAGTAAAACTTTAAATTTCACATTATTACAAAGTGCACTTTGTGTGCTTAAGTGTGTTAAGAATGCTTCTCTATTTAAGTTCACTTAAATGGCCTTTTATCTGCAGTAAATACAGTATATTGGTAACACTTTCTATGAAGCCCATGTTTATAATGAATTATAGCCTCATTTATACTTATTTATAAGTATTACTATTCTATAAATATACTTATATAGACTCAATAAGACCTATACTGCATTATAAAAACAGTTATAGTTACATTTATATTACGTTTATAATTACTTGCATTTGATTTTTTTAATGTTCACAATCCACTACACACTGATTTATAAGTATTAATATTAATATAGTATTAGTCGTATGGTTTCATATATATATATATATATATATATAGACACAGCCTGCATTGCTATAATGTCATTATAGTTAGGATGACTTTTTTAGTAACTCAGATTTCTGTCAAATAAGTGAATATATTGTTATTAATAGCCGTGTTATAAATACTTATTGTGAGTAATAATAATAATAGAGTTACTAACCTCTATAAAAGCATTATTGATGGCTTTATGTAAAGTGAAAACATAGGATGCAATAAAGCAAATGTTAAGATGTGCTCATTATACATTTTAAGTTGTTTATATGTAAATGTAACCAATGAATGATAACGAAAAAAAACAAACTGAAACAGAAATCATGAATACAAACAGTTTAAAAATTATAATTTCTTTAATGTTACATACCAGCAAAACACTGCAACATTAGTTTTTTTTTGTATAATTTCAAACTTCTATAAGCAACATCATGCGTTTGGCCGAGGAGATATAGATTTGAACACATCAAAAATACCATTCATGGAAACATACGACTGGCTAATTATTACTCATTGATATACTTATGAATCAGTGCATATTGAATTATGAGCATGCGCATTGAAAAAGCAAATACATGACTTATAAGTAATTAATAATATAAATGTACCAATAACTGTTGTTATAATGCAGTATAGGTCTTAATGAGTCTATATTAGTAATACTATAAGTATAAATGGGGCTATAATTCATTAGAAGCATGGGCTTCATAGAAAGTGTTTCCAATATATTTTTAAGATTTGAAGTGCACACTCAATGCAATTAATCCCACATCTTTTTCACAAGGGTTGGGCCCAGCTGTTCATACGTACTTCAGCAAATATGAGATAGTGATGTGCGGCAGATGTGCTAATTTGTATCTTCTTATGACATATACATTTTATTAGAATAGTTGGATTGAGTTGTCGAAGATAATTGCATTCTCATGAGAAGGCATGTATATTGACACTCGAAATGAGTTATAAGATTACTTATTTAATACGATTACATTTTTGGAGTAACTAAAAGTAGTGACAATTTCTCCGAGGCGTTTCTAGCTCTGCTGTTTCCAAAAGTGTAACTTTTCCAGTACTTTTAAAAGTACTTTTTCCCACAAATATCAGTGTAGTGTTGCAAAACACTATTCCATGATTTGGTGAATCATGATTTAGTGAATTGGTTTGTTTGAGTGCTTGCCTGTGATTTGGTTATTTAATAATTCAAAAATTGGATTAGATATTTCGATTCGGTTAAATACATTAGTACTTTATGGGCCCTATTTTAACGATCTGAAACGCAAGTGTCAAAGCGCAAAGCGCAAGTAACTTTGTGGGCGGGTCTCGGCGCTGTTGCTATTTTCCCGGCGGGATAAATGGCTCTTGCGCCCGGCGCAAATCTAAAATGGGTTGGTCTGAAGTAGCTTCATTATTCATAGGTGTGGTTTGGGCGTAACGTGAATAAACCAATCAGAGCGTCATCCAACATTCCCTTTAAAAGCAGGTGCGCAAGTTCCATTATGGATTGCTATTATTATGGCGTATTTACCAGGCGCACGCCAGGAGCGGTTCACAGCCGAGGAGACTGATGTTCTTGTAAGAGCAGTGAAAGACAGAGAAGTTGTGTTGTATGGGGATGGGAGAAACCCACCCAAAATAGCGTCGGTTAAATAAATAATTAGCCTGAATAATTTGTAAGCTAGATTTATGCCTATTTTTTCACATCTTCGTGGCACACCACAATGATTTCCGTCATCTCATGTGTTAATATTTTTTTAGTGTAACAATTTATGATTTGCAAAAATAACTGTTGCATCTGTGTAGATTACATGAGCAAAGTGTATGCGCGTTGTGCACGCTATGGTCAAGCATGCGCCCTTAAAATAGCATAATGAACAACGCGCAACGCGCCACTGACTTTAGACTTTTTTCTGGTCAGTGGCGCAATTGTTTAATGGAACAGCAAAATAGCACCAGGGATTGTTTGCGCCGGAACACGCCTCCTTTTTTGCGCTGAACCGCCCAGGGAGCGCAAGTTCATTCACTAGTTTAGCGACGTGCTTCTGTGGAGGGAAAAGCGCGCTTTGCGCCGGTGCAAAATAGGAATGACACATGCGTCGGTGTACAAAGTCAATTGCGCTGGGTGCAAGATAGGGCCCTATGTGTGGACCACCAAAAGTATGAAGGAGGTGCTTTAGCTTTAGTATATGACAACACTGACATGAACTTCAAAAGTCGAAAAATTAAATTTAACTCGTTATACCGTCCCAAGTATCTGTCTGCCACAACTGACCAATCAGAATCAAGTATTCCAGACAGTCAACAACAAAGAAGTGTTGATGTTGAAGCTATAATCAAGGATCTTTGGTGCTTCTAAAAGTGACGTTAAGCTATACATCTGCATTATATTGTGAGTCAGAGACCTTTTCTGTCAGATTTCTGACCTTGGATAATGCTTAGAAACACTGTTTTAAAAATGATAACATCTCAATGTAAACACAAAATTAGGCTTATTGAAATGAGTTGTTCCAGCTAGTGAAAACCAATGATCCATTGGTTAGCATGACTAACTCCATTCTTCAGGTCAACAAAACCATAGCTCATCATTACGCCATCTATTTACAAGATCTACATCAACATCTCTTCAAATCGCCTGGAGGTGACAGCAGGTAGAAGGCTTCACGTGTCCGTCTACAGGTTGTTGCTAGTGAGCGTTTATGACTGCAGGAAATGAGCTCTAAAGCCGTACAAGCAATCATGCTGAGCAGCTGCGAGTGCCAACAGAATTACTCAGGCTAGAAGGTTCATGCAGACACGACTGGCCAGACATGCTCGGTAAAGGTGCGTGATAATTCTTCTTAGGCCACACATGGCGGAAATGTGAGAGGTTGCAGTAGATCCCATAGATCTCAAGGCTGTAAATCCAATGTGGCATTCATTTACCAAGAAGTCACACATATTGTCAGACATTATAAAGGGAATCTGTCAGAGATTATGAAGGGAATCTATCCGTAACCAGTGCAGCCGTCGGAACTGAATGCTGCTTGCACGGTGCAGTTGGGCGTTTCTTGAGCTATCTAGAACAATTAGAAAATAAACTATTCCCCGGTTTCACAGACAAGGCTTAAGCCAGTCCCAGACTAAAATGCAGGTTTGAGCTGTTTTCTGAAAGCAACTTGCACCGACATATCCCAAAATATGTCATGTCTCAAGATGCACACCAGTAATGTTTTTATTTTTTTTTCTAAGGCACGTTTACAAAATCTACTATTGAACTAAGGCCTAATCCTTGCTTAATCTAAGCCCTGTCTGTGAAACCAGGCCATTATATACAGACATTACAGGAGGATTGTGTCCTTTTCACAATTTTCCCCCAAAAGTCATGACATTTACCATTCACCATGCCATTCACTGTACACTGTAAGTTGGCATAACTCTTGATTAAAAAATGATTGTAATCATTTTTTAAAGTTAACATTCAAAGTTTAAGCAAAACTGGCAGATTTCAATTTTGTACTAGTGTATTTAAATTGCTCTTAACTTAACATTTTAAGTAAGTTAATTCATGCATTTATCTTAAAATTATTGTGTAATCTCAATTTAAATATTTTAAGTAGTGGCAATTTAGCTAGCTATAATTCGAATTGGTAACGCAGTGCTTTGATAACATTACCTGAATGAGTATGGAAATATAATACATTTAACATAAATCTGTTCTCAAACTAAGCTCATGCTCCACTCGTCACCATGAACCCTACAAAAACCAAGTATTAAGCAATACTAAATCTCTCACTTAACATTAATCTTGCACAAAAAACATTATATAACACTTAATTTTAGCATTTATTCCCCCTTTCGAGTGTCATGTCAAAGCATGCTGGCATCCCAGCCCAGTTGCAGGTAAAGTTAAGTTTTTCTAAATTAAAAGAAACTAGTTCATAAAACTCAAAACAACGAAACAATTCAGATGACTTAAAATGTGTCAGTTTCTAAATACTCAAAAGTTAATTTGATTGAAATCATTTGTTCAATTTGAGTTGATCCTACTCAAATCAAATAGTTATTTTGAGCGTTTGGGTTTACAGTGTTGACGTGTTTAATAACAGTCTAATGGTGTGTTCACACCAGATGCGAATGAAGCGAATAAATCGCGCTATTCGCGCAAAGTTGGGCGCTTGAACATTTTTAGTTTACTTGCTTTATTCGCGCGTGACATTCACTTCACAACAGACGCGAATTCGCATCATGGGAGGCGACATCATCGTTGCGAAATGGCTGACATGGATTGTTTTAAAATACGCTGAATAAGCTCAATTTGCCGGCTTTAACTAGCTTGTAGTCTCAATAGGCTATGTATTGCTCAAATTGAGTAAAGAAAGTTTTTTACAATTTATCAGACTGTCCGACCTCCTCACTCACTTTCTTCCAAGAAAGATCTTTTTTATTCCTGTTTTTATAAAGTACGAAGATGTCCAGCTCCGGGTATCCACATAAGATTTTGTCCTCATTGTTGTCACTACTAGAGCAAGCTCCTGATTGGTTAACGCGGTGCGAATATCTGCCATTCGCGCAAATCATGCGTCAAACGCTCAATTCGCGGCGTCATTCGTGCTTCCTCATTCACGCGAATCACGTCGCAGAATGTCTATTTGCGTCTTTGCATTGACTTAACATGCAAATCACTCGCGCAAAACTCTTCATTTGCTTCTGGTGTGAACGCACCATAAGGTGGAAACGAAGGGGATAGTAAGACATTGAAAAAAAAAAAAGATCTTTTGAATAAAATGACTGACTTCTTTGTCTTTGTTTGGCATTTTATACTAGCCTGGTCTTACCAGACTCTCGTACATTTCATTTGTACAGAGAGTCTGGCCACTCTCCATTGACAAGCGTTTACTTCCTTGAAGGCGGAAACTCTGTTGAGGTTTAAAACTATTGGATCTGCCCAGAGCCACTCTGAATCTGCCATAACCAATCGCTAACGTTTGGTCGTGACGTATGTGACGCGCCGTTCGCCTTTGATTCTCATATTAACTGTGCAGTCACACCACCTCAGTGTCAGTGATAAAATCTCGTTTAATCTCATTCGGATTGTGATTTATTCACGGTGGAGAGGAGAGTTTTGTGATCGGAACTGCTCTCGTGGCGCATATCTCGTGCAATCATAACATGATTGTATATGCTGTAAATAAAATGTCATATGCTTGGTATGATAAGAGTAAATGCTTCCATAAATAACGACCCAATTCAAATGTTTACGTGCTTTTCTTCTTTTATTTCTTGAGCGGTGATGAAATATTTTGCTCTTGTAAACACTTGCCAGCGTTTAAAGAAATACAAGTCTAGAAATGCATCCAAATTATAGCGCACGCAACCGTACGGTGCTCTGCAGGGGTCAAAAAAGGATATAAACAGTGAATTTTGAAGTGATATATTCTTGAAAACTCTGAGATGTGGATTCGGAGAGCAATTACATTACCACACGACCTTGGTGTTTGTCAAAAGCAGTCGTTAATTCAGCCTGGGTTTTTTTTCGCGGGTGGTGGGAGACGGACGGCTTCAGCAACTCCTTCACCACTAACGGAGCGAGCTGAGAAAGACTTTTCCCGGACCACAACATCACAGCCCCTCACGGACGACTGCCGCGCATATACATAACAAAACGTAAACAAAACACAACTTAAAACCCAGGCCTGGTCCTCTCTCGTCCTTCACCGGTGTCACTCGTCCTTATATGCCTCCGTGCTCCCTCATGAGAGGACTCGAGACCGGTGTGTCTCATTCTCAATCACGCACACCGATCTCGCTCGCTCGTCCACCTCTCCACACTCCGGCTTTAACTTCTGGACATTCGTCAGCGGTGCCCGTGCCACACACTCGCATCTTTCTCCGCTGCCATTACCGAACTACAGCTCAAACTAGCGCATGACATCAATGTCATCGCTCTCAGCCACTCCCTCTGTTCGCTGATTGGACCGGGAAAAAAGTGTTCGGGAGAAAACCTAAGCATATACAACAGTACCAGACGGAGTACTGAAGGAAAATGAAAATTGAGCGGAAGTACATAGAAGGGCGGAGCCAGGCTAATTTTATACATCCTATATGCATGCAATTAAATGGTATTTTTACACTTTTGCACGGTTTATCAAAATTACAGCTTGATTGGAAATGATACACAATAAATAATTTTAGTACATTTTGTTTCAAAAAGTATTACCTTGATTTTCTCATGTCAACATCTTGTACAGTATGTCAAGATCTTCACTGCACTGTTGGTAAACTTGTAAATTTGTTTCCCAAAATCTTTGTTAGGGGCAAAATTGTGAATTGTGTCAAAAATGATGAAGCAACTGACATTTTTTACACTCATTTTGTTCTTTATTTGGATATCACAGTTTTCCACAAGTAATAATTCATATTTTTATGATGCTTTTTTAAGATTGAAAGAGTAAATAATAGAAGTATAGCCTACATTTGAAAATATAAATGAGGAAAGGGTTGTTTAGTTTTTTTACGTTACATTCAAAAAATCTTTTAGTTTTGATTAAATCCAACCCCTGTGATATAAAAGTTCCCAAATTTGAAACACTATTGAAAACTGAACAACTGTTAAAACCGGTACAGCAATCTATTGAATTTGTCAAAAAAATGTTTTATGTCCATTCACAAAACACATTTTCTGAAATCATTCAAGTTGCTGCATTGATTTGAATGAACTGAATCATCCACAAGATCTATCTTCATGAAAAGCATGATGGGAGCTTTAGTATAGGAAGTAGTTATCATGTTCTGTTCAGTGGCAGATACGTGTTTTTGCATATTGAAGTGATTTGAATTTGTGTGAATCACAGGAAAGCTTTGAATGTGGTTAGTTGACATGCTCTGCGGCGTAACTACATTTTGCCATTTATTTTAATATAACCATCAATATGCATGCAGCTTTTGTGACCATTTTAATTGAATGACATGGCGTGACTTAAATTATAATGAATTTGAAATTTTTAAATCAGGTCAAGGGGATTAGAAAATGGTCAAAAAGAACCAGTTATAAGCCTCAAGATATCTGTGTTCATTCACAACCCAGCAAGCAATTTTGCATTTAAAAGACATCTAATCAGTCCCTCCAGAAAAACGTGATTATGCGATCGCGTGATTTAACGCATAATCAGCCAAAGTCCGCATATTTATGCGGGGGCCGCATTTTTTCAAATACGCCGCACTTTCGCCGCATAAATTGCCATTTCCACGTGCAAAATATGCGGGGCTAGCATGATTTCATAATCCCCGCATTTTCGTTGCAAAAAAAGTCATATATATATTAGCAGAAAGTTGACAAATGTTCGTTTACTTCACACAAGAGCCGCCATTTCCCCCTGTTGCCATGAAAACGCTTTGAAGTGACGTAATTACCCGACGTGAACGTCATCGAAAAGCTGCAAACCCCGTGGAGAAACCATAGATACCAGTGAAACCATGATGAAGCGCAAACTCCCATTGGCCAACAAAAATAACAGCAAAAGAGCAAAGCAGTTTCCCGGTGTGATGACCAATCAGAACACAGCATCATGAAGCTTTGAAGCGTTATGAATCAGTGAGTCGATTCAGCGGTTCAGAGCGTTATGAGTCAGTGAGTCGATTCAGCGGTTCAGAGCGTTATGAGTCAGTGAGTCGATTCAGCGGTTCAGAGCGTTATGAATCAGTGAGTCGATTCAGTGGTTTGAAGTGTTATGAGTCAGTGAGTCGATTCAGTGGTTTGGAGCGTTATGAATCAATGAGTCGATTCAGTGGTTTGAAGCGTTATGAATCAATGAGTCGATTCAGCGGTTTGGAGCGTTATGAATCAATGAGTCGATTCAGCGGTTTGAAGCGTTATGAATCAGTGAGTCGATTCAGCGGTTTGGAGCGTTATGAATCAGAGAGTCGATTCAGCGGTTTGGAGCGTTATGAATCAATAAGTCGATTCAGCGGTTTGGAGCGTTATGAATCAATGAGTCGATTCAGCGGTTTGGAGCGTTATGAATCAATGAGTCGATTCAGCGGTTTGAAGCGTTATGAATCAGTGAGTCGATTCAGCGGTTTGAAGCGTTATGAATCAGTGAGTCGATTCAGCGGTTCGGATCGCCAAAGTCACGTATTTCAGCAGTTTGACACGCGATCCGAATCATGAATCGACATTTGAATATCTTCATTTGTGTTCCGAAGACGAACGGAGGTCTGACGGGTGTCCAGCGACATGAGGGGACGTCATTAATTACAAAATGTAAATTTTTGGATGAACTATCCCTTTAAGAGATTGCACTTTGTGCATTGGAAGCACTCAAATGTCTGTTTTGTAAAGCTAGCTCTGTAAAACAGGAAGTTATTTATTCATTTTTCAGAAGTTGTAGCATATTCCTTTTGTAAAGCTACAGAACTTGTTTGACTCAATGTTTTGTAAATTTGAGCCGTGTGTTTATTAAGGTCTTCAATAAAACAAGATGAGAACTTAAATATTCCAGCACTTTCTGTGATGTAGAGCTTTTTTTCTCTTTTTCATCAAACCGCAGTTTTTGCAAGTTCCCACAATTTCATTGCATAAAATTGCATAAATATCCCGCATTTTTCATCGCATTTTTTAAGAAAACATGCAGCATAATCAAGGATTTTTGCCCGCAACAATCACAAAAAAAAGCTGCATTTTTCTGGAAGGACTGGACATCTAATAGCCGTCCAAACACAGCCCTGGTGTCTAGACTAAAACAACAATTTGGGCTGTCAGTGAAAATGTTATAGACGTCTAACCAAAGCCCAAGAATAGTCATCTAGAACATGAACATGTCAAAGAAATATACCAAACACCTTGTAATCACTGTTGACTTTGCTTACATGATGGGATTTTATGCATATCGCAAGTTATTTTGGCAAAAACAACATGCAACCAAATTCAAGGTTTGGTTACTTATAGCCGGACTATATTGGGTTTATAGTTAACCGAGACGATGAAATGACTATATTACTTGCTGGGATACTATTTAACCTAAAATCTTCACGTTTTCAGTTTGCGATAACAGTAAATATTCTCACAGCTGTCTGAATCATCTGTTAATCTTAAACATGAAAGTACATGTCTACTCACCCACCTGCAGTAGCAAAAGACAAAGTATAACGTAAAGTCAGGGCCCACAAGGGGAAAGTGGTTGTGGCGAGTTCAAAGCCGGCTGATTGTGTGTGTCAGTTCTGTGTATGTTTTGGAGACAACCTCATGTAGAGACAAGCACTGCGAAACATGTCATCTGTCCATGAAATGAAAACAGAAATGCAGTGGGTGGGGTACAGGTAAGAGCATCATGCTCTGCGGTTGAGCTGAACTTAGTTCATACAACATCTGTTAAGCAAACTTCTCTCGCTTGTTATTTTAGTGGCGATTGTCGACCCGAAAATTAGTCATTAGTCACTTGTGCACATAAGTCCAAATCATCAGCTCTCTTTGCTGAACGAAGGGGAACATTCAGATCCGTGAAGAGGCATTTAACCTTTAGCATAGAGTATGAAGAAAATGACAGTGTTTGCAAAATATGAAGTACAAACAGTAGAGTCCCAAGGGTAGGTTTACACAACAACAAAGAATTTTTTCACGTATAGACAACAACATTGTCAAAACGATCACACAGATCCACGAAAACGACTAAAAACATTGTACTATTCATGCCAGGCCAGTAGGTGGCAATGTTACTTTGTAAAGAAACACTACGCGTATCGACTTAACCCATAAAACACATGCACATGACTTCACTGGTTTCACAAATTTGCGTTTTTGTAGAGACGATAACGGTATAATTTTCAAAAACGTGCACTTTGAACCCTGTTTTCAAAAGATTGCATTTTCAGGCCCGGGTAAATCAACAGCCAAAACGCATTGCATTTTTTGTTGTTGTTAAAAATGGTGTTGTGTAAATGGTCCCTAAAACCACACTGAAAATATGGGAGTTTAAAACTCTGAAACAGAAATTTTGTGATGTAAAACAAATATGAACTATTTCATAATTGACACTATTTCCAGGTCACCAATCAAATAAGTAAATTTGTTACATGTGAACCCTGCAGACGAATATATGTTCTTGTTTTTTTGGTAACACTTTAAAAGGTTTACATTAGTTAACTACATTAGTTAACATGAACTACACTTGCACAGCATTTATTCATCTTTGTTAATTTCCACATGTATTAAAGGTCCCGTTCTTCGTGATCTCATTGTTCAAACTTTAGTTAGTGTGTAATGTTGCTGTTAGAGCATAAATAATACCTGTAAAATTATAAAGCTCAAAGTTCAATGCCAAGCGAGATATTTTATTTAACAGAAGTTCCCTTTCAAAGCCTACAGCGAACGGCCGGCTTGGACTACATCCTGGTACTTCCTTCATAAATGACGTCAGTAGAACAGTAGAACAGACTAACCTCCGCCCACAAGAATACGCGAAAAAAGGGGGCGTGGTCTTGTTGCTGTCCCACGTGGAGAAGAGGAGGTGTCGCGTGGAGAAAAGGAAGTGTTGCGTTTGAGTGTGTTTGTCGCCATGTCGTCGAGACGCTGTTATTTTCATCCCGGAGTCAAATCACCTTTGTTTGGCTTTCCCAGGGACGCTGTAGAGATCATTGAGCGCATACATCTCCCGTTAAGAGGCGTGACCTTTCCACGTGCGCTAAGCTGCTGTCCAATCACAACACAGGAACCGCTGGCACAATCAGAACTCATTACGTATTTCTGAAGGAGGGACTTCATAGAATAAAGGAACTCATCAGCCGTTTTTAGGACAGTGTAAACAGCGGTGTACAGATGAGTAAATTGTGTTAAAAATACAGTTTTTTTTTACACGCGAAACATGAACACATGTTATATTGCACACTGTAAACACAATCAAAGCTTCAAAAAGACACGAAGAACGGGACCTTTAATACATTATTAAAATCAGAAGTTGTATTTGTTAACGCACTGTGAACTGACATGAACAATCAATGAACAGCTGTATTTTTATTAACTAACTGTATAAATACTGTAAAAATTGTATTGCTCATGGTTAGTTCCTGTTAGCTAATATGTTAACGAATGAAACCTTATTGTGAAGTTACCGTTTTTTTTATTTTTATGAATAATGAATAAAATCAAATGCCACCCTACACCAAGCAAAATAGAAAACCTTTCACTATAGATTCAAACTTTTCAACCCCAGTGTCATTTGAAAACCAAAAATATCAAATCAGTTAAAAACACCGTTTTCTTGAACATATAATATGACATAGAAACACAGCTGTGGCACATTTATTTGTGTAATTCCTGCAAGAAAGTGCAAGTTTTGTCAATTCATAGCTTGACAAATAATTGTATGATGTATTTGGAGCAGAGGAATAATATCCTATAAACATTTTGACCGAATTCGCATCAGGGATCTAAATGAGACAGATTTTTGGAGTGCGTTTATAGGCTTCTTGCGAATGATTTCATGAATGCATTCAAGCATCTGTCTGGGCATGTAAACAATCCTCTTCTTCGTCGTACAAAGATTTTTTAAAAAATTTTTACAACAACCCCCTCCCCCAGAGGAAATATTGCGTTTAAACTGACATTGCAATGATCTAATAGTTATGCAGTTATAAACTTCTAAAGCTAAAGCGAAGAATTTGTGTGACTTAAATAGCAACTGTCATGCTTGTCAAGCATGTTTTTGTTATCTATCAGCTCTTCTTTACTGACGTTGATTGATTCCAGCTTCATACCTCATTATACAGTCATTCTATTAATTTATCACTTTCACTTCCCTACTCAAATGTTGCGTGAATCACCACGGGAACAATTTTCAAGCTCTTGTGTGGCCATAGGGGGCATTAAATTTTGCTCTCTGTCAGAGGTCGGCCTTCTCTGCACAAACAAACACAGCTTATCCTAAACAGAAGCGCTCCAAAGCAAGCTCAAAAACTCATAAAACTGTCTTGGCAGTGCACACAAGAGTTCTAGGGCTGTCCAAACTCTGAAATCCATCAGAAGATACTATATATTCCAGATCATTTCAGTCGGGTGCCAGGGAGAGTTGAACAGGACCCCAGAGTGCATGTTTGTGTCAGGTTTTTTTAGGCTGAGCGCAGCTATTGGTCTGCAAAAGTATTCTGTGAGTGAACATGGAATGTTGGGTGAGTAGAACAAGATCCACCTCATCTATTTTGTTTGGCCAGATGGTCAGTGTGGTCTTATCGGGCCAGAGAGTCAATGGGTTGTTTTATATATACACGGCCATTGCCGGTACTAAACCATAGGCTCGAGTCGTCGGCCTGGGTAACTTAAACACCCAGGGGAGTTGCTGGCAGTGGCCCACCTGCCTCATTAGAAGCCCTCATTACCTCTCATTACCACAGCGGCACGCTACGCTACGTGAGCACAGATCTACAGAGAGAAACCTTTAATTCAGGCTCAATGGGAAACCTGACCCTGCTCATGAATAATAATAGCCAACATCATTGTATGGAAGGAAAATAGCACTGTCCATCTGCCTCAGGACAAGAGAGCATCTGGGAATTTGAAAGGCTTCACTCACTCAGTGTCAAGTAAACTTTGGGTTGTGTCCAAACCGATTTCAAGAGGGCCGTCAGCTTGCATTTGGACGTATACCGTTCTCTGAGAATTTCAAGAGACACATTATGCAGTACATAATCACACCTATCATTTTATTATTTTTGTTCAGGCTTCAAGAGGTACTTTATCTTTTGCAGATGTTGACTGCATTGTTCTGGACGGTATGGTGTTCAGTTCCCTATGTATTCAAGAGACAAGTCATATTTGTGTATTCCAACTTAACTGATCTATTAAATCAGTCTGCCAAAATATTCATAAAACCACACTGCACGCCTGTGTTGATTTCTCCCTGCTGTTCGCGTATACAGACTTCAACAGCGGTTCTCAAGCCAGCTGACATGCTAACCACAGCTCCTGCTCAGATGAAAATGATAAAAATCTGTAGCGTGTTCCATGTCTCGGAGAGGAATGAGGCAACGATAGCGAGACCCTCTGGTTGTGTAACATGAGTGGCTTGATGGATAGATGGAAAGAAAAAGAGAAAGGGAAAGTGAGAGGTTTGATGTTTTAAGGGTCTCTACCTTAGGAAAGAATATTAAGAAGTCTGGAGGTCCCCCATCAGTTCATCTCTTCATGCTTCGACTACATGTCATCTCACACCCCAAAACACTCACGTTTTCATAATACCACGTTATGCTTTTCCAAACCACACAATTTGGTTTGGAATTCATTCAGAAACAGCTTGGGTTTTTCTTCCCCCCCCCTCCCCTTTTTTTTTCAATCCTTAAACTTTTTGAAGTTGATGAAGTAAGCCCCACTTTTGCTGGTCCTCTCGCCTCCAGATACCATCTAGTATATCACTCAAGTTATTTCTTTTCAATGCATGCATTGCTTTTCTTGTCAACAGCACCTTGAGTCTTCCTGTCATAGGATACGGGCTCATTTCAGATTAAAAGCTTCCCCTTTGCTTGTTGACAGGTAGCAAGTCCATTCACAAGCATTCCACGAAACTCATAATTTCAGACATCAGCACCCAGTGCTGCTTACCTCACAGCTGCTCTCCTCTCAAGTTTGTGCGACGTCAAAACCCCAAGTTAGTTGTATTCCAGCTCTCAAACTCTCCACAGGTTTATCCCCAAAGCCCGGTCTTGTTCAACATTACAAAATGCGAGTATCCAGGTCCTGTGCCATCCACTTCAGCCCTGCTCCCACTCTCTCTCTCTTAAGGGAAATTGATTGTTCTGAAAGTTGGAGTCCCACAGCTACTCCCCTGACCTCCACTGCAGGAGCCAACAGGTCCTAGTGCCTCCCCTTTCCCTCCCTCTCTGCCCCTCCTTTCTCTCGTCATGTCTATAGGCTGCAGAATCCGTTGTGTAGCGCTGAGAGTAACAGGAAAGTGTAGCTTTGTTTAGGCCCCGTTCACGAGATGATTCACTGTCGTGATTTGCTTGGCCCATATCAGCCATTCAGATCTTGACATTTCCCTAGTCCTGTTAGTCATCGTTGGAATTGCTTACCTCAATAGTTGTTTCAAACTCGTTTCTTGAGTCATTCAGTCACGATCCATTTTGCTCCAGAAATTCAAAAGCGCTTTAGGAATTTGCATAAAAAAATATGAGGCGGTGTATTGCAGATGCAGAAAATGAGAAACATCATAAAGGAATGACAGAAATGGCATTGCTTTTTTTGTACAACTCCCACAATTAAAA
This sequence comes from Romanogobio albipinnatus, assembly GCA_023566225.1. Classification (NCBI taxonomy): domain Eukaryota; kingdom Metazoa; phylum Chordata; class Actinopteri; order Cypriniformes; family Gobionidae; genus Romanogobio; species Romanogobio albipinnatus. The sequence continues at coordinate 4,940,493 of CM042248.1, read as the reverse complement.
CCATGAAGGAGAATAAAAGCCAGCAGATGGAATCGCTTTGATAGGGCCTCCAACTTTAGTTCAGAGGCCCTGAGTTGAATTGAATTTAAAGAAGAATTACGCTCACAGGAAGTGCAGTTGGCTGGTTGTACTAAGTGAGTATGACATGAGGAGTTTTCTCACAGCAAACGAAAACCTGGCATTAATATTTTTGGATAGGAAATTCCCACGCAGAAATGTACATCTCCTCAAATTAAAGTTCATCCAGTGGTTCCATTGTTTTATTCATGTCTCTTTTGGGTGTTCAACTTAAAAGCATATATAATGCAATTCGATACACAGCACACACCCAGCTTTGAACTGGGCCAGTCCACTCATATATCATAACAGAGGGGTCTCTTCTCATTTTTACCGCTGTGTCTTTCCTTTAGCTCTCTGATTTTAGGGAAACCAGGTTCAAACATTCAATGCAAATAATAATGTATTTAGCTGAAGTAACTTTTAATCAACCAATACATTGAAAATTTATTTTGGGATTGGTATTTCAGCAGTGCAGCTTCAAATATGAATTTACCCATCTAACATTAAGCAATACAACCCTCTTAAAGTTGCCATTAAATAAAAAATGATGTTTTTTGGCTTTCAGAATGAATATGCTAGCCATGTGGTCAGTTATAAGCAAGTGTTCTCCAAAACAATGACAAAAATCACATTTAAAAAGATATACGCATTCAAAACGTAATCTCTCACTTCCGCCAATATGGATCAATGATTTGGATGACATCACTCTGCACTTTTCTGTCCAATCAAATGCTCTCCAGAATCTGAAGCCCCACCCCCTATATTACAAATGAAGCTGCAGCTGAAATTGGTCATTTGTTCACACTATTACTATTTTCTACATGGTGAATGGCACTTAGTGCACTATACGATTAAGACAGTGTAAATATGCTTTCCATCGGGGCGAATGAAGTCTGGTTTCATGTTAGTGTGCACACAGTCTGCTCCGGTCCAGAGACACGATAGCACAGAACGGGGAGCATGAGGAGCGACAGAGACGAGAGAGTGGAGAGAGGAGAAAAGAAAAAGAGAGAAAAAAAAAATTTCTGGTCCGGCTCCCAGACACACTGCCGCTCGGTCCTCAGCCAGCCGAGAGGCTCTTCCTCGCGGTGCCATGCGGTGGTACTGGACGCTCGGTGGACGGCTCGATCCTCCTCCGCCCCCTGGCGGCCGGCGGTGGCTCCTCCTTCTGAGGGCAGCCGGAAGCGAGTCCCCGTCCCACGCTCCCTGCTCCTCCCCAACATGGCGGACGGCAGCAGGCTCCAGCTCCGGACAAGCGCTGGGGACTCCTTCGCCCCCTCGCGGACGGCAGCCACCCCACCTCGACCCAGGGGCATGGCAGCGAGCTCTCCGTCCCACCGACCTTCATCCGCTCCAGCACCACCGCTTCGGGCAGCCGCTCGCGGACTTCTCTCCTCCGCGCTGCACGAACTCCGCGGCACCGCGATCCCCCTCAGCTGCGAGGGCTCTTCGACAGCGTGTCCCTCCTTCCTCCCGGGCATCGGCACCACTGTAGTAAAGCTTGTTCGTACGGGAAGAAGGAGGCGGGAACCGGCGAACATTCAAAGTGTTTAATCAAAAATAAACAAAATAATAATGGCGGCGGCAGCCCCTTGCGGCCGACTGCCGCCTACACACAAACACAAATGAACATAAAATTAAAATAAAGGCTGCAGCCCCTCACGGACGACTGCAGATGACACATAACAAAACGTAAATAAAACACAACACAAAATCCAGGCCTGGTCCTCTCTCGTCCCTCACTGTCGTCGCTCCTCCTTTATACTCCCTCACTCCTCCGCGAGAGCCGAGATCGTTGCGGCGCGCAGCTGGCGCTCATCCTCCCTGATGAGCGCTGCCTCGTCCCGCCCTCACTGTCCCTCGGCCTCGCTGCCAGCCACAGTGATGTAAACAAAACGCTATTGGCTGTTTAAAAAAAGGATATCAGCTGTTAGGGTTAGGGTCTTGCCCTGCCTTTTTGTATAGTGGGAATTACATCAACACATTGAATAATGTAGCGTGTTTCAAGGCACTTCAGTGGGCCTTTAAATTAAAATCACCCTTAAGTGGTTTTTGTGTCCTTGCTGGCCACCAAGCTGGTTTCCACTTGTCAGACCGGTCTGGTATGATCCATTTAGTGGTGATTTTAGCACTTTTTAACTGTTCAGGCTTGGAGACCAACCATACTGTACCAGCTGAACACTTGGGAAACCAGCTAAATCAACTATCTAATACCATTTAAGTCATACACCATGTTGACACCAGACACAAGCAGCGGGATGCAATGCAACAGAATCAAAGAAACCCATTATAATCAGTGATTCTGTTCTTAAGTACCACACACACTAGCACTTCTTCCAACAGCATAACAAATTTGGGGTTTGAAAGTTTTGCTTTAGCGTGTTCAGTGTAGACAGTCTCAAGCAGTTGTAGCGCGGCACGACATGACAATGGTCGTGTCTGGTGTAGATATGGTGTTGGCTGGAATATGAATGGTGCTACTGTAAACATCACACAAAAGAAGCTGCTCTCCAATATGAAACATTGATGAAGTCTATTAGTAGCACCTCTAGAAGCAACAGCTGGTAAAACTTTCAAAACTTGACAATTGTTGCTCTGGAGCTGCATAACCATATGCTGGATGCAGCATCTGACCCTCTTCAGGGCTCTAGACTCATTCTTCCCATTGGTCACTCTGGTGCGACCAACTGACTTACAATTTGGTCGCACCCTTTTTTATATCAATCATAATGACCTTGCATGTTGAGGAATCATTCTCTTGATTTCTATATGCTGGTTTTGCATTGATGTAAAGATTGATGCGACTAAAATTTCGATATTTGCTAAATATTTTAATTTGAACATTGCTTCCAACAAGCATACATTTAAAATATTATCACCCATAACATACATAACAAAAGTATTATTGCCATGGGTGTTAATATTTTATTAAAGTAATATAGACGCGCCATGCCCTTCACGTGACATACCGCAGCCACAATAGTGCTGTATGGCAGATGCATCTTTTTTATTTATTTTTTAAAAATATTCAAAAACTTGCTGGCCATGTCATCAAACTACCTAATATTCCTATTCTCAAATACATGTAAGTGAACGTATTTTGTTGTTGAAAAATATAATGATCATGTTAGTTGATCTATAATGCGTGATGGGGCGTCGCCATGTTACACCACGACAAAGTGACCATTGCAAAGCATAAATAGAATGTGGCATCAGTTTACTGTCTGGGATTTATCGTGTCGCGTCGCACTGCATCCAGTGTAGACAACAACACTGATTATAATGGGTTATATTGTCCTTTGTCGTGTCGCGCTGCTCAAATGCCGTGTGTTAGTTTGCGATGCAGTTCAGAGAATCGGATCTGTCAGATTTACAACACGTCAATTCATCCACTTCTCCTGAAATACATGAAAGTAAGTGGCCGGTAAAGTGGGAGAAGAATAGAGTAAACTTCATAGTTACTTACACAGTGTGTATCTGATATGAATATATCACGTCGTCAATGGATTGTTATTGCCGCTTCCATAGACATCGCTGTGTATTTTACAAACTATAAATGTATTGTTTTGCTAGTACTTGTGTAGGCTATTTAAATGTGTGAAATGTAAAATAAACCTTATGTGGTTGAGAAGTAGCTGTCATCAAGCGCTGAGCTCACGTCTCTGGCTCGGTGCCAGTCAAAGCACGAAAGTATTGTGCACTCGCACCAATGTGACCGTAGAAAATTTTAACTTGCACATTATCAAAAAATGATCGCATTTGCAACCATTTTGGTCGCAGTCTAGAACCCTGCTCTTTGCTCTTCTCGTGTCCATGGCAATGTAGGATAACTGTTACTGTTCTAGGGCAATAGACCAAAGCATTCAAAGACGTGTCAATTGCATTGTCGGGAGGTGTCTTTACAAGACCGGTGTTGAGTTGGAATGTGACCCGATAGCGGTGCAGACCCCTTGACCCTTCCCACTGGTTCACGGTTGGAGGGCTGGTTGGAGACAGAAAAGTCATCATATAGGTCAAGTGTCTCTGCATTTCAGTTTTGCTGAAGCTATGTGCAGTGTGCCAGCTGGGTTTGAAGACTTCCTACCAGGAGTGTTTTCACATTACGGACGATGATATAGTACTAAACTTTGATAACCCAAATTCTTTAGCCGTCCAAGGATTACCAAGGTCTGTCTCCATGGTAATGGACCCAAAACGGCAAAACACACACTATATTTATCCTAGCAAGCATGCTTGGAATATATTGACACTCCCATGTGACTGACTTTTAATTCAAATGGTGCTTTCACATTTGGCAAGGACCCAAGCCTATTATTCCTTAGAGTTTGGTTGGTTGCATTCATGCATTCAGGAGGTGCTTTTATCCAGTACAATTCAAAGGTGTACATATATCAGTTCATGCATTCCCTGGGAATCAATCTCATGACAATAGCATTGCTAGCACCATGCTTTACTGTTTGAGCTACATGAACGGAGGTGTGCACCAGCAAACTGAGTGCACTTAAAGAGGTGATCAGGGTACAGTTCCTGCAAACTCAAGTACAAGTCACAGTTGTCATAAATGCAATATGTCTTAAATCGCGAAAAATTTACTTTTAAATTGCATCTCTGCATTATAGTAAAGCATTTTTCATAGAAGAATGTCTCAGAATAAACTGCCCTTACAGAGCAGCTTGAATTCTTTGCATTCTTTTGCAATATTGTGGTTTGGACCAAAACGTACAATGTGAAACGAGACCAGTGGGACTAGTGGAGGGGGTAGAAATAAACTTGGGTTTGGACAAATCAATCAAAACAAGTGGAAAACAGTCAAGGCCCATCAGAACATGGGTGGAGATTCACTACACAGTAGCTTTATTGTCCAAAGTCTTATTGTCCACTTAACTGCAATACCACAAGGAGCATATGGTATATTCACTGCAGTGAGGGTTGTGGTTAATGAAAGTGGTTGGACGGGTTTTCCCCAAATGATGTGGGCGATGCACATTATAGTCTTTAGGGTATGTGAACCTGAATGCGCACATTTTTTTCACTATGTAGTCGAGCATGTGAATTTGACAACCTGCCAATCATTATTCTCAAGCCTGGAGTTCTTTCTAGGGGGTTTACCTTAGTAAGTCATTGATTGTATTCAAACACTGTAACTCCTACCGGGCCATAAGGTTGAGTCACTAGCTGAGGTTGGAGCGGTTTGTAACGTCAGTGGGGCGTGGAGGCACAAGCCCTCTGATTCAAGGATCAAGGCAGAGGGAGAGGCCCAAGGTGTTTTCATGTTTATGGCTTCCATGTGCTGGCTCCGTGCCCAGAGAACTGGAGGCAACGAAAGGAAGATTCTGAGAAAAAGACTAGTCTGTGATGAAGATCTTTCATGCTAGATCTCAGATCTTCTGCAGTTCTTTCTTGGCTCTGATGTCAGACTATGGAATCGTGATTGACTGTGAATGAACTCCTCGGTGTATGAATCAACTAAAATGCAAAGATGTTGTCTTCGAGATAGCTCTTTAAGCAACTGTGTAATCTTTTTTACAATCTTTTTATGCTTTCTGCTGGAGTAATCAGACTCAGACTCAAGTCCAACTTTTCGCAGATTAGACTTTTCAGGGACTAGGATACATTTTATACTCTAACTTGACTCGGAATTGAGCGTTTGAGCCTTTGAAAAAATGTTTCAGAGTACAACCAAGTCCAGGGATTCGGTGAAATATGTTCGGGACAGTTGATGGAATTGTCACTGGCCATATTGGGTCAGTACTGCACTGTCACAAAAGTCAGTCATTCGCATGTGTTTTTAAGTCTTGCCTTTTTATCAGCAGGCAAATGCTGAATTAAGTTCTCTTTCGCATTGCTTCTGCACTTAAATACACACCAAGTTATGTCAAAATGCCCCTCTCAGTGAGTATAAAACATGTTGGCAGCTTCTTGTTCCAAAGGTAGTAAGTAGTAAACACACAATGGGTCAAAATTCAAAAACAACAACAACAAAATCCTTAGTGTTATATATATATATATATATACTAATAATTACTATGGATTGTAAAAGCCCTACCAAAATATCAACTTGAAAACATAGATCCATAGATGTAATTTGTTTATCAGAAATGCATAAAAAAAAAAAAGTTTTGGGTTACACTTTATTTTAAGGTGTCATTGTTACAGTATAATTATATATTTAAGTACTGAGTAATATTAATTAACAAAATGTACTTACTATAAGGTTAGGGTAGGATTAAGGTTTCAGTTGAGGGTTAATTGCATGTAATTATGCATAATTCACTGTTATTACTATGGTAAGTACATGTAACATATGCGGCAAGGACACTGTAAAATAAAGTGTTACCCTGTTTTGAGTTGGCCCTGAGTTATAGAAACTACATGTAGGACCGTTATACACAGTGCATGCCATTGTAAAGACTGTAGGTCTGTCCCCTCACAGCCTCATTTTCATCCATGAAAAAATTCAATATGGCATCTACCCTGACTAAGGTCTAATTTCTGGCTAAGGTCCACATGTCACATAAAACCCATGCAAAACACACAGCCTCAAACAGAGAGAAAAGGGGTGCATTTTCAGCACTTCAGGACCCAATAGATTGCTCCCAATGTTTAATTGGACTCAGACTCAACTCTGACCTTTTGGCCTCTGACTTAAATCCAACTCGGCCCCTTTTGGACTCGGACTTAGGTCCAACTCTGCCCCTTTTGGACTCGGACTTAAGTCCAACTCTGCCCCCTTTGGACTCAGACTTAAAGGTCCCTTTCTTCGTGATCCGATTGTTCAAACTTTAGTTAGTGTGTAATGTTGCTGTTAGAGCATAAATAATACCTGTAAAATTATAAAGCTCAAAGTTCAATGCCAAGCGAGATATTTAATTTAACAGAAGTTCCCTTTCAAAGCCTACAGCGAACGGCCGGCTTGGACTACATCCTGGTACTTCCTTCATAAATGACATCAGTAGAACAGACTAACCTCCGCCCACAAGAATACGTGAAAAAAGGGGGCGTGGTCTTGTTGCTGTCCCACGTGGGAAAGAGGACGTGTCGCGTGGAGAAGAGGAATTGTTGCGTTTGAGTGTGTTTGTCGCCATGTCGTCGAGACGCTGTTATTTTCATCCCGGAGTCAAATCACCTTTGTTTGGCTTTCCCAGGGACGCTGTAGAGATCATTAAGCGCATATATCTCCCGTTAAAAGGCGTGACCTTTCCACGTGCGCTAAGCTGCTGTCGAATCACAACACAGGAACCGTGCCACGTGCGCTAAGCTGCTGTCCAATCACAACACGGGAACCGCTGGCACAATCAGAACTCGTTACGTATTTCTGAAGGAGGGACTTCATAGAATAAAGGAAGTCATCAGCTGTTTTTAGGACAGTGTAAACAGCGGTGTACAGATGAGTACATTGTGTTAAAAATACTTTTTTACACGCGAAACATGAACACATGTTATATTGCACACTGTAAACACAATCAAAGCTTCAAAAAAACACGAAGAACGGGACCTTTAAGTCCAACTCTGCCCCTTTTGGTCTCGGACTTAAGTCCAACTCTGCCCCTTTTGGACTTGACTCTGACTCGATAAGTTAAAGACTCGTACTTGATTGAAACTTGACTAAGATGGACTCGAACACATCACTGGTTTCTAAATGTATTCTTTTTTGGCAGTTAAAGACATACATAATTGTTCCCTTTCGTTCAGTCACTACGACGTACGTTAGCCAATGCCATGGGGCATGCAGAATTTACATACGTAACTCTGCCTCACCGCTTGAGTATAAAAGGAAGTACGTGGCAATATCGCATTATGTTTCTGCTTTCGGAGTCAAGAGTACCTACCTCTTCACTCCTCACAAGCCTTCTGAGACTCTGTCAGCTTCTTCGAGACAAGCAGCTTTCCAGTCGGTGTTGGTGTGGCGGCGCGTTCCAGTGATCGCATACTTCCTGCCTGCTGATCTGCACGGTGGTCTGCTAGACGACTGGTGTGTGTTTCCCTGGGCGCTTCGGCATCAACACGTTCGGGCAGTGATTGTGGATGTGTCATGTTCCCACTGCGGGAACGTGACCACCGCGATGTCGCGGTTGAGACTCAGTGATCTCCGCGAGGAGAGAGAGTCCCCTCTGCCACATCCCAATCTACCGTCTCTGAGAGAGGTGGTACTTTGACTGGTGGCCAGGGTGACCTGAGGGCGGTGCTGTGGTATTAAGAACCCCAACGATACGTTCCTCGGGCCACGCCCTCCTCTCGCACATCGCTTCCCGCGAGTGCTGGACTGAAACAGTGGCCCGTTTCTGACGCCTCGTTTGTTTCGTTCACACTCCAGATAGCACTGAGATGTTGATCGCCGCATTCCAAGGTGGGCTAGAGTCCTTTGGGGATGACGATTAGGTTGTGCTCCGCCTTCGGGTGTGCCAGCGCTGCCTGAACCTAGAGTTGACAGCCATGTTATCTCGGGCAGCCGCGAGCCTCGCGCTGGTGTGGAACTCCACCCTGTCGTGAGTGCTCGTGGTTGCGCGATCGGTTTTTGGGGGCGGCACTCAACAGCTTTTGGGCCCCGCCCCCAATGCCTTTCGCTCCCGAGGTGCATGAGGAGATCACGTGGTCCCGGAAGTCCCCGTGCTTCCCGCGACCGTTTGGTGGCCTCCTCCGCCTTCTCTGCCCTTGATGGGGCCGTGGCCTAGAGTACACTGCCCCCCCACTGCCCTTTGACATGGCTGTCCTAACCACCCTCCCTAAGCCTGTGGGCTTGTCTACTTCGGTGGCGGGGTCCTGCAGAGCTACGGGGCAGGCCACCGCCCCTTTGCACATGCACAAGGGTGGAGCTGACTCTTCTATGAGCTGCGTGCCGCCACTGATCCCGCCCTCTGGGTGGTGAAGGTGGCCACACGCTCCCTCGGTCGGGCGATGTCCACAGCTGTGGTCCGGGAGAATTTCCTGGCCTTACCTGGTGATATGGGGGGGTTGAGTGAGCTTCCTCAACTCACCCATATCCCAGGCTGGCTTCTGCGGCGGCACCCCAGTGCGGACTGAGGCTGTAACACGTACTGCCCCGGCGGCTAGCTGCTGCACCCCGCCGCCGGCTCAGTCGCCTCAGTCCGCTCGCCGCAGAGGGCGCCCTCCCTCCTCCCGTCCGGCCAGCAGCCTTCACCGGGCCGCGCCGTCACCCAGAGATGGCTCCCAGTTCTTTCCAGGGGATGGTAGCAGGGCCTCTCCTTCCCCCGGTGGAGGGCCGGGGGAAAATCCTTCTGCTGCTTCTGCTGAAAATCCACCCTGGCCTATTCCTCTGAGACCGGACCTCCTTACTCAGAGACTGGGCACCCTATGGCACCCGCATCCCGATCTTTGGAACCTCCACGTGTGGCTCCTGGATGGGACGCGGCAAGTTTGAGTGGCCTACCACCTCCGGTGGTCGCCACCATCACTTCCGCTAGGGCAGAGTCCACTCGGCATGCCTATGCGTTGAAGTGGAACCTCTTCGTCACCTGGTGCTCTTCTCGCCAAGAAGACCCCTGGAAATGCCCGATTGGGTCCGTGCTCTCGTTCCTCCAAGAGGGGTTGGAGGAATTATATTGGAACCCCCATTCGTTAGTCACTAATGTACGTCGTAGTGACTGAACGAAAGGGAACGTCTCGGTGTACGGATGTAACCCTCGTTCCCTGAGGAGGGAACGGAGACGTACGTTCCGTTGCCACATCAGCTGTGCTACCTGGAATGCAGGAATTCAGTTGGCTCCTCAAGCAGGTAACATAATGCGATATTGCCACGTACTTCCTTTTATACTCACGAGGTGAGGCGGAGTTACGTATGCAAATTCCGCATGCCCCATGGCTCGAAGATGATAGGCTTCTAAGCGAAACCCCCATTCGTTAATCACTAACGTACGTCTCCGTTCCCTTCTCAGGGAACGAGGGTTACATCCGTAACCGAGACATTTTTTGTAAGTGAGATGAGTATAGAGCACAGCTCTCAATTTTTACTGTAAGAGTCATTGCTAAAGTTAATAATTATGCTTAGTTTTCTTTCCTTAACAAAAAACAGAATGGGTCCTAATGCTTGCTTAAAATAACATTTGAGATTAATTGCGATTAAGGAAAAAATATATTATAAAATAATGTGAAATATACATTTAATTGGATTTTGGACCCAATTATCTAGGCTTAATGATAAATGAATAATAGCAACAATAATCATTTAAAAGTTTATTTTAGTGTTTTTGCTAGAAAATATCAATATCATGCAAGTCAGGTTTTTTGGTAATTATTGAGATATATTTTGGTATCAATATTGCAAACCTCTTAGGAAATGAACCATGTATGATAAAAATAGCGTGATGGGAGTCTGTATAATTTGAGTAAGGTTCATTTTGTTCAAAATTATTAATATTGATTCAGGAGGTTAAGGTTTTATTTATCATTCCTTTTAAAGGGCTAGTTCACTTTAAAAATTAAAATTAAGTTATCATTTACTCACCCTGTTGTTGTTCTAATGCAGTATGCCCATCTTTCTTTCTCAGACCACAAAAGGAGAAATTAATCCATAATGGCAGTGAATAGTGACCAGAATCAAGCTTGAAAAAAGATGCAAATCTATCACATAATGATCCGATGTTACACATATCATATATTCTGCATTATAAAAATACTCCAGGGTGAGTAAATTATACATCAATTTTCATTTTTGGGTGAACTATCCCTTTAATAATGCACACATTTAAAGTGTGAGTAATTTCTGAAAGCACCACAGAGCCACAGTTCTACACCTTTCAGATGAATCAACATCTTTAAGTCAAATAGCAACAAAACAGCCAAACAGGAAACTGATATTTGTTGCAAAATAATGACCAGGACATTTATCCCATATTCAAGTCCCAGGCTGTACTGTGTAATTGAGTTATGCCTCCTACATTCATGGCTAGGTCAAGAGCTGACATATCGCTGCCTCCTCTTCACTCATTGACTCCTCATCTTCTTCATCCCACCACTCTGCGCTTCAGAAGCTCGCTATTGTCCCACCAAGGCCGGCAGCAGAGAATAAACACCCTCCTCCACACACCCATTGAGCTCTTCATATTCGCCTGCTCTCCAGACACTGCCGGATAAAAGGATTAAGCAAAATAAACAAATACAACAAAGACAATAAAAAGCATATTATTTTAGCCACATAGCAATTAATAGACCTTTATATATGTGTATTAAAGCTTTCAATACATACATTTTATTTTGAGTTTATTTGAAGTTAAAAAAGTTATGTTTATTAATTTAATATTTTATTTATTTAGTCATGATATACTTTTTGCTTCAAATCAAAGTTTGCAATGTTGCGATCTATCGAAGATCTGGGTTGTTTGGTTAAAAGTTTCACAGAAATAATTTTTAAAACCTCTGGAGAAAATTAATGGAAATAATATTTCTAAAACCAAGAAACATGTGGGGCATCACTGTTGTACCCTGTGACATTTAAAGGTAAAGGTAACCACAAAAAAAATGCAGTGGAAATTATGCTAGCTTGTGTTTTTGTGGTTGCTATGGATTCAATAAAGAATACCAATTATGTTAGTTTATTCAAGAATGCCGCACTTTACTGAGAGAGTCAATTATGAATCCTCATTCTTTAAAAATATTGTATACTATAAATTGTGAAGCACTGTATTTATTACCAGTTATTAAACGCTAAACTTAAATGCGTCACATACAGGGTTTCTGGCATATTTAACTGCTTCAGAACAGACAAGCCGAGTCAAAGTGACAGCAATTAGACGCATTCCTCAAATGCCTAGTCAACCCACAAATCCTGCAGGGCAAATAGGGAGTTCTCATTCACATACTGTGCGTGGTGCTATCAATGACTTACCCACTACCTAATGTCTTCTTGTCACAGGGATAATGCTCTTTAGCATACTTTTAAAAAGGATACTTATTACGGAAATAATGCTATTTAAACTGCCCCAATTATGCTATTTTAAAGGTTCCTAATTTTGTTTTGGAAGTCTCCTTCAATAAATTTATATTTATCAAAGGTATAAAAAAAACTTACATTTTCTCATAATATACACTGCACATCGCCTCATTTCTCAGCAAGTCTGAAAACAGTTTGTCCGAAGATTCAATTTCTGTAAATCCCTCCTTTCCTCGAGCCTACTCTGCTCTGATTGGTCAGATTTCCCAGTCTTTTGTGATTGGTCTACTCTGCTCTGCTATAATCTTTTGTGTATACTCTCTTTAACCCCCTTGAGTCGGCGGTCGCGCCGGCGCGATCAGCTCTCAATTTTTTTATCAGTGCCAAAGAGACTCAAATAATTCTGTCATTTTTTATCCTTCAGGCAAGTTCTACCAGGAAGACTCGGGAGACCAGATAAAGTATGATAACACCACAAGTTTATTAGCAGACCAGCAAGTATTAAATTAGAGGTTCTTTGGCGTAGGCCCCGTCCGTAGCGCTCGTTACGAGGGTAACGGACTCTGCATTTCCTGCTTGAAGATGAAGGCAGGGGCGCAGCCGCCCCCCGGGAGGTATAGACAGGGACCGACCTGGTGGTGGTGGGGAGGATGGAGATAATGCTGGCGTCAGCATCTGTGAAGTCAGACGTGTGTTAATTACCGATCTTTTATACTCTGAGAATTATGACTTGATTGGACAGGTCTGAATGCGATAAGTGACGTAACATTGAATCTTCCTGCCAGAACTTGCGCATAAGCTTCATTGTTATACATCATTATAATAAATGTACAGTCACAATAAAAACAAAATGTTTTGCTTTTTGCTAAATAAAGAAATCAAACATGATGCGCGATCTGCAGCCGCTCTGTCAAAGACGTTCATTCAGATAGTCTTCAGAAAAGGACCTCTAGCTTAGTGAACACTTGTCTCACAAACATGAGACATATGTCTAAAGAACGTAATGAAACAATGTAAACCAAATCAAAAACAAATATTCTGTGTTTATGTAATCCGGTTGAAAAGTGATAGATGTCAGTCACCCGCGAGCCACTTCATTATCCGCTAATGCGACGCGCTCTTTCAGATTCAAATACTGACGATCCACGCGTCAACGCCCACACATCAACTCATACAAACACATCAAGTGAAGCGCTGTAACGTTACTTCAGCTACAGCATTTTGAGACGCATTGAGCTATAATTCTCCTCATGAAAAGCTGTTCATTTTTTAAAGCAACGGATTCAGGGCTGATTGTAAGGTAGGCTTTATTCTGTTTAGTTTATTCTGTTTGCATCTGTGAATATTAAACGCACAAAGACCGTTTAAATATGAATCCTGCTGCAACATAAAATGCCATACACGCAAGACTGTTTAGACAAGATTTATTTGGCCTGTTTTGTACAGATTATAATGTGTTTATTGCAAAAGAGCCTAGTGTCACAGCAATAAAGCTTTTATTCACAAATGTCTGCTCAGATGCTAATATAGTACCAGTTCTTCATATTGATGTTTAAATATTATAGCCTAATGTTATTTTTTTTATTTAATATCAAAGTTTGTTTTATCAAGTTAATATCGTAGAAAGTGTAGAAAGTGTTTTTGTAGAAAGTTGTTTCACTTTTTATTTCATTAATATTATATTATCTGCAAGTACAGTTTTAAAAAAAAACTACAAGTGCACATTTTTCAATTAAAGCTACACTGTGCAACTTTTTTAGTTTATTCTTAGCTAAAACACTTAGTTCTTTCAAAAATATATGTGCTCATTAATGTATATTTACTTCTTTCAAGTAATAAAGTATTCTCGTAAGTTTATAATATGCCATTGAAAATACATACGGGTAAGGGGTTCGAATGGGGGTCGCCATGTTGCCCCTCCATCTTGAAAGTACATTAGCCAAAGAGGGACATACCCGTAAATTCAAGCTTCGCCTTTCGCGTTTTAACACTCTGTAACGAGTAGGAAAATAGTGTGGCCCCTTTAAGAGCGTTCGCCCCGGTTGGAGCGCCTGCGTTCTGTGTGTGTGTGTGTGTGTGTGTGTGCACTGCGCCTCGAGCTCCCATGTGTGCGGATTATTTTCTGTCTTCTGTTGCTAACATTCATTTATTGTTGTTTTGTTGGGTAATGCTGTGGACGGAAGTGGAGTTTGTGCCGGACTCTTGTGGGGGTTCCGCGGGGAATAAAGTGCGGGCTGTTTGATGTCAATCGCCTCCGTGTTTGCATCGACTCCAGTTGCGTTGAGTGAGCTATCCGTATTTTTCACCCGGACACACGCGTTACAACTCAATGTCGAATGTGAAGAGGGGGATTGCTGGATCGAACTGGAAGCCATATTAATCTTGGACTAAATCGGCCACCGTAGGAGTTAAAACGAAATCGGAATTGGGAGTAACAGAAACTAATATTTACTGGATGGTCATATACCCTTTCACCGCTAGATGGGGGAAATATCACACAGTGTAACTTTAAGCACACTTCTTTACCACAAGGGTGAGCCTGGAGAGGGTTTGGGAAATGATCATAAACTAAATCATGACTTTTTGTTGCTAAACATTTAACAAAACCCATTTTGTATGTAGAATACTGGAAAATGTTGGAAAAGGTTTAGAAAATGAAATGGGATTTTCCATTGAATGGGCCTCAAAAATGCAGTCATTGTTCTTAAGGTGCAATCTTTATGGTCTCACTGTTTTCCCTTATTTATAAATGACAGTAAGAACTGCAAACAAAGGAATAACATCAATAACACACTGTCAACAATGATTACAACAAGTAACAACAGCGAAATACCCTGTAGACATAGGGAATCCAATGGCATCTTGCGTGAATTTGCTGGTTGGGCAGTTGCCAAGGAAAAAGATTCTTTATGTGGTGTTTTGACAACAGAAATGACCAGACCCTTACGTCCATCCCTGTGTTGAGGGGTAAAATATGGAGACTTGTATATAGCTGTTTATACTACGGGGCCGTTGAATGCTTGAATCTGATTGGCTGATGAACGTTCTGAGGTGTGCAATTATTTTCTGGGAGACGCACAGCGAACGTAGTTCCAGCAGCTCTTGACCGCATTACAGTTCCATATCACTTCGCATAGTTAACTGTAATAACGGACATTACAGGACTAAAAAACAACATGACAGACGATTTTCCTAAAGTAAATCTTAATATTTACGGTGAATATAAAACGTTCAACAACTGGGCGGCAGCAGTATTAGACAGTCCAGATGAAAACCAACAGACGGAAGCGGACATCAGGCAAGCTTTTCTGTCTCATTACTGAAATCACACGTGCTCGCACACACACTACAGTTTGCACTAAAGGTGTCAGCGCTGCCCTGACCATTTGATCAGTTAGCCTATATAGTGGAGCAACTTAAAGGCTACACGTGACATTTTTTCACTAGTGAGGTAATAACAGCTGTTTAGAGACGCACGGAGGCAGCCTAATTCACACAAGCACTCTCTCTCTCTCTCTCTGTCTCTCTCTCTCTCTCGCTCTCTCTCTCTCTCTCTCTCCTCTCTCTCTCTCTCTCTCTCTCTCTCTCTCTCTCTCTTTCTTTCTCTCTCTCTCTCTCTCTCTCTCTTTCTCTCTCTCTCTCTCTCTCTCTCTCTCTCTCTCTCTCTCTCTCTCTCTCTCTTTCTCTCTCTCTCTCTCTCTCTCTCTCTCTTCTCTCTCTCTCTCTCTCTCTCTCTCTCTCTCTCTCTCTCTCTCTCTCTCTCTCTCTCTCTCTCTCTCTCTCTCATCGCGCTCTCTCTCTCTCGCGCGCTCTCTCTTCTCTCTCTCTCTCTCTCTCTCTCTCTCTAATATCTTTATTAATAACTGCAGTAGAATGCTATCAACGGCTCAAGCCTTTGTTAACAGCTTTAAAATGACGTTTCGGAACTAGCAAAAGAGCCGTTGGATGAGACGCGGAAGAAATAGTCCTACTCACAATAGCGATTTAAGTACAAAAACCCGGACGAATCCCTTTAAATATATCTTCGGATCGATGTCTTGAGGTGTGGTAACTGTAGTATAAGTGGAATAATTGACTCCGGGGCGTTCAATTATTAGAATAATAATGCACACCCGAGGTGTAACACTCCGCTTCGCTTCGTGACCGCATCACCACCTCGGGTGTGCATTATTATTCTAATAATTGAACGGCCCGGAGTCAATTATTCCTTACGTATTTAGAAACTTGCCTTTACCAATGTATTACAATGATTCAAAGCACACGATAAAAATGTAGAGCGGGACTTTATTTTGTCCATGGGAAACTGATTGGATGTTTGCAATTGGTGGAACTTGTGTGAGTGACAGGTTGTCCCGCCCTCGCCCCAGTAAACACATCATCAGAGAAGATATGCCGCTGTAAGAGTTAGGGGAAGTTATTTTAATTAAAGATTACGATGGCGCATGAATTAGTTTAGGGTCCAGTTCTCCCTATTAACTTTGATTATTATCATGCATATTACTAGGATATTGGCTGTTTATTAATACTTATTAAGCACATATGAATGCCTTATTCAGCATGACCATATTCTACATCCCTTAATCCACCAAATACCTAAACTTAACAACTACCTTAATAATTATTAATAATCAGTAATTAGGAGTTTATTGAGGTAAAGTTGTAGTTAATAGTTAGTTAATAGTGAGAATTGGACCCTAACGTATGACCATTGTGTATAATAAACACTGAAATATTAGGCTACATTAAAAAAAGAATGATCAATTTTGATTTCATGATGACTTTATAGGTGCTTTATGTACAGCGTGCAGCCTAACATGCTTGAACAACTCTATGAAAAGCATTAAGGTGAGATTTGTCTAAGGTTTTGTTTACTTTGCCACACCTGCTATCAGGGAGAAATGGCTTTTCTTGTGGCTGATTTAGCCCGCTCATTCATGTTTTAATTTATTTCACATGCCCTATACAGCCAACACAGATAGAGCACATACACCTACAAGACATCTGTTAAAGAGCAACTCATCTGGAAAACATCTACTGTACATAAAAAAAAAGAAAAAAGTTAAATATGTTTTAAATCATAAACACCTTAAAGGGATAGTTCACCCAAAAATAAGGGTCATAATTTACTCACCCTCACATTGTTCCAAACCTGTATGCGTTTCTTTCTTTTGGTGAACACAAAAGAATATATTTTAAAGAATGTTGTTAACCAAACAGTTGACTGTAGCCATTGACTTACGGTCAATAAGATACTTTCTTTTGTGTTCACCACAAGAAAGAAACTCATACAGGTTTGGAACTATGTGAGGGTGAGTAAATTATGTCAGAATTTTCATTTTTGGGTGAATTATCCCTTTAAAGGTCCCGTTCTTCGTGTGTTTTTGAAGCTTTGATTGTGTGTACAGTGTGCAATATAACATGTGTTCATGTTTCGTGTGTAAAAAAAAAACAGTATTTTTAACACAATGTACTCATCTGTACACCGCTGTTTACACTGTCCTAAAAACGGCTGATGAGTTCCTTTATTCTATGAAGTCCCTCCTTCAGAAATACGTAACGAGTTCTGATTGTGCCAGCGGTTCCCGTGTTGTGATTGGACAGCAGCTTAGCGCACGTGGAAAGGTCACGCCTCTTAACAGGAGATGTATGCGCTTAATGATCTCTACAGCGTCCCTGGGAAAGCCAAACAAAGGTGATTTGACTCCGGGATGAAAATAACAGCGTCTCGACGACATGGCGACAAACACACTCAAACGCAACACTTCCTTTTCTCCACGCGACACGTCCTCTTCTCCACGTGGGACAGCAACAAGACCACGCCCCTTTTTTGGCGTATTCTTGTGGGCGGAGGTTAGTCTGTTCTACTGACGTCATTTATGAAGGAAGTACCAGGATGTAGTCCAAGCCGGCCGTTCGCTGTAGGCTTTGAAAGGGAACTTCTGTTAAATAAAATATCTCGCTTGGCATTGAACTTTGAGCTTTATAATTTTACAGGTATTATTTATGCTCTAACAGCAACATTACACACTAACTAAAGTTTGAACAGTGGGATCACGAAGAACGGGACCTTTAAGGTTTTGCTAAGTATGCTAAAGTGTACATCTGGTGGTCTTCCAGTGCTATTGGTCATCATTCGCCTTATCTTCAAATGGTTTCTTTAGTAAATGCAGATCAATCTAGTAAAAAGTCGCCTTGCTAATGTTTCGTAATTGGGCACATTTAGTCTACCTAGTGAATGTTAACACTATCACATCACACTGTATAGTCTGCATTATCCTCATACACATTTAGCCGTAAGCATACGTGACTTGCAGTAGATTAATGGTATACAAATCCCTGCATGTTCCTATTAAGTTTTTCAATTACAGGTACAAGGCAGATGGAGGAAAAAGTTCTAAACTTTAAGGTCAATATCAAGATTATGATCTTGCACTAAAATATATTGCCACTGTGTGGTTTATTTCTGTAGTTACAGTCATGTAGAAAAGTTAGAAAATTACTTTTAATTTGACAATTTGTGAGAAACAATAATGTGAATGTGTTCATTTGGTTGTTCTTCCTTTCATTTTGGTAACAAACATGCAATGGTGTAATTTGCAGCATCGTTTACAAGCGGGTCTCCGTCTCTAAACCTGCACCTGTCATAAAACACGAAAAAGTCACATTATGATTTTGTTCCTTGTTTGAATTTCGGTGCTATATATGAGTTAAATCAGTGTTTAATTGATGTAATGTCACCATATAAAGATAAGGAAAACGTTAGGCATTTTCTGATATATTTTTACCCTTAAATGCATATATCGGGTCTTTATTGACCCGGGACGTCATTCACCACCCTCCCCCTCTTTCATTTTCTTTCTTCTTAGTATTCCTCAATAAATTAATTATAAACAATATAACAAGAAACAAATAATATAATGTATGTTTTTGAATACATTTGATGTAAAAAGTGTACAGGGTCGCTAACGACCCGAGGTGTGTAATAATGTACGTTTTTTTCTATGCAACTATTGAATCTCTGCTAACAAATGTGCAATTCACCTTTGTTCCTTAAGGTGGCAATGTCTGATAGTGAAAGTAGATATAATAAAAGTAGAGAAGTGATGTTTCACTCATAGTTAAGCAGAAAACAAACAAATACAGTATTAGCAGCAAAACTCAGAGATTTACTGAAGAGCAAGTGTTTTATCGAAGTCAAATATTAGTGTCACTGATGGTGGATCTGCTGAAGAAGCTGTCAGAGATCGAAATATTGATGTTGAAGATGATAGTTTTAAGGATATGTTTGAGATGGTGAATATGAGGCAGATGCTGAATGAACTGAAATGATGAGGACAGTGATGATGGGATAAAACATCAGCTCAAAATGAACCCTTACAAGCTCCAAAAGGTCACAAAATATGCTTTATTTGACTCTTCTGTAATTGTGACTCTAATATCAGGAGAGTTTATATTATCGCGACAGGTAGAGATCCATCCGTGTTAGATACAAATCCGGGTCACTAAAGACCCCAATATGTAAGAATGATTGGCGAAACATTCATGCATTTAAGGGTTAAGCCTTTGTGTTGTTGAATTAAGTTTCAGTTCCAGCCACCTGGTGAGCAACTGTTTTATTCCCTCACTAAATCCAATTTTTTTCTCACTTTTGGATTTTGGCAGTGTTAATATTACTCCCTGCCCACAATGCTAAAATGTACTTTATCATGTAAAACAACAGTAAGAGATAATTTGCCAACTGCGTAGCAACACAAACAAAACATAAGCCCTAACTTGTTATCTGGGTCATAGCTCTTCAGAGCGCATGTTAATGTTTGTGATCGGATCGTTTGGAGAGCACTGGATAGCAGACTAGTTTGAATTCAGGCCGTTGTTGTACTCTTGAACTGATTTGAAGCAGATCATAGAGCTCCACTTGTGAAAACAGCCCTCCAGTATGAAGGTTCACAGCTGGAAGGGCTTTAGACCTGGAAATGCTTATGCAAGGAGGTGCAGGGTTAAACACACACACACACACACACACACACATGCGCGCGCCCGCACGCCCACGTTGTGTTTTCATGTTTTATGTGGACTTTCCATAGACATAATGATTTTTATACCGTGCAAACTGTATATTCTCTCCCCTCGCACACTAACCCTACCCCTAAACCTAACCTTTGCATGAAACGTTCAGCATTTTTACATTTTTAAAAAACATAACTTAGTATGATTTATAAGCTGTTTTCCTCATGGGGGACCAAAAATGTCCTGACCAGGATTTTGGATATTGCCATCTTTGTGGGGACATTTTGTCCCCATAATATAAGGTTTACCAGCCCCCCCCACCACACACACACACACACACAGACAGAGGTGAGAGACAGAAGTTCAGCAATTTTTTCCCTTGTTTAAAAAAGAGAGAGAGAGAGAGAAGTAGTGAAGAAACAAAGACAAAAATGCATTAAGACTGTCAGAAACTATTCAAATCAACGTGTTGGCAGTTGGGCCATAAAACCTACCATGTGGTTTTAAAAAATGAAGGAGCTGGATCATCATGTCTCCAACAATGCAGTGAGCGGTCATACAATTCTCTGCACAGTTCAGACATATCATAATAACATAGTAAAATGATGATCTGTTCACACCAAATGTGATGCTAAATCACAAACAAATGGTCTGTTCACACCAAGAGTAAACTAAATATCTGTCGGGCTGAATAAAATGATGCAATAACTACAATGCAAAACATATCAAAATAATATTTTGACAACCTTAAAGGTCCCGTTCTTCGTGATCCCACTGTTCAAACTTTAGTTAGTGTGTAATGTTGCTGTTAGAGCATAAATAATACCTGTAAAATTATAAAGCTCAAAGTTCAATGCCAAGCGAGATATTTTATTTAACAGAAGTTCCCTTTCAAAGCCTACAGCGAACGGCCGGCTTGGACTACATCCTGGTACTTCCTTCATAAATGACGTCAGTAGAACAGTAGAACAGACTAACCTCCGCCCACAAGAATACGCCAAAAAAGGGGGCGTGGTCTTGTTGCTGTCCCACGTGGAGAAGAGGACGTGTCGCGTGGAGAAAAGGAAGTGTTGCGTTTGAGTGTGTTTGTCGCCATGTCGTCGAGACGCTGTTATTTTCATCCGGAGTCAAATCACCTTTGTTTGGCTTTCCCAGGGACGCTGTAGAGATCATTGAGCGCATACATCTCCCGTTAAGAGGCGTGACCTTTCCACGTGCGCTAAGCTGCTGTCCAATCACAACACAGGAACCAGGCCACGTTCGTTAAGCTGCGGTCAAATCACAACACAGGAACCGCTGGCACAATCAGAACTCGTTACGTATTTCTGAAGGAGGGACTTCATAGAATAAAGGAACTCATCAGCCGTTTTTAGGACAGTGAAAACAGCGGTGTACAGATGACTACATTGTGTGAAAAATACAGTTTTTTTTTTATACGCGAAACATGAACACTTTTCACTTTTCAATTTTTTTTTAAAATTTTCATCAGATATGGAACACAAATGAGGAAGACATCGCTAGATAGAAACATGAACACATGTTATATTGCACACTGTAAACACAATCAAAGCTTCAAAAGAACACGAAGAACGGGACCTTTAATATTTTCGTCTGCAGAAGCATCTGCAATATAGTGTATGTGTAGCTGTGGACACATTACCTTAATCTTGTCTTATTGGCTACACAAATGCACCAATGTAAAAAAAAAACATGTTGCAGGGAAAATGGATTTTACCAATGGAAATAGCTCCAGGAATCCATTGTCAACATTTTTGGCACCAAACATTTGTGCCAAATATCGACTTTTGAGACTTCATTGTACAGCAAACTGTTATGACAGAAGGTTCAACTTTGAAGGAGCGTAAACACAATCGCCAAATAAAAGGACAGTGTATTTATTATGATTTTGCTCAGTAGTCCCAGGTTTTGGCCAGTAGTCAATACATGGCTGGAGACCTTTGCCATTTTACTGACACAGAAGAACCCTGACCACAAGAGAGGGACCATTGGAGACTTGGGAAGAGCAGAGGACTTAATGAAATGCTGAAGACTCAGGAAGATCAGAAGGCTTGAGAGAGGTTGCTGGAAATTTTGGAGGAAAGGACATTACAAGAAGATGTTGCATACATATGTTGTGACAGCTTTCACAAAATATTATAAAGTTTAACTAAGTCAGTCAGGGGCGTAAATTTGATCTAAAAGTTGGGGGGGACAATAAACATTAAATTTCTCAAGAGCCATTTTTGAAGGGTCACAAATAATACAGCCAAAATCGTACTTATGTGTACCACAAAAAAAACAAAAACATTTCTTACTTATTTGGCGTTTTGGTGTACTGAAAAATGATCTAATGTCCGTTTTTCTTTTCTCTGTCATTTTATCTGACCAACAACACAAAGCGATAGTTTAAATACGATTAAGGTTCACCACGCAGTCATATTATAATTATTAAATTATCTTGCGTCCTCCACATAGTATTTTATACTATGATATTCAGATATTTAGATATTCAACTGTAGAGCCTCTGATCTGCCACTTATTATCATATTGAGCAAAACCCAACACAGATCTGACTGAACTATCGGTTCAGAATTAGCCAATTTTTAGAATTTGGGGGCGGGTTTCTTGAATTTTGGGTTCATTAGCCGATTATTCGTAATGAAAAACACAACAACAAAACAGTCCAATGACACACTCCCTTAAATAGGCGCTTTTACGCTTTGAAACCAAATCTTCGATAATCTTGTAACAGTGTTTAGCCTAATCTGTATTAAAGAGAAAATAATAATTTCATCTGACGTTTAAAGTGAATAAAATAGCCTGGACAGCGACTACTGGTGTTTCACAACTGCTGTCTGAAGAGCCTTGTTCTCTCCCCAAACTTGTGTGGTAGTTTTTCTACGGTCTATGGGTAACGTTAGTTGAGGTCTATGGGTAACGTTAGTTGAGGTCTATGGGTAATGTTAGTTGAGGTCTATGGGTAATGTTAGTTGAGGTCTATGGGTAACGTTAGTTGAGGTGGATCAAACCACTGTGAGGCAGGGGAGGGGGGGGGGCTCAAAATGTTTCTAAACTTAAAACGCATTTTTTGTCCCGTTTGCGTTTGTATTGTTTTACTACTTACACATTTATTTTAAGTATATATTGTTATATTATTTACAATACTCAGCATGGTTTTTAGGGGGGGACAGCCCTCAGATTGGGGGGGTCCTGTCCCCCCCACCCCTGAAGTCAGTCAAACTGTGTTGGTAATTGTGTTGGTTCAGCCAAGGAAATAATAGGGGCTTTTGCAGCAGGTAGTTATCGGGTAATAGGAACTACAGCCACCAGGGCAGACCCCTAAGAACTAAATGTTCCCCTAGGACTATTTGCTTGGTTACATTCGCACCGGCAGTTGCAACTTTAAAGTGACGTAACTTACGTCCTGCCACTCTGGTTGTTTTATTTTGACGGTGCTGAGAATGACATAGCCAGAGCATGAGTACACAGCACTCCCATTCTCTGTCTTCATTAGTTTATGATCTGTTTAACAGTCTGATCTTATACATTATTAGATAGAAGAAAGAGAGCTACTATGAGGATCCAAACAAGTGCAGGGACGTCCTGGTGCAATATGTTTCCCAACAAACACAATATAGCATAATGCACACGACAGAAGTCTTGCCCAGAGATTGTTGTGGAGCAAAACTTTCTATCTAGCGATGTCTTCCTCATTTGTGTTCCATATCTGCTTCCTAAAAGGTCTTACAGGATTTGAAGGGACCTTTACAAGTCATCTTGCATGCATCTTAAGCTCATACACTCTATATGCACCAAAAATGGTTCTTGGCTCGTAATCATAGGGGAACCTTTTTTAGTGCTATATAGCACCAATTTTGGTGCTTCAGTGGTTCTTCAGCGTTTCTTCAGAGGTTCTTCAGAGGTGCTATATAGCACCTTAGTCAAAGAACCAGTGAAAAACCTCTGAAGAACCGCTGAAGAACCACTGAAGCACCAAAATTGGTGCTATATAGCACTAAAAAAGGTTCCCCTATGATTACGAGCCAAGAACCATTTTTGGTGCCATATAGAACCTTTTTTTTAGAGTGTAGATAACACTGTACTGTATATGTGGCTTTCTGTAGTGATTACCACATCGCATCTTCACGTTGGAAAGGGAATTTCAGATGTTTTGAAACATCAGGACATGTGTTGATTGGCTGTCCACTTGATGTCCTGAGCTACCCAGAGCGATGTCAATGTTTTAAAATTAATGGCCACTCACTTGAAGATTTTAAGTCTGATTTTGAGCCCGATTTGCACCCCAAAGCAATCAGGGGGTGTGGCCCGATTATTTTACTGCTCCCGATCACACCAAAGCCCACATAATAAATATCAAACATGTTGATTGGGCTGCCTCTGACGTGATACCCATGATAGGCAATGAGAGGTGAGCAAGCTTCACCAATTGACCACCATTGGTAAGCCCTGCCCCCCTTAGTTACTGTTGCTAACTCGGACAAACAAACAGAGTTTCTAGTTTTGTCTTACAATGACAGCTGTCAGTGTGAAACACCCTTATCCCAAGATGTTTTTGGACACAGAATGTAGCGGACCCCCTCCGATTGATGGCCAAACTTTACTGATGGTTTATGAAGTTTATTACATCGTTTTTCACAGCCTAAGAAGTGCGCATTAACGTCTCATTCACAAACACTCTCTCTCCTTTGCATTATCATTAACAACTCCGATAAACTGCTAACGTTAGCTCTCACTTTCACGGAGCGCCGCCGCTTCCACCACACGCTGTGCGTAGGGCACCAAGTGCTGAGGGGGGTACCAAACGAGGACCCATCTCCCCCCGTAATTACGCTTAGGGCACCAATATGGCCAGCATCGGGACTGCTTTCACTACCCATAGACTATAATACCCATCAAAAAAGGAGTCCCTCCTTAGTAAGACAGATAATGCAGACCTTAAACATATCTAAACTAACAGAAATATAAAAAATATATACAAAAACAAATTAGACGATAAATCACAATAAAATCTGTTACATGTAGACCTTCGTTTATGTGTTTTTGATCAACACTGTTAACGTTACATGACATGAGAACAGTTAGTTATTTCAGTTTGTATGTTAGCAGGGACTCACTAACTTTAATCATAACTTAATGAGAGTATAACAACCATAAAATCCTTTCAGGATACCTGGAATCAGTGTTACAGTACCCCAGGCACACCGTTTTACCATTTTTGTAGCATAAACACTATTAAACCGATGAGAGCTTCAGATTTTCAAATGTTTCTCTATGGCGCTGAAACCTAAATATGTCAGAGTTCTGGTCGCCGTGCAACTGATACTCAACTGCCATTGGCTCATCTGCGTTCGAGGGGAGGGGTTTACCGATAGGTCAGTTGGATGTTGCATGCTGCTCCAGCTGAAATTTGGCAGCCACAAACAAACACACCATATTCTTTTTTTCTCCTTTAACAAAACTCACGCCAGGAGAACCAGACGACATAGATCGTCCTCCAGTTGTTTTTCTTCTTAAGTCTTTGTTAGATGTTGTCTCACTGTGGAAATGTTACTACAATCAACAGGTGTGTGGTCTTGCGGTCCGGCGGTCTTCTAGTGTGTGCATTCGAAGGACTATAATGCAAAAAATTGGTTGAAACTGCCCTTATATCTGTGGTCTCCCACAGTTTTACAATTGGTTAAGATTTTAAAAGCGTCTAGTGTGTCCTAGGCCTAAGCACAACAACCAATGAACTGGAAGACCGTATTCCAGACCAAATTTAACAGCAAATGATTAAATTAAACTCTGAAATAAACCCAGCACAACTTAAGATGCACTTGGCAAATATACTGCACTGCTTAGTATCACCCACAAACAGTCACTACATCTTTGGCAGATGAAGTCACTGAAGTCTATGTCGGTGTAGTATCAGTATCAGCCTTATCAGTTGCCTTAGCACCAGTGTGCACTTCAGCTTGTATCAACTCTCAACAAAACTGAAGCCTGAACAATGACACATGAAGAAAAATTGCTAGAATATGAAGCTTGAATGTTCAGAGCTGCATCTGTTTTACCAATTCTGAGCTCTTGGGGAATAGACATCAAACAAAGGAAAAACAGCACAGGCATCAGGACAAGTTGAGGGGAGTTTTTTTTTTTTTTTTTTTTTTTTCAGGGGAAGTGAGACATCCCTTCCTTTCTGTCTGTTTCTCTACTCCTCACTGCATGAACTATAAACTGTCCACCCAAACTTCAAAGATCTCTGCCAGAGCAGTGTTAGGGCAGATGGCCTTTGTTTGAGTCTTGGTGGCGTCATGGAAAAGCATTACTTGAGTTCTAGCAAGATCAGGGATGATCAGAGAGCAGTTCTTCACACCAACACTAAGAGAATCAGCCTAGTGACCCTGGACTTTGCAAGCTAATTGACAACAGACTGATTGTGCATGTAATACTTGCATCTAAATTGGCTAGTCCAAAGAATATTTTCCTCCAAAATGATGTTTTGCATTGACAAAAGGGTATGACATGTCATGACCAAGTCAAATCAGGCCAATTCTTGAAGACGTTTTGAAGCACCCCAGTTTTTGGTTAATATAATCTTTTGAATAATATCATAATTCTTCTTGTTAGGATAAACCTCTTTGCATCATCAGTTCCTTATCCAGTCCAGGACTTTCACAGATGTCTGTAAGTAGACCAGAGCAGCATCCAAAACACTCTTAAATAGTAAAAATTTTATTCACTCAAAAAAAAGGAGCTCAGTTTATTTAACTAAAATGTTAAGTTAACATAAACCATTTGTGTTGGGACTACATGGTTAATTTCGGTTGCAATGACTGAAACTGGGCAGTGGATTTCTAGTTCCCAGCTTGCTTTGCATAGGGATGGGTCAGGAGAGATGAATGGCGGCCATGACGGGACGAGGCTCTGGAATGGCGGCCATGACGGGACGAGGCTTTGGAATGGCGGCCATGACGGGACAAGGCTCTGGAATGGCGGCCATGACGGGACGAGGCACTGGAATGGCAGCCAGGATGGGACTGCTACATTCATCCTCTGTGACTCTCACAGTAAATGCAGAGAACCTGAAGGGCATAATCAAGGAACTCACTCAGGGACCCTCGAGGACCATCATGGACAAGTTTGGTTTGTAACAGGTTTATTGAGTCCATGGCAAAAAAAGTCAATCAACATAAAGTCCGGGAGGTCGGTGATGTTTGCAATGTTCAAAAAGTCTCTGTTGTGGTCCTCGAGTGAGTGAGTTCCTTGGCGTAGACGGACGAGACATACTGCTGGATCCATGCTTGGCGAAGTCCTCTGTAACGTACTGCTCCGATACTTGACTGGTTGAGGATCCAAACGCAGCTTTATTAAAGAGTAATCCACACTTGTAGTCAACAAACAGGCAAGAGGTCATAACGGGTAATCAGTCCAATCAGGCAAACAAGACAGGAGAGACAAGCAAACAGGTAATCCATGGAACAGGCAAGAAATCCAAAACCAGAGACATGAAACCAGGGAAAACGCTCAGAAATGCAGTTTACAACAAACAAGACTTCGCAATGAATGACTGAGATAACCAGGTTTATATAGGGTAAGGTAAACAAGGTAATGAGACACAGATGCATGTAATCAGGGATGATGAGGAGCAGTGAGTATTGGGAAATGTAGTTTGTGATGGAGTGATACCACCTCTGGTGGTAATCACGGGCACTCACACTGGTGAATTGTGACACAAATGTTACACTTGGCATATGAACAAGTGTTGTGTTGGCTATTAGTTTATATAGAAAGAAATAAAATAATTGAGTTTGAGGGTCAGTACATCATATACGCAGTCTACATATGGTCTCATGCTCTACCCCTCGCAATCAAACGATCATGGAACATGTATGTGTACACGACAGCTACCCACAACCTAACCACAAGCTCAACTTTATCTTCAACACAATGGTAACCAATTTTTATTTTTATTTTTTTATCTTAAATGTTCAAAATAACTAAACATTAGACACAATTCTAACTGGTCTTTCCATTTTCTTAAAAACACAGAAAACTCAAGCAGCTCTGCACAAGACCACCAGTCTGAACAGCAATAGCTCTGGTTGGCTCAACAAGAGTGAATTATGTTCAGAAAACATTCACAGAATACGTCAAATGAAACTGGTGTGATTCACTTAGGATGAATTTCTGCAATTAACCCAGTTTAAGTTCAAATTAATCAGTTCAACTGTGTGGAAATAGGTGTCATAATTGTATTAAGTTTTTCCATCCATCCATCCATCCATCCATCCATCCATCTTCTTGCGCTTATCCGGGGCCGGGTCGCGGGGGCAGCAGTCTAAGCAGAGATGCCCAGACTTCCCTCTCCCTAGACACTTCCTCCAGCTCTTCCGGGGGGACACCGAGGCGTTCCAAGGCCAGCCGGGAGACATAGTCCCTCCAGCGTGTCCTCGGTCTTCCCCGGGACCTCCTCCCGGTTGGACATGCCCGAAACACCTTCCCGGGAAGGCGTTCAGGAGGCATCCGGAACAGATGCCCGAGCCACCTCAGCTGTCCCCTCTCGATGTGGAGGAGCAGCGGCTCTACTCCGAGTTCCTCCCGAGTGACTGAGCTTCTCACCCTATCTCTAAGGGAGCGCCCAGCCACCCTGCGGAGAAAGCTCATTTCGGCCGCCTGTATCCGGGATCTTGTCCTTTCGGTCATGACCCAAAGCTCATTTTAAGTTTTTAATGCCTAAAAATGAGTTTAACTGAGTCAGGTTCACACACTTTAAAGGTCCCGTTCTTCGTGTTTTTTGAAGCTTTGATTGTGTTTACAGTGTGCAATATAACATGTGTTCATGTTTCGCGTGTAAAAAAAAAAAAAAAAAAAAAAACCTGTATTTTTAACACAATGTACTCATCTGTACACCGCTGTTTTCACTGTCCTAAAAACGGCTGATGAGTTCCTTTATTCTATGAAGTCCCTCCTTCAGAAATACGTAACGAGTTCTGATTGTGCCAGCGGTTCCCGTGTTGTGATTTGACCGCAGCTTAGCAAACGTGGCATGGTTCCTGTGTTGTGATTCTTAGCGCACGTGGAAAGTTCACGCCTCTTAACGGGAGATGTATGTGCTTGATGATCTCTACAGCATCCCTGGGAAAGCCAAACAAAGGTGATTTGACTCCGGGATGAAAATAACAGCGTCTCGACGACATGGCGACAAACACACTCAAACGCAACACTTCCTTTTCTCCACGTGACACGTCCTCTTCTCCACGTGGGACAGCAACAAGACCACGCCCCCTTTTTTCACATATTCTTGTGGGCGGAGTTTAGTCTGTTCTACTGACATCATTTATGAAGGAAGTACCAGGATGTAGTCCAAGCCGGCTGTTCGCTGTAGGCTTTGAAAGGGAACTTCTGTTAAATAAAATATCTCGCTTGGCATTGAACTTTGAGCTTTATAATTTTACAGGTATTATTTATGCTCTAATAGCAACATTACACACTAACTAAAGTTTGAACAGTGGGATCACGAAGAACGGGACCTTTAAGAAGACAGAATAATGTCTTGTCTTTTGTCAATCACCCCTTTGGCCACGGAAATAAAATTGTGGTTCATGCACTAGCATGTACATTGTAACCATTAGAGATAGAACATTTTGAATAAAATGTATATTTATGTTGTTCTTTTAATTAGGGCTGAACGATACATCAAATTTTTATTGTCATCGCGATATGAACTCGCGCGATAAACACATCTCAACCGACAGCCTGACACGATGAATAAGGGAAAACAGTTTATTACATGTGACAATCTGAGTAACGTATTCTGAATACTTGGATTACTTCCACATTGAATTGCATTTTATAAGTGTAGGAATGCGGCCATCAAATCCTGCTTACTAAACATATAAAATATTTAGCTAACGTCAAACGGAGCCAACGGCTCTTGGGCTAGTATATCAGCGCAAAGGAGAATGTAAAATTGCACGTCAAATAAGCAGGTAGCATCGGAGGTGGTCGGCCAAAACACTTTTTTTTTTGTATGTTAATGCGGTTTTACATGAATATTATGACACAAGTGAAGCACAAAGCTTTATTTACATATTAAATGTTACATCGCAGCCATGGAAACATAAGGATTTCTTCCTTGTTTGATTTATTTAGGAGTAGGCTATAGTCGCATCATTTACTGTGGTAAAGTAGAAAACAGAGTAGAACATTTACATTTTACTTCAAACTTTACTTTATTTAACACAGTTTGTGCTTGCTATTAGACTTGGTCAGGTATTAGTGTAGGTATAGCGTATTTCGTACACGCCGGAGATTTTTAGTTTTGCTTTCTCTCACAGGGCATAATCAAACAAAGCCTATAGTTCTTGACCCTGCGGAAGATAATTTCGTTCTTCACATTTTACTACAAGTAGCCTATCAGTTTTGGAAAATCAGGAGAAAACATGAAGATATTAGAAAACGATGCTTCTTTCCAGCTCGTGTCATCCCTTTCAGTGCAAAGAGGCATGACGCACGTCTGTGGGGAAATAAACTAATTTTTTCTTTGACTAATATTTAACTTATATTTCGATTACCGGTATTTACAGATATTTATTTAAATGTTTTACAGGCTGTAGTAGGTTATGTTGTTTCACTGACGGAAGTAGGCCTTCTAAAATAAACACGCATGTTTGAGCCTTGTTTATATATTTTTTATTTTCAAAATGTAGGCTAAAATATATTATATATATATATATATATATATATAAATTTCAATTAAATAGCCTTCATATTGAAAAAAATAAACAAATAATATATTTAACAAATTTATATATAGGCGATATAAAATATATAGGTGTGCATGTGTGTGCTGTAGCCGTCACCCCCAACCACCGCACAGTTACACTGCAGTGTTATTTTGTTCCTTCTCTTTCTTTAATATGAAATGCTGTTTGAATTTCCAAGATAGAAACGTATTCTTGCCCTGGCTCTGTTGTTCTGGCTCCATCTCTAGCTCCTGCTGCTCCTCTTCCAACTCCATTGTGACTGAGCACACAAACCATGCATTTTCGTTTTCATATTGGGGCTTCTGAGAAATGCATTGAGTTGCCTTAATTTATTTAGAGAGTAAATAAACTCATGAAGTATTGTTATTCATTGAGTTCAACAATGTAACCAGTCTAAATATCAACTATTTAAATTGTAACTGCAATGGAATACAGTTACTCATATATATTCTGAATACGTAATGCCGGTACATGTATTCCATTACTGCCAAACACAGAACACAACCTATTAAAGCACTAAGACATGGGAACAGTATAGCTAACATTCACATTTGAATATTTAATCGCAAGTCATATCAGCTTTTCCTCATATCGTGCAGCCCTACTTTTAATACATCTATAGAAAGCATGTCTCAATATTTAGCTTTTAATTACATTGGCATGAGCAGTTGTAATGTCATGCACCACTTACCAGGAAATCCTGACCTGATGACATTGTAACAGTAGGGTGAAGCAGGAACAGGCTGAAGAATCAGAAGATCACAATCAAACTTTAATTTTAACTTCACAGGAACAGGCAGAAGGGCAATGGAAACACAACAGGTTATAGATATCAGTGACTAAAGACTGAGTTAACAAGATAAACTTAAATAGTGAGCATAAATTAGATAATTAAACAGACACAGCTGAACAAAATTAACTCATAATGACTGACCATGGAAACAAGGAGTGGTGGGAAACTGAACAAAGGATCAAATCAAACAAGCAAAACAGACTGAATGTGTGGCATTACTCCCCCCTCTCGGAAGGTGTGACCTCGTACCAAATAGAGTGCAACCAGGGATGGAGGGCGGGTACCCTGGTGTCCTGCAGGTCATAGGCAGATGAGCGGGGTGATGCTGGCTAGTTGGGAAGCCTCCAGGGTGGTGCCGGAAGTTCAGGAGGCCATGGTGGTGCAGGAAGTTCAAAGGACCATGGTGGTGTAGGAAATTCAGTAAAGATCTTCTTGGGAGGAGCTACTGACTTTGGAGCAAGGATAGGAGGGACAGGAGGCGGAGTCCTCTCTGGACTTGTGACAGGAGGCAGAGTCCTCTATGGACTCATGGCAGGAGGCGGAGTCCTCTCTGGACTTGTGACAGGAGGCAGAGTCCTCTATGGACTTGTGACAGGAGGCAGAGTCCTCTATGGACTTGTGACAGGAGGCAGAGTCCTCTATGGACTCATGGCAGGAGGCGGAGTCCTCTCTGGACATGTTACAGGAGGTGGAGTCCTCTCTGGACTCGTGACAGGAGAAGACGGAGTCCTTTCTGGACTCGGGACGGAAGGAGATGGAGTCCTCTTGGGACTATGGTCAGGGGCTTGAGCCATCACTGGACTCTCTGAGACAGGAGATGTCCACTTCGCTGGAGTGGAATGGGGTGACTGTGGCAGAGTGGTCATCACAATGGATTGGTATGTGGAGTGTGAGGGTTTAGGGTGAGTTGGAGTGTCTACATGCTTTCGGGTAAGGACCGGACAATGATTGTCCTCATAAACAGCCTCAACTATGAAATCAGAACCATTTAAATAAAGGACATATTTAATGAAGTCTGTTACAGACCTATAACAATTGCCAGGAGAAAGGACATGTAAAAAGCCCCATCCGAAAGCAGGCATTGACCATCTTATCAATCCAGCTCACCAGATAGCAATACTCACAAAATTCATCCATATACCATAGGACGACCGCTCTGGTGAATGTGAAGAGGAGGTGATCTTCAGCCATTTTTGGTGTTGGTCTAGTCATCATAACGGAAGGGTGAAGCAGGAACAGGCTGAAGACTCAGAAGATCACAATCAAACATAAACTTTAATCTTAACTTCACAGGACCAGGCAGTCAGGCAACAGAAACACAACAGGTTAACATAACAGTGACTAGACAAAGACTGAATTAACAAGAGGAACTTAAATAGTGAACACAAACGAGATAATTAAACAGACACAGCTGAACTAAATGAACTCATGACGGTGACCATGGAAACAAGGAGTGGCGGGAAACTGAACAAAGGAACAAATCAAACGAGCAAAACAGACTGAACATGTGACAATTATAGAGCCAAATATTGATTATATCTTCCTTCAGTCTGAAATAATTTTTTCTTCTCTTACTGTGACAATTTCCAGTTTTCCAGAATGAGATCACTGTCTGATTCACATTTACAGGACGTGATGTCAAACAGTGGAACATCCAACTTGTGCGTAGAGTCAAAAAACCTGGGAAGGAAAGTTTTTTTTTTCCATATAAAAATGTACTGTAAAAACGTAACCACATGTCCACAGTGTTAAGCGACCAGAGCATAATATCCATTGCGTGTTTGTAAGAAAAACACACTGAATGACAACTTCCAAAGCAGTCATACTATTGATAACTTGCCTAGATATTTTAATAATTACTCTGAGAGAAGGACAATTGGTTAAACCAAATTATTATCTCTGTACTTATTTGAAAAAATATGCATTTAATATGCACGGCATGGATTTGTCGTCCACCACATGTTGATATGAGTGTAAAGCTATGTGCCAAGATGTATTAAGATGTTTGCCACACACTGACAGAATGAGTGTCCTGGAACTCCTAACCTAAAGGAAAGAAGTACAGTCGCCACACCATTGACATCACAACCATAACCGTTTACGTGCTTGTGGTGCAAAGCATGATACATGCTCAGACCTTTCCACATTCCCACAAGGATTTTCTGTTGGTTTTCCATCAGCAGACTATCCTTAATTGTTCTGCTCTCTACGTGGGAGATCAGCAAAGAAAAGCTCCTGAGTCACTCTGTCCTGAAATTAGGCAATCACACATCATGCTGGAGAATCAGCAATTGAAGTCTACTGTGGGTTTTATATTTCCCCACAAATTATGGCTATGTAAAACCACTGCAGTCTGTTTCTACTTAATATTAGTATTCTTTTGTCTCTGTAGAAAGGAGAGAAAATTGTGTGTTGTACTACATGACCTCAGTAAGCATTTTCACCCAGACTTTATGGAACATATGAACTTTACCAGTAATTGCTTTGAGCGGTTCCACACTGAGACTCTCTGAGCTCTGAGGTTTACTCAGTTTTTACCAAAGCCAGCTCATTGGGATTTTGATGATTGAGTTAAAATCAGTACCATCCACGTACAGTATGTCAACAGGGAATCCACTGATTCAAATCATACCCCGATATATTCATCTACCCTATTAAATGCCATTTTACGCTCATCGCAATAGCTGTTGTTTGCTGTTGTCTCAAATTCTCTGAGGCTGATGTAAAATTATTTCAAGTGTACGTCTTCACAAATCAAATTTAAAGGAATAATTCACATTAATTCACAATAGGGGCAACCCTTTTAGACCATGCACTTGCGTTGTGTGCTTTAGACCATGTGCTCAGATTGTTAAAATAGGGCCCTTAGGGTTCAGGTTAGTAGAATACGATGACATGTAGTTGCAAAGATACTCAATCAGTAGGATGCCTAAAGTGGGCCGTCAAAAAAAAAAAAGTTTTACATATGGATACTTTTTCAACTGTTTTTGTCCATAGAGTAATAAGTCAATGTGGTCCAACAGTTTCAAGCTCCAAAAACGACATAACGGTAATGTTAAAATAATCAACAGCTCCAGTGTCTTCTGAAGTGATATTGGTATCAAAGGAAATTAAACCGGAGATAATATTTGCAAAGGAAGCCACAAAAAATATTCACATGGTTTGTTAGTTAGTGTCACAAACCTGGCCTCTGTGGCTCCCTCCGATCGCACCAGAGGGCTCCCTCACCTGAATACTGATCTTGCTGGACTACATTTCCCATCAGCCTTCACTCGAGCACACCAACAACAACTTACCCACCTCACCGCCGTCACCGAGGAGTTGGCGAAGACGCTACAAAGCATGCGACTCTCCAACGCTGAAGTAAGTCCGCCATTACACTATCATCCCAAACCTCCTCCTACCTAAACTAAGTCAGCTCTCCGTGCCCACCTCTGTCTGTCAGTGGATCACCAGCTTCCTGACAGACCGCAGCAGCTTGTGAGGCTGGGTAAATTTACCATCAGCACTGGAGCTCCTCAAGGCTGTGTTCTCTCCCCACTGCTCTTCTCCTTCTACACCAATGACTGCACCTCTAAAGACCCCTCTGTCAAGCTCCTGAAGTTTGTTGACGACACCAGTCATCTGCTTACAGACAGGAGGCTAAAGAGCTGGCATTCCTTTTATTCACTTATTTTTAACACACTTATTTACATTTCTAATTTAAACCTAAAATATACGTGTACATAGTATGTTGCTTATATAATTTATTTTTAATTTGTATATTGGGTCTATGCTATTTTGCATGTTGTATATTTGTATATTTTTATTTTTATTATCTGTGTCTTGTCACTGTCATTCTGTGCACTGTGGAGCTTCTGTCATTACAAAAAATTCCAGTTATGTGTAAACATACCTGGCAATAAAGCTCATTCTGATTCTGATTACCCACGCCCACCCCAGCCACAAAGTCACAAACACCCACCACAACAAACCCACGTCTAGCCTTCCCAGAGAAATATGATGGCTTACCGGCAAGATGCAAGGGGTTTCTTTTGCAGTGTTCCCTGTTTTTATCGCAGCAACCTGCTCTCTACACCACAGATGAGTCGCATCGCTTTTATATGCTCCCTGCTGACAGGAAAAGCACTAGAGTGGGCGACAACAGTATGGAACAACGGTCAGACCACCTTTGCATCACTTAATGAGTTCCTGCAGCGTTTCCACAAGATTTTCCAACACGCTGAGGGAGGTAAGGAGGCTGGTGAATTGCTGTTGGCGCTTTTCCAAGGAAGACAAACGGCGGCGGAATACACGCTCACGTTTCGCACTCTGGCCGCACAAACAACATGGGTGGAGGACACGCTTAAATTGCTGTTTCGTAAGGGTTTGAACATGGACCTTCAGTCTGAACTTGCCTGTCACGACGAGGGGAAAACTCTGAATGGTTTCATTGATCTGGCAATCAAATGAAATTGATCTGGCACCTCGACAATTTAATTCGCTCACGACGTCACCCGAGAAATGCCCCGTCATCTTTTGTCCCCAGTCCACCTCAGACTGACCCCGAAGCCATGCAGGTTGGCATCACTCACCTGTCTGCCGAGGAGAGGGACAGTTGTATTCAGCACCATCTGTGCCTTTATTGTGGCCAACCCGGCCATTTGAGAGCTTCATGCCCCACACGACCCATGAGCAGAAACGGTGCTGCGGTGAGTTCCCCACCTACCTCTCTCAATATTGCTATTCCGGCCAGACTCGAAGTAAAGAATAAGCCTGTGAATGTTCAAGCCATGATAGACTCTGGGGCAGCCGGTAACTTCATGGATGGTGATTTTGCTAAGACACAGAACATTACGCTAATTCCTTGTGATTCTGTCTTGTCAGTGGCAGCGCTAGACGTACGCCCCCTGGGGACTGGACAGGTTCACTACACCACTGATGTATCTCTTCAAATTGGAGCTCTGCACATTGAACTCATTCGCTTCTTCATTATCAGATCACCTCAGAACCCCATCATTCTCTGACTACCATGGCTACGGCTCCATAACCCCCAAATTTCTTGGGCAGACAACCAAATCACTCACTGGTCCGGCCATTGTCATCGTAACTGTCTCCAGACTCCTGGCCTGTCAAGCTCATCCAACCACACACCAACTACCAGCCAACTACCAGTCGAATATCATGATCTCGCTGAAGCTTTCAGTAAATCCAGGGCGGCTCAGCTTCCTCCACATCACTCCAGCGATTGTGCCATTGACCTCATTCCAGGTAGTACGCCCCATAGGGGCCGCATTTTCCCCCTGTCACAGTCCGACGCTATGAGAAATTACATAGAGGAGGAACTAGCCAAAGGTTTCATTCAGCCCTCCACGTCTCCCGCATCTGCTGGTTTCTTCTTTGTAAAGAAAAAAGATGGAGGTCTAAGGCCCTGCATTGACTACCAGGCCCTCAACGAGATCACGGTAAAGTTTCGTTACTCACTACCATTGGTCCCTGCCACCTTAGAACAACTTCGTACAGCCAAATATTTTACCAAGCTAGACCTTCAAAGTGCTTACAACCTGATCCGCATTCGAGATGGAGACGAATGGAAGAGCGCTTTCTCTACCGCTACGGGGCACTATGAATACCGGGCTGGTCAATAGTCCCTCCATCTTCCAGGCTTTCATCAACCATGTCTTCCGGGATATGCTCAACAAGTGGGTCATCGTATACATTGACGACATTCTCATTTATTCAGACACCTACCCCGATCATGTCCGTCATGTCCACTCAGTCCTCCATTGACTCATTGATAACCAGCTCTACGGCAAGATTGAAAAGTTTGAGTTTCATCAGACCGTCATATCCTTCCTGGGGTACATAATCAGTACTGAGGGGGTCGCTATGGACGACAGTAAAGTCCAAGCAGTTCTAAACTAGCCATTACCCACCACTCTAAAGGAGCTGCAATGCTTTTTAGGCTTCGCAAACTTCTACAGACGTTTAATCAGAAACTTCAGCATAACTGCATCACCTCTCACCTCTATGCTTTGTTTACCATCTACATAAATTCTATTTCTGAACGTGTAAACGCTAATGTACACCTTTATGCGGATGACACCATCATCTATTGCACTGCACCCTCTACATGTGAGGCATTAGTAAAGCTGCAGGAGGCTTTCACAGTCTTGCAAGAAAATTTAAGGAGATTAAAGTTAGTGCTTAATGCTAAAAAAAACAGGGACAGGAAATAGAGAAGGTGTCATGCTACACATATCTAGGTTTTTTATTGGATGAAAATCTTTCTTTTAATCCTCATGTTATGCATGTGGTAAAGAAACTTAGAATAAAGCTAGGTTTCTTTTTTTAGAAATAAGGCTTGTTTTAATTTGAAAGCTAGAAAAGAACTTGTAGCAGCCACATTTTTGTCTGTTCTGGATTATGGCGACATTATCTATATGCATGCCTCAAAGTCTGTATTGCGTTCACTGGATTCTGTCTACCATTCAGCACTACGATTCATAACAAAAGCCAACTATAATACACACCACTGCAATTTGTACAGCTTATCTGGTTGGTTACCACTGTCTATACGCAGACAATGAAATTGGTTGATTTTCATTTATAAAGCAATTACTGGATCATTACCATCATATTTATCAGTATTCTCATTGGCAACAAACACTAGATATAACCTCCGATCCAACAATAGCATAGTTTTCAATGTGCCTACTGTTCACTCCGAATTTGGTAAAACAGCCTACCATTACAATGCTCTGTCAACCTGGAACGCACTACAGAAAGAACTGAAACTAAATATGTTTGTCCCCATTTCTGATTTTAAGTCATATCTGGCAGACACTTTACATCATACATGTGAGTGTGTCTAGACTTTTGTTGTTTACAGCCTGCATATTCTCACTTGTTAATTGTATTTATGTTTATTATGTTGTGTCCATCTCTGTTTTTATGTCTTTTTTTTTTAGCTATGTGCTGCTTTTTCTTGGCTAGGGCTCACTTGAAAAAGAGACTACTGTCTCAATGTGACTACCCTGGTAAAACAAAGGATAAAAAAAAAAAAAAAATGCTCAGGAGGGGGAACCCCAAATTGGTCTGGTCAACCACGTCCCGGGACACCTTCCGTAAGCTGAAGGAGATGTTCACAACGGCTCCCATTCTGCATCATCCAGACCCCGAACAACAATTTCTGGTCGAGGTGGATGTTTCCAGCACAGGTATTGGAATGTTTCTCTCCCAACGCCAGGGCAATCCACCCAAGCTGTTTCCCTGTGCTTACTATTCACGCAAGTTCACACCAGCCGAACAGAACTACAATGTGGGAGATCGTGAGCTACTGGCCATGAAGGCCGCCTTAGAACAGTGGCGACATTGTTTGGAGGGAAGCAGACATCCATTTGTAATCCTAACTGACCATCGGAATCTGGAATACCTTCGCTCTGCCAAGCGTCTCAACCCCCGACAGGCCAGATGGGCTCTGTTTTTCACCAGATTCCAATTCACTGTTACCTACAGACCCGGGTCCAAGAACACCAAGGCCGATGCCCTGTCCCGTCAGTTTGAATCCTCATTGGCTCCACCCACTCACAAACACATACTGTCTCCCACCATCATACTCGCTCCAGTTCAATTGGACATTATGACCAGAGACCTCCTCCCTTAATCGTGGAAGGCGAGGAGGCTTACCAAGTACACAAACTTGTAGATTCCAGACGCCGGGGCAGATTCCTACAATACCTCGTCGACTGGGAGGGGTATGGCCCGGAAGAACGTTCCTGGGTCAATGCAGATGACATCCTGGACCCGTCGCTCATCAACGAGTTCCATAGCAACCACCCGGAGAAACCTGCCCCTCGCCCTCGTGGAAGACCCCGGCGTCGTCTGCCTCCTCGCTTCAGGAGCCGCTCGCAGGGAGGGGGCTCTGTCACAAACCTGGCCCCTTCCGATCGCCACCAGAGGGCTCCCTCATCTGAATACTGATCTTTCTGAACTACGTTTCCCATCAGCCTTCACTCGAGCTTATCACACACCTACACCTGTTTCCCATTACCCGGACTATTTAGGCTAGTTCTCTCAAACGCTCATCACAAATTCTTGTTTTGCCACAGCTGACATTTCTGAGCGTTCTCCCTGTTTACTGATACTACCGTGTGTTGACCTGTTTTCTGGATAACTCTGCTTTGTCTGCTGCCTGTCCTGACTCGTTGCCTGTTCCTGTTCACGATCTGCCTTGCCTTTGATACAGTCTTAGCTGGTGTTTGACCCCTGCCTGTATAACTACGTTAACCTCTTAATAAAACTGCATATGGATCCCACCGAGTCTCCCGCCTCGTCACAGTTAGCTTAAACAAAACAGAAATGAAGAACATTAGTAAGCATACACTGAAGGTGATTGGAAGTTGGCAAAAACAATGGAAAAAAGAAAGGAAAGGACAATGGTTTTAAAAAAAAAGTTAAGGAAAGTGGGAGAGATGAGATACGCAGCAAAGAACAGGAGATATAATATCAAGACCACGATTTGGGCACACAAGACTAAACACTATTTAAAATAGGTTTTGCGATCATGTCTTGTTTAGTTCTTAGTTTCATAGTCACATTCTGCTTAGTTTCTTTGACATGGTTTTCAAGTTCTAGTTCGTAGTTTGTTTCCATGGTTTCTGACTCGTTACGCACCTGTTCCCTGTTCTGTTGATTATCATCATGTGTATATAAGCCCTCAGTTCTTTCTGTTCATTGTTGTTATGTAGTGCTTGTTCAGAGTGTCTCTGTGTTTTCTTTGTGTCACTCATTCTGTCACACAACTCATCTTTGTGGATAATTATTAAACAGCCACCATGACCATAGGTTAACATAATACAGGTAGCTGTGAATACATTGGGCAAGAATAAACAGTGAAACATGTTAGATATTCTGATTATTCTAGTCAGAAATTGAGTGTTATCAAATCCTATTTCAGTATCTTTATTAAACATTTGATTGGGAAATATAAAAAAGGAAAGAAAGGAAAAAGGAACAAATATTTTAATATTTTAAATACTCAATGTCCTGAGTTACACTCCATATGTTGTTTGCCAA
The DNA here is from genome assembly GCA_023566225.1 of Romanogobio albipinnatus. NCBI lineage: Eukaryota > Metazoa > Chordata > Actinopteri > Cypriniformes > Gobionidae > Romanogobio > Romanogobio albipinnatus. The sequence goes on along the minus strand of CM042248.1, from coordinate 4,899,920 downwards.
CTGCCAATGAACTTATATAAAAGTACAAAATAAAAAATAACAACTACCAATTAAGATTGATATTATTGACATGTTACCATATTTGATTTGGACATGAGTAAGAGATGATCTGTGGGTGCTTCTCATTTCTTATTTGTGCATCCTTGTTTTCTTTCCTTGCTTCCTTTCCTAGTTTCTTAGCTGCACCCCCTTAGGATGCAAGGGAAGGATACACCTGTGAATCCTTGCTCATGACTCCTCAGGAAGCTTTCTCACTCCTCATTCCTCACCCTCTCGCGGGGCAATTTGAGAATTGAGATGTCCCCCTACAAGATGGCTGAATTCGACAGGTTTCCGAGTCATGGACTAGAGGATGGAGGAGTGAGGAAATAAGGAAGCACCAATTTGAGTATTGAGAAGCACCCAATGGGCACTTGGGGAACGAAATGGCATAGGCGTAGGGTAGGGGCGTATGGTAGGGGCGTTCCAAACTAAACTAAAAATCTTAAAGGACAACTCTGGTGAAAAATGAACCTAGGGGTAATTAACACATGGTTACCGAGTAGATTGTTTTCTGGGATGCGTTTTCATGAAAATCGAATGTAAAGGGTTTTATCTCTAAAAACAGATAACGCTAGTATATGTGGCATATAATAAGTTAAATTAAATTGCTAGTTAATACCACTAACAAGGCTCAAAATAGCCTCACACTAACATGGTAGCATAATGAGGGTCCCTATATGCAAACCGAAGCATTGAGAACTTTGTAAGTGTACAAACAGTTTAATAAGATACTTTATAAAGACAGTACATTACGCGTATACAGGAGCTATCTTGGAAAACAGTCTCGACAAGTCGATATATAAGCTAATCTGTTTTTAGAGATAAAACTCTTTACAGTCGATTTTCATGAAAAGCATCCCAGAGAACGATCTACTCGGTAACCATGTGTTAATTACCCCTAGGTTCATTTTTCACTGGAGTTGTCCTTTAATACCTTCACAAAGGGCACTTCCAGAAGTCCATGCATTTGTCAAGGAAGTAATTTTTATCGTCTATAATCATGTGACCTAGGTTGGGGAGTCCTCTTTCATTGCTCCCTTTGCCAGGTGCATTCCAAATAGGGCTGGGCGATAAAACGATAATGATATGTATCGTAATCGATATAAACACGTAATCGATATCAATAAAAAATGCAATAATTCAATAATTCAAAAAAAGTTCAATAATTTTTTTTTCTTCGCCGGAAGAAACCAGAGGTTGTGAAGCATGGTTGCATGAACAAAGGCACTCGCTCTCTGGTATCCAAGCAACGTAGGGCGTGACAGTCTAACAGCCAATCATGTAACAGTATCAGTTTGGTTGCGTCGTATCATTGTCTCGTGTTGGATTCATTCTTCAGTAAACAGGACCAGCGTGGAGTGATAAGTGGAAAATGAGTGCCGCAGTGAGCAAGGAAATTGTCCTGGAGAGGGAGAGGTCGAGAGTAATTTTCGGTGTGCAGACGCAGTCGCTGCCTGGCCGCAGGCCTTGGGGCGGACAAAGCAGCACACGTTCGCTGGAAATGGATGTGGCCCAAAGCTCACTGAACCGCGGGATTCCAACATCGATTTCCTGCGGGCTCCATGGAGGAGGCTATCTTGATCGCTCCTCCCTGGAGGGGACCGCCCTCAGAGGTCCTGCCAGGGCTAGGATCTCTTTGCGAAGCATCCTCTCGAAACAAAACTCGGGTATTTTACATTTACTGAGTTCGGTGCCCTGAAGCGCTTGGTCAGCAGGAGAAAACCGAACACAATTTTGTACAGGCCTCCTCTAACGGAGAAACTCAGCAGGGCCACAATGACTTTGGATGGACACTGCGATCAGCAATCGGAACATCCCGAAGTGCACGAGGCGGCGAGAACAAACATCAATTTACCGAGGGCTCCATGAAGGATCGAGATCCTCACAATGCATGCAGGGAGCCCCCTCAGAAACTGCCCATACATGATCTGCTCTCATCTTTAGATGATTATTCAGACAAGTGAAATACGGTCTGAATTAAAATATCTAATTTCTCAAAGTCAGATATTAATTCATTTTAATTCCTCAGAATTAAATGCAGCTATAATCACCAGATGATAATGTTTTAATATTTACTAATACAGTCTCGTAATCTACACGTTACCTCGGCAAACGCAAGATTCAAGCCATTCACCCGAAAGCATGGCTGTATGCATCAAGATATTTCTCAATGAACACAGCCAACACCCTCATGAGCTGACCATGCATGCCTCGCACCCAAACAGGATCACATGCACGATCGTGTGTCACTCTTATTTTAGACCTGTAATCTACGAGCTGCCTCGGCAAACGCGAGATCGAGCCTTGCATTATGAAGTGGTGAGCTCTCATTTACTGTTTCATCTCTGCCTCGATGCTGAGCACATCTAATTCATCAGAATCAGATCACTCAGCCTTTGGGTTCCGGAACTGTCAGTTCCGGAACTGTAAGTGCCGCAGCAGTCTCAAGCCCTCTTGACAGATCCACCTGCGAGCCCCACGATCTGAGCCGCCGTGGCGGACACGGGACCCGAACCACGGAGAGCGCAAGCCTAGGTGGCCTCATCTCACATGGCCAGGTGGGAATGCTACTCGCTGATGCTTTTTCACAGTACTCACAGTCAGCTCCCTCGAGAGCTGCACTCCCAAACAGTTTACACACAACTGATGCTTGTCCCCACCTGTAATGCATCTAGGGCAGTGGTGCACACAACGTTTACATTTACATTTATTTTTATGCATTTGGCAGACGCTTTTATCCAAATCAAATAAGTGTCCTGGAGCAACATGGAGTAAAGGACCAGCAACCTTCTGCATATCAGTTCAGTGGTTTAACCCACTGGACCACCATCATTTTTAGTATTTTGACAGACAACACAAAATAAGACTGACGAGAACAACAGCACTTGCTGAAGAGCGAAAGCTAACTCTGTTGTGTGCTGCCGTCTCTTTGTAGCTTCTGTGTATGCCGTCACATGTTACGTCATGACACAACACCAATCAGGATTGGAATAGTTTCATTCATACTTCAAACGCGCTACGCTAAGGGAGGTTCCCCAAAGTGTCACTCCGACACAGTGCGAGTTGAGCTGGAACTGAACTGAACTGAACTGAGCTGGACGATGACATCACTGTTTTCTCCAAATAAATGTTTACCTATTAACAAAGTTCTGGAGGAGCATGTTCAAATGATTTACCCAATCAGTATGATTGGGGGCCTATATATATATATATATATGGCCAACTCACCTTCACTCCTCAACAGTCTTTTCTGCATCCCTCCGCCACCCCAACTCCTCATTCTCGACTATGTTACTATCCCAGCCAGGGATACGGAGAGTATTCTGGGTTCAGGCCACATTCCGAGCCTGGAGCCCTCCCCCGGACAGCACGCCAAATGTGCATACTCTTTTACTCTTTCTAATTATTTGTAAGTGTGAACTCAAGATTACACTCCATAAAATGCTGGGTTAAAAATAACCCAAGTTGGGTTGAAAATGGACTAACCCAACGGTTGGGTTAAATGTTTGCTTAAAACAACCCAATTGCTGGGTTAAACAACCCAATTGCTGGGTTAGTCCATTTTCAACCCAATTTGGGTTATTTTTAACCCAGTATTTTTTAGAGTGTACATAAACTTGATATATTCCTTAAGTGATGAACTGTAATGTCTAATTAATGAAGAGCTATTTAAAAGCGCTATTTGAGTGTTTTTAACTTAAAGGAAAATTTCAATTTACTGAGGTCCTGTTTTCCATTAAAGAAAAGTGAATGGTGATTTATAGGATAACAGTACCATACCATGTAATCCATATGATTTAAATGAAAAGTCCTCATTCATGTTCAATATATGGAAAACATTGCAGATGACATGAGGGCCAGTAATTGATAGCAAAAACTTTATTCTTGTGCTAATACTATACACATGGGCAGCAAAGCTCCAGGTGGTCATTGCAGAGGGGGACCATAGCTTAGCTATGATGCTAATTAAAAATACTTGTGGTGTGTCTCTCATAACATTCAGCAAATTCCAGTAAGTAACACGTGGAAGCAAAAGCTATAAAACAACTAATTGTGTGACCTAGAACTGTTCACTGCTCACACCTACCTCAACCATTAATGAGGATAGGATATATGACTCTTAATTTCTACATACTTTCATTTTGGGAGAGTAATATGCTTTCATTGATTTGTTTCATTTTTAGTTTAGAAATGAAGCATGTAAAAGTTCCTAGTTGCATTTTTTAAACCACAAAAAATCCCCATCCACTTTTCGCATTCCACAAATGATGGATCGTTAGCATTTCTTTTTTATCATCCTCCAAGGTCAGTTGTGTTACGCACCAAAAATGGTTTCATTCCCCTGTTTTATTGGCTTGTTAAGATTTTTGCACTGAGATTTTAAAAGCCATTGACAGTCGGTTGTCCAAGATGTTTAATCGCATGGGCTTTACAGCAGTGCGAATCTAAACAAAAAGCTGTACGTTTGACCTCTTTTGACTCTATTGAGTGAGCAATGTAATAGTTAACTAGTCACTAGACCTAAAACAGCTTTTGAGCTCATCAGCCGTCCAGAGAACCGCAAACTCGACTCTCTTCCCTTTTCATGCATTATTGCATGTTGCATGTTATGCGTCACTTTCCAATATTATGGCATCACCGTGACTTTCTCAATCCTTAAGAGGTGTGAGTCAATGGTCATTTAAATGCCATTTTATTGTGACAGATGCATATACAGAGGCTTTTGAAGAAACAAAAAAATCAAATCAAAACAAACAGTAGTACCTTTATATAAATATGCTAAAGAATACAATAGCATAAATAAGGATTAAATTAAAGCAATAAGCTCCAAGAAACAAGTAGTTTAAAGTGAATTTATTACAGCTAAGGGGGCACTCATGAGCACCCTTTTGAAAACTAAAATGATGAATGGGACACCCTATGGTCTCGTGGACTTAACAGACACATGCACGTGGCAGCCATTGTCCACAAGACCGAAAGTTCATATGAAGTGTGCCATTTGGGATCCAGCCAAAATATGCACTGTTACAACCGTCTAAACCAGTAGTTCTCAAGCCTGTCCTGGAGTACCACCAGCCCTGCACATTTTGTACACTCACCTAAAGGATTATTAGGAAAACCTGTTCAATTTCTTATTGATTCAATTATCTAATCAACCAATCACATGGCAGTTGCTTCAATGCATTTAGGGGTGTGGTCCTGGTCAAGACAATCTCCTGAACTCCAAACTGAATGTCAGAATGGGAAAGAAAGGTGATTTAAGCATTTTTGAGCGTGGCATGGTTGTTGGTGCCAGACGGGCCGGTCTGAGTATTTCACTATCTGCTCAGTTACTGGGATTTTCACGCACAACCATTTCTAGGGTTTACAAAGAATGGTGTGAAAAGGGAAACACATCCAGTATGCGGCAGTCCTGTGGGCCAAAATGCCTTGTTGATGCTAGAGGTCAGAGGAGAATGGGCCGACTGATTCAAGCTGATAGAAGAGCAACTTTGACTGAAATAACCACTCGTTACAACCGAGGTATGCAGCAAAGCATTTGTGAAGCCACAACACGCACAACCTTGAGGCGGATGGACTACAACAGCAGAAGACCCCACCGGGTACCACTCTTCTCCACTACAAATAGGAAAAAGAGGCTACAAATTGCAAAATTGGACAGTTGAAGACTGGAAAAATGTTGCCTGGTCTGATGAGTCTGGATTTCTGTTGAGACATTCAGATGGTAGAGTCAGAATTTAGCGTAAACAGAATGAGAACATGGATTCATCATGCCTTGTTACCACTGTGCAGGCTGGTGGTGGTGGTGTAATGGTGTGGGGGATGTTTTCTTGGCACACTTTAGGCCTCTTAGTGCCAATTGGGTATCGTTTAAATGCCACGGCCTACCTGAGCATTGTTTCTGACCATGTCCATCCCTTTATGACCACCATGTGCCCATCCTCTGATGGCTACTTCCAGCAGGATAATGCACCATGTCACAAAGCTCGAATCATTTCAAATTGGTTTCTTGAACATGACGATGAGTTCACTGTATTAAAATGGCCCCCACAGTCCCCAGATCTCAACCCAATAGAGCATCTTTGGGATGTGGTGGAACGGGAGCTTCGTGCCCTGGATGTGCATCCCACAAATCTCCATCAACTGCAAGATGCTATCCTATCAATATGGGCCAACATTTCTAAAGAATGCTTTCAGCACCTTGTTGAATTAATGCCACGTAGAATTAAGGCAGTTCTGAAGGCGAAAGGGGGTCAAACACAGTATTAGTGTGCTGTTCCTAATAATCCTTTAGGTGAGTGTATATCTCCCTATAACCAATACTCTCATTTCAGGTCTTGCAATCTCTACGTATGGGCTCATGAGTTGAATCAGGTGTGATAAATGATGGAGACATTCAAAATGTGCAGGGCTGGTACTCCAGGACAGGTTTGAGAAACACTGGTCTAAACCGTATTACCATATTTACATCATAAAGTGAACATTGTCATTATTCATCAGCATTAGTTCATAAACCTGCATAATTACCTGCATTGATTGCGAACCGCTCTGAAGCAGTCTGAATCGATGTTGCGTGAGCCTGTAGAACGCACAACAACGCCGCATTTTCCCGCGTTTAGATCCAGAGGTGGGTAGTAACGAATTACATTTACTTTGTTACATTTACTTGAGTTTTTTTTTTTAAAATGTGGTTACTTTTACTTTAACTCGAGTACATTTCTAATGAAAAAACTAACTTTTACTTTGTTACACTGGGCGACGTTCCTCTCGTTACTTTCAATACATGTTAAGAAATAAATAGTTATTCCAAGCGCGCTGTCTCTTTTTCTGGGGCATGAGCGATGCCCGATTCACAAATGAATCTCTCCTTATGTAAATTCTGTTCACAGACTTGATCAAACAAGTTGGCAAAACTGTCTGAATTGGTTCGCGAATCGGTTTGAATGATTTGTTCAGTTCCCTGCACGCACTTAGTCGTTTGAAACGATTTCTCACTTGGAGTCGTAACAGGAAATGAAAGAACATCGAGAGCATTGGATGAAGTGTGAATTTTGTGTGAAATGAACACTGCACACAATACAAATATTACAGCCAAATAACATGAATCAATGCAACTTTCATGAAGTAAAATCCCTAAAAGCCTTCCTTCCGCCAGAAAAAAATAGTCCCTGATCGTGAACAGCAACCACTGATTTATATAAATGTTCTCTATATAGATCAGTGACAGCAACATATGTTACATTATTACACCATTAGATGGCGGCAAAGACTGTCTTAATGAGTGAGTCACTTAAAGGGATCATGAACTAGCTTTTTTATACTGTTGTCTGAGGTCAACTTATGACGTTTGCGTGGTTTTTACATTCATAAACATCATAATGAATAAGTAATAGGCTATTTTCTACCGCTCGGTTTTTATGGGCGTGCCGCACTGAAGACTTGGAAGTAAACGGCCACTGCTATGATTGGATAACAGTTTTGCATATTATAATGAGTTTCGACTCCATCAGTACATGTGGGAATTGTACATCTGCAAAACTTTGCAGACAAATCAACATGTTCAAAACTTCCACAATTGTATTTTTCGTTCAAATAGTCAAGAGAGTGAATATCGCACATCAAGAAAGGAATGTTATTTCACTATTTAAGATAGCCCTTCGGGCAGGCCAGTGATACATTTTAGTCTTTCGACTTGAAAACACATTAGCCCCGGGAGGTCAGGCTTGGCAAGCCCTGGCCCATACATGTCTGAGTCTGATCCCAAATCACAGGACAATGAACCAACAACACCTCAAATACAAAGCATACTCCAGCCTGTTATGTTCAGTTAGACACAACAATGCAATACTATCACATTTAAAAAATAAAGTTCAACCATGCATTCCTAATATTGGAATCCGAATGAAGTTTATGCGGTCTGTTTAGTGGTTTAGCGGTATGCAGTTGTGAGATGGTGGTCCAGTGGGATAAACCATGGAACTGATATGCAGAAGGTTGCTGGTTCGATCCCAGCGGTCACCACCAGTGTGTCCTTGAGCAAGGCCCTTTACTCCATGTTGCTCCAGGGGGATTGTCCCTGTAATAAGGGCACAATTCCCATTATTTGCTTTGGATAAAAGCGTCTGCCAAATGCATAAATGTAAATGTTTATTGCTTGGAAGTTCAGGAAGATCAGGTTTAGCTCCATGTAGGCCTATGTTATTTATTTATGCAAGGCACGAATCGGTGGGCGGGGCTACAGAATTAGGCGTTCATTTTGAGGTTTAGTTTCACTGCACTCTGACGTCACGGGGGACGCACATTCGCAGATTGATCGATCGAACCGAAATATTCTTATATTAAGATGACCTTTTATATATCAAAAGTTGTTCTCTCAATTCATGACCCCTTTAATAGCTAAGAATTTTATATTGAAAGGACTAAAACTTGTTGTGTGAACATGGGAAAAATACCCAACTGGCAAATGAGCACTGTCACTGTCAGGACACGGGAAAACCCCTTTACTGTTAAAAGGACAAGATATGGCAGCGGACATTCAACAGATTTTTTATTATGAACATAGTATTGACCTTAAGAAATATGCTAAATCTCTGTGATACACAGAATCGTTGGGTGAAGTAGTCATAGCCGTGTTTTATTGTGAATAAATCACAGCTATTGACCAATCAGAATCAAGGACCGGAACTAACCGTTTTCTAAAAAATTGTTTTATTTGATGCCTAAATGTTTATCCATTTTACATTACATTTTGGACTCTCGACAAGCAGCTAAAACAATAACATTTATATTTTATATTTCATTTATATTTTAACACTGCCCTTCCAAAATAAAAAGGTAAAAGGTTACTATGGAAGGATATCACAGACAATTTTCAAAAGGAATTGCAAATTGTATTTGCAATTGCGTTTTCAATTTGTGGACGCAAAAAATGTGACATAATCCAACGCAATTGCAAATCGCGCATCACCATTGGCATTTTCGTTTACGTGAACGCACAACGACTGCCAAATTTCAAATGGAAAAGCCTGTTTGCAATTGCATTTCCAATGTCTTACAAGTCATAGTATGCTGTTTGGATTTGAATAGGCAAATGCAAATTAAAAAGCAAATGAGTCTATGAATGGATCATTATTACAGTGATTATGTTTCTAGCATGTTATGTGTTTGGCAACAGTTCTTCCAACCCTAACTGATATCTTGATGGCAATAAATGTTGTGATTGTTCTGTTCATCAATGCTTGGTCAAGATCTTGTATTGCCAATGCAAGAGTCCAGCACTCTGTAAAGTCTCCTCTACATTCCAAAAGACTTTCAATTAATTTAAGGTCTGGACTCAGAGGAGCCAATTCATGTGTGAAAATGATTCTTCATTCTTTCACAGTTTGAGCTGATACATTTTGACATTCATCATCCTGGAATATGGCCACACTGGCCACCAAAAATGGTGCTATAGGGCACTAAAAGTGGTTCTTGACTCATTATCATAGGGGAACCTCTTTAAGTGCTGTATAGCACCGATCTTGGTGCTTCAGCGGTTCTTTGGCTGAGGTGCTATATAGCACCACTACCATATACAAAACATGTTAAAGGTCCCGTTCTTCGTGATCCCACTGTTCAAACTTTAGTTAGTGTGTAATGTTGCTGTTAGAGCATAAATAATACCTGTAAAATTATAAAGCTCAAAGTTCAATGCCAAGCGAGATATTTTATTTAACAGAAGTTCCCTTTCAAAGCCTACAGCGAACGGCCGGCTTGGACTACATCCTGGTACTTCCTTCATAAATGACGTCAGTAGAACAGTAGAACAGACTAACCTCCGCCCACAAGAATACGCCAGAAAAGGGGGCGTGGTCTTGTTGCTGTCCCACGTGGAGAAGAGGAAGTGTCGCGTGGAGAAAAGGAAGTGTTGCGTTTGAGTGTGTTTGTCGCCATGTCGTCGAGACGCTGTTATTTTCATCCCGGAGTCAAATCACCTTTGTTTGGCTTTCCCAGGGACGCTGTAGAGATCATTGAGCGCATACATCTCCCGTTAAGAGGCGTGACCTTTCCACGTGCGCTAAGCTGCTGTCCAATCACAACACAGGAACCGCTGGCACAATCAGAACTCGTTACGTATTTCTGAAGGAGGGACTTCATAGAATAAAGGAACTCATCAGCCGTTTTTAGGACAGTGAAAACAGCGGTGTACAGATGAGTACATTGTGTTAAAAATACTGTGTTTTTTACACGTGAAACATGAACACATGTTATATTGCACACTGTAAACACAATCAAAGCTTCAAAAACACACGAAGAACGGGACCTTTAAGATATGGTGCTATATAGCACCAAAAGTGGTTCCCCTATGATTACTATCAAGAACCACTTTTAGTGCCATATAGCACCATTTTTTGTGCATGATGTGTCTTCCTACATGGTCGTTTAAGAAATAAAAAGCTACACACTCCATCAATTAGAGTTAGAAGAACTGTTGCCAAACACATTTTAGTGTATATTAATATATAATTTATTTAGGGGTGAGTGGTATGACCAAAGTCCTACAGTATATCGCTCTATGTGTATTATTTTTTTATAACTGTAACACGTGGCCACAGAATCGATCAGAATGAACTATTCCAGAGCACCACGTACTAAGTCATGATATCATGATAAAGATCTGCTTAGTATTTAGAAGTCCAAGCGGACATTTTTCCCCCCATATAAAACTGATTATCCGTTTTTGACATCTATAAGAGAATTCTTACATCTGTTGCACATTTTTGACAATGAACGTCTGTTTGAAATCAAAGAAACGCTTTGTTTGCCATTTAATGTTTGTGAGATAAATAACTTTCAAAGATGTAATGAAAAATATGATGATAAATGACAAAGTGTATGTACTTGAGCATGTTAGGGTGAAATACAACACTTAACACAATATGTACTGTGTTAAATCAGAATTAATGAAGATGGCTGCATGAGTGAAAAACAGCGAGACATCAAAGCGGCAGTGTGTTCTTCTTCTCGTCCACAGCTGCTGTCCAGAACACTTCATGTGTCTAACGTGGTCAGCATGTGCTGCTGGTTCCATTTAACATATAGTAAATAAACCAACATTAGGCAAATATTCCTGTTCGCAAAGCCATTCTGGCCTCCTGGCTTGATTAGATGTTATTTGCTGACACAGTGAAAAAGTCATCATTGTTACTATGTTGTCCAGAGATTCAACTGTTTACCATCCATTAAATGAACTTTGTTTGTGTCTGAGGTAAAGAACATCAAGCGACCGCATTTGAAAGCTTTCAATGTAACCTTGAATCATGAATTGAGAATGATCCAAAATTCATCTTGTGCTTCCATGAAAGTAAAAACTTAGTTCTCATCCCCCCCCCCCCCCCCTCCAATTCTTTAAACCTTCCATTTATTTGGAATGGGATTTTAAATGAAAGATCATCTATGTGACTTTTGGAAGCTTGATGCTTGTGTTTTCCTGAAATCAGACGTTACTTCGGATTATTATTACATCATTCTGTAGTCTCACTGTCTCTGAATCAAGTTGGACCCCTTCAGACAAGCACTTTCCACTATGAAAGACAGAGATAGTGATGTTAAGCCCTAACTCTCAGAGAGCCCCCACATGTTCATCATTCATGGATGAACAGCAAATTGGTATTGTTGAGTAATTCATAATAATGACAATAGATTTTTACTGAGAGTAAATCACTCTCCATATAGTATGATGTAGCCTAATATTACACAAATGTGTCTTCATTCAAGAGACTGTCTGCCCATAATGACAGCAACTGATAGGCCATTACATGGTGGTCCAACAACAAACCCTGACAGGTAATCAAGTTTCCATTTACTTCTATAGTAAATCCCCCTTTTTCTCCCTAATGCAAACAATTACAGACCGTCTACACAATGGCTGCTTTGTTTTCACAGCTCTGGTTTGCTCTGAAAATGAAACATTTAGTATACCAGACTTGTTTGGTATAGCATGCATTCTAATCTGTTTTCTCTACTCTATACAATCCTATATACTATCTATATACAATCATGTGAAAAAGAAAGTACACCCTCTTTGAATTCTATGGTTTTATGTATCAGGGCATAATAATAAAATAAAAAAAACATCAGGGGCCTCATTTATAACCTTTGCATATGCAGAAAACAGGCCCTCAAAGAGGCGTACGCCACTTCCTACACTATATTGCCAAAAGTTTTGGGACACCTGCCTTTACATGCACATGAACTTTAATGACATCCCATTCTTAATCCGTAGGGTTTAATATGGAGTTGGCCCACCCTTTGCAGCTCTAACAGCTTCAGCTCTTCTGGGAAGGCTTTCCACAAGGTTTAGGAGTGTGTTTATGGGAATTTCTGACCATTCTTCAAGAAGAGCTTTTGTAAAGTCAGGCACTGATGTTGGACGAGAAGGCCTGGCTCTCAGTCTCCGCTCTAATTCATCCCAAAGGTGTTCTATCGGGTTGAGGTCAGGACTCTGTGCAGGCCAGTGAAGTTCCTCCACACCAAACTCGCTCATCCATGTCTTTATGGACCTTGCTTTGTGCACTGGTGCGCAGTCATGTTGGGACAGGAAGGGGCCATCCCCAAACTGTTCCCGCAAAGTTGGGAGCATGAAAATGTCCAAAATGTCTTGATATGCTGAAGCATTAAGAGTTCATTTCACTGGGGCCAAGCCCAACCCCTGAAAAACAACCCCACACCATAATCCCCCCTCCACCAAACTTTACATTTGGCTCAATGCAGTCAGGCAAGTACCGTTCTCCTGGCAACCGCCAAACCCAGACTTGTCCATTGGATTGCCAGACAGAGAAGCGTGATTGGTCACTCCAGAGAACATGTCTGCACTGCTCTAGAGTCCAGTGGTGGTGTGCTTTACCCCACTGCATCCCACACTTTGCATTGCACTTGGTGATGTAAGGCTTGGATGAGCTGCTCGGCCATGGAAACCCATTACATGAAGCTCTCTGCACTGTTCTTGAGCTGATCTGAAGGCCATGTGAAGTTTGGAGGTCTGTAGCTATTGACTCTGTAGAAAGTTGGCGACTTCTGCTCACTGTGCACCTCAGCATGCGCTGACCCTGCTCTGTGATTTTACATTGCTGTTGTTCCCAATTTCTTCCACTTTGTTATAATACCACTAACAGTTGAGCGTGGCATATTTAGTAGTCTGGAAATTTCACGAATGGTCTTATTGCACAGGTGGCAACCGATCACAGTACCACGCTTGAGTTCACTGAGCTCCTGAGAGAGACCCATTCTTTCACAAATGTTTGTAGAAGCGTCTGCATGCCTAGTTCTTGATTTTATACACCTGTGGCCATGGAAGTGATTGGAACACCTGAATTCAATGATTTGGAGGGCCGTCCCAATACTTTTGGCAATATAGGGCAAGTTGTGATTTATAAAAAACTAACTTTCCGGAAAAAAATTGCTCACTTGTATGCAAACTCTTACCTATGTGTACGAACATTTTGGAGACAGAGCAGTTTGGCGACACTGATGGTGAACTGAGGGACTGACGGCAGATAAAGGAAAACCACTTTAAATCCTTATTATGAGTCCCAATCATAAATACAGTGCATATTCACAATAACAGTTTAAAGTGTACATAACACACACAGTTTCTGCCAGTCTCATGTTTATCTTGAGAGCCTATAGAGTAGTATTGCATCCTTCATATCTCTGAAGAGTCTTTAGTTTTAACATATTTATAAAAGACAGATACTCTGTACCGATTCTTTCCAAAAAAAAACAGCCTAACTTGTTTTGGGCATGCAGTGGGCGGAGCTAAAGAGTCACAAACACACACGAAATACATCATGGCATTATCCCTGGATAATTTTTGAATCACTGTACATTTGTGTTGACATTATATGCACGTATGCGCTGATTGCCAACAAAACACAGATCATTTGATGCAGTTTCACTCACCGAATGTGGTTTCGCCTCATGACAGGGAACAAACACACACTTGCGGAACTCCGTTGCTGCTCAGGAAAAACAAACTGCATCCACTGTTCCCTTAACGCTGGGTTATTTGGGAAGCTGAACAAGGTTATCTTTCCCTTGCAACCAGAAACACACTTCTTTAGTGACATTGTTGATTTTGTGGTCTAAAAACAAAATAGCAGCACTGCCGACGGCTTCCGTAAACCGAACAAAGCTCATTGATGGACACGCTCTTACACTCACTCTCTTTGATGTGCACACGCTCATCCGGGAGAATTGCCCATACAAGGAATTCTGCCCTTTATGATGTCATACAGGGCCATACTCTGAAAAAAAAAACTTCCCGAAAACTTGTTTGAATCATGAAGGAGTGTATTTGGCACAAACATACTCTGTCAAACGTCCAACTCGTTCTTTTTAAATTTTGGCCATGTTTAGCATGAGAATCCAACTATTCAACAGTGTAAATAAGTCAGAATGCATGGAATAACATTAAACTCCCCCTGTACATAAATAAAAAGAATGATTTAAACTCTGTTTTACATCTGACACATTTAGATTAAATATGTGGTTGTGACGCTTTTGAAAACTTTTCCTATGTCATGCTGTGTTTTAATGTTTTGAACTACAGCAAGTATTGCGTGGCGTATGATAATAGCAGAATTCATGGTCTGCGGAAATATTTTCCCAAAAATAATGCTCAATAATGCGCAATAAGGTCTATTTGTTTCCATTAAAAATATAAAACAATTAAAAATACTGTTTGATCAGTGGAAAAGAAACTTTCTCTGAAATTTATTTTATACTATTTTGATTGATCTATTCAAAAACAAGGCAAGGATAGGCTACTGAATGATTTGTAGCAATGTAATGTGACAGCACATCCGTATCTCATTTCATAATGTGGATGAATATGCATATGCAACTAAAACTAAAACGTAGCTTTATATCTTGCAAATGACATCAGAATAAAACATATAAGGCGATTAAAAAAAAAAGAAAGTTAACCTACCATACTCTTGTGGGCTTTGATCTTCATGATGAGGGTGTCACAGAGCTGTTGCGTGAGGAGGTGTGTGGTTGTTTTTCACGATCATTTAGTTCTGTATTTAGATTTACAGTAGGCTAATATTTTCCCAGAATGCATTGAAAATTTACAGTAGCATACTGTACACAGCTTATACAGTAGAAAACTGTTAAGAATACAGTAATAATGCTGTGAAAACATCAAAATCTACAGTAACATATATACTCAGATTCTACAGTAGGGAATTGAGAATGCAGTAATATTACTGTGAAAATAACAGAAATCATTTACAGTGTAGGTAAATACAACCTCAGATGAATAACACGACATATTACACCATGTCATTATTTATTTCACAAAAACTAGGCCAAATGTGAGGTTGTACAAATGAATGCGAATTAGCCACCTCGTACAAATACGTACAAATTGCTGCATAATAATTAATAATAGCTCACATTCCAGACTAGTGTAAAGATTTCTCAAAAACACTTATCAATCACTTCAAATTATTCAGTAATATTCTGTTAAACTAAAGATTATTGTTGAAATGCCAGTCTTCTTTCACTCCTTAAAATGAGTTGGAGTTAACACTACTGAAAATTCCAGTGAGTCTTGCAGTGATTGTGACTTCTCTAAAAATACCTTGCTTTCTGTTTTCAATTTAGTTTAATCAAGCCTTTTTTTTCATCAACACAGTGAGCACATCCACCCATAACGAGGTTTGGTAGCAATTCATATTATCCAAACAAATAAGGCAGACATGGTCAAATTGCCAGTACTCTTTCCCCGTCAGCCAGTGGCAGCATTTTTGATTATTTTCACAAACATTTCATGACTGTTACAACCGGCTCACAATTGTAACATGAACGAGGGGCGACATGGACCAGCAAGTAGTGAAAGAAATAGTTTATTTAACGAAATGGCATAATCAACAATCGTATTCAAACAATCAGTAATCAGTATAGTGAAAGTCAGTACTGAAAGCATGCATGGAAACGGACTGTAAGCTCGAGATCTGAGTGGATGCAAACAAATGAATATAACAAACGAAAAAACAACAACAGAATATCACCATTCAGTCAAGTACAGTCACATCGTAGCCTCTCCCATAGCGCTGCAGTTCTTATAGCCCAAAGAACGAGTCTCAGGTGGAAAACCACACCCCCCTGTAAACAGCACACCTGCAAACAAAACCACACAAAAGAAAACACACAGAAGAAAAAACACAGGCCCAACAATAACTGGGCCATAACAATGACCCCCAGAATATTTTGTTGTGTGAATATCAGAACATACAATATATCAAAAGAAATAGAATTGTATGCTTCATGCATTCTTCTTTTATCAAAGAATTGAATAAGTTTCATTAAAAAAAGCATCAAACACCAAAGGAGTAGATCGAGTCTATCAACACCGCCAAAGCTTCACAGAGCTATAGCTCATCTTAGGTCGAAATTTCATTTAGTAACATTGGGCAATTTTGATTTACATGCTGTTTAGATTAGATTAGATTAGATTCAACTTTATTGTCATTACACAAGTACAAGTACAAGGCAACGAAATGCAGTTTAGGTCTAACCAGAAGTGCAATAGCAGCAAGTGCAAGATATACAGTGGTTGCGTAAGTGCAGGGCATAAAAATGTACTGAATATATATAAATATGTATAAGTAGAGAGATGGTTATTACTATAAACAGAACTGAATTTACAGATGAATATATACAGTGAATAAATATAAATATACAGATGGCTATTACTATAAACAGAATGTAAACAGAATGTACAGGTGAATATGTACTATGAATATAATATACAGATGGCTATTACTTTGAACAGAATTTTACAGATAGAGGTATACAATAATATGTTAGGCTAATATGAGGAATATAGCAGTGGATTAGGGTAGTGTAATAAATTATGGACAGAGCTATCCGAAAGAAAGTGTAAAAGTGCAGTGGAAAGTGGTTGCATATTGCAGTTAGAAGTACGGTGCAAAATGCAAATGTAAACATGGTTACTGTAAATACAGTCGGCAGTGCAAATGAGCATATTCCAGTTAAGATATGGTGGTGCAAAATGCATAAGTAAACAGTTAATATTGATGATCGCATTGGCTTGTATGTGTGTAAGCATATCGCTTGTTTCTGCTTCTTTGTCACTTTTTTTTTGGATCCAGGGATTCAAGAAGGGTCTGTCTGCATCCACGGCCCAACAGACAAATTGCACATTTGTTTTTTGTATGACTGAAACTATTTTGAAACTATTATTTATGTGTTATGGATGAAATGTTTATATGGATAACTTAAATTGCTTTCGAATCTTGAGCATGAAATAACAGTTAGTATTAGTAATATATAGAAATCATTAAACAATCAAATACAGGCAGACCTATGGTAATTATACTGTATAACTAAAAACCTAACCACCACCCCCACCAAAACATACCCTAACCCTACCGCGTCAATAAAATTAAAATTTACTGTAGAGTTTAATAAATAAAATACTTTAAAATGGAGGAAAAACAAACGCGCATTCGCACCCTGCAGTAATTACTGTAATCTCATTTGGGTTTCCATCCAATAATTTTAATTTGTTTTGTCATTTTACAAGAAAACCTAAATGGAAATGTTTGACAAGCAAATTAACTCTCAGAATTAACATAGATATACATTACCGGTTTCACAGACAAGGCCTAAGTTAGTCCCAGTCTCTTTTAACTGAAAGCAACTTAAAAGTGTCTTTGTTTTGTCTCAAGATGCACACCAGTTTTTTTTTTCTTTTTCTTTTTTTCTAAGGCACGTTTATAAAAGCTACTTAAATGTCCTTATTGAACTAAGGCCTAATCCTGGCTTGGATTAAGCCCTGTCTGTGAAACCAGGCCATAATGCGCTTGATGCAGATTACCTAAGGTTTTGCTTTAGTTAAAGGCATTAAGGTAATGGAAACTTTTATTTGCATACTAATGACCATTTATGCATATAAAAAACCATGGCATTATACATTAGACCCAACAAAAGACCTGAACTTGACACACAATTCTTCCAACATTGCCTTTGACATTCATATGTAATTTGTTTAGACTCTAGCCGCTGCCCTGCATAGTCATTTTGCATGAGGGTGCTTGCAGGCAGGATATACGGAGGTTGTCGCAGTGGTGGATGGGCAACAAAATCATCACTTCCTGGGAAATTCTAGTGATGACTTTGATATTAATAAGATAAGACATCTCTAATTTTTGAGAATTACATCACAGCAGCGTGCCACAGTTCTGGGAGCACTATATGCATTCCCAACTCGATCTCACGGCAATTTGTACGTATTTTTGGAGGTGGCTAATTCGTATGAGTGAGGTTGTACAAATTCGTACGATTTAGTCACCTCGTATGAATATTTTATTATTATTGAGTATCCCAATTCGTATGATTTCGTACGAATGACTTACCCCTAACCCCAAAACTAAACCTACCAGTCACTGCGGTTTATACAAATCTGAAGGAATACCAACGCTATCTTGCAACAAATTCATACAAATTCGTACGACCTCACTTGTATGAATTCGTAGGAATTTGTACGAATTGGTTGCGAGATAGCGTTGGTATTCCTCCATCAATATGACTTTGCAGTGTGGGTCTAAGATTTCCAAAAGTGTCAAAACAACGGCACTTCAACACAGTTCATGTTTGTATTCAACTGATTCGACTACAATCTGGCTTTTCTGGAATTTTAGAAGACCGAATTTCAGAATGATCAGAGCATCATTTCAGATGCAATGCTTAATCCGAAGATTATTCCAGTTATGAATGAATTATTCAGTCTCGAGTTTCATTTTGTGCTGCATTAACTACTGTGTCTTTCAATCTTTCAATCGTCCTGTATTTCGGTCTTTCGACGCAGGCCACAACAACTTCGCCAGGCTTTTCGGTCCCTGGCCAGAGCCATCCAGTTTCTGCCGATGTCTTGTCTGAGCGAGTCCCTCCATTGGGTTGCGGGGCGGCCGAGCGGTCTTTTGATGGCATTCATTCGCGGCCCGCATCCATCACCCATCCGATATCCTGCCACCAGTGTTGGGGGTAACGCATTACAGGTAACTTGAGTTACGTAATCAGATTACTTTTTCAAGTAACTAGTAAAGTAACGCATTAGTTTTCAAATTTACAACAAAATATACAAGTTACTTTTTCACATTTATTTGACTGACAGCTCTCCTTTACCCATGATGAGAAAAATCGAGAGTAAGTGCAGAGGCGTTGCGTGTAAATGTGTTATTGTAGTTCTAGACTAAATGTGAGCATTTATTCATCTCACTTGCACAACAAAGATTCAGTACTCCTCAAAATGAATAAAATCAGTCAAATGCAAAAACAGAGTATGCAAACCTCAAATATATAAATGTTAAATAAAACAATTTTTATTATGCATTTAATCTACCTTTATTGACTAATGTCTTGCTGCTGACCTTTGAAGATTCAGTTAAACCATGAGCAAATATTACTAGATTTTTTGTTTTTATTGGTAAAACTTTTTTCTCCTGCGTCTTTTCTTCCATTATCCAGAATGGCAGCACAGCACAAGAGAGCTGCGCGTTCTACTGTTCATGCGTGAATTTGCATTTTTACCTCAGCCTGAGGCTTATTACTTCAATTTTGGTCTTTACATTTGCACAAAAACTTTTTTTGCTATAAAAAACAAAAACAAAAAAAAAACAAGCCCAGCCCAGGTGAGAAAAAGTAACGCAAAAGTAACGTAACACATTACTTTTCTTAAAAAGTAACTAAGTAACACAATTAGTTACTTTTTAAGGGAGTAACGCAATATTGTAATGCATTACTTTTCAAAGTAACTTTCCCCAACACCGCCTGCCACGTGTCCGGCCCAGCGCTTCTTGGCCTGTTCGGCCTGGTTGATGGCATCCTTGACCTTGCTCATCTTCCTCAGTAGCTAGTTGCTGATGTGGTCCGTCCTCTTGACGCCGACCATCCGCCACTCAAGGGTGCGTTCGGTCACTGCCAGCTTCTGCCTGTCTGCCGTGGTCAGCGACCAAGTCTCGGCCCCGTAGAGCATGATTGGCAGGACGGTACTAATATTAATGACTAGTATTAAATATCTACAAGAGTATAGATTAACTGTGTAACTACATGTTGTTCTGGAAAATTCTGTATGGTTTAGGAATAAAGGTAGGGTTAGAGTTAGAGTTAGATTTTGGGCTAATGGTTGGGTTACAGTTACAGGGGTAAAGTTAAATGCAAGTGCTTTAAATGCAATTACAATGCACCAACATGTATGTACATAAGTAAATTGTATCAAATGGTTAAATAGGCTACAATCTAAAATATGATCATATTTGTAAAGCCTACAGTAATCTTTGTTTCAACTTCGTAAAATGCATCTTTATAGCGTACATTAAAATAAAAATAAAAACTGGAAAGACTAAAGACAGTCTTGTCTCATGTCAAATTCTCGATACTGTCAGCTGAGGATGATTTGGAGGATTTTTCTCATGTGAACCACTATTTGACAATAATAATATACAGCTGTGGGAAACCTAAGAGCAGTGCCAAACCCAAGGCCTTGAACTTCTGTAAAGTAAACATGGGATTTTTCCCGATCAGGCAACATTGCATTGAATTTCTGGCAAACGTAATTAAACTGTTCACTTGTCTTTGAGTAGTTACAAATGCAAGAGTTTTCAAAGCACACATTGCAGACAGTTCAGACGCGAATAAAGGCGAAAGACAGACAGACTAGCGGTCGCCTTGGATTAGTTGTGTGATTAGTAGGTAGAGCTACATGGATGATTACATCAATTTTCTCATAATAAAGGTAAAACTCAAGATCATTATCAGCTGTTGCATATCAAACTTAAAGGTTAAGGGCTTAAATGTGTCTGTGGCACAGTCATAAACATGCCTAAATTGCCAACATGTGTCTAATTAGATTCAGCACTGTTTAAGGGAAAAATGTCCTTTGATTATTCTTCAAAAAAAGAACAAAAAGCTGTTTTGAATGTTTGAACTTCACTCTAAGAGGGCAATACTTTGGTAAGTTC
The DNA here is from genome assembly GCA_023566225.1 of Romanogobio albipinnatus. Classification (NCBI taxonomy): domain Eukaryota; kingdom Metazoa; phylum Chordata; class Actinopteri; order Cypriniformes; family Gobionidae; genus Romanogobio; species Romanogobio albipinnatus. The sequence goes on along the minus strand of CM042248.1, from coordinate 4,878,846 downwards.
ACCCCGTTGATAAAATATCGCCTCCTTGTAATAAGGTTTTTCTTCATATGCAGTATGAAAACATAGAAAAGTTTGTGTGTGCGCCCTCATAATTCAAACATGTTTGTATTCTGGCACAAAGATAGCAAACACACACCACAAATAAAAAATACCGTGGAACTATTGCATGGTAAATAAACTCTTTGCAATGACAAATGACTAGTTACTAGCAAAACATGTCGGCACATTTTCAACCGGGACTCCACTTACCACTAAAAGGGTAAACTGTTTATAAGAACTGCTTTAGAAGGGCACATCCTTTAAATGGCTATAAAACCAGTCGGGGGAAACTAGTTGCATATCATCACTGTCTTTATTTTAAACCAGCTGACTGAAAATTAGTCTAGCGTGTTTATAGAAGTATGGTCATGCTCAAAATGATCCGTCATTTGTCAGTGAGGATTTGCCAAAGTACAATCACAAGAAAGACATAATGGACTATAAAGAGATGCTAGTGCAGCCCATTACTGTAATTGTAGCAGCCTCTCTCTTTGAAGACCACTGCTTCTCCATGAAGTCATGCATAATTGATCTCTCCCGTGTGGAATTATGCTTCGGCAGATGCAATGAACGGACAGCTTTAGGGAAGACCGAAATGGCATCATGTTGGGATCTTCATGGCTGAAATAAAACCATGGTGGAAAAATTAATTGACTCAGCAGTAGTGGTGTTTATCTGCTCTTATAAAACATGTTTTAACATGGTTGTATTCTCCTGAGTTTCCTCTTGGATTTATGATTTATTTCTCTGAATCTCCTGCATCGTGCACTTACTACAGCCACACACATCAGATCAGGCATAACATTATGACCTGGGGAAGGGGAAGTGAGTAACACTGATTATCTCTTCATCAGGGCACCTGTTAGTTGGAGGGATATATTAGGCAGCAAGTGAACATTTTGTCCTCAAAGTTGATGTGTTAGAAGCAGGAAAAATGGACAAGCATAAGGATTTGAGGGAGTCTGACAAAGGCCAAAATGTGATGGCTAGACGACTGGGTCAGAGCATCTCCAAAACTGCAGCTCTTGTGGGGTGTTCCCAGTCAGCAGTGGTTAGTATCTATCAAAAGCGTTCCAAGGAAGGAACAGTGGAGAACCGGCCACAGGGTCATGGGCGGCCAAGGGTCATTGATGCACGTGGGGAGTGAAGGCTGGCCTGTGTGGTCCGATCAAACAGACGAGCTACTGTAACTCAAATTGCTCAAGAAGTGAATGCTGGTTCTGATAGAAAGGTGTCAGAATACACAGTGCATCACAGTTTGTTGCGTATGGGGCTGCATAGACACAGACCAGTCAGGGTGCCCATGCTGACCCCTGTCCACCGCCGAAAGCACCAACAGTGGCATGTGAGCATCAGAACTGGACCACGGAGCAATGGAAGAAGGTGGTCTGGTGTGACGAATCATGTTTTCTTTTACATTTCGTGGATGACCGGGTGCGTGTGCGTCGCTTACCTGGGGAACACATGGCACCAGGATGCCTTATGGGAAGAAGGCAAGCCATTTTGGTGCCAGACACCACAACAGGGGTCTATAGTGGCGCATGCCTCGATGGGTCAGGACTGTTTTGGCAGCAAAACTGGGACCAACACAATATTAGGATGTTAATATATAATAATATAATATAAAATAATACTGTGGGGAGAACAAGTATTTGATACACTGCCGAGTTTGCAGGTTTGCCCACTTACAAAGCATGTAGAAGTCTGTAGTTTTTATCATAGGTACTCTTCAACTGTGAGTGATGGAATCTAAAACAAAAATCCAGAAAATGACATTGTATGATTTTTAAGTAATTAATTTGCATTTTATTGCATGACATAAGTATTTGATAGATCAGAAAAGCATAAATTAATATTTGGTACACAAACCTTTGTTTGAAATTACAGAGATCATGTGTTTCCTTTAGTTCTTGACCAGATGTGCACACACTGCAGCAGTGATTTTAGCCCACTCCTCCATACAGACCTTCTCCAGATCCTTCAGGTTTCGGGGCTGTCGCTGGGCAATACGGACTTTCAGCTCCCTCCAAAGATTTTCTATTGGGTTTCTAGGCCACTCCAGGACCTTGATATGCTTCTTACGGAGCCACTTCTTAGTTGCCCTGGCTGTTTCCGGGTCTTTGTCATGCTGGAAGACCCAGCCACGACCCATCTTCAATGCTCTTTCTGAGGGAAGGAGGTTGTTGGCCAAGATCTCGCGATACATGGCCCCATCCATCCTCCCCTCAATACGGTGCAGTCGTCCTGTCCCCTTTGCAGAAAAGCATCCCCAAAGAAAGACGTTTCCACCTCCATGCTTCATGGTTGGGATGGTGTTCTTGCGGTTGTACTCACTCTTCTTCTTCCTCCAAAAATGAACTGGATCATCCAGATGGTCATTGGCAAACTTCAGACGGGCCTGGACATGCGCTGGCTTGAGCAGGGGGACCTTGCGTGCGCTGCAGGATTTTAATCCATGACAGCGTAGTGTGTTACTAATGGTTTTCTTTGAGACTGTGGTCCCAGCTCTCTTCAGGTCATTGACCAGATCCTGCCAAGTAGTTATGGGCTGATCCCTCACCTTCCTCATCATCATTGATGCCCCACGAGGTGAGATCTTGCATGGTGCCCCAGACCGAGGGAGATTGACCGTCATCTTGAACTTTTTATCCCAGCCTTGTGCAGGTCTACAATTTTATCCCTGATGTCTTGGCCATTGTGGAGAGGTTGGAGTCTGTTTGATTGAGTGTGTGGACAGGCGTCTTTTATACAGGCAACGAGTTCAAACAGGTGCAGTTAATACAGGTAATGGAGGACAGGAGTCGAGGACAGGAGGGCTTCTTAAAGAAAAACTAACAGGTCTGTGAGAGACGGAATTCTTACAGGTTGATAGGTGATCAAATACTTATGTCATGCAATAAAATGCTAATTAATTATTTAAAAATCATACAAAGTAATTTTCTGGATTTGTCGGCAGTGTGTCAAATACTTGTCCTCCCCACTGTATATGTTCTCTACTGAATCCCCATGTGCAAGAATGTGAACAAGGGCGGAAGTCAACGTTTTATTTTATGCATTTAAATATGATACATTTTTGTTTGTATACTTTACAAATTATAAGCAACATTAGTGCATATGTTCTAGTACAAATGCACAGTACTCACATGTATTTGTGCATTAAAAAATGACAATTCAGCTTGTGCCTTATATTGTGATCTCACATGGCAGAATATTTTATTCCATAAAAAAAACTTTCACTTTCCTTTAGTCCCTGTCTATTCTAGTTTATGCTACTCTAAGCAATATCTGAAACTTTGTATTTTGAGCACTTCTTGTGTTTATTCAGGATTAATTTCTTGCCGTATTCCTCATTTGTAAGTCGCTTTGGATAAAAGTGTCTGCAAAATGACTAAATGCAAATGTAGACACCAATAATAGACCATACATTTAAATGTTTGATTTTAAGAATATCTTTGTTTACTTTTAAACACTGAACAAATACTTTGTTGGGTTGCACTTGAAGTCTGAGCTGAGTAAAATCAGTTGAGAAGCACTGCTGTAAACATCTGTTCTACAGAAAATCAGGTCGTCATTCAATAATCAATCAAAGTGTTTATCTTTTTAGCATGCGGCAGTCTAGATGTGATTTTCTTTTTACAAGCTAGCCTGCACTCATCCATCGTTGGCCTTTCCACAACAAGTTGCATGATTTAATTCCAGTCTCGCATGGATTACAGTTTTGACAGTGGCAGATTCATCTGTGAAAAGTAGGTGCAAACAATTCATTTTACAGGGCATTGACTTTCTGGGATGCCACTCTTCCCCTCTCGCATGGAACTTAAGGTGGCGCCGACTGCTAAGTCCACATACCCCGTCGACACATACCTTCATCAACAGCTTATTGATTCCATGGTCTCTTTACCATGTAAAGGTTTGCAACCGTCCCAGTGATAGCTGTGCGACTCCAGTATTTTAAAAGGCAGACACCCGGCTCATGAATTGAGGATGTTTGGCCCTAGTGCAATTATAGATGGCTTGCCGAAAAGCAGATGTTGTATATTTGGCTTTTATGATCTTCATGAATTGTCAAGTTCTTTATCTTCTCTTAAGAGTTTGGAAGAAAAATAGATTGCTAGTTCTCAGAATCGGATTAGCTTAATGCTTTGGATGATTGTGAGGAGGTCACTGGATGGTCACTTTTGGTGTTTTAAAGGTTTCCTTGTGTAATTTATGACTCGGGAGACGTGACAACAGCTCTGACTCATCTTCTCATATTACAAGTATGTCAATGTCCAGACAGAGATTTTCAGTGACCGGTCAGAACACAGTCAAACCACACAATTGAAATGGAAAAAAGTCAGATTAGCCATCTGTTGGCCTGGCAGGCACCTTGAAAATTATGATCTATGGGGCCAATTAATCTAATAATAAGTCTTATTAAGGGAAATTAAAAGTAAGTTACTCTACTAGCTACTAATTACATCTTCTACAGTGTAATTAGATTACTGAACTAATCAAGTCAGGTCAACTTTATTTATATAGTGCTTTTTACAATGCAGATTGTTTCAAAGCAGCTTCACCGTGGTCATATTAGATCGGAATATTCGAAAGATCGGAGTCATCACGTCGGAGGCGGGTTTATTGAGGATGCCATGTCGATGAGGCAATTTCAGGGGGAGTCTAATCACGGTCTCTGCAGACACTTCAGGGATGCGCTGGTCATGTCTTGGCGCAGGTCCACCATCTGATCTGGATACGGCCCGGATACGGCTGACTGCAGTAAACCTCAGGAAAAACAGAGAGACCAACATTAGCGTAGATGCCATTATTTTTATGACGTAACGAGTACATCAGTTGTTATGGGAAGTGTTCCCGGTTCCAGCTGACCTAACTAATGCAACCTAACAATCATTTAATTGAAAAAAATATTTTTTTTGGAAAAATGTTTCTAATAACTCCCTCTAAAATGTATTGGATTACTTATTACTAATTACTTTCTAAATCCCATAACAACCTTGACCAGTTGACCAGTACAACATGCTCTTTTAATACTTTCAAATAAATCATATAAAACTGCATAAATATTTATTGAACTGACCAAAGTATTTAAAGGGAGGTTACATTAAAAACATACATTTTAACATGTTAGATATTTTGAAGTTTTGATGTTACATTTTGATGTTAAATCCCCTATTGGATTTTTAGAAGTAACTGTAGCCTAATTAAATTACAGAAAAAATCTAAGTAATCCCTTACTTTACCTTTTCAAGGGACAAGTAATTAAATTACAGTAATTAATTACTTAGTAATGCATCAAAACCCAACACTGGGTGTCCCAAAACTTTTGGCAATATAGTGTATATGTATATATATATATTGCCAAAAGTTTTGGGACGTCTGCCTTTACATGCACATGAACTTTAATGACATCCCATTCTTAATCCGTCGGGTTTAATATGGACTTGGCCCACCCATTGCAGCTCTAACAGCTTCAGCTCTTCTGGGAAGGCTTTCCACAAGGTTTAGGAGTGTGTTTATGGGAATTTTTGATCATTCTTCTAGAAGTGAGGTAATCTGTGAGGTCAGGCACTGATGCTTGGCTTGCAGTCTCTGCTCTAATTTATCCCAAAGGTGTTCTATCGGGTTGAGGTCAGGACTCAATCTCGCTCATCCATGTCTTTATGGACCTTGCTTTGTGTGCACTGGTGCGCAGTCATTTTGGAACAGGAATGGGCCATCCCCAAATGAATTGCATGAAATTGTCCAAAATGTCTATTGCCTGTGCTCCTCGCTGTCCCAGTCTAGTTGATGGGACCTACCAGCTGCTCCTCATCACTGTCAGGAGGAGCCAGTATTTAAGCAGAACAGGAGAGAGAGCCAAGGAGAGATTCCTTCTCCCAAGAGCATGAGAGCGTTGAGATGTTGCCAGTCCCAGAGTGTTACTCCTGTTGTGTCTTAAGCTTAAAATGTTATTGCTGTAGTGTACAGATTTTATATGTTAACTTAAAAATCAAACAAATGTGTTGTGACTGTGGTGCCCAGCTTTGAGTCACTTGCCCGCTATTGAGTGTTGAAGCAGTAGGGAGACGGGTGCCCTTTTTCTCTTGTTCTCATTCTTAGTAAGGAAGTAAGGTATTGTAGACAATACAATGACTACTGTTATGTAATGTTGCTAAGTTGTAAATTTTCCATAGCCAAATTCCAACAACCCTTAAGGTATGTCCCTGTGGCATAAACAGATACAGCAAACTGTAAACCAGAGATTCAAAGGAAATGTTTGTGACCCTAAAGCTCTTCAAACCTCAGTAAAGCTTCCTCGGAATTGCAGCTACTCGAGATTTTTTTTATAGTGATAACGGTTTAGTTTAAAAGTTTATGTTATACAAGCAGCCGTTGCGCAATGAAAAGTGTCTCATTTGCTGTTTTCCTTGTTTCGGTTTTTCAGGCCTCTAAAGAGATTAACCGGGCAATTAATTAAGCGAGACATGAAAGCAAACCAGCCATAGTACGACAGGCAAAATGAATAGCCACAGGAAAAAAGAAAGATCGCTTGAAAAAAAAGGGGCTTTCCCTTTTTCAAACATCATCTGTCTCTTTCACAGATCTGTGAAATCAGATACAGGTATTACATGTTGAGCTCAAGCAGACCAGAGAGGCAGTGGGGGGGTGTTGGGAGGGTCAGGTCGCCCTGCCGACCACCCCTTCCTCCTGATTGGTCCACCTGGGTAAGAGAGCTTCCGAAGACATGAACCGAGCTACCTCTCAGTCTATCCATCTCATCAGCACCTATCGGGTTTCTGTCTCTTTGAAATCGAGGATGGGATCAAACGGCCCACTGCCACTTATGAGGACAGCTCAACTAGTACAATGACTGCTAATAAGGGCTCGTTTGACTCGGCCTGAGACCAGACAGAGAACCAAGAGCCCGACCATTGTGCAAAAACGGGCTCGCTGTTTCAGGTTGCCATTGTATGCATAGTCAAGGATTTTGGTGTAGGATTGTATGTTTGGGAGTGTAATTCCTTTTTTATTATTATTATTCCTCCAAATGTGTAATTGATTTTTTCTTTAACTATGGGAAAATTTTGCCCTGTAATTTTTTTTTTTTTCTACGGCAATGTCATTTCCACCAAATGACGTACTGTGCTTAATAGCATTCTGTGGTGGAAATGACATAAATATTTTTATGAAATGTACATTTTAATATTGTGTTGGTATCACTTTATTTTACAGACCTGTTCCGCATGTAAATACGCTGTAGTTATTATAATAACTGAGTAATAACTAGGTACTAACTCTGAATTGACCCCTAAACCTAACTTTGACCCAAGTAGTTACCTTGTATTTCCCACTACTTTCTTAGGTAAGTTCACTGTAAAGTGCATGTACTGTAAAATAAAGTGCAACCAGTATGTTCATATTTTATATCGTTTTGTATAGACAAAAAATGCTTATTTAATTTTTATTTAAAAAAAATATTAATCACTGGTGAAATTGATTTTAAAATGAATGATATTGTTTAAATTCAACAATATTCATATTTTAATAATATGTTGATACTTTTTGCATAGTTTGACAAAATTACATTACTTGTGTTGTGATAGAAACAAATTATTGCTATAATTAAACTATGATTTTCATAGTTATTTGGGTCAAAAGTAACTCGTCAAAAAGTAATTTGTCCAAAGCAGTTTTTTCAATGTGAACTTCATTTAACTTTAAAATCTGTTTGTGTTAATAACACATCACCAACGTAAAAGTGCCTGGAGTAGAAGAAACATCCATTCCCATGGTCACAGTTCAGAAACATTTGTGGAAAATGTTAAATATAATTATGACCAAAAGATTACAAGATGTTTATTTGACATTCATAGGTGTTAGACGTCTTTCTTTCTGTGCTTCTCTTCTCTTGTATGTCGGGGCTGAGTTCAAACATACCTAAGACCTATTGTCTATAATCATTCATTGCATTTGTAAGCATTATCATCTCTGGCTTCAGGATTAATTGAGTCTTGTCATATCTGGTATGCATTATATTACTGCAATGCTAACCTCTCTTTTTAACCACTTTTTAATGGTCTCTTTTCAACTTTAATCCTCTACTGGTTCATGTCATTTATAAAATGGGCAGAAAATGATTGCTTTTCACTTTTATGAAGTCAAAGAGGCCCTGTTTTTATTCAATCCTGTGAAATGTAACATAATTCTGTTACCATTTTCTAGGGCAAAGGTCATCACAAACCTGATTTGTCAGTGCAAAACAAATCAGTTGAACTTTTTAAAACTTGTTTCATAATATATAGAGGGAGAGTAACTCTCATTCCAGTCATAAAAACATTCAGACTCCTGTATATTAAACCAGTTGATGTACATTAGGACAGCAGATACTTTAGCACCAGCAGTGTTTTCCAGCAGTTCACCCACATCCTCACAAATCCCCAAACAAACAGACCCTCTTTCTCTGTCCATTCTCACTTGTGTTTCACCTGTTGAAAGTCGAGTTTGTTTAAAGTGATTGCCATGGTAGCAGAATTTGTTAGTAACGAGCTTGTCACGCCATGTGAAACTGTCATTGCAGCCCAACAAAGCTAGGATTTCCTAATGTTTCTCCTCAATTTTGGTACTTAGCAGTGCTTGTTCAGGCAAGCATGACTATTACTGCTGCTCATAATAAAAATTGGTGTGTAACTCATCCCACGAACATGAAAAATCTCATAGACTTACATTAAATGATATCATATTTACAGAACAGAATATAAGAGACATGGGGTGGAGGTTTTGACATTGTACAGTTGGAAACCTGTATGAAATACTGTTTCCACCATGAAGTAAAATAAATAAATAAAAGGTAATATCTTTTTTTTATCTCACAATTATGACATTTTATCTCAGAATTCGGAGGGGAAAAAAGTCAGAATTGCAACATGTAAACCCAGAATGTCAAGAAAAACTCAGCATTGTGAGACGTAAACTCAGAATTCCTAGAAAGTCAGAATTGTGAGATGTAAACACAGATTTCTGAGAAAAATTTAAAAATTGCGAGATGTAAACTCAGATTTCTGAGAAAAATTTTAAAATTACGAGACGTAAACTCAGATTTCTGAGAAAAATTTTAAAATTGCGAGACATAAACTCAGATTTCTGAGAAAAATTAAAAAATTGTGAGACGTAAACTCAGATTTCTGAGAAAAATGTAAAAATTGCGAGACGTAAACTCAGATTTCTGAGAAAAATTTAAAAATTGCGAGACGTAAACTCAGATTTCTGAGAAAAATGTAAAAATTGTGAGATGTAAACTCAGATTTCTGAGAAAAATGTAAAAATTGCGAGACGTAAACTCAGATTTCTGAGAAAAATTGAAAAATTGTGAGATGTAAACTCAGATTTCCAAGAATGTCAGAATTGTGAGAAGTAAAATTATAAGTCTGAGAAAAATGTCAGAATTGTGAGATGTAAACTTATAAATCTGAGAAAAATGTCAGAATTGTGAGATGTAAACTTATAAGTCTGAGAAAAATGTCAGAATTGTGAGATGTAAACTTATAAGTCTGAGAAAAATGTCAGAATTGTGAGATGTAAACTTATAAGTCTGAGAAAAATGTCAGAATTGTGAGATGTAAACCTATAAGTCTGAGAAAAATGTCAGAATTGTGAGATGTAAACTTATAAGTCTGAGAAAAATGTCAGAATTGTGAGACGTAAACTTATAAGTCTGAGAAAAATGTCAGAATTGTGAGACGTAAACTCAGAATTCCTAGAAAGTCAAAAATTGCGAGATGTAAACTCAGATTTCTGAGAAAAATTTAAAAATTGTGAGATGTAAACTCAGATTTCTGAGAAAAATGTAAAAATTGCGAGATGTAAACTCAGATTTCTGAGAAAAATTTAAAAATTGCGAGACATAAACTCAGATTTCTGAGAAAAATTTAAAAATTGCGAGACGTAAACTCAGATTTCTGAGAAAAATGTAAAAATTGCGAGACATAAACTCAGATTTCTGAGAAAAATGTAAAAATTGCGAGACGTAAACTCAGATTTCTGAGAAAGTCAGAATTGTGAGATGTAAACTTATAATTCTGGGAAAAATGTCAGAATGTCTAGAAAGTCAGAAATGTGAGACGTAAACTCAGAATTCTGAGAAAAAAGTAGAAATTGCGAGAAGTAAACTCAGAATTCCTAGAAAGTCAGGATTGCAAGTTGTAAACTCAGAATTCCTAGAAAGTCAGGATTGTGAGACGTAAACTCAGAAATCGTCTCAGGTTATGACTATAACCATAGTTCCCTGAGAAGGGAACGAAACACTGCGTCCACTAGGGACAGCTTTGGGAACGCCCACAGCGTGATAGCGTCTGATGCACGTATGTCAACTCAGCCAATGGCGAGAGTGAGCGTCACGGGCGGGTGACGTCACGTCCAGGAAAGGATAAATATACATCCGGTCCGATCGCACTTCAGCTAAACTGCCGAAGCAAGGGATCACAGGGATGCAGGGAGTATGGCAAAGGGACGCAGTGTTTCGTTCCCTTCTCAGGGAACTATGGTTATAGTCATAACCTGAGACGTTCCCTTTCGAGGGAACTTCACACTGCGTCCACTAGGGACAGCTTTGGGAACGAAATACCAAAACGCCATAAGACCAAATGCCTGTCGTGTGAAACTGTGGCACATTCAAGACAGGAGCACTGAAGAACCTGGAGCACATTCCAGGTCAAGATCATAGTATCTTACAAACGTAAGAGGCGAGGACCAACCGGCCGCATCGCAGACTTCTTTGAGGGAAACCCCCGATACCAAGGCCTTAGAGGCCGCCATACTCCTAGTAGAGTGGGCTTTGACAGCTAAGGGACACTGCTGATCAGAAGACCCATAAGCCAGTGAGATAGCCTCGACTATCCACTTGCTCATTGTATGTTTGGACGCAGGGAGACCCCTGTTCTGAGGTCCAAAACAAACAAACAATTGATCCGCTTTCCTCCACAGGGCAGCTCTGTGGACATAAGCATCCAGTGCTCGCACTGGACATATAAGGTTCAATCTTTCCTGGTCTGGATTAACAAATGGAGGAGGACAGAGAGCCTGCAACACTATAGGCCGTGGAACATTGGTTAACACCTTCGGAACATACCCTAATCTAGGGTAAAGGAAAGCTTTAACCATCCCTGGTGCAAACTCCAAGCACGAAGGGGATATTGATAAGGCCTGAAGGTCTCCTACTCTCTTAATAGAAGAGATGGCAAGAAGGAAGATGGTTTTCAGAGTCAGAAACTTTTCTGAGATGATGTCAAGTGGCTCGAACGGAGCCGCAGATAACCCTTCCAACACTATAGCCAAATCCCAAGTAGGAACTCTAGTGCGCACCGCAGGCCTCAGCCTCTTAGTGCCACGAAGGAAACGAGTTACCAACGGGTCTCTCCCCACAGTAATACCATCCACATGGGCATGGTAAGCAGAAATAGATGAAACATACACCTTTAGTGTAGCAGGGGTCAACCCAGAAGAGAATCGCTCTTGTAAAAAATCTAGCACTGAACCAACAGGGCAGTTGACTGGATCTAAATGTCGTTCTTGACACCAAGAAGTGAACAACTTCCACTTCAGGGCATATAGTCTCCTCGTGGATGGAGCTCTGGAGCTAAGAATGGTCTCCACTACCTCGGTAGAGAGACCAGACTCTATGAGCTCAGCCCCCTCAGCGGCCAAACCCATAGGTTCCACATTTCTGGGCGGGGGTGAAATATTGAGCCCTCCGCCTGAGATAGAAGATCCCTCCTTATCGGAATCTTCCAAGGTGAGCCATCGAGCAGTGTTACAAGGTTCGAGAACCAAATCCGGCTCGGCCAGTAAGGAGCTACTAGCAATAGACTTATCCCCTCCCGGCGAACTTTCTCCAGAACTCCCTGGAGCAGAACAACTGGGGGAAATGCGTACAGACGCCGCCTCGGCCACGTCTGTACCATGGCATCCAGTCCCAGAGGAGCTGGATGAGTCAAAGAGAACCAGAGTGGACAGTGCGTCGTATTCTGAGACGCAAACAGATCCACTTCCGCCTGGCCGTAAATCTCCCAAATGAGCTTCACCACCTCGGGGTGAAGTCTCCATTCCCCTGGCCTCAGCCCCTGTCTCGACAGGATGTCCGCTCCAAAATTCTGGGCCCCCGGGATAAAGATTGCTCTCAAGGAGAGTAACTTCCCCAGAGACCACAGGAGGATCTGGTGCGCTAGTTTGCACAGTGGGCGCGAACGCAGAGCCCCCTGACGATTTACATAGGAAACCACCGATGTGTTGTCCGTACGGACCAACACATGATGGCCCCTCAGGTCCGGGAGGAAGAACTTCAAAGCATTGAAGACTGCCATCATCTCCAGGCAGTTGATGTGCCACGAAAGATGATGGTCCCCCCACAGACCCTGAGGTGAGCGGCCTTCCATTACCGCTCCCCAGCCCGTGAGAGAGGCATCTGTCGTCAGGGTGACTCGACGACATAGTGCCCCCAGCACCGGACCCTGGGACAGGAACCAGGCTTTCTTCCATATGACCAAGGCGCGGAGACACCGCCGCGTGATCTTGATCATACGAAAAGGGTTCCCCTTCGGGGAAAACCCTCTGGTCCTGAGCCACCACTGTAAGGGCCTCATGTACAGCAGGCCAAAAGGAATCACGTTGGACGCCGCTGCCAATAACCCCAGCAACTTTTGAAACTGCTTGACAGTGAATGACTGGCCTAGTTTGACTCTCTTTATAGCTGACAGAATCGCAGCAATGCGCGTGGGTGAAAGCACTGCCCGCATTGCTACGGAATCCCAAACCACGCCTAAGAAAGTGGTCCTCTGTACTGGAGAAAGCACACTCTTCTTCGCGTTCAACCTCAACCCCAACTTTTGAATATGCGCGAGGACGACATCTCGATGCCGAACCGCCATCTCCTGCGACTGTGCCAGAATCAGCCAGTCGTCTATATAGTTCAGAACGCGTATGCCCTGCAGCCTGAGCGGGGCCAGAGCTGCATCTACGCATTTCGTGAACGTGCGGGGTGAGAGAGCTAGACCAAATGGAAGAACCCGATACTGGTACGCTTTGCCCCCGAAAGCGAACCTCAGGAACTTCCTGTGTTGTGGAAGGATGGAGACATGGAAGTATGCGTCCTTCAGATCTATTGTGACAAACCAATCCTCGGATCTGATTTGGGTCACAATCTGACTTAGCGTCAGCATCTTGAATTTTAGTTTCCTGACCGTACAATTCAGACGACGAAGATCTAATATGGGGCGCAACCCTCCATCCTTTTTTGGAACTAAGAAGTACCGGCTGTAAAAACCCGACTCTCTGTTCTGTACAGGGACCTGTTCTATAGCCTCCTTTTTTAACAAGGTTTCTACTTCCTGTTCCATTATCAGAGCCTGCTCGGGACGTACTGATGTTACCAGCACTCCATTGAAACGAGGTGGGTGGAACCCAAACTGAATTCTGTACCCCTTTTCTACCGTCTGCAGGACCCATAGCAATATATTTGGTAGACGTTTCCATTCTGCCAGAAAATCTACTAAGGGAACCAGCCTCTCGAAGCTGGTCTCTGATATTTCCACTGCAACCATCTCGGCGGCCTGAAGCATACTGGCAGCACCTAACCGATCTGGCTGCGTTTCTAACCTCCTTGGAGGCTGCGAGTGTGACACCTTGTCCTGTGGACGCCGAGTCACGAGCTCGCTGGAAACCGCTGCGCCCTGAAGCACCAAGGGTGGCGGGGTTGGCAGAACGGTCCCCTGAGGGCAACGAAGTGGAGTGGGCACCGTATACTGAGGTGAACACCAATCCACCCCGCGGGGGGGCGCCCTCGGAGACCTGACGCTGCTGGCGTCAGGACCTCTTTTGGCCTGAAGCCTTCTTCGCCTGAAGCACGACCCTCAGGTCGGTCTTCGGCTTAGAAGGCTTCGGCTGAGAGTGCCGACCTGGCCCACCGTATCTCTGAGGTGGAGCACGAGATGCGACACTCTCTTTTTGCTGCTGCCTGTACGAAGAGCTAGACGGCTGGGGCTGCTCACGCCCAGCAGCCCCAGAGGGTTGGTGGCGGCGCGGGAGATATTTTTTAAAAGCCTCCGCTTGCTTTTTATTCTCCTGAAATCTGTCGACGACTTCATTTACAGCGTCGCCGAACAGACCAGCGGGTTCAACTGGCGCATCAAGGAGAAAAGCCCTGTCTTTATCCTTAATATCAGATAAATTGAGCCACAGATGTCTCTCTGTCGCCACCAAGGCTGCCATAGACCGCCCAATAGCTCTAGCGGTCTCCTTGGTGGCTCTCAGAGATAAATCTGTGGCCCGACGCAGTTCGCGCACTGCCTCAGGGCTCACTGTTTCGCCGCCATCCAAATCCCCCAGCAGTTCAGCCTGGTATGCTTGCAAAATACTCATTGTATGCAAACATGCACCAGCCTGCCCTGCTGCCGTGTACGCTTTCCCCACTAGCCCTGATGTTGTTTTTAATGGTTTAGTGGGGAGCGTGGGGGCCTTCAGGGACGATGCTGACGCAGGGGACAGATAACTAGCAAGCGTCTGATCCACTTTAGGCATCGCCCCATAACCATATTCTTTCAGCCCCCTTATATCACTGTATGTTTTTACTTGAGGGCTGAAAAGACGTGATGAATATGGTTTCTTCCATGATCTACACAGCTCACTGTGTAAATCAGGAAAGAAAGGAAGACCCCGTGGTGAAGGTGACACATTTGACATCAAAAAGCGCTCGTCTAATTTGCTTTTCGGACGAGCGCCTTGTTTCTCGGCTGGCCAATCAATATTTAACTTCGCCACAGCGCGAGTAATCACCTCCACCAGCTCTTCGTGTGCGGGGGAAAGAGATGGCGAATCATCTTCCCCCAATCCGACGCTCAACACATCCACCTCCTCAGAGCTGGAGTGTTGAAGTGACGGGCTCTCACTCTGGGCGGAAGAAGCCGCAGCGCGGGCTTCCGACACCAGAGATTGAGCGACAGATCTCCCGGGTGAAGGCAGAGAAAGAGCGCTCGCGCTCGTCTCAAACCCCGCCGAGAGATCCATCTGCGAACCCCATGATGTCCTTCTCCGCTGTGCCTCGGCAGCAGCGGGTCCAGAACCAGAGGGAACGCGATCCTGATCACCCTTCTCGAAGAGTGACAGGCGGGAGCGGAGCATGCGAAGCGGCAGCTTCTCACAATGTTCACATTCAGCCCCCTCGAAGGCTGACAGAGCATGCTCCACTCCCAAACACATCACACACAAATCATGTGTATCTCCACCCGTAAGGAAACAGGGACACGGAGGAATACACTGTTTGAATACTGATGCATTCGCCATATTTAAACTGAGATTTATTGTGCTTTTGACGTTACAACAATAAATAGACAGATACAGTTTTCACACAGATCGCTTAGCTGAGGCAAAAAAGCTGAAGTGCGATCGGACCGGATGTATATTTATCCTTTCCTGGACGTGACGTCACCCGCCCGTGACGCTCACTCTCGCCATTGGCTGAGTTGACATACGTGCATCAGACGCTATCACGCTGTGGGCGTTCCCAAAGCTGTCCCTAGTGGACGCAGTGTGAAGTTCCCTCGAAAGGGAACCAAGAAAAAAGTCAGAATTGCAAGAAAATTCTGAATTGTGACATGTAAACTCAGATTTCTGGGAAAAAAGGCAACATTGCGAGACGTAAACTCAGAATTCCAAGAAAGTCAGAATTGTGAGATGTCAACTCAGAAATCCTAGAAAAGTTAGTTATTGTGAGATGTAAACGTATAATTCTGAGAAAAATGTCAGAATTGCAAAACGTAAACTCAGATTTCTGAGAAAAAAAGTAATAATTGCGAGACATAAACTCAGAATTCCAAGAATGTCAGAATTGTGAGATGTAAACTTATAATTCTGAGAAAAATGTCAGCATTGTGAGATGTAAACTTATA
The DNA here is from genome assembly GCA_023566225.1 of Romanogobio albipinnatus. Taxonomy (NCBI): domain Eukaryota; kingdom Metazoa; phylum Chordata; class Actinopteri; order Cypriniformes; family Gobionidae; genus Romanogobio; species Romanogobio albipinnatus. The sequence goes on along the minus strand of CM042248.1, from coordinate 4,862,893 downwards.
AGTCTGAGAAAAATGTCAGAATTGTGAGATGTAAACTTATAAATCTGAGAAAAATGTCAGAATTGTGAGATGTAAACTTATAAGTCTGAGAAAAATGTCAGAATTGTGAGATGTAAACTTATAAATCTGAGAAAAATGTCAGCATTGTGAGATGTAAACGTATAATTCTGAGAAAAATGTCAGAATTGCAAAACGTAAACTCAGATTTCTGAGAAAAAAAGTAATAATTGCGAGACATAAACTCAGAATTCCAAGAATGTCAGAATTGTGAGATGTAAACTTATAAATCTGAGAAAAATGTCAGCATTGTGAGATGTAAACTTATAAATCTGAGAAAAATGTCAGAATTGTGAGATGTAAACTTATAAATCTGAGAAAAATGTCAGCATTGTGAGATGTAAACTTATAAATCTGAGAAAAATGTCAGCATTGTGAGATGTAAACTTATAAATCTGAGAAAAATGTCAGAATTGTGAGATGTAAACTTATAAGTCTGAGAAACATGTCAGAATTGTGAGATGTAAACTTATAAATCTGAGAAAAATGTCAGCATTGTGAGATGTAAACTTATAAATCTGAGAAAAATGTCAGAATTGTGAGATGTAAACTTATAAGTCTGAGAAAAATGTAAAAATTGCGAGACGTAAACTCAGATTTCTGAGAAAAAAGTAAAAATTGTGAGACGTAAACTCAGATTTCTGAGATCAATGTAAAAATTGCGAGACGTAAACTCAGAATTCCTAGAAAGTCAGAAATGTGAGATGTAAACTCAGAAATCTGAGAAAAAAAGTAAAAATTGTGAGATGTAAACTCAGATTTCTGAGAAAAATGGAAAAATTGCGAGACGTAAACTCAGATTTCTGAGAAAAATGGAAAAATTGCGAGACGTAAACTCAGATTTCTGAGAAAAATTAAAAAATTGCGAGACGTAAACTCAGATTTCTGAGAAAAATTTAAAAATTGTGAGATGTAAACTCAGATTTCTGAGAAAAATGTAAAAATTGCGAGACGTAAACTCAGAATTCCTAGAAAGTCAGAAATGTGAGATGTAAACTCAGAAATCTGAGAAAAAAAGTAAAAATTGTGAGATGTAAACTCAGATTTCTGAGAAAAATGGAAAAATTGCGAGACGTAAACTCAGATTTCTGAGAAAAATGTAAAAATTGCGAGACGTAAACTCAGATTTCTGAGAAAAATGTAAAAATTGTGAGACATAAACTCAGATTTCTGAGAAAAATTTAAAAATTGTGAGATGTAAACTTATAAGTCTGAGAAAAATTTAAAAATTGTGAGATGTAAACTTATAAGTCTGAGAAAAATGTCAGAATTGTGAGATGTAAACTTATAAATCTGAGAAAAATTAAAAAATTGTGAGATGTAAACTCAGATTTCTGAGAAAAATGTAAAAATTGCGAGACGTAAACTCAGAATTCCTAGAAAGTCAGAAATGTGAGATGTAAACTCAGAAATCTGAGAAAAAAAGTAAAAATTGTGAGATGTAAACTCAGATTTCTGAGAAAAATGTAAAAATTGCGAGACGTAAACTCAGAATTCCTAGAAAGTCAGAAATGTGAGATGTAAACTCAGAAATCTGAGAAAAAAAGTAAAAATTGCGAGACATAAACTCAGATTTCTGAGAAAAATGGAAAAATTGCGAGACGTAAACTCAGATTTCTGAGAAAAATGGAAAAATTGCGAGACGTAAACTCAGATTTCTGAGAAAAATGTAAAAATTGTGAGATGTAAACTCAGATTTCTGAGAAAAATGGAAAAATTGCGAGACGTAAACTCAGATTTCTGAGAAAAATGGAAAAATTGCGAGACGTAAACTCAGATTTCTGAGAAAAATTTAAAAATTGCGAGACGTAAACTCAGATTTCTGAGAAAAATTAAAAAATTGCGAGACATAAACTCAGATTTCTGAGAAAAATTTAAAAATTGTGAGATGTAAACTTATAAGTCTGAGAAAAATGTCAGAATTGTGAGATGTAAACTTATAAGTCTGAGAAAAATTAAAAAATTGCGAGACATAAACTCAGATTTCTGAGAAAAATTTAAAAATTGTGAGATGTAAACTCAGATTTCTGAGAAAAATGTAAAAATTGCGAGACGTAAACTCAGAATTCCTAGAAAGTCAGAAATGTGAGATGTAAACTCAGAAATCTGAGAAAAAAAGTAAAAATTGTGAGATGTAAACTCAGATTTCTGAGAAAAATGGAAAAATTGCGAGACGTAAACTCAGATTTCTGAGAAAAATGGAAAAATTGCGAGACGTAAACTCAGATTTCTGAGAAAAATGTAAAAATTGTGAGATGTAAACTCAGATTTCTGAGAAAAATGGAAAAATTGCGAGACGTAAACTCAGATTTCTGAGAAAAATTAAAAAATTGCGAGACGTAAACTCAGATTTCTGAGAAAAATTAAAAAATTGCGAGACATAAACTCAGATTTCTGAGAAAAATTTAAAAATTGTGAGATGTAAACTTATAAGTCTGAGAAAAATGTCAGAATTGTGAGATGTAAACTCAGATTTCTGAGAAAAATTAAAAAATTGTGAGACGTAAACTCAGATTTCTGAGAAAAATTAAAAAATTGCGAGACGTAAACTCAGATTTCTGAGAAAAATTTAAAAATTGTGAGATGTAAACTCAGATTTCTGAGAAAAATGTAAAAATTGCGAGACGTAAACTCAGAATTCCTAGAAAGTCAGAAATGTGAGATGTAAACTCAGAAATCTGAGAAAAAAAGTAAAAATTGTGAGATGTAAACTCAGATTTCTGAGAAAAATGGAAAAATTGCGAGACGTAAACTCAGATTTCTGAGAAAAATGGAAAAATTGCGAGACGTAAACTCAGATTTCTGAGAAAAATGTAAAAATTGTGAGACATAAACTCAGATTTCTGAGAAAAATTTAAAAATTGTGAGATGTAAACTTATAAGTCTGAGAAAAATTTAAAAATTGTGAGATGTAAACTTATAAGTCTGAGAAAAATGTCAGAATTGTGAGATGTAAACTTATAAATCTGAGAAAAATTAAAAAATTGTGAGATGTAAACTCAGATTTCTGAGAAAAATGTAAAAATTGCGAGACGTAAACTCAGAATTCCTAGAAAGTCAGAAATGTGAGATGTAAACTCAGAAATCTGAGAAAAAAAGTAAAAATTGTGAGATGTAAACTCAGATTTCTGAGAAAAATGTAAAAATTGCGAGACGTAAACTCAGAATTCCTAGAAAGTCAGAAATGTGAGATGTAAACTCAGAAATCTGAGAAAAAAAGTAAAAATTGCGAGACATAAACTCAGATTTCTGAGAAAAATGGAAAAATTGCGAGACGTAAACTCAGATTTCTGAGAAAAATGGAAAAATTGCGAGACGTAAACTCAGATTTCTGAGAAAAATGGAAAAATTGCGAGACGTAAACTCAGATTTCTGAGAAAAATTAAAAAATTGCGAGACGTAAACACAGATTTCTGAGAAAAATTAAAAAATTGCGAGACATAAACTCAGATTTCTGAGAAAAATTTAAAAATTGTGAGATGTAAACTTATAAGTCTAAGAAAAATGTCAGAATTGTGAGATGTAAACTTATAAGTCTGAGAAAAATTAAAAAATTGCGAGACATAAACTCAGATTTCTGAGAAAAATTTAAAAATTGTGAGACGTAAACTCAGATTTCTGAGAAAAATTAAAAAATTGCGAGACGTAAACTCAGATTTCTGAGAAAAATTTAAAATTGTGAGATGTAAACTCAGATTTCTGAGAAAAATGTAAAAATTGCGAGACGTAAACTCAGAATTCCTAGAAAGTCAGAAATGTGAGATGTAAACTCAGAAATCTGAGAAAAAAAGTAAAAATTGTGAGATGTAAACTCAGATTTCTGAGAAAAATGGAAAAATTGCGAGACGTAAACTCAGATTTCTGAGAAAAATGGAAAAATTGCGAGACGTAAACTCAGATTTCTGAGAAAAATGTAAAAATTGTGAGACATAAACTCAGATTTCTGAGAAAAATTTAAAATTGTGAGATGTAAACTTATAAGTCTGAGAAAAATTTAAAAATTGTGAGATGTAAACTTATAAGTCTGAGAAAAATGTCAGAATTGTGAGATGTAAACTTATAAGTCTGAGAAAAATGTCAGAATTGTGAGATGTAAACTTATAAATCTGAGAAAAATTAAAAAATTGTGAGATGTAAACTCAGATTTCTGAGAAAAATGTAAAAATTGCGAGACGTAAACTCAGAATTCCTAGAAAGTCAGAAATGTGAGATGTAAACTCAGAAATCTGAGAAAAAAAGTAAAAATTGTGAGATGTAAACTCAGATTTCTGAGAAAAATGTAAAAATTGCGAGACGTAAACTCAGAATTCCTAGAAAGTCAGAAATGTGAGATGTAAACTCAGAAATCTGAGAAAAAAAGTAAAAATTGCGAGACATAAACTCAGATTTCTGAGAAAAATGGAAAAATTGCGAGACGTAAACTCAGATTTCTGAGAAAAATGTAAAAATTGTGAGATGTAAACTCAGATTTCTGAGAAAAATGGAAAAATTGCGAGACGTAAACTCAGATTTCTGAGAAAAATGGAAAAATTGCGAGACGTAAACTCAGATTTCTGAGAAAAATTAAAAATTGCGAGACGTAAACACAGATTTCTGAGAAAAATTAAAAAATTGCGAGACATAAACTCAGATTTCTGAGAAAAATTTAAAAATTGTGAGATGTAAACTTATAAGTCTAAGAAAAATGTCAGAATTGTGAGATGTAAACTTATAAGTCTGAGAAAAATTAAAAAATTGCGAGACATAAACTCAGATTTCTGAGAAAAATTTAAAAATTGTGAGATGTAAACTCAGATTTCTGAGAAAAATGTAAAAATTGCGAGACGTAAACTCAGAATTCCTAGAAAGTCAGAAATGTGAGATGTAAACTCAGAAATCTGAGAAAAAAAGTAAAAATTGTGAGATGTAAACTCAGATTTCTGAGAAAAATGGAAAAATTGCGAGACGTAAACTCAGATTTCTGAGAAAAATGGAAAAATTGCGAGACGTAAACTCAGATTTCTGAGAAAAATGTAAAAATTGTGAGATGTAAACTCAGATTTCTGAGAAAAATGGAAAAATTGCGAGACGTAAACTCAGATTTCTGAGAAAAATTAAAAAATTGCGAGACGTAAACTCAGATTTCTGAGAAAAATTAAAAAATTGCGAGACATAAACTCAGATTTCTGAGAAAAATTTAAAAATTGTGAGATGTAAACTCAGATTTCTGAGAAAAATGTCAGAATTGTGAGATGTAAACTTATAATTCTGGGAAAAATGTCAGAATTGTGAGATGTAAACTTATAAGTCTGAGAAAAATGTCAGAATTGTGAGATGTAAACTTATAAATCTGAGAAAAATGTCAGCATTGTGAGATGTAAACTTATAATTCTGGGAAAAATGTAAAAATTGCGAGACGTAAACTCAGATTTCTGAGAAAAAAGTAAAAATTGTGAGACGTAAACTCAGATTTCTGAGATCAATGTAAAAATTGCGAGACGTAAACTCAGATTTCTGAGAAAAATGGAAAAATTGCAAGACGTAAACTCAGATTTCTGAGAAAAATGTAAAAATTGTGAGATGTAAACTCCGATTTCTGAGAAAAATTAAAAAATTGCGAGACATAAACTCAGATTTCTGAGAAAAATGTAAAAATTGTGAGATGTAAACTCAGATTTCTGAGAAAAATTTAAAAATTCTGAGATGTAAACTCAGATTTCTGAGAAAAATGTAAAAATTGCGAGACATAAACTCAGATTTCTGAGAAAAATTTAAAAATTGCGAGACGTAAACTCAGATTTCTGAGAAAAATTTAAAATTGCGAGACGTAAACTCAGATTTCTGAGAAAAATGTAAAAATTGCGAGACATAAACTCAGATTTCTGAGAAAAATGTAAAAATTGCGAGACGTAAACTCAGAAATCTGAGAAAAATGTCAGAATTGTGAGATGTAAACTCAGAAATCCAAGAAAAGTTAGTTATTGTGAGATGTAAACGTATAATTCTGAGAAAAATGTCAGAATTGCAAAACGTAAACTCAGAAACTCAGAAACTCAGATTTCTGAGAAAAAAAGTAATAATTGCGAGACATAAACTCAGAATTCCAAGAATGTCAGAATTGTGAGATGTAAACTTATAAATCTGAGAAAAAAAGTAAAAATTGTGAGATGTAAACTCAGAAATCTGAGAAAAAAAGTAAAAATTGTGAGATGTAAACTCAGATTTCTGAGAAAAATGGAAAAATTGTGAGATGTAAACTCAGATTTCTGAGAAAAATGTAAAAATTGCGAGACATAAACTCAGATTTCTGAGAAAAATGTAAAAATTGCGAGACGTAAACTCAGAATTCCTAGAAAGTCAGAAATGTGAGATGTAAACTCAGAAATCTGAGAAAAAAAGTAAAAATTGTGAGATGTAAACTCAGATTTCTGAGAAAAATGTAAAAATTGCGAGACGTAAACTCAGAATTCCTAGAAAGTCAGAAATGTGAGATGTAAACTCAGAAATCTGAGAAAAAAAGTAAAAATTGCGAGACATAAACTCAGATTTCTGAGAAAAATGGAAAAATTGCGAGACGTAAACTCAGATTTCTGAGAAAAATGGAAAAATTGCGAGACGTAAACTCAGATTTCTGAGAAAAATGTAAAAATTGTGAGATGTAAACTCAGATTTCTGAGAAAAATGGAAAAAATTGCGAGACGTAAACTCAGATTTCTGAGAAAAATGGAAAAATTGCGAGACGTAAACTCAGATTTCTGAGAAAAATTTAAAAATTGCGAGACGTAAACTCAGATTTCTGAGAAAAATTAAAAAATTGCGAGACATAAACTCAGATTTCTGAGAAAAATTTAAAAATTGTGAGATGTAAACTTAAAAGTCTGAGAAAAATGTCAGAATTGTGAGATGTAAACTTATAAGTCTGAGAAAAATTAAAAAATTGCGAGACATAAACTCAGATTTCTGAGAAAAATTTAAAAATTGTGAGATGTAAACTCAGATTTCTGAGAAAAATGTAAAAATTGCGAGACGTAAACTCAGAATTCCTAGAAAGTCAGAAATGTGAGATGTAAACTCAGAAATCTGAGAAAAAAAGTAAAAATTGTGAGATGTAAACTCAGATTTCTGAGAAAAATGGAAAAATTGCGAGACGTAAACTCAGATTTCTGAGAAAAATGGAAAAATTGCGAGACGTAAACTCAGATTTCTGAGAAAAATGTAAAAATTGTGAGATGTAAACTCAGATTTCTGAGAAAAATGGAAAAATTGCGAGACGTAAACTCAGATTTCTGAGAAAAATTAAAAAATTGCGAGACGTAAACTCAGATTTCTGAGAAAAATTAAAAAATTGCGAGACATAAACTCAGATTTCTGAGAAAAATTTAAAAATTGTGAGATGTAAACTTATAAGTCTGAGAAAAATGTCAGAATTGTGAGATGTAAACTCAGATTTCTGAGAAAAATTAAAAAATTGTGAGACGTAAACTCAGATTTCTGAGAAAAATTAAAAAATTGCGAGACGTAAACTCAGATTTCTGAGAAAAATTTAAAAATTGTGAGATGTAAACTCAGATTTCTGAGAAAAATGTAAAAATTGCGAGACGTAAACTCAGAATTCCTAGAAAGTCAGAAATGTGAGATGTAAACTCAGAAATCTGAGAAAAAAAGTAAAAATTGTGAGATGTAAACTCAGATTTCTGAGAAAAATGGAAAAATTGCGAGACGTAAACTCAGATTTCTGAGAAAAATGGAAAAATTGCGAGACGTAAACTCAGATTTCTGAGAAAAATGTAAAAATTGTGAGACATAAACTCAGATTTCTGAGAAAAATTTAAAAATTGTGAGATGTAAACTTATAAGTCTGAGAAAAATTTAAAAATTGTGAGATGTAAACTTATAAGTCTGAGAAAAATGTCAGAATTGTGAGATGTAAACTTATAAATCTGAGAAAAATTAAAAAATTGTGAGATGTAAACTCAGATTTCTGAGAAAAATGTAAAAATTGCGAGACGTAAACTCAGAATTCCTAGAAAGTCAGAAATGTGAGATGTAAACTCAGAAATCTGAGAAAAAAAGTAAAAATTGTGAGATGTAAACTCAGATTTCTGAGAAAAATGTAAAAATTGCGAGACGTAAACTCAGAATTCCTAGAAAGTCAGAAATGTGAGATGTAAACTCAGAAATCTGAGAAAAAAAGTAAAAATTGCGAGACATAAACTCAGATTTCTGAGAAAAATGGAAAAATTGCGAGACGTAAACTCAGATTTCTGAGAAAAATGGAAAAATTGCGAGACGTAAACTCAGATTTCTGAGAAAAATGGAAAAATTGCGAGACGTAAACTCAGATTTCTGAGAAAAATTAAAAAATTGCGAGACGTAAACTCAGATTTCTGAGAAAAATGTAAAAATTGCGAGACGTAAACTCAGAATTCCTAGAAAGTCAGAAATGTGAGATGTAAACTCAGAAATCTGAGAAAAAAAGTAAAAATTGCGAGACATAAACTCAGATTTCTGAGAAAAATGGAAAAATTGCGAGACGTAAACTCAGATTTCTGAGAAAAATGGAAAAATTGCGAGACGTAAACTCAGATTTCTGAGAAAAATGGAAAAATTGCGAGACGTAAACTCAGATTTCTGAGAAAAATTAAAAAATTGCGAGACGTAAACACAGATTTCTGAGAAAAATTAAAAATTGCGAGACATAAACTCAGATTTCTGAGAAAAAATTTAAAAATTGTGAGATGTAAACTTATAAGTCTAAGAAAAATGTCAGAATTGTGAGATGTAAACTTATAAGTCTGAGAAAAATTAAAAAATTGCGAGACATAAACTCAGATTTCTGAGAAAAATTTAAAAATTGTGAGACGTAAACTCAGATTTCTGAGAAAAATTAAAAAATTGCGAGACGTAAACTCAGATTTCTGAGAAAAATTTAAAAATTGTGAGATGTAAACTCAGATTTCTGAGAAAAATGTAAAAATTGCGAGACGTAAACTCAGAATTCCTAGAAAGTCAGAAATGTGAGATGTAAACTCAGAAATCTGAGAAAAAAAGTAAAAATTGTGAGATGTAAACTCAGATTTCTGAGAAAAATGGAAAAATTGCGAGACGTAAACTCAGATTTCTGAGAAAAATGGAAAAATTGCGAGACGTAAACTCAGATTTCTGAGAAAAATGTAAAAATTGTGAGACATAAACTCAGATTTCTGAGAAAAATTTAAAAATTGTGAGATGTAAACTTATAAGTCTGAGAAAAATTTAAAAATTGTGAGATGTAAACTTATAAGTCTGAGAAAAATGTCAGAATTGTGAGATGTAAACTTATAAGTCTGAGAAAAATGTCAGAATTGTGAGATGTAAACTTATAAATCTGAGAAAAATTAAAATTGTGAGATGTAAACTCAGATTTCTGAGAAAAATGTAAAAATTGCGAGACGTAAACTCAGAATTCCTAGAAAGTCAGAAATGTGAGATGTAAACTCAGAAATCTGAGAAAAAAAGTAAAAATTGTGAGATGTAAACTCAGATTTCTGAGAAAAATGTAAAAATTGCGAGACGTAAACTCAGAATTCCTAGAAAGTCAGAAATGTGAGATGTAAACTCAGAAATCTGAGAAAAAAAGTAAAAATTGCGAGACATAAACTCAGATTTCTGAGAAAAATGGAAAAATTGCGAGACGTAAACTCAGATTTCTGAGAAAAATGTAAAAATTGTGAGATGTAAACTCAGATTTCTGAGAAAAATGGAAAAATTGCGAGACGTAAACTCAGATTTCTGAGAAAAATGGAAAAATTGCGAGACGTAAACTCAGATTTCTGAGAAAAATTAAAAAATTGCGAGACGTAAACACAGATTTCTGAGAAAAATTAAAAAATTGCGAGACATAAACTCAGATTTCTGAGAAAAATTTAAAAATTGTGAGATGTAAACTTATAAGTCTAAGAAAAATGTCAGAATTGTGAGATGTAAACTTATAAGTCTGAGAAAAATTAAAAAATTGCGAGACATAAACTCAGATTTCTGAGAAAAATTTAAAAATTGTGAGATGTAAACTCAGATTTCTGAGAAAAATGTAAAAATTGCGAGACGTAAACTCAGAATTCCTAGAAAGTCAGAAATGTGAGATGTAAACTCAGAAATCTGAGAAAAAAAGTAAAAATTGTGAGATGTAAACTCAGATTTCTGAGAAAAATGGAAAAATTGCGAGACGTAAACTCAGATTTCTGAGAAAAATGGAAAAATTGCGAGACGTAAACTCAGATTTCTGAGAAAAATGTAAAAATTGTGAGATGTAAACTCAGATTTCTGAGAAAAATGGAAAAATTGCGAGACGTAAACTCAGATTTCTGAGAAAAATTAAAAAATTGCGAGACGTAAACTCAGATTTCTGAGAAAAATTAAAAAATTGCGAGACATAAACTCAGATTTCTGAGAAAAATTTAAAAATTGTGAGATGTAAACTCAGATTTCTGAGAAAAATGTCAGAATTGTGAGATGTAAACTTATAATTCTGGGAAAAATGTCAGAATTGTGAGATGTAAACTTATAAGTCTGAGAAAAATGTCAGAATTGTGAGATGTAAACTTATAAATCTGAGAAAAATGTCAGCATTGTGAGATGTAAACTTATAATTCTGGGAAAAATGTAAAAATTGCGAGACGTAAACTCAGATTTCTGAGAAAAAAGTAAAAATTGTGAGACGTAAACTCAGATTTCTGAGATCAATGTAAAAATTGCGAGACGTAAACTCAGATTTCTGAGAAAAATGGAAAAATTGCAAGACGTAAACTCAGATTTCTGAGAAAAATGTAAAAATTGTGAGATGTAAACTCCGATTTCTGAGAAAAATTAAAAAATTGCGAGACATAAACTCAGATTTCTGAGAAAAATGTAAAAATTGTGAGATGTAAACTCAGATTTCTGAGAAAAATTTAAAAATTCTGAGATGTAAACTCAGATTTCTGAGAAAAATGTAAAAATTGCGAGACATAAACTCAGATTTCTGAGAAAAATTTAAAAATTGCGAGACGTAAACTCAGATTTCTGAGAAAAATTTAAAAATTGCGAGACGTAAACTCAGATTTCTGAGAAAAATGTAAAAATTGCGAGACATAAACTCAGATTTCTGAGAAAAATGTAAAAATTGCGAGACGTAAACTCAGAAATCTGAGAAAAATGTCAGAATTGTGAGATGTAAACTCAGATTTCTGGGATAAAAGGCAACATTGCGAGACGTAAACTCAGAAATCCAAGAAAGTCCGAATTGTGAGATGTCAACTCAGAAATCCAAGAAAAGTTAGTTATTGTGAGATGTAAACGTATAATTCTGAGAAAAATGTCAGAATTGCAAAACGTAAACTCAGAAACTCAGAAACTCAGATTTCTGAGAAAAAAAGTAATAATTGCGAGACATAAACTCAGAATTCCAAGAATGTCAGAATTGTGAGATGTAAACTTATAAATCTGAGAAAAAAAGTAAAAATTGTGAGATGTAAACTCAGAAATCTGAGAAAAAAAGTAAAAATTGTGAGATGTAAACTCAGATTTCTGAGAAAAATGGAAAAATTGTGAGATGTAAACTCAGATTTCTGAGAAAAATGTAAAAATTGTGAGATGTAAACTCAGATTTCTGAGAAAAATGTAAAAATTGCGAGACGTAAACTCAGATTTCTGAGAAAAATTTAAAAATTGTGAGATGTAAACTCAGATTTCTGAGAAAAATGGAAAAATTGCAAGACGTAAACTCAGATTTCTGAGAAAAATGTAAAAATTGTGAGATGTAAACTCTGATTTCTGAGAAAAATTAAAAAATTGCGAGACATAAACTCAGATTTCTGAGAAAAATGTAAAAATTGTGAGATGTAAACTCAGATTTCTGAGAAAAATTTAAAAATTCTGAGATGTAAACTCAGATTTCTGAGAAAAATGTAAAAATTGCGAGACATAAACTCAGATTTCTGAGAAAAATTTAAAAATTGCGAGACGTAAACTCAGATTTCTGAGAAAAATTTAAAAATTGCGAGACGTAAACTCAGATTTCTGAGAAAAATGTAAAAATTGCGAGACATAAACTCAGATTTCTGAGAAAAATGTAAAAATTGCGAGACGTAAACTCAGAAATCTGAGAAAAATGTCAGAATTGTGAGATGTAAACTCAGATTTCTGGGAAAAAAGGCAACATTGCGAGAAGTAAACTCAGAATTCCTAGAAAGTCAGGATTGCAAGTTGTAAACTCAGAATTCCTAGAAAGTCAGGATTGTGAGACGTAAACTCAGAAATCCAAGAAAAAAGTCAGAATTGCAAGAAAATTCTGAATTGTGAGATGTAAACTCAGATTTCTGGGATAAAAGGCAACATTGCGAGACGTAAACTCAGAATTCCAAGAAAGTCAGAATTGTGAGATGTCAACTCAGAAATCCAAGAAAAGTTAGTTATTGTGAGATGTAAACGTATAATTCTGAGAAAAATGTCAGAATTGCAAAACGTAAACTCAGATTTCTGAGAAAAAAAGTAATAATTGCGAGACATAAACTCAGAATTCCAAGAATGTCAGAATTGTGAGATGTAAACTTATAAGTCTGAGAAAAATGTCAGAATTGTGAGATGTAAACTTATAATTCTGAGAAAAATGTCAGCATTGTGAGATGTAAACTTATAAATCTGAGAAAAATGTCAGCATTGTGAGATGTAAACTTATAATTCTGAGAAAAATGTCAGAATTGTGAGACGTAAACTTATAAATCTGAGAAAAATGTCAGAATTGTGAGATGTAAACTTATAATTCTGAGAAAAATGTCAGAATTGTGAGACGTAAACTTATAAATCTGAGAAAAATGTCAGAATTGTGAGATGTAAACTTATAAGTCTGAGAAAAATGTCAGAATTGTGAGATGTAAACTTATAAATCTGAGAAAAATGTCAGAATTGTGAGATGTAAACTTATAATTCTGAGAAAAATGTCAGAATTGTGAGATGTAAACTTATAATTCTGAGAAAAATGTCAGCATTGTGAGATGTAAACTTATAAATCTGAGAAAAATGTCAGCATTGTGAGATGTAAACTTATAATTCTGAGAAAAATGTCAGCATTGTGAGATGTAAACTTATAAATCTGAGAAAAATGTCAGAATTGTGAGATGTAAACTTATAAGTCTGAGAAAAATGTCAGAATTGTGAGATGTAAACTTATAAATCTGAGAAAAATGTCAGAATTGTGAGATGTAAACTTATAAGTCTGAGAAAAATGTCAGAATTGTGAGATGTAAACTTATAAGTCTGAGAAAAATGTCAGAATTGTGAGATGTAAACGTATAATTCTGAGAAAAATGTCAGAATTGTGAGATGTAAACTTATAAGTCTGAGAAAAATGTCAGAATTGTGAGATGTAAACGTATAATTCTGGGAAAAATGTCAGAATTGTGAGATGTAAACGTATAATTCTGGGAAAAATGTCAGAATTGTGAGATGTAAACTTATAAGTCTGAGAAAAATGTCAGAATTGTGAGATGTAAACTTATAATTCTGGGAAAAATGTCAGAATTGTGAGATGTAAACGTATAATTCTGGGAAAAATGTCAGAATTGTGAGATGTAAACTTATAATTCTGGGAAAAATGTCAGAATTGTGAGATGTAAACTTATAATTCTGAGAAAAATGTCAGAATTGTGAGATGTAAACTTATAAGTCTGAGAAAAATGTCAGAATTGTGAGATGTAAACTTATAAGTCTGAGAAAAATGTCAGAATTGTGAGATGTAAACTTATAATTCTGGGAAAAATGTCAGAATTGTGAGATGTAAACTTAAAATTCTGGGAAAAATGTCAGAATTGTGAGATGTAAACTTATAAGTCTGAGAAAAATGTCAGAATTGTGAGATGTAAACTTATAAGTCTGGGAAAAATGTCAGAATTGTGAGATGTAAACTTATAATTCTGGGAAAAATGTCAGAATTGTGAGATGTAAACTTATAATTCTGGGAAAAATGTCAGAATTGTGAGATGTAAACTTATAAATCTGAGAAAAATGTCAGAATTGTGAGATGTAAACTTATAAGTCTGAGAAAAATGTCAGAATTGTGAGATGTAAACTTATAAATCTGAGAAAAATGTCAGTATTGTGAGATGTAAACTTATAATTCTGAGAAAAATGTCAGAATTGTGAGATGTAAACTTATAATTCTGAGAAAAATGTCAGAATTGTGAGATGTAAACTTATAATTCTGAGAAAAATGTCAGAATTGTGAGATGTAAACTTATAAATCTGAGAAAAATGTCAGAATTGTGAGATGTAAACTTATAAATCTGAGAAAAATGTCAGAATTGTGAGATGTAAACTTATAAATCTGAGAAAAATGTCAGTATTGTGAGATGTAAACTTATAATTCTGAGAAAAATGTCAGAATTGTGAGATGTAAACTTATAATTCTGAGAAAAATGTCAGAATTGTGAGATGTAAACTTATAAATCTGAGAAAAATGTCAGAATTGTGAGATGTAAACTTATAAGTCTGAGAAAAATGTCAGAATTGTGAGATGTAAACTTATAAGTCTGAGAAAAATGTCAGAATTGTGAGATGTAAACTTATAATTCTGGGAAAAATGTCAGAATTGTGAGATGTAAACGTATAATTCTGGGAAAAATGTCAGAATTGTGAGATGTAAACTTATAATTCTGGGAAAAATGTCAGAATTGTGAGATGTAAACTTATAATTCTGAGAAAAATGTCAGAATTGTGAGATGTAAACTTATAATTCTGAGAAAAATGTCAGAATTGTGAGATGTAAACTTATAAGTCTGAGAAAAATGTCAGAATTGTGAGATGTAAACTTATAATTCTGGGAAAAATGTCAGCATTGTGAGATGTAAACTTATAATTCTGGGAAAAATGTCAGCATTGTGAGATGTAAACGTATAATTCTGGGAAAAATGTCAGAATTGTGAGATGTAAACGTATAATTCTGGGAAAAATGTCAGAATTGTGAGATGTAAACGTATAATTCTGGGAAAAATGTCAGAATTGTGAGATGTAAACTTATAATTCTGAGAAAAATGTCAGAATTGTGAGATGTAAACTTATAAGTCTGAGAAAAATGTCAGAATTGTGAGATGTAAACTTATAAGTCTGAGAAAAATGTCAGAATTGTGAGATGTAAACTTATAAGTCTGAGAAAAATGTCAGAATTGTGAGATGTAAACTTATAATTCTGGGAAAAATGTCAGAATTGTGAGATGTAAACTTATAATTCTGGGAAAAATGTCAGAATTGTGAGATGTAAACTTATAAGTCTGAGAAAAATGTCAGAATTGTGAGATGTAAACTTATAATTCTGGGAAAAATGTCAGAATTGTGAGATGTAAACTTATAAATCTGAGACAAATGTCAGAATTGTGAGATGTAAACTTATAAATCTGAGAAAAATGTCAGCATTGTGAGATGTAAACTTATAAGTCTGAGAAAAATGTCAGAATTGTGAGATGTAAACTTATAAGTCTGAGAAAAATGTCAGAATTGTGAGATGTAAACTTATAATTCTGGGAAAAATGTCAGAATTGTGAGATGTAAACTTATAAATCTGAGAAAAATGTCAGAATTGTGAGATGTAAACTTATAATTCTGGGAAAAATGTCAGAATTGTGAGATGTAAACTTATAAATCTGAGAAAAATGTCAGCATTGTGAGATGTAAACTTATAAGTCTGAGAAAAATGTCAGCATTGTGAGATGTAAACTTATAAGTCTGAGAAAAATGTCAGAATTGTGAGATGTAAACTTATAATTCTGGGAAAAATGTCAGAATTGTGAGATGTAAACTTATAAATCTGAGAAAAATGTCAGCATTGTGAGATGTAAACTTATAAGTCTGAGAAAAATGTCAGCATTGTGAGATGTAAACTTATAAGTCTGAGAAAAATGTCAGCATTGTGAGATGTAAACGTATAATTCTGGGAAAAATGTCAGAATTGTGAGATGTAAACTTATAATTCTGGGAAAAATGTCAGAATTGTGAGATGTAAACTTATAAGTCTGAGAAAAATGTCAGCATTGTGAGATGTAAACTTATAAGTCTGAGAAAAATGTCAGCATTGTGAGATGTAAACGTATAATTCTGGGAAAAATGTCAGAATTGTGAGATGTAAACTTATAATTCTGGGAAAAATGTCAGAATTGTGAGATGTAAACGTATAATTCTGGGAAAAATGTCAGAATTGTGAGATGTAAACTTATAATTCTGAGAAAAATGTCAGAATTGTGAGATGTAAACTTATAAGTCTGGGAAAAATGTCAGAATTGTGAGATGTAAACTTATAAGTCTGAGAAAAATGTCAGAATTGTGAGATGTAAACTTATAAGTCTGAGAAAAATGTCAGAATTGTGAGATGTAAACGTATAATTCTGGGAAAAATTTCAGAATTGTGAGATGTAAACTTATAAGTCTGGGAAAAATGTCAGAATTGTGAGATGTAAACTTATAAGTCTGAGAAAAATGTCAGAATTGTGAGATGTAAACTTATAATTCTGGGAAAAATGTCAGAATTGTGAGATGTAAACGTATAATTCTGGGAAAAATGTCAGAATTGTGAGATGTAAACGTATAATTCTGGGAAAAATGTCAGAATTGTGAGATGTAAACGTATAATTCTGGGAAAAATGTCAGAATTGTGAGATGTAAACTTATAAGTCTGAGAAAAATGTCAGAATTGTGAGATGTAAACTTATAATTCTGGGAAAAATGTCAGAATTGTGAGATGTAAACGTATAATTCTGGGAAAAATGTCAGAATTGTGAGATGTAAACGTATAATTCTGGGAAAAATGTCAGAATTGTGAGATGTAAACTTATTATTCTGGGAAAAATGTCAGAATTGTGAGATGTAAACTCATAATTCTGGGAAAAATGTCAGAATTGTGAGATGTAAACGTATAATTCTGGGAAAAATGTCAGAATTGTGAGATGTAAACTTATAAGTCTGAGAAAAATGTCAGAATTGTGAGATGTAAACTTATAATTCTGGGAAAAATGTCAGAATTGTGAGATGTAAACTTATAAGTCTGAGAAAAATGTCAGAATTGTGAGATGTAAACTTATAATTCTGGGAAAAATGTCAGAATTGTGAGATGTAAACTTATAATTCTGGGAAAAATGTCAGAATTGTGAGATGTAAACTTATAAATCTGAGAAAAATGTCAGAATTGTGAGATGTAAACTTATAATTCTGAGAAAAATGTCAGAATTGTGAGATGTAAACTTATAAGTCTGAGAAAAATGTCAGAATTGTGAGATGTAAACGTATAATTCTGGGAAAAATTTCAGAATTGTGAGATGTAAACTTATAAGTCTGGGAAAAATGTCAGAATTGTGAGATGTAAACTTATAAGTCTGAGAAAAATGTCAGAATTGTGAGATGTAAACTTATAATTCTGGGAAAAATGTCAGAATTGTGAGATGTAAACGTATAATTCTGGGAAAAATGTCAGAATTGTGAGATGTAAACGTATAATTCTGGGAAAAATGTCAGAATTGTGAGATGTAAACGTATAATTCTGGGAAAAATGTCAGAATTGTGAGATGTAAACGTATAATTCTGGGAAAAATGTCAGAATTGTGAGATGTAAACTTATAAGTCTGAGAAAAATGTCAGAATTGTGAGATGTAAACTTATAATTCTGGGAAAAATGTCAGAATTGTGAGATGTAAACGTATAATTCTGGGAAAAATGTCAGAATTGTGAGATGTAAACTTATTATTCTGGGAAAAATGTCAGAATTGTGAGATGTAAACTCATAATTCTGGGAAAAATGTCAGAATTGTGAGATGTAAACGTATAATTCTGGGAAAAATGTCAGAATTGTGAGATGTAAACTTATAAGTCTGAGAAAAATGTCAGAATTGTGAGATGTAAACTTATAATTCTGGGAAAAATGTCAGAATTGTGAGATGTAAACTTATAAGTCTGAGAAAAATGTCAGAATTGTGAGATGTAAACTTATAATTCTGGGAAAAATGTCAGAATTGTGAGATGTAAACGTATAATTCTGGGAAAAATGTCAGAATTGTGAGATGTAAACTTATTATTCTGGGAAAAATGTCAGAATTGTGAGATGTAAACTCATAATTCTGGGAAAAATGTCAGAATTGTGAGATGTAAACGTATAATTCTGGGAAAAATGTCAGAATTGTGAGATGTAAACTTATAAGTCTGAGAAAAATGTCAGAATTGTGAGATGTAAACTTATAAGTCTGAGAAAAATGTCAGAATTGTGAGATGTAAACTTATAAGTCTGAGAAAAATGTCAGAATTGTGAGATGTAAACTTATAATTCTGAGAAAAATGTCAGAATTGTGAGATGTAAACAGATTTCTGAGAAAAAAAGAAAAAATTGCAAGACGTAAACTGCTAAAACATGCTAAAAACATAGCAACACAACAGCAACTATTCACATTTACTTTTAGAATCATGTAACCCTTTAGCTCACCAGTGCAGTCCAAAGAGGGTGATGTAAGAGCACTTTAATAATGTGTTGTTCATAATCATCTGTTTTGTTATTTTTCCATTGCGTTGTCATTGAAAGAAGCCTATAGCCAAATACACAACACAAAACACACGCCCACATATAGCATATATGTCTCAGCAGACTGACAGCAAGATATGCGCAGCTTTCAACATCCTCTCATAACCCAGAAGATCCCTTTAAATGTATTTGTCAAGCATAATTTGCAGGTCTGGTGTGACTCATGCGATTAAACATCAACCTGTTTGTGGTTTTAAGACTGGGTGGAAACTAACAATTCTTCTTTTCCGTTCAGTGGGCCGGAAAAATATGACTTACTGTAAATGACGCTAAAGTGAATAACTGAATGCCGTTAAGATTTCATATTGAATTTGGCTGTCAGACATGTTTGTTTAGGCGGCTTGTATTCAGAGGATGTTTAGTGAGCACGTGTCAGGCCCTCTGGGCATTCATAAGTCATCACTTTTTATTTGTTAGGGCAGCCCATGCAGGGCAGATGGTCACAGGATACAACACAGACACGATCTGGAGGCCAAATACTGAAACTAATACATTTTTGTTGTTGTTTTTGTGAAAATATATCAATAAAGGAAGCAAGCTGATTCCTTTAGGCAACAAACCTGAACGTTTCAACCATGAAAATATTTTTGTTTTGTTTACATGTACGATTAATTTAAACTTAAAAGTTAGCTGTTCACTAAATGTTGTGTGTACACTGTAAAAAAA
Source organism: Romanogobio albipinnatus (assembly GCA_023566225.1). Taxonomy (NCBI): domain Eukaryota; kingdom Metazoa; phylum Chordata; class Actinopteri; order Cypriniformes; family Gobionidae; genus Romanogobio; species Romanogobio albipinnatus. The sequence continues at coordinate 4,843,626 of CM042248.1, read as the reverse complement.
GTCTGTAAAAATAGGGCACAATGTACTGTATAAATATGAAGGAATTTAGCGTATTGGTTTTTTACAGGTGTTTTACCTGTATTTTGAAATACACATTGCATTAGTTTGTGTTTTAAGGGTGAATGGAAATTTCCGTAAAATAATGTCCTGGGAGAAAATGACCAGTACATTTGCCGTTTTTATTTTTTACAGTGTAACTGTCTGAAACGTTTTACCTTGCAATTGCTATCATAAAAATAATAATAAAAAAAAGCATTCCATAAAATTGTGACAAAGGAATAAAAGAGGCTTGAAAATATGACTTCACTTTTTTATTTATTTATTGATGAAAAATGTATATATGTTTTTTCTTTTTTTATTCTTAAATACTAAATAACATTGCAACACTTTCTGAAAAAAATTTAATAAAATACAATACCAATGCTTGTTACCGATGCTAATAATAAACGACATTGATCCAACAACTTTTTTGCTATAATTTATAGGAAATATAAGTTTATAAATTCATCTACAAATTGAGGCATTTCAAACCCCTTTTAAAATATATAACATTTTATTTCACTATTTTTTTTTATTTTTTTTATTAGAATCAGAATCAGAAAGTGCTTTATTGCCATGTATGTTGCACACACAAGGAATTTGTTTTGGTGGCTGTAGTAAGGTAGGTTTGTGTGGGAAGAAGGAGGCGGGAACCGGCGAACGTTCAAAATGTTTAATCAAAAATAAACAAAAAATAAAATGCCGGCGGCAGCCCCTCGCGGCCGACTGCCGCCTACACACAAACACAAATGAACATAACATGAAAATAAAGGCTGCAGCCCCTCACGGACGACTGCAGCAACACATAACAAAACTAAAATAAAACACAACACAAAATCCAGGCCTGGTCCTCTCTCGTCCCTCACTGTCGTCGCTCCTCCTTTATACTCCCTCACTCCTCCGCGAGAGCCGAGATCGCTGCGGCTCGCAGCTGGCGCTCATCCTCTCTGATGAGCGCTGCCTCGTCCCGCCCTCACGGTCCCTCGACCTCGCTGCTCGCCACATACCCCCAACGCCCTTCATAGGCCGGGGGGCACTCCCGAGACTGCGCTCTACTCCCCCCCCCCCTCCCGGGCGAACACGGCAGCCGCGGGACCTGGGGGTAAGAACAGCGAGGTGAGAGAGCGGAGCGGGAAGCATGAGGAGCGACAGAGACGAGAGAGGGGAGAGAGGAGAAAAGAAAAAGAGAAAAAAAAAAATTCTGGTCCGGTTCCCAGATACACTGCCGCTCGGTCCTCAGCCAGCCGAGAGGCTCTTCTTCGCGGTGCCATGCGTTGGTACTGGACGCTCGGTGGACGGCTCGATCCTCCTCCACCCCCTGGCGGCCGGCGGTGGCTCCTCCTTCTGAGGGCGGCCGGAAGCGAGTCCCCGTCCCGCGCTCCCTGCTCCTCCCCAACATGGCGGACGGCAGCAGGCTCCGGGCAAGCGCTGGGGACTCCTTCGCCCCCTCGCGGATGGCAGCCACCCCACCTCGACCCAGGGGCACGGCAGCGAGCTCTCCGTCCCACCGACCTTCATCCGCTCCAGCACCACCGCTTCGGGCAGCCACACGCGGACTTCTCTCCTCCGCGCTGCCAGAACTCCGCGGCACCGCGATCCCCCTCAGCTGCGAGGGCTCTTCGACAGCATGTCCCTCATTCCTCCCGGGCTTCGGCACCACTGTAGTAAAGCTTGTTCGTACGGGAAGAAGGAGGCGGGAACCGGCGAACGTTCAAAATGTTTAATCAAAAATAAACAAAAAATAAAATGGCGGCGGCAGCCCCTCGCGGCCGACTGCCGCCTACACACAAACACAAATGAACATAACATGAAAATAAAGGCTGCAGCCCCTCACGGACGACTGCAGCGGATAACAAAACTAAAATAAAACACAACACAAAATCCAGGCCTGGTCCTCTCTCGTCCCTCACTGTCGTCGCTCCTCCTTTATACTCCCTCACTCCTCCGCGAGAGCCGAGATCGCGGCGGCTCGCAGCTGGCGCTCATCCTCCCTGATGAGCGTCGCCTCGTCCCGCCCTCATGGTCCCTCGACCTCGCTGCTCGCCACAGTGGCAAAAGAGTAAATTAAGAGAAAAATAATTAAATTACAGTTATTAGATTACTTATCAATTGGGGAATGGAATACAGGTAGGGTATTGTCGAATACATATAAGCAGTTTTGAGTAAAGTTATCTTTGCACAGCGGGTAGAACATTCTACCTGGGGGAAGAATCTTTTCTTGTGTCTGGCTGTACTGGTGCTCGGTGCTCTGTAGCGCCGACCAGACGGCGACAGTTCTGTCAGAAGGTGGCTTGGATGTGAGGGATCCAGAGTGATTTTCTGAGCCTTTTCCTCACTCTGGATGTATACAGTTCATGGATGGTGGGCAAGGGAGCACCAATAATCCTTACCGTCCTCTGTAGTCTTCTAATGTCTGCTTTTGTAATTGAGCCAAACCAGACAGACTCAATGACGGCTGAGTAGAACTGGGCCAGCAGCTCCTGTGGCAAGTTGAACTTCCTGGTGAAGGAAATGCAACCTCTGCTGGGCCGTTTTAACAATGGAGTCAATGTAGTTATCCGACTTCACGGGGGACAATTGAATGCCCAGGAACCTAAAGGACTCCACTGCTTCCACAATCATCTCCACTGTGTTGAGCATGTTCAGCTCCAGGTTTTTATGCAGGAGGTTCAACTGTTCAACCCTCTGCCTGTATGCAGACCTGTCACCATTGTGTATGAGAATGATGATGGTAAGGCAAACTTCGGGAGTTTGACAGAGGGGTCTTTGGCGGTGCAGTCGTTGGTGTACAGGGAGAAGAGTAGTGGGGAGAGCACACATCCCTGGGGGGAGCCAGTGCTGGTTGTGCAGGTGTTGGACATGAATTTCCCCATTCTTTCAGAAAGCTGGTGATCCACTGACCGATAGAGCTAGGAACAGAGAGCAGGGTTAACTTAGTCTGGAGGAGTGCTGGGATGATGGCGTTGAAAGCCGAATTGATGTCCACAAACAGGATCCTCACATAAGTCCCTAGTTTGTCCAGATGTTGCAGGAAATATTATGCGGTCTCACTGACCCAGCAAGGGTCCTGTGATATTCCTCGGGTAAGCTGGTGAGATGGTGGTCCAGTGGGTTAAACCTTGGAACTGATATGCAGAAGGTTGCTGGTTCGATCCCAGCGGTCACCACCAGTGTGTCCTTGAGCAAGGCCCTTTACTCCATGTTGCTCCAGGGGGATTGTCCCTGTACGAAGGGCACTGTAAGTCACTTTGGATAAAAGTGTCTGCCAAATGCATAAATATATATATAAATATAAATACATAAATATAAGCCAATGCCAGTCTCTCATACAACTTAATCATAACCACAGATATAAGAGCAACAGGTCTGAAGTCATTGAGTCCTGCAATTTTGAGGGGGTTAAACCATGTATATGTAGTTGGCTGGAAAAGAACATTGTAATTGAGTTTTATGTCCTTTATTGGACTTCTGTCCAAACTGAAAGTCTATATTTTGGCATGACAGAACTGAAAAGAATCAACAAGAAAGGAAGAGACGAAAAAAAGAAGCATACCATTTCAAACAGGCAGTCCACTTTAATGCTTTCATCTGCTGCCCCCATCTGGTGATCAAATCGAACAACAATCATCCTCAAGTGAGAAGCGTGTTTTTGTATTCGTGCTGCTCTAGAACCCTGTGGTCAATATCTTTTACAGCATCACAGAAGAGCTCCCAAAAGCATATGCTGTAAATTGACCCTTCCACCTCATGCTCTTATGACATTTTAAACTAAACCTAGCTCGTCAAGCTGAAATGTTTGATGGTCCAGCCACCTCGGTTCACCTCGGAGCCCCCCGGTGTGGCGGGGTCTGTGAGTCTGGTGTCGGGGCAGAGGGTGCAGGTTTGGGAAACAGGAGCTCTCATTAATACGGCAACAAAAGCGGTCCTGTTCCGCTCTACCTGCGTATCTCTGAGGCAGGTGGATAGAATATCTGGCTGCTTTGTTGTGTCTTTTGTGTGACCAGACAATGCATATCTTTTGCCCCCCTCCCCAATCGCAGATGAATGAAAGGCTTTCTTTGAGCCAGAAATATGTCAGGGCTGTGTCAGTTTGAAAGTCTGGGCTGTTTTTTTGCAACTGACTGTATTAGCCTGACTGGAAGGCTTTTTCACCCAAAAGATGAATGGGTTACGGTGTAATTACACACTAGAGGGCAGTAGACATGTTATGGTTGCACAGTTTGCACTATATTGTGAACCTTTTAACACACTCCACAGATCAGAGTACAATTGCTAGTGAACCTGATACTGCAATACACAATAGCATGCAAACATATGCTGTATGTTTGGTCTTACTAAAAAGATACGTGCGGAGAAATAAACACACATAGATTTACACAGCTAAACCAGAATAATAATAAAAAAAGGTACTGTAATTGAGTCCTACTTATTACATAATAATAGTTTAAATTAACAGGGGACCTGTTACCACACCTTAAATAAATGCATGGTTGCAAGTAAAAAATTCGAAATGATTGTTTTAATTAAAACTTTTAAGTTGCAAATATCATTTTGAAGAGTTCTGTTGACATAATAATGTTGATCATTACATTAACTTAATATCGTCTGTAATTTAAACTCAAATTTCTTTTTTTAAATTAGGATGTAGTAACTTAATTCATTTGATAACTTCACAAATTAGGCAATGGATTTCTAGTTCCCAGCATGCTTTGCATAGGACTGGATAAGGAGAATAAATGTTGAAATTAAGTGTTTATTTGTTTTTAGTGAAGAGAAAGTCATGTTAGAGTTTAATGCTGTTATGTTTGACATTTAAAAGAGTTTCTGTAATGTTGAAGTTTTTGTGGTTACCATTGTGCTGTAGATACATGAAGGTAAACACGCAGCTATAATTTTCCCGTCCAGCTCGACATTGTTTAAATAGCAAATGCACTCGCGCCCATCTGTTCGCCCATGGGCGTGCTGGACTGAAACCGAGGTATGTTCAGGCGCATTGTTGGCATGTTGCTATTTTGAGGCACTGAAAACGACTGGGCCATTGACCAACAAAAACCTGGCCTAAAGTCAATAATAGTGCAGTATTTTTGAGTTATTTAAAGGGTGCGTTAGTAATATGCTCCTATGGGTGGGTGCACAACGTGGATACACTCTGCTTATTACACACAAAGGACACAAAAAAGCACACAATAAAAGGTGCGTTCAGTTTTTCTGCTTGCGAATCTGCCATGGTGCGAGCATAACTGGCTTTTAAAGGGAATGGGAGATGAGACTCTGATTGGTTTATTGCATGTTACGCCCAAAACACACTCATGACTCTAAGAGACTAAGTACAACCCTATTGGACCATGTTTTTCCATCGTTAAACTAGCAAAAGTCGATTCAGACACACCCTAAGTGCACCTGCGCCATGCGCTTCAGACCATGTGCTCAGAAAGTTAAAATAGGGCCCATTGACTCTATAAGCAGACTGATCTCATGAAATGGCGTATGTATGACACGCCAATTTGTATGCCATTTTGGCGTGCTATCAAGACGCATAATCGCTTTTTAGAGTGTTTATCAATGCCGTTTCATTCTATCCCCCTACACTGCCCCTACCCCTAAACCTACCCAACACACACTGCCCCAAAACCTACCCATCACAAGAAACATTCTGCATTTTTACATTTTCAAAAAAACATAATTTAGTATGTTTATAAATCCATTTACATTCACGCGGAATCACACAGCGAAGACATACACGCGGAGATGATGGTTTGTTTCGACGCACACATAAACGCGGAATCACACGGCGTAGACATACACGCGGAGATGATGGTTTGTTTCGACGCACACATAAACGCGGAATCACACAGCGAAGACATACACGCGGAGATGATGGTTTGTTTCGACGCACACATAAACGCGGAATCACACGGCGTAGACATACACGCGGAGATGATGGTTTGTTTCGACGCACACATAAACGCGGAATCACACAGCGAAGACATACACGCGTAGACATACACGCGGAGATGATGGTTTGTTTCGACGCACACATAAACGCGGAATCACACGGCGTAGACATACACGCAGAGATGATGGTTTGTTTCGACGCACACATAAACGCGGAATCACACAACGAAGACATACACGCGTAGACATACACGCGGAGATGATGGTTTGTTTCGACGCACACATAAACGCGGAATCACACGGCGTAGACATACACGCAGAGATGATGGTTTGTTTCGACGCACACATAAACGCGGAATCACACGCGTAGACATACACGCGGAGATGATGGTTTGTTTCGACGCACACATAAACGCGGAATCACACGGCGTAGACATACACGCAGAGATGATGGTTTGTTTCGACGCACACATAAACGCGGAATCACACAACGAAGACATACACGCGTAGACATACACGCGGAGATGATGGTTTGTTTCGACGCACACATAAACGCGGAATCACACGGCGTAGACATACACGCGGAGATGATGGTTTGTTTCGACGCACACATAAACGCGGAATCACACAACGAAGACATACACGCGTAGACATACACGCGGAGATGATGGTTTGTTTCGACGCACACATAAACGCGGAATCACACGGCGTAGACATACACGCAGAGATGATGGTTTGTTTCGACGCACACATAAACGCGGAATCACACGCGTAGACATACACGCGGAGATGATGGTTTGTTTCGACGCACACATAAACGCGGAATCACACGGCGTAGACATACACGCAGAGATGATGGTTTGTTTCGACGCACACATAAACGCGGAATCACACAACGAAGACATACACGCGTAGACATACACGCGGAGATGATGGTTTGTTTCGACGCACACATAAACGCGGAATCACACGGCGTAGACATACACGCGGAGATGATGGTTTGTTTCGACGCACACATAAACGCGGAATCACACGGCGTAGACATACACGCAGAGATGATGGTTTGTTTCGACGCACACATAAACGCGGAATCACACAACGAAGACATACACGCGTAGACATACACGCGGAGATGATGGTTTGTTTCGACGCCCACATAAACGCGGAATCACACAACGAAGACATACACGCGTAGACATACACGCGGAGATGATGGTTTGTTTCGACGCACACATAAACGCGGAATCACACAACGAAGACATACACGCGTAGACATACACGCGGAGATGATGGTTTGTTTCGACGCACACATAAACGCGGAATCACACAACGAAGACATACACGCGTAGACATACACGCGGAGATGATGGTTTGTTTCGACGCACACATAAACGCGGAATCACACAACGAAGACATACACGCGTAGACATACACGCGGAGATGATGGTTTGTTTCGACGCACACATAAACGCGGAATCACACAACGAAGACATACACGCGTAGACATACACGCAGAGATGATGGTTTGTTTCGACGCACACATAAACGCGGAATCACACAACGAAGACATACACGCGTAGACATACACGCGGAGATGATGGTTTGTTTCGACGCACACATAAACGCGGAATCACACGGCGTAGACATACACGCGGAGATGATGGTTTGTTTCGACGCACACATAAACGCGGAATCACACGGCGTAGACATACACGCGGAGATGATGGTTTGTTTCGACGCACACATAAACGCGGAATCACACGCGTAGACATACACGCGGAGATGATGGTTTGTTTCGACGCACACATAAACGCGGAATCGCATAGCGAAGACATACACGCATAGACATACACGCGGAGATGATGGTTTGTTTCGACGCACACATAAACGCGGAATCACACGGCGTAGACATACACGCGGAGATGATGGTTTGTTTCGACGCACACATAAACGCGGAATCACACGCGTAGACATACACGCGGAGATGATGGTTTGTTTCGACGCACACATAAACGCGGAATCGCATAGCGAAGACATACACGCGTAGACATACACGCGGAGATGATGGTTTGTTTCGACGCACACATAAACGCGGAATCACACGGCGTAGACATACACGCAGAGATGATGGTTTGTTTCGACGCACACATAAACGTGGAATCACACGGCGTAGACATACACGCGGAGATGATGGTTTGTTTCGACACACACATAAACGCGGAATCACACAGCGAAGACATACACGCGGAGATGATGGTTTGTTTCGACGCACACATAAACGCGGAATCACACGGCGTAGACATACACGCGGATAGCTCAAAATGCGTACAGATAACACGCCATTTGGCTTAAGAAAGTGGCGTGTATGTTTACGCAAAGTCATGATATCATGTTGCTATAAGCAATGGCTGTGCTAATGACAGTGACAAGTAATATCTTACTTGTTCATTAAATACACGTTTAGATATGTTAGAATGTGCTATGATAGCTCTTGATTTGAACAGAAATTAATACGATTAACTGGTTCCAGGGCTACAACTCTGGTTTTTGAGTAATCAACTTAAATATTTGTGTTTATGCTACAAATGATTACATTCCACTAACTCACTAGCTTGTTGGTTGAATGTAAATTCACTCAAAGTTGTCATATCACAAAACATTTGATGCAAACTGTTGCGTTGATTTTCTTTTTTGAGCCAACACATGTACTTAAGTATGAACTAAATGTAATGAGTATACAGAATCTTAACTGCATATATATTTTTTGTAATTAAATGAAAATATAGCTATTATAGTTTACACTTATATTAGTGTTTTTGACCCATGTAAGTAGGACCTAAGTACATCTTTATATGTAATTTCATTATTCTATTATCTTTAAACTGCCCTGCTGAATGTACTGACAAGCATTTATGGTAAACTAAAATGAAAGCTCTAGCGTAAGTTCTGCCAGGAATATACTTTAATATAATTTCCATTAAAACTTGTATGTCATGTATTTAAATATACTTGTTATTACACATTTATAATGATGAATTTGCAATTTAATGCATTTAAAATACATAACTATAACACAATACAGTTAAAAATCAAGTGTACTTTTTTAAAACCATAACAAAAGATTATTAAATCATAATCATTTAAATTGTATTTTAAAGTCAAACTTTTAATTTGACATTATTACAAAGTGCACTTTTTGTTCATGAAAGATGTTCATGTAAAACTAAATGTATTTAAGGGGCATTTTATTTCATCAGTATTATAATATAAGTGTAGTTTTGTAAAAATATAATTGAAGAAAAGTGCACATTCAATACAGTTAAGTAGACATTTTCACGGTGGTCAGGCTGTTCAAACAAACATGTTTTGATAGTGACACAGAATTTGTTCAAATCAACCGACAATTGTTTGGGGAAAACGAAGGTATTTTAACATTGAAAAATTTGACACTTCACTTTTAATGAAGCTGTAGCTTTGATGTTTGACTAGTACTGATGACTTGCATTCACTTCATTAGAGTGATTGTGTTCTTCAGGACACACACACACACACACACAAATGTTGTTACCACGTGTTTTCCCTGTAGAAGATGGTTTCCTTCTGTTTTCCATAGACGAGCCAAACAGATGCCTGCTCTTCCTCATAAACATCTCAAATACACAACCAAATGACTCCACCTTTCCACCTTTTTCATGCTTTGGTGTAAATAAATAAAAAATAAGGGCATTTAAAACTATTATTTCTTCCTGCATAATGACATTTAAGCAAAACTATAAAAGCAATACAGCTGATAAAACATCACATTAGTTATTTTGTTTGACACACATGTGGTGCCTTGAAATTTCCATGGGGTATACAGTAATAATTCTCATAAAGTAAACGAGACAATCTGCATTATATATAAAACAAGCAGATGTATCCCAATACGCTCATGTCTCTAAACACACACACACACACACACACACACACACACACACACACACACACACACACACACACACACACATATGCGCTTGCACGCACACACTGTTTTTTATTTTCAGTGCAGGGTATTAACCTTGTAATAATGCTCGGAGCAGTGATTATTCAACTCTACACCAGCTCCCTAATTACTCTGAGGTGATCATAAAATCTATTTTTATAAGACATAAGTGATATGAATGCCAATAATTACTTCCTAATTACTTCAGATTTGACAGGAAATTCAAATGGGTAATGAGTTTAATAGTGTAGTGGGGTTAGAAGTGAATAGGAGTGAACAGAATAAATGAATAAGAGAGGACAAAGTTTACAAAAGAAGTGAGGAAAGAGGAAACTCTAGAGGAAGAGGAACTACCAAAAAAAACAAGGTGGTGAGAGTGAGAACACTCATTTGCTTGATTTAGCCAAGCACAACATCAACATCCTGGAACAAGTTTCCTATGAAATTCATTAGGCTGATCTCTTTAGCAAGTTAAACAGTGTGCCGGTATGAAAACATTGTTCTGTTTGTTTGAGTATCCGACCAGCCCAGCATAGCAACACTGACTCAACCAATGACATGAGTTTGGGGCCGTGGTTGTCTGTATTTCTGACCAATGGAAGACAGGGTGAAGTGTTTAGGAAACATGTTTGAAAACAGTCATTAACCCTTAACACCAGAACTGCCACAGGGTAAAATTTACCCATGGCTGTTTTTCAGATGTACATGACAGATTTTCAATAAAATATCCAAGGCTCCCAGTCATTGACTTTTACTAAAATTGTGTTATTTACAATCCCCTGTTGTTAAAAATTGTTTAGATAAAACCAGAATAAAAAAAACAGGTCACACATCTGTAATCTGTAAAACTGCATTCATCTAGCATCTGTAAAACTGCATTCTACCATCTTAAAAACCGATCACATGTTCAGTATGGAGTACCGCAAGGCTCAGTGTTAGGACCGCTGCTCTTCACCCTGTACATGCTACCACTGGGAGATATTATTAGGAAGCATGGCGTTAGTTTTCATTGTTATGCTGACGATACTCAGCTCTATATTTCTTCACGGCCTGAAGAAACTTACCAATTCACAAGATTAACGGAATGCATAGCTGATATAAAACACTGGATGACCGGTAATTTCCTGCAACTCAATTCAGAAAAAAATTTATTTTTAATTATTGGACAAAAAAGCTCCACAAGTAGTGCCCTAGAATACTGTCTAAGACTTGATGGCTGCTCTGTCAAGTCCTCATCGTCAGTGAGGAACCTGGGTGTGCTCTTTGATACCAATCTTTCGTTTGAAAGCCACGTTTCGAGCATCTGTAAAACTGCCTTCTATCATCTTAAAAATATATCTAAATTACGGCACATGCTCTCAATGCAAAATGCTGAACAGTTAGTTCATGCGTTCATGACCTCAAGGTTAGATTATTGTAATGCTCTATTGGGTGGTTGCCCTGCTCGCTTAATAAATAAACTCCAGCTGGTCCAAAACGCAGCAGCTCGAGTACTTACTAGAACCAGGAAGTGTGACCATATTAGCCCAGTTCTGTCAACACTGCACTGGCTGCCTATTAAACATCGCATACATTTTAAAATCTTGCTTATTACTTATAAAGCACTAAATGGTTTAGCTCCCCAATACTTGAGCGAGCTCTTAACATATTATACTCCATCACGTCTACTGCGATCTCTAAACTCTGGCCAGTTGATCATACCGAGAATATCCAAATCAACTGCAGGCGGTCGATCCTTTTCCTATTTAGCTCCTAAACTCTGGAACAGTCTTCCTAGCACTGTTCGGGAAGCAGACACACTCTGTCAGTTTAAATATAGACTAAAAACACATCTTTTTCTAATAATTATTTTATCAACGTCATCCTCAATAAACCCGTCTCCAGCGTGTTGCCTCCGGTCCTTTGAATATTCCGATCTATTATGACCTCTGACCTGTAAAGCTGCCAGAATAATAATAATAATAATAATACGCTGTTTGTTAATTGGTCAGAGGAGAACTGGCACCCCGACTGAGCCTGGTTTCTCCCAAGGTTTATTTTTCTCCATTAGGTCACCTGATGGGGTTTTGGTTTCCTTGCCACTGTTGCCTCTGGCTTGGCGTGCTCAGTTGGGGACACAAACATTTTTTCAACTAAACATGGAAATAAATCTAATTAATAAACTAAATTAACCATATAAACGAAATTACTGATCTAATTACTGATCTAAAGCCCACACTGTCACTGTATGATAATTGAAATGAACTGATGACGTCACCATTTTCTCCAGAATGGCTATACAGCTTAATAAAATTATGCTGCATTATTTTCCTGTTTAACACTGTAAAGCTGCTTTGAAACAATCTCCATTGTTAAAAGCGCTATATAAATAAAGTTGACTTGACTTGACTTGACTCTTTACTGTGGCATACACATAAAACACTTTTTCAATGAAATGATTGTTAGGCTGCATTAACTAGGACAGCCGGAACCGGGAACACTTCCCATAACACCTGATGTACTCGTTACATCATCAGAAGAATGGCATCTACGCTAATGATAGTCTCTCTGTTTTATCCCGAGGTTTACTGCAGTCAGCCGGATCCGGGCCGTATCCAGATCAGATGCTGGACCTGCGCCCAGAGAAGACCAACGCATGACCCTGAAGTGTCTGCAGAGACCGTGATTAGCCTCCCCCTGAAACTGCCTCATCGACACGGCATCCTCAATAAACCCGTCTCCAGCGTGATGACTCCGATTGTTCAAATATTACAATTTAATAATTCTTAAATCGATATGTCATCCGCAATAAACCCGTCTCCAGCGTGATGACTCCGATCATTCGAATATTACAATTTAATAATTCTTAAATCGATATGTCATCCTCAATAAACCCGTCTCCAGCGTGTTGCCTCCAATCATTCGAATATTGCACTTTAATAATTATTTAATCAACATCATCCTCAATAAACCCGTCTCCAGCGTGATTACTCCGATTGTTCGAATATTACAATTTAATAATACTTAAATCGATATGTCATCCTCAATAAACCCGTCTCCAGCGTGTTGCCTCCAATCATTCGAATATTGCACTTTAATAATTATTTAATCAACATCATCCTCAATAAACCCGTCTCCAGCGTGATTACTCCGATTGTTCGAATATTACAATTTAATAATACTTAAATCGATATGTCATCCGCAATACACCCGTCTCCAGCGTGATTACTCCGATTGTTCGAATATTACAATTTAATAATACTTAAATCGATATGTCATCCGCAATACACCCGTCTCCAGCGTGATTACTCCGATTGTTCGAATATTACAATTTAATAATACTTAAATCGATATGTCATCCTCAATAAACCCGTCTCTAGCGTGTTGCCTCCGGTCCTTTGAATATTCCGATCTATTATGACCTCTGACCTGTAAAGCTGCCAGAATAATAATAATAATAATCATACGTTGTTTGTAAATTGGCCAGAGGAGAACTGGCACCCCGACTGAGCCTGGTTTCTCCCAAGGTTTATTTTTCTCCATTAGGTCACCTGATGGGGATTTGGTTTCCTTGCCACTGTTGCCTCTGGCTTGGCGTGCTCAGTTGGGGACACAACATTTTTCATCGAAATAAATCTAATTATTAAACTAAATTAACCATATAAACTAAATTACTGATCTAATTACTGATCTAAAGCCCACACTGTCACTGTATGATAATTGAAATGAACTGATGACATCACCGTTTTCTCCAGAATGGCTATACGGCTGAATAAAATTATGCTGCATTATTTTCCTGTTTAACGCTGTAAAGCTGCTTTGAAACAATCTGCATTGTTAAAAGCGCTATATAAATAAAGTTGACTTGACTTGACTTGACACAACGCACAATCAAATGAAGATGTTTTAGCCTATTTTTAAATGTTCAAACTTTGGATTAATTATAAAAAAATTGCCATTTTTATCATGCTTTGTGTGTTGTTATTTATTCAAGTCTGCCCATTTCCTGAAAAACAATATTTGAGGATTTTTTATTTTGTTCTCGTATTCAAATTATAAATTATATAACTAAATAAATGAATAATTAATTAGGTGAAACTGTGATCATATGTCATCCTTTGTCATCTATGCAGCGCGGTGAAATATTATTGCTCTTTATTGTCTATTTAGGGTATTTTAGTTATTTTAGCCTATATTCACCAAAAAGTGATTAGTGTAGCCTGCTTAAAATAGCATAAAACAACAGGACAAAAACATAGTTGATGACTAAAAATAACTCTAGACATTACTTTGTAAAGACAGTGGCATAATACAATGACATAGTACATTTTTTTGCCGTATCAAAATCATCTGCATGGGTAAATTTTACCTGCTGGCGGTTTTGGGTATACAGCTACCCCTGGCAGGTCTTTAGTGACCCAGGACGTCATTCACTACCCTTCTCCTCATTCATTTTTTTAAAGTTAGACATCAACCGTCTTAGTATTCATCAATCAATTCATTATAAACAACATAACAAGAAAAAATGTATAGGGTCACTAATGACCCGAGGTGTGTAACAGTGTAAGTATATTTTTTTCTACACAACAATAATTTAATCTCTGATGACTGAATGAGTGCAGTTCACCTTTATTCCTCAAGGTGGCTGAATGTACTGAAATGAGCTCTGATGAGGACAGTGATGATGGGATAAAACATCTGCTCAAACTGAACCCTTACAAGCTCCAAAAGATAACAAAATAGGCTTTATTGTAACTCTAAAATCAGGACAGTTTTATATTATCACGACAGGTAGAGATCCGTTAGATATAGATCCGGGCTGCTAGAGATAAGATATTAAGGAATAGCGAGAGCATATATACAAATAAGTGAAAGCATTTTTTTAATGTTTTTGAATTAAGTATTTTATATGCTCACCAAGGCTGCATTTAGTTGATAGAAAATACCGTAAAAACTGTAATTTTCTGAAATATGAAGCAGTCTTTAGTGTCTCATGATCCTTCATAAATCCAATATGCTGATTTGATTATTATCAATGGCCTTAACATTTTGATTGTTAGTGTACATAGGTGTCAGGGTTTTGTCACTTCGGTCTAGTTGACCGACAGAGCCCTGACACTCCTGTATTGTTTGTCTTGTCTTGTGTGAGCGTGCAGCTTTGAGCATGCTCGAGCTGCGTGCTCTTCAGTTTTCTGTGTGGGGCATGGTGTCCGGATCCCAGCACTTCGGTCTAGTTTGGTTTTGTGTTGGGATTCGGATATTCATGCTCCATGTGTTTGTCTTTTGTTGTGAGCGCACGGAAGGAGCATTTGCTCGTTCTTGTGCACTCTGTCTTGTCGTGTGAGTGTGCTCTCTTCTGTCCATGTGTTATGTTTTGTCTTGTGTTGTGCGCTTTCATGTTGTCATGTTTTGTGTGAACATGCAGCTGATGAGTTCTCATTAGCTGCATGTTCAGGTCATGTTTGGTGTGAGCACATGTCCGTCATGTGTTTGATGGTGCCATGTGCTCTTATCTATCGTCTAACCCCGCCCACCTTGTTTCCTGATTATTGGTTCATTTGCCCCACCTGTCTTCCCTCGTTACCCTCTTTTGTTCGCTCCCTATTTATTCTCCTCATAGACCTTTCTCACAAAAACCGGAAATACGTAATCGTTGCGGATCCGGAGTTCCTGTCAAGCGCCAACACATCAGAAAAGCATACCCGGCCAGAGAAAATGGATCAGTGAGTCTACACAACTTCGCTAATGGATTTGCCAAATAATTAAATTTGATGGAAATTAACAAGTAGGCCTATTTACCTAAGTCTCAGATTACGTCGCTATAAAGAAGCAGCGTTACATGACGTCTTCCTTGACCACGATCATATCTTGTTTATGCGGACATTGGCTAAACATCATTAAAATAGTTTAAACATCATGCAGTGTGCACAATTCTATTTTTTAACATACAACATAATACTTTTAATACAATTATATATGTTTTTATTTTAAAAGACTATAATACTGTATGTTTATAATATAATATAAAATGTTGATTAGCATCACGTTATGTTTTAAAACAAAATAAATTCACAATATGTATGGAGGCATTTTGCAAAAGTGATAAAATAAAATAAAATAAATATAAAATAAAATTTCATACATTTTTAAAATAAAAAATATATACACAACTCACGAGGCAACATCCATTTGTGAACAGCCTGAGAAACATTTAAATAGATTTCAGTTAATAATGGTTATATATATATATATATATATATATATATATATATATATATATATATATATATAATTAGTTTAAAAAAGAAATTGTTTTATATTTCCCCACAGAGGTGCGTCATATGCCGCTTTGCGTTGAAAGGCTTGTAAGTTAGGACATGAGCAGGGAAGTTTGGTCCTTCATCCCGCAGGATAGCCTGAATCCATTTCCGTCAAACTCCACCATCCACAGGGAAGGAATGAAACGACGGATATAGATGCTTTTGGGAATAACAAGAACAGCCCGGGAAGCTACAATCACACTTGCTCGTTGCTTGCGCCATTTGTTTACCTGTATCCCTGCCCGGGGAGGGAAAAGATTACCACGACGATTGCGTATTTCCTGTCGCAAATACGGAAGTTGTGAGAAATGTTTACAGTCTTGTGTTGGATCGTCGTCAACTGTTACCCGTTGAACATACCTCATGTTTCCCTGCTCAGTGTCAAGTCAAGTAAAGTAAAGTCAAGTCAAGAAGTCAAGTCTTGTTATTTGTTATATTTTCCCCCTCGGGGTAGTTTTTGTTTGTGTTTTGTTTTATTTTTTAATAATAAAGCCCATCATTTCTCCTGCGATTGAGTCCTTGTCTCATCCCTACTTCAAAAACTGACAATAGGACATTTAAGATAAAACTGCCAATAACTAGCCCAGTTAAAATGGTCCAGAACCGCTGATCCTTGCATGTTTAGTTCTTTTCATTTGCTAAATTGAGACAACCCACCATGAATCTGCGTCCAAAGAACCAGAACGGTCAATGATATATGCCATTAGACATGACATATTTAGAGTTGCCGTAAATCACTGAATGTCTCTCGTTCTCTATAAGTTGACCTCAGCTCTCCTCCATGTGCTTCAACATGCTGCCATTGTACCTATTTATCAATACATCAGCTAATGGCCTGGCATAGCCACCACTACAATAGTCTCTGCTTTCAAAGACAGTATGACATAACAAAGGCTATTTTCCTCCCGTCTCTCCTCTCTGTTTCACTCTTTCTTTCTCTCATTCCACACCAGTGTCAAATTGGTAAAGAGCTGCGAATCCCTGCTGACACTTTGCTTTCCCTTTTGCGCTTTCATTCTTTTTTTCATTCACTGTTTTCCTCTGTATCTCCCTCTCTCACTTTCTATGTGTTGGCCTGAATCTAATCAGAACAGGGTGTAAATTATTCAGGGAAGCTTGTTGAATAAAGGCCTTTGATTGTCAGTTTTATTGTTTAGCCTGCTGCATTATTGAAAACCCTTCCGTAAGTGTCATCGCCAAGGTACGTGCCCTCACCTGCCAAATAAACATCCGTTTCTCTTCTGCTCTTTCACATTCTGATCATTAAGGTCACCCGCAGGAGGCTGCATGCGCTCCATACTGTGTGCAGACATTTTCACTTTTCAGCCGGGAAGAGACCATTTTATGTCACGTTCCAAACAGTCTCCAGGCTCAGACGAGCAGCTTTTGATGGAAGAAAAGAGAAACGAAACCTTGAAGTGTAGGTGGGAAAGTGACTGTTTTTGTCTCATATAAAATTCAATTTCATAATAGAAACACTTCTCATTTGACATACACAGTAAAACAATATGTAGTATGGCGACTTTTGATGCATGATAAAAAGCAATTGTGGTGACTGTATATTTTAAAATATCATAAATTATGTAATTTTAGTAATATGATATGTATTTCCCTTTCGTTCAGTCACTATGACGTAACGTTAGTGACTAACAAATGGGGGTTTCGCTTAGAAGCCAATCATCTTCGAGAATTCAAAAACGCCCAATGGCAGTGCCAATGCCATGGGCATGTGGAATTTGCATACGTAACTCCGCCCCACCGTGTGGGTATATAAGGAAGTCCGTGGGCAATATCGCATTATGTTTCTGCATCGGAGCCAAGAGCATCTCTTCACTCCTGCAAGCCTGAATTCTGAAGTCCTCTCTTCAGTCTTCGAGATGAGCGGTTCTCCAGGGTGTTGGTGTGACGGCGCGTTCCAGCGATCTCACATTGCCTGCTGATCTGTGCAGTGATCTGCAACAGCTGTGTGTGTTTTCCCTGGGTGCTTCAGCACTCTGCAGAGCTTTCCTCTCACAAAAAGAGCTTGCGCGTGGCACGTCTTTTTCAAGACGGCTCGTCCACGCACTTCCGGGTGCGATCGACGGTGGGGCCCAATAGAAGGCCCCAGTCATGCGTGCAGAGGTTGCCACCCTACTGGCGAAGGGTGCGATCGAGCCTGTCCCTCCATCCGAAATGAAGTCCGGCTTCCTCAGCCCTTTCTTCATTGTACCCTAGGAAACCGGTGGGTTACGGCCAATCCTGGACCTGACCGCCCTGAACCGATCGCTTCACAGACTTCTGTTCAGGATGTTGCTAGCGAACGCCTCCTCGGACGCATTCGTCCGGTAGATTGCTTGCAGCGATCGACCTGAAAGACGCTTACTTCCATGTCTCCATCCTCAGGGAACGAGGGTTACATCCGTAACCGAGACGTTCCTTACACATTTCACTTTATATTCAGTGGGTTGTGGGAATGCTGGAGTATTTATTAAAGGTTCACTATGGGTGTTTCTCAAATGGAAGGCTGCATCCTACGAAGGCTGCATATCTTGGCTGCCGCGTCATCAAACGTCGCTGAAGGTGTGTAGTGTGTGTGTGTGTATATATATATATACACCCATACTATATTGCCAAAAGTATTTGGGACACCTCTCCAAATCATTGAATTCAGGTGTTCCAAACACTTCCATGGCCACGGGTGTATAAAATCAAGCACTAGGCATGCAGACGCTTCTACAAACATTTGTGAAAGAATGGGTTGCTCTCAGGAGCTCAGTGAACTCAAGCGTGGTACCGTGATAGGTTGCAAGTGTAAAGTTTGGTGGAGGGGGGATTATGGTGTGGGGTTGTTTTTCAGGGGTTGGGCTTGACCCCTTACTTCCAGTGAAAGGAACTCTTAATGCTTCAGCATACCAAGACATTTTGGACAATTTCATGCTCCCAACTTTGTGGGAACAGTTTGGGTATGGCCAATTTCTGCTCCAACATGACTGCACCAGTGCACAAAGCAAGGTCCATAAAGACATGGATGAGGGAGTTTGGTGTGGAGGAACTGGCCTGCACAGAGTCCTGAGCTCAACCCGATAGAACACCTTTGGGATGAATTAGAGCGGAGACTGAGAGCCAGGCCTTCTCGTCCAACATCAGTGCCTGACCTCACAAATGAGCTTCTAGAGAAAAGAATTCCCATAAACACACTCCTAAACCTTGTGGAAAGCCTTCCCAGAAGAGCTGAAGCTGTTATAGCTGCAAAGGGTGGGCCAACTCCATATTAAACCCTACGGATTAAGAATGGGATGTCATGTGCATGTAAAGGCAGGTGCATCAAAACTTTTGGCAATATAGTATATATAGCCATATTGCACGGCAACAAGTGTATTATTGCATTTATTCAACAGTTCGACGGCACAAGGGAGAAAATAAGAATTAACAACTGAGAACTGCAGAACTACTTCCTTCCGCTGTGGATTCAAATCTCAATTTGACAGTTTTACTGATTCAGAAACGTCACTTTAGTAATGAAGGAACGCTGAGTCACTTCATTGAAGATTATTGTATTATGCAGAGTAGAGAGAAGTATGAGAGAGAGATCGACTAAACGAGTGTATTACCTGCATCTGATATAGCATTCATTCTTCAGGTCGATGTCCATAATATTAATCCATTATTAAAAAACCAGTTTGAATGTCCGATTAGGAAAACGATAGTGAAGGGGATTGAACGTCCTTGTTCTGACTCACTCATAAAGACATATTTGCCACCATTTAGAGGCCTAATAATGTAACTTTTACTGAAGTCCACATCACGGTCATTAACGGACCCTTTCTCAATACCAAATACGGCATATTATTTACTTAAAATAATAATTATTGAACAACAATAGCCATTGTAAAAGACAACAGGAAGCAAACAATTCAGTCAAACGTACAAAAGCAGCGCACTAGGATTTATAACCTAAATATAAAGTTATGAAACTTAATTTTCCCTTAACACAAAGATTGCCCGTTTGATACACCAAATGCATTCTATCAGGCATAACCATATCTACATAAGAGCCAGTGGCAAATTCCTGAAGGACTGGCTGAGATTAAACTGTTCTCCGCACCAAAGTGTATTCAGACACCTTCAAACATTTCTCACATTATCACAGTTTATTGTGTATATTTAGAAAATGCTAATCAAATATGACAAGAACTCAGAGTTAAACTGTGTCAGAACAAATTCATTAATAATGTCCGATAACTTTGATAGAAATGTATGTAATGGATTACAATCAACCAATCAGCTGTCAGTACACAATTAGATTATTATAATACATACCAATTATAATACCAATATAATACCAATTTAGGTCAACCAATGACCAAGCAATGCTTCATTTTGTTCAGTCACATTAGCAATTAAAGAAACATGCATTTAAGTAAAACATGGTCAGGTCAAAGTGTCTGAATAATTTTGGTCCCAAATTGTTATCAATTTTTGGGTAATATGTCACAGTTTACTTAATTTTGCTATCCTCACTTACATAAATGAACTATGTCTAACCTCAAGAACAAACATTTTGATGGAAATTAGCCAATGTTGGCTAAATCTGGTGCATTTTTACATATTTTATGTATTATTAATTTGTACTGTCCCTGATTAAAAAATAAATGAAGAACATATTAAAATAATTAAAATCTTCATGCAATTTAGAACATTTAGAAGATATTAACTTTAAATAACACACAAGTACTTTTTGCATACTTTAATATGCTAGTGAACACATACATTTGTGTTACATACAAGTGTTACACAAAATAAATGTACGTTCTTAATGGAAGACAAAAGATTATTAAAACATAATGAAAATTAAAATACACTTTAAAGTAAAACTTTTAACTTGTCATTATTACAAAATGCATATTTTAAAAGTGTGTTAAGAAACAGTCATGTAAGTGTACTCTCCACTTAAGTGGCCTTTTAATTCCTTACAAGCATATTTAATGAAAAAAAACAAAAACCCATAAGATTTAAAGTTCAATAAAAGTGCAAATCAAAACAATTAAGCTTTTTCACAAGGCAAGGCAAGTTTATTTGTATAGCACATTTCATACACAGGGGCAATTCAAAGTGCTTTACAGAAATTAAGTTAAAATATTCATAAGTGAATAAAATAAAAATAAAAATATACATAGTATAACAGTTATAATAATAAATAAATAAATATGAAATCCCCTATCTGGGGTGGAAGAAAAGGGAGAGTCAGGTTTACTTTAACAATATTTGTCAGGGAACTGTGCGTTTAGACAGGACCCTTACAGACAAATCTCCTTGGCCTAACGTGAGGGCGCTCTCTAGATGTTTTACCCGTCAGAGCAGATCTAAACGGGTCTTCCTCGCACTGGAGGGAGTACTCAAAAAATATTTGTCAGGTAACTGTGCATTTAAACATTACCCTTACAGACAAATCTTCCCGGACAGGAACACCGGGGCTATCTCTACTTTGTTCGACCGTCAGAGCGGATCTACAAGTGAATGCATACATAACACAGTTCAAAATATCTTTCTTGATGCTTCTCTTCAGCTCATTGTGAAGTTATCGTCATATAGCCCTGATGTCCAAAGCCTTAGGCATTTCTTCAGCTTTTTTGGCAGGCTTTACTGAAGAGAAGGGCATTCATGTCTTTGATTTATAGAATGTAGGAGGTGAGCTCATGTGTCGTCCTATAGCGAGTAATTTATTTTTCTGTGCGTGGCCTTGTTTCATCCAAAGTCATGTGACATTAGTGCAGGAGCCCCACTCCATTTGCAAATGAAATCCAATTACAGAGAGAGCCCTAATGGAAATGATAGAATGGTAAAGGACTTTACATATTAACCTATTATATTTTGTTTTATTTAAAGGTCCCGTTCTTCGTGTTCTTTTGAAGCTTTGATTGTGTTTACAGTGTGCAATATAACATGTGTTCATGCAAAACACAGTATTTTTAACACAATGTACTCATCTGTACACCGCTGTTTTCACTGTCCTAAAAACGGCTGATGAGTTCCTTTATTCTATGAAGTCCCTCCTTCAGAAATACGTAACGAGTTCTGATTGTGCCAGCGGTTCCTGTGTTGTGATTGGACAGCAGCTTAGCGCACAAGGTCACGCCTCTTAACGGGAGATGTATGCGCTCAATGATCTCTACAGCGTCCCTGGGAAAGCCAAACAAAGGTGATTTGACTCCGGGATGAAAATAACAGCGTCTCGACGACATGGCGACAAACACACTCAAACGCAACACTTCCTTTTCTCCACGCGACACGTCCTCTTCTCCACGTGGGACAGCAACAAGACCACGCCCCCTTTTTTGGCGTATTCTTGTGGGCGGAGGTTAGTCTGTTCTACTGTTCTACTGACGTCATTTATGAAGGAAGTACCAGGATGTAGTCCAAGCCGGCCGTTCGCTGTAGGCTTTGAAAGGGAACTTCTGTTAAATAAAATATCTCGCTTGGCATTGAACTTTGAGCTTTATAATTTTACAGGTATTATTTATGCTCTAACAGCAACATTACACACTAACTAAAGATTGAACAGTGGGATCACGAAGAACGGGACCTTTAAATATGAACAATATGTAAAATCAGTCCAAAGGTAAATCCCTTCCAGCAGTGTTCATATTCAGATGAAGCGCTGGTGTACAGAATATACTCTTCATTGTTTGGGCTGCTGCTTTGTTCATCTCCTCCTAATGTGGATTTGCTCTTTATTAATTTTGAAAAGATGGGCCGCTCTCAATGGAATTAAATCTTAGCACCAGCCAGGAATCATTTCAGAGAGCGGGTGAGAGAGAGGGCCTGGAGTGAGGGGAGGAACTAGGTGATGAGCTTCATGGCTTCAAGCGACCCGTATTATTGTTGTTGCTCCTTAAAAGCAGATGAAATGTGCACTTGTCCAGACAGATTCACACTTCTAGATATGATGGGAGTTTACCTGAGGTGAAGCTGTCCTCTTGGATCACACCATCAACCACCCTGAATAGATTCTCAACGGAATACAGACGCTAGAATCCAGATCACAACTACAAGTTTTGAGGTAAACTGTGAATGTGCTGTAATGGCAAGAAAGCTTCATATCATTAGCCTGACGTCGTCATACTCAATTCTAGTCAGAATATGAGTCTGATCTGCTCCGTTGGGCTGTGATTATGGGGTGTGTTTCAACCGAACCAGGAAAGACCTCAATTGGATAGACCTACAACCAATCAGAGCAACGGAGCGACGCATAACGTTAGTTGTCAAATGTCAACAGAACTCAACTGCACTGTGTTGCCAAGTCCGCGGGTTGAAGCGACCCCAATTATGTGATATACAGACCCAGGAATGCGAAATTTAGCAGCCGTGCCAAAATAACACATATTTTACCCTCAAATGCCATTTTTCCCGGAGAACCCCCCCACCCGGAAAGCTATTGGGCTGGTTTTTGGCTAGTTTTGAGTAGCAGTTGGGAGAGTTTTGCTGTAAAAACTTGGCAACCCTGTCCGCACGCAAGCTGGAATAAGTCACGTTAGAAGAAGAAGATGAGTGTAAACGATCTTTGCCGGTGTTGTAAAAAAAGAATTTAAGGATACACAGAGTACTCACCAACACCATCATCATTTCTGAGAGAAATAGTAAAGGTGAACGCATATACGAACAAGCTCTCCGTTTAGGATTAGAACAAATTCAACCCAAGCGCCTTTGATGACGTGGATGATTACGTTACTGTTGATCATCTGTCCATCATCGTCTAAAGCCCGCCCTGATGATTTCATTGGTCCGAACAGTTTCTGTTCCGGCATAATTACTTCTCTATGGATCAAGTCCAGACCGAACTGCCCGTGCAAATATTTTTGTGGGCGGGGCTAAGTTCGTCTGGCGTCCAGGCTATCATGTCATCAGAATGTTTTTAAATTTCATTTTGCTATAGAATTGCAACTTATTACAGGCTCAATACCATTTACAGTTAAGTCCTTAATCAACAATCTATTGCTTTTATAAAGCAATATAACATAATGCAACACATTACTATCACATTACATTATTATGACTGAATCAAAATGATAAAGAAGTTTGGATTCTGTGCTATGTGGTTTGGGTTCAGTTGCATGCAAATGAATGACCAATTGAATATAAATATGAAGTTTGTAATAATTCTCAGTGGCTTACTCCCAATTGTCAGGTTTATATTTTGTTTTGGTTTAGTTTTGTTTTCCTTTTTGAACTAGGCTGCTCGAAATCGCCTCCTCTACCCTCATTCACTATTCCCTACATAACTCCAGTATTATAGTCCACTTGAGGGAGTGAACGAAAACGAGTGAGTGAATACAGACACTGAGTGCGTGTTGTAAAAAAAAGAGACATTTTGAGAGAAATAGTGAAGGTGAATGCTAGGGGTGGCACGGTACATGGAAAAAAAACCGAACCGTTCGGAGTGTGTGCGTCGCACGGTTCGCGCATGCGCAATGTATCCTCGTGCCCGTATGTTACCTCAGATAGCGGGTGTCCTTTTCACGCGAAATAAGAGGTGTGTGTGGACATACAGTAAAGTAAAAGTGGAGTGCTGCAGGTCACGTCACATGTAGAAATGAAAGTGGGAGAGATAAGGAAGGCTGCCCGGAGTTGGAGGATGCGCTAGCATCGTATAGAAGGGCAGATGCAGTGGGAAGAGCGGGTGCCGCGCGTGCCCGTTGAGCAGACACACACTGGCAGTGTTTGTCTCGCGAATCGCGCAGCTGAACCGCGGCTCGTGGATTGCAAATACAGGCAAATATTGTCCATTCTGTCACATTTCCCGGTGTTCTCCTCCGACCCCTGTCTGTCTCGTGCTTTGATTTATGATGGGCAGCATATATCTGCTGCAAATGCGACCGTGTTCCCCTCTGTCTCACACACACATGCATATGTTGTATATAGTTCACATGATAAATGCAACATTTAAAAGTTAAGATATGCTTCTAGTTCTAATAATTTAAACATGCCTTTGAAGTTTGGGCAGAAGCTTCTGGCAGTGTTGTGTTTTCGTGTATTTTATGTTATTTTTTCCCAGCGCTGGATGTCATATGGTGATTGTGAAACACACGGGACACTTCATGGTGAAATGTGTTCATCAGCTCAGCTGAATTAAAGCCACAGTGCATTGTTCTGATCAAAATTGATATGATTAACATGGAAATGTTACGCCAATGTGTCGGACTCGGTAGACAGCCAGTTAGGAAACAACTTGATATAACAATTTTTTAATACTGTATCCTAATTGTGGATGATTAAGCCATATACACCATATGCTGAAGTACATTTCTGGAGTGTTAACGATTAAAAAAAACAACAACAACAAGAACCGTACAGAACCGAAAACCGTGACCCTAAAACCGTGATACGAACCGAACCGTGGGTTTTGTGAACCGTGCCACCCCTAGTGAATGCATATACGAACAAGTTCTATCCGTCCATCATCGTATAAAGCCCGCCCTGACAATCTGATTGGTCCGAACAGCTTCTCTTTGGGCTTAGTTGCTCCACAATGGTTCAAGTCCAGACCGAATCTCCCGAACTCAAATGTTGTGGGCGGGGCTAAATTCGGCTGGCATCCAGGCTAATTTATCATAGCATGGTATGCAACAATGGCAAATCATACAGAACGGTTGATACGGTGAATGGCAGGTTGATGTTTCTCCTGTTGTTGGAGCTGTTGTGGGATTTCAGAGGATGACATCAACTGAACAGCACGTTCATCTACTGCTGCCCATAAAGATAGATACACTCCTGGGAACATGTAGAGGTCACGCTGTAAATACTAAAATTATTATCCTCGCAATGTACATCCTGCATTAAATAGACCCAAATCCTCAGCAGATATGACAGGCTTTCATTATGCACTTTGATCAGGTCAAAAATAATAGTTTAGACTTTTTCTTTCTTGGAAAAGCATACTATACAGTTAGTATTGATGAAGCATGTATGAATTGTACTGTACTATGCAAATTTCCTCTTTGCACAGAATACGTGGATGACCTGCTACATTTGCCAAAATGTGCAGTATATAACATTTCCAGTGTTACAAAGAAATGTTTAACACATTATGCTTGTTGTGTAACATTATACAACAGTTCTTTGCGGTTCTTGAATCTGATCCTTTTCCAACCATGCAATATTCTGTCTGCGTCCGAAATCGCATACTGTGTGAGTAGGTAGTACATTTGAATTTGAATACTACATCCGCCATGTTGTCATGATCATGTGACCTACCAGAGGAAGTTACGTCCCTTCACCTCCATTCATAAATAATCTCCCGTGGCCTCATGGGATAGTAAAGTGTCCATTGTCTGCGCACTTCAGAATCTCGCCGGAAGTAGTAGGTCATCCGGGTACTTTTCGCCTACTGTTTTTTCGAATACTATGAATTCGGACATACTACTCTGTTGGCGTACTGTTTTTCGCATACTATATAGTAGAGAAGTATTCGGTTTCGGACGCAGCTTCACACAGTATCAGCACTCAAACCGTTTCACCGTTTGTATCGCTCCACTTGCAGCGACTCTACTGGCGATCAAGCAAATCCACCATAAATTAAAAAAATACTGCTGTTGTTGTGTCACAAAGTTGTTTTTAACAGTTTTTTAGCCGAGAATGTGACTCACATATAACCATAGAGCCTGTTTGCGCCTGCAAATGTAATGGGAATGTAGTGTAGAGACCACTGCACTGAACAAGATATGTTGCAATGCAGTCCCAAATGAAACGTCCCCATCTGACTAACAGGGAACCGTATGGGAACGTTCTGTTAAAGTTCCAAATGTCCTCTTTGAAACGTTGCTGTGTGACCATAGAATAACCAAAATGGAACCTCTCCCTAAAGTAAAATCAGGAACATTATTATATGAACAACAGAGGACCGTATGGGAACGTTCTGTTAGCGTCCCAAATGTCCTTTTTGTAACGTTGCTGTGTGACCATAGAATAGCCAAAGTGGAACATCGCCCTAAAGTCAAATCAGGAACATTATTATATGAACAACAGAGGACCATGTGGGAACGTTCTGTTAGTGTCCCAAATGTCCTCTTTGAAACGTTGCTGTGTGACCATAGAATAGCCAATATAGGACGTCCCCCTAAAGTCATATCAGGAACCTTTATTATATGACCAACAGAGGATCATGTGAGAACGTTCTGTTAGTGTCCCAAATGTCCTCGTTGCTGTAGGACCATAGAATAACCAAAATGGAACATCGCCCTAAAGTCATATCAGGAACGTTATTATATGACCAACAGAGGACCATATGGGAACGTTCTGTTAGCGTCCCAAATGTCCTTTTTGAAACGTTGCTGTGTGACCATAGAATAGCCAATATAGGACGTCCCCCTAAAGTCATATCGGGAACCTTGAACTGCAGAGGACGTTTTAGGAATGTTCCCAATGTTCTATAAAGTTTCGGGATTTTCGTCACCTTTAGAGAACTTTTAGGGAATGTTGCGCAAGGTCTAGAGAACGTCCCATCCAACGAGGGTATGCAGTGAGCTAGAATTCTATCCCATACATAGCCTTATTTTTTGTTTAATGTTCACTGCTTGTAAAAGGTGATGCTAACTGGTTTCAGACAGTCTTGCAAAGCATGGTGAGAGAAAACAGGCCGAGGTGAATGAGGATGACTCACTCGCTCTCTTGTGCTTCACCTAGTGGTCATTATATTTGGCCACCTGTTCACTACATGTGACAAATCCTTACTGGAAGTATTTCAGCATGTGGCGTAATGTTTAACGGGTATAATTAAGTCAGTCAGAAACTGATAGAAGACTATCAGTTAGGTGTTTTTACGGAGTGTTTCTGAATGGTTTTGATAATACCCAAGTGTAACAGAGAGATTTGTTGTTGATTTTCTCTTCAGATGACTCCAGAACTTTTTGCTTCTTCTCTGAGATCACCTTCATGCCCTGAGGTAGAAGGTAGAAGTCGTTTAATATAGTTACGCATCTCACGGACAAGTATATCTTTGTTGTACCGTATGAATCACTTCCCACGGCTAGATAACATGGTTTATTATTGTGAGTGCATGTGCAGAAAAAGTGACGTCTGGTCCAAATGTAACTTGCATTATCCAGCCCAAAAAGTAAAGAAAATAACTATTATATTGAGCGCTCTGCTCAGATTCATCTGACAGAAAGCTCAGTGCTGGTTTAACTCAATTTATCACATAATAATTGATTAATTACTAATTTCCATGGCAACAGGACAAATCCTGCTTGTTATGTAATCACACAAGGAAGCGCACATCTGCAAAAGTCAGTGTAATTAATGTGGAGAAAAGAACCACAATGTGAGACGAAATGAATGTTCAGAAGTAAAAGACAGGACGTTCCCATTTAATAGTAACGCGGACAATGTGAGAAGATTATGTAAATGCTATTCAACTTGATTCTGGAATATTAATCACACATTTAAATGTTAGGTAGTTGTTAACAAGACCATTGAGTATTTGAAAATGTCTTTTCAAAGGTGCTGGAATAGAGGCATTTCAGGACTTTAAATCACACATTTGGCAATGGAGTGTTCTGGAAGTATAGTAATATCATATAATTATAAAATATGAATTTATCAAACTTCAAATACAGTACATGCAGGCATGCATCCATAATACAACATCAAATAATAACAAACACTGCAGGTCAGAGTTATTTTTGTATCATTGATTTACTATATTTTTTGTTCGTATTTTGAGTTTTTTCTTTAGAAATCATATTGTGTTTTTTATAACTTATTAGAATTAAAAGTGTCTATATAGTTGTTTTTATTAATTTGTATTTGTTTTTAGTTTATTTAATCTGAGCTTTTTTGTACTTTAAGTTAAAAAAATAAATGTTGAAATATAATAAGTTCAAGTTTTTCTACGTTTTTATGGCTTCAGTTAACGATAACCCTGTTTCATGTTTCAATAATCAGTCCTTCCAGAAAAATGCGGCTTTTTTTTGTGATTGATGCGGGCAAAAATCCTTGATTATGCGGAGCGTTTTCTTAAAAAATGCGGGATATTTATGCAATTTTATGCGATGAAATTGCGGGAATTTGCAAAAACTGCGGTTTGATGAAAAAGAGAAAAAAAGCACTACATCACAGTAAGTGCTGGGAATATTTAAGTTCTCATCTTGTTTTATTGAAGACCTTAATAAACACACGGCTCAAATTTACACAACATTGAGTCAAACAAGTTCTGTAGCTTTACAAAAGGAATATGCTACAACTTCTGAAAAATGAATAAATAACTTCCTGTTTTAAAGAGCTAGCTTTACAAAACAGACATTTGAGTGCTTCCAATGCACAAAGTGCAATCTCTTAAAGGGGTAGTTCATCCAAAAATGTAAATTCTGTCATTAATGACGTCCCCTCATGTCGTTGGACACCCGTCAGACTCCGTTCGTCTCTAAATAACGACTTATATAGTGATGACCGATTTCAAAACACAGCATCATGATGCTATGAATCAGTGAGTCGATTCATGATTCGGATCGCGTGTCAAACTGCTGAAATACGAGACTTTGGCGATCCAAACCGCTGAATCGACTCATTGATTCATAACACTTCAAACGGCTGAATCGACTCACTGATTCATAACGCTTCAAACCGCTGAATCGACTCACTGATTCATAATGCTTCAAACCACTGAATCGACTCACTGATTCATAACGCTTCAAACCGCTGAATCGACTCATTGATTCATAACGCTTCAAACCGCTGAATCGACTCACTGATTCATAACGCTTCAAACCGCTGAATCGACTCTCTGATTCATAACGCTTCAAACCACTGAATTGACTCACTGATTCATAACGCTTCAAACCGCTGAATCGACTCACTGATTCATAACGCTTCAAACCGCTGAATCGACTCACTGATTCATAACGCTCCGAACCGCTGAATCGACTCACTGATTCATAACGCTTCAAACCGCTGAATCGACTCACTGATTCATAACGCTTCAAACCGCTGAATCGACTCACTGATTCATAACGCTTCAAAGCTTCATGATGCTGTGTTCTGATTGGTCATCACAGGGAAACTGCTTTGCTCTTTTGCTGTTATTTTTGTTGGCCAATGGGAGTTTGCGCTTCATCATGGTTTCACTGGTATCTATGGTTTCTCCGCGGGGTTTGCAGCTTTTCGATGATGTTCACGTCGGGTAATTACGTCACTTCAAAGCGTTCCCATGGCAACAGGCTGAAATGGCGGCTCTTGTGTGAAGTAAACGAACATTTGTCAACTTTCTGCTAATATATATATGACTTTTTTTGCAACGAAAATGCGGGGATTATGAAATCATGCTAGCCCCGCATATTTTGCACGTGGAAATGGCAATTTATGCGGCGAAAGTGCGGCGTATTTGAAAAAATGTGGCCCCCGCATAAATATGCGGACTTTGGCTGATTATGCTTTAAATCACGCGATCGCATAATCGCATTTTTCTGGAGGGACTGAATAATATTTAGAAAACAGTTGCTCAACATTGTATTATATTATCTTAAAGTTCCCCTATTATGCTATTTGAAAGCCTCTTAATTTTGTTTTGAAGGTCTCCCAACAGGTTTAATGCATCAAAGGTAAAAAAACACTAGATGTGAATGTGTGATTTCTGTCACAGAACAGTACCTGTGCTACTGAGAAGCATGACAGCTCTTCAAATAATACATAAACACAGGAACCCTCAGTATGACAGTACAGTTCATCTAAACGTATCAGCAGAGGTTAATCCTGCCAGCTAGACCACACATGACTTTTGACAAAGCACAGACTGAAGCGAAACATGAATGTCAACTCTGTCATTATTTATTAGTTACACCTCCATGAGAGAGAAAGAGATTGTTGCTGTACTGACATATCAGGGATGCTGGTATTTAGAATAGCTCAAGATATCAATTAATAAATCCCTCATGTATTTTAATGTGTCATGGTCAAGAGGAACTGTGGACGACTGCAAGTATATGGGGCGAATGGATAATCAGGCTTCATGTATCACAGATTGTTACAGGCAAAGGAGAGTGTAGTAAAACTTGTTCGTACGGGAAGAAGGAGGCGGGAACCGGCGGACATTCAAAATGTTTAATCAAAATAAAGACAAAATAAAATGGCGGCGGCAGCCCCTCGCGGTCGACTGCCGCCTACATACAAACACAAATAAACACAAAATAAAAAATAAAAAGCTGCATCCCCTCACGGTCGACTGCAGCATACACATAATAAAACGTAAATAAAACACAACACAAAATCCAGGCCTGGTCCTCTCTAGTCCCTCACTGTCGTCGCTCCTCCTTTATACTCCCTCACTCCTCCGCGAGAGCCGAGATCGCTGCGGCGTGCCTCGTCCCGCCCTCACGGTCCCTCGGCCTCGCTGCCCGCCACATACCCCCAACGCCCTTCGCAGGCCGGGGGGCACTCCCGAGACCCCCTGGGGGGGCCGATCACGGCGGCCGCGGGACCTGGGGGTAAGAACAGAGAGAGGAGAAAAGAAAAAGAGAAAAAAAAAAACAATTCTGGTCCGGTCCCCAGACACACTGCCGCTCGGTCCTCAGCCAGCCGAGAGGCTCTTCCTCGCGGTGCCATGCGGTGGTACTGGACGGTCGGTGGACGGCTCGATCCTCCTCCGCCCCCTGGCGGCCGGCGGTGGCTCCTCCTTCTGAGGGTGGCCGGAAGCGAGTCCCCGTCCCGCGCTCCCTGCTCCTCCCCAACATGGCGGACGGCAGCAGGCTTCGGCTCCGGGCAAGCGCTGGGGACTCCTTCGCCCCCTCACGGACGGCAGCCACCCCACCTCGACCCAGGGGCACGGCAGCGAGCTCTCCGTCCCACCGACCTTCATCCGCTCCAGCACCACCGCTTCGGGCAGCCGCTCGTGGACTTCTCTCCTCCACGCTGCCCGAACTCCGCGGCACCGCGATTCTCCTCAGCTGCGAGGGTTCTTCGACAGCGTGTCCCTCCTTCCTCCCGGGCTTCGGCACCACTGTAGTAAAGCTTGTTCGTACGGGAAGAAGGAGGCGGGAACCGGCGGACATTCAAAATGTTTAATCAAAATAAAGACAAAATAAAATGGCGGCGGCAGCCCCTCGCGGTCAACTGCCGCATATAATAAAACGTAAATAAAACACAACACAAAATCCAGGCCTGGTCCTATCTTGTCCCTCACTGTCGTCGCTTCTCCATTAAACCCCCTCACTCCTCCGCGAGAGCCGAGATCGCTGCGGCACGCCTCGTCCCGCCCTCACGGTCCCTCGGCCTCACTGCTCGCCACAGAGAGATTTAAGGCGAGAAACTAAATGCAGCAGTCTTTAAAATGAAAAGGTCTGGAACGCAGGAAACCAGGAGCACAGGGGTGAGGAGCCAAGGTGGTGCCAATGGGTCGAAGGGCTGAGGCGGAGTCCTGGGCTCGGAAGGTCAAGATGGAGCCGAGTCACGAGTCCCAGGTTGTGGCCATGACCTCTGAAGACCAAGGTGGTCATGTCTGGCTAGGACATTGTAGTCATGTTGGTGAACCTGGGAGGGCTGGATGAGCAGGAGGATGTGGAAGAGCCAGGGGACAAACAGCAGTGTTGTAGGAGGCTGGATGGACCCAGCAGAGGAGGAAGGAACAGGTTGGGATTAGAGTGTCCAACAAGTGGGCAAGGAGAGACCTCAGGGGTGGGAGCATGGGTTGGAGTTAATTCCAGGGTATCCAGACCAATAAGCACCAGCTCAGCGATGGATATGGTGTCAGGCGCTGGCTTCGGGATGGACATTGCAGGCCGTTTCACCAGCATGGGGACCACAGCAGCCAAGAGGAGGGGTGAAGATGGATCAGGACGTTTTGGAGGAGTTTTGGAATGGAGACTGATCTGGAGAACAGAAGTGGACAGGGGAGACTGTGGCTGATTGGTGATATTGTCGTCTTCCACTTCTCCAATGGTAAGGGAGGATCCACTCAGCCACAGATGGGATTGGGTATTGACACAATTTTCATGATTCGATTCGATTTCTATTCACAAGCTTTCAATTCCGATTCCGATTCAATTAAACTCAACTCAATATTTTGATTATTTTGGATATACTGTATATCAGATACAATACATGGCAAATTTCAGGTGGTTTCTCCAGCTGGCATCAGTACAAAGAGGGAGACTCATCCAGCCCACTCCAGAAAAAGACCTTGAGCGTACAGTCGTTCCAAGTCACCTAATGGCTAAACTCGAAAAACTCCTTCAAATAATCCTCCCATGGACAGCCATTCTGGTGAGGGCAGCTGTTCCTCCAGGTGAATGGAGAGCAATTATCGTGGTCTGTTATTCTGCCACAGGTTGTTGCAGGTAAAGGAAAGATTTGAGGTGAGGGTCTAAATGCAGCAGTCTTTATTAAACAAAATGAAAAACTCTGGAACACAGGAGAATACACAGGAGTAAAGCAAACATTGACAATAACGGACCAAGGACTAAACTAAACGGGAGTATTTATACACAAGACAAAACAAGGAATTAAACAAGAAACAGCTGAACATAATCATTACCTATATGGAAACCAAATCATAACTATGGAAAGAAATGACACAGGGACTAGACAGCATTATGTTTGCACTCTGAGAAAATAATCAAATCTTTCAATGCTAAATACAATAAAATGTAAAAATACTTGTCCAAGAAGGAATATATTTTTTTTACTTAAAAAAGCTAATGTACTGTGTGTATCTACGCAGTAAGGTCTGACAGGCCGTGCATTTTTGTTAATTATTGTATTCATAATTTTCATAATATTACATGGCCTTGAATACATTTTTACTTTTATAAAACAGCGACTGCATAATATTAAGGGTTTTTTTTTTACTGCAACGTACTTGAACTTTTATTTACCATGGGTTGATTTGAAAGCCAAGAGACTGAACATTTTTATTTGGTTATTTGAAGGTCTCATTCAAACAGTTTTGGGAAGTTTCAACCATGCATGCATCTTTTCTATTTGCTTTTCATGTCAAGATTTGAACATTTTTACCCTTTTCCCAGACCCAATCTTAAATATGAAATTGTGTGATGAAATATAATAATAATACTAAAATCACATTTACAAACTAAAATAATACCAAATAAAGAATTACTTTATTATTTACTTTGTGAAAATGAATTATACAATTTTTTATTTTTATTATTATTATTTTGTTTTTACACAAATTATGTCTGCATCCTAACAATTTTACCAAATTGTATTCTTTGTCCACTAAAGGCACAAAAGAATCATTGAAGAGCTTGGGATTAAATATCTGACATGTACACTCTAAAAAATGCTGGGTTGTTTTTTCAACCCAAACGCTGGGTTGAGACTGCTGGGTTGATTTAACCCAATTTGGGTTGAAAGTTGTTCTTAACCTGCAACCCAGCGTGCTGGGTTGGGAACGCGGACGTGAAAGAGAGCACGCACGTCACGCAAAAACACGGACGACACCAGTTGGAGAAGCCGCCATTTTCTTAGCGCATTCAGGAGGAAGCGAATAAAATACGTTTATGCAGTTTATGGTAAGTAAATATACAAATTTCAAGTAGTTATCAATTGTTTTTTATCCAAGAGTATTTTGAGATTTCGTGGAAGGTGGAAAAGTTAGAAAAGAGCTTATATGGAAATATTCGCGGTTTTTTGCCTCAAGTCTTAACTGCCGCTTTTATTGGGTTTCTTATGTCTTATTTCCAAAAATTCTGTTAATAGAGGCTGTTATCAACATATATTCAATATTTCTCTAACGATTTTACTGTATAAACGCAGTTTTATGCTCTCAGCTCAATTGAGATTCGACCTCACGGCCGAATGACAGCCGCGCTGCGTCTCATACGACACAATTCTCTGTTCAGTGGACTAGGAAGAAAGCGCGCCACACTGTCATCACGACGCTGGCATTTGGAAGGGAAAAGGTAAGTTAAGTCCATTTTTAAAAATTGCTTCTGAATATGTTAACTTTACTTTATTATATTATTTGCTGTATTAGCTACGGGTTTGATTCGGTGAAGTTTAACTTACTATTCTAGCTTGGTCTTCTGTCAGAACATAACGTTAACGTTACTTAACAAATTTTCCGCTCCTGCTTTCGTTTAACTGTACATTAATGACAGTAGATGTTATTATTTTACTATGAGCAATCTACTTACTATACTTACTTTACATTTGTATCTTTTTAAACGTATATACAGTATATATATTTTTTTTAACGTTACCTCGACCGCCATTTTGTCCGTGCCTCTCCCGAGATACGTTAAGTTAATTTGGATAAGAGCTTTTCTCAAGTTTTCTATGAGAATAAAATGCCTTTTGACTGACATAAATTTTTGTTTTATAGAATGTAAAGGCAGCAAGCACTGTGATCTTTCTGAAATGACTGGAAAGTGCATCGAAGGATATTGAAAAATAAATGCAAAACAGTAAGACCTTTTTGTTACTGCTGTACTTGTTAAATTATAATTTCATAATTTTTAGTTTTTGCCAAATGCTGCTTTGACGCAGAAGAGTGTTAAATCCAGCTAACGTTCCGTCTCATTTTCCCACTTCTAATTTCAACTCTGTTATGCCTTGTATATTTGACATCATCGACCCTGATTTAACTAAGAGCAATGAGACGTTTTACATGTTTTCAGTTCTATAAACCTGACTACACTTGCCTAGTTCAATAATGTTAACTAGCAATTAATATAACAACTAACTAACATGCCCACCAATTTTGCCTTGTTTACCCAACTCTGTAATAGAGAATGGGAACGTGACGTCACCAACGCAATGCATTCGCGGACTTTAGGACACAGACACTACATTAGAGAATGAGTAATAGTGGAGGTAGACTTTAAAACTTGTATTATACAGTTAAAAACACATTAGAATGGTGAACGCTTGCTGTGTTATGAACTGTCATAGCCTCTCTTACAACCTGCGTGGAAAACATATCTCAAATCATGCGCAATATTTCAGTTTACCAGCTTGGAAATAACAAAAGTAAGTGAAAGTAATGCTGCCTTGTTCAGCTTCTCTCAGTAGAAGGAAATATTGTTCTTGTTCCATTTAAGTCCAGTAAAACTTTTTAGTACTGTAGGCTAAAGCGCTTTCAAATACAAATAATTTCAAAAGCTGCATTACGAGCCATAATCTGTTATCCTTTAATGCTTTAACGTTAAGGAATTAGGGCGATATGATATATTGATTGAATAAATTATCCACTGGCTGAGATCAAGCTAATAAGTATATTTATTATTTTATATATCAGATACAGACTTTTTAGTTAGGCTATTAAAAAATAAACTGCAAAAGACAAAACAATGTGTGGTGCGATAGAAGGCGGCCATCTGATTTCTGATTGCATGAAACGTGATGAATATGTGCAATGTCCTGGCCGCACGACTGAGCGCTCATGTACGTAAGAGATTCAAATATTAGTCCATTTATTATAAGTGAGTGCAAGCAAGAGTTCTTAAAAAGTATTAAAGTAAATACAGTCGTTTTTTCCTCAGGTGATTCACCTTTGTTATCATTGTACGCTCCTGAGCGTGTCCTAAAACATGGCGGCGACTACCCATAATGCAATGCGCAATGACGTAGTTTCCCAGACTCTATTGGGATGTACATAATTTAGTCATAAAATTTATTTTATCTGTTATTTGATCTTAGATGGACGAATATGTGAAAACTAAACTAAGAGAATGGAATCTTGAAGAGTTAATTCCCACATTTGAAGGTATGTAGTAATATTTTACAGGGTTCATTGTAATTGTAAGCCACTTGCACACTTTAAGACTGAAAAATTTGTGTAATTTATCAAATCTGCTGTTCAAACAAGTGTATTTTTAGAAAAGGTTTGAATCTTCACTTGCCTCACTCACGATTCGATTACAATTCTGAGGGTAACAATTTGATTATATAATTTTTTATGATGCATCATGGTCCACTTCACAATACATTTTTCAGACTATACAATGCAAATGCAAAAATTAAATTTAAACCAGACGTTCATTTTTTTTAGCTTTTCGGTTACATGAATGGATATTTGCCATTTTCTCCCCTTTTTTCAATTTTACTTTTGCTAAATTGTGACATCAGAAAAATAAATTTTGAAGAAATGAAATTGAACGGATTTTCTATTTTTAAATTTTTTTGTCATGTAATTTGCGTCGTATGGCTGTGCCATTAGCACCACAAGCAATCTTGTTATCATTATAATGCTATGTATATGACAGATTAGCGATGCACATCTTGCACTTAATTTTATTTTTTGTGATCAAAGTGATTACAGACATCACTGCGTGATAGATGTTATATCTGTTATAATTCTATCTTTCCCAGCCGTTTCTATATGAGATAATATTAAACCATTTGTCTGTGATGCATTTTTGCTATTCACAATCCAGAAGAGAGAGAGAGCCTACAGCGAACACAACACGTCAGCTTAATGAGTGACGATGGCCAAGAGAACTAAACAACAGTTTAGTCTGCTTAAACTTTAGGGATGTGCTGTGATATTAATATAATTTTATTTTCGATTTCGGCTTCCAAGAATTATAAAAAGATGATATGAGGTAAACTATTCCTATAGCCGTGTTCCGTCGAGCGCGACATCCTTACCTTCACAGCCTTGCTGTCATTTCTCCCTCAACCTAAACTTAACGTCAGAATCAGTAGCCACGCTTACATGCCCACTTTTTTGTCATTCCGATTGAAAGATTCACTGGACTGTTTACATGAGTTATCTAAACCGATCTGGTGTTTACATGTGCTGACTTTCAGTCGGAATCATTTTGTGACATGCGCACACTGTTTGTCTGCCGCATCAGATTCGTAATGTTCGTATTGTGGATCAATAGTTCTGTGTTGGTAATTTTTATATTTATTTATTTTTCTGTGGGCGGACATGCAGTAGTTTAACCTAATTTATGTCCTATACAATGGCTATTTCAAAAGCTGTGAATGATGAATGCTGAATCAAAATGAATTCAATTCATTTATTTTGAAAAACACAAAATTAACAATAAAATGCACTCAAATTATTAATAAAAACATAGGATGTACGGTGAAACATGAATGAAAGCATAGACGTGTTCAGCATCATTACTAGTAGTAAACATAGATATTTCAGATGATTAAGGAAAGACACCATAATCACAAAGGTATAAATATTAACAAAAGTAATTAAAGTAGACTGTGGGTAATGTTACTTAACCAATTTGAAGCAGTTGTTGAACTTTTTTTTTTATATCTAACTTAACTAACGTGAAACAGAAAAATGTCGACACGTCCTCTCCAGCAGCTTGAATGTTCCCTGTTGAAATGGCAACTCTCAACGGCCACCAGGACTTATATCATTTTATAAAAGCTATTTGTTGTAAAGTGTAAGAATCACCTCAGAAAAATAAATTCTTCTGTCAGGCACAGTTCAAGCCTAGGACAAATGCTGTCAAGATGAGATGGTGTAGCCAGGCTATGTCTGTGTCATTATTCCAACACCATGTTACGAAATAAAAAGTTTAATACCTAAGAAAAATGAACTTTCCTCTCTTGTCAACATTAGCCTGGTGTGAGTGCGGCGCGTGCTCTTCAGTTGAGGAGGTCACACGTACACTCAAAGTAATCGAATCAGATCGTTTACATGGTGGAATTTTTCGTTTGATCGGTTCATGAAAAGGTTTATCCCACCTCTCTCAAACTGATTACAATTTCATCCGGTTTGGCCATTTTTATTCCGATTGAGGTGTTTATATGGGGCATTTTCATTCGGATTGGATTTTTAAACCGATTACAGTGCTCCATCTAAACGCACCTACTGATTGTTGTAAACTGCAGTCTCTACTGTTGCTAAACTGCGGGATGTTTGATAATAAAGAGCTATTAAATGCACAATAATCCGCGCAAGAGACGCTGTTTCCAACTTCAAGGCGGCTTATGTGTGTGTGCTGCGAAATGGACCATATTCTATTAATATAAATATCAATTAAGTCATCATGGGCACATCACAATACACTGAGAGGGTTTCTCAATTTGTTGACATCATATACATCTTG
Organism: Romanogobio albipinnatus; assembly: GCA_023566225.1. NCBI lineage: Eukaryota > Metazoa > Chordata > Actinopteri > Cypriniformes > Gobionidae > Romanogobio > Romanogobio albipinnatus. The sequence goes on along the minus strand of CM042248.1, from coordinate 4,804,405 downwards.
TAAGTTTCACTGACAAAATGGTTTAGTCAAATTAACAGAATTGTGAATGTGCACATCATGATATCATTGCTGAAACAATATAGTGTGCAGAACTAACATGCTGTAAAAATGCATTACCATTCAATTTTCTATTAAAGGAATCAACTGAAGAGCTTGCAACTACACCTACTATATCAAGGGAGCAGCAGCACAGGATAGCTGTGGAGCAAGTAGCAGCATTTGTAAGTTTGTGTGTGTTTAATGATTTCTTGTTTTGGTACCAGACTGTTGCTAGAAAAGGCCTTGTCTTTTTTTGTTGTTGAATGAATTAAAGAAATTTGTAGGGTGTTTTTCTAACAAAAATAACACAATAATTTAAACAAAAATATATAATTTTTTTTTAGAGCGTAAGAGACATCCTTCTTGCAACGCCCAATGGCAGAGGAATTGTAGATGCTATTGAAAACAAGCACTGCATTTCACTTAAAGAGAGACAAGCTATGGTTCGGATCTTGGTGTCACATCTTATTGAACGCTTTGGAGAAAAGTGAGTACACATTTTCAATACAAAGTAAAGTAAAACATTTTAATGCTAGAATATTTTTGGATATATTAAATGTCTTGGTGTGTACATTTGTACTATTGTTAAAATTCAAAATATGAGATGGTTTCTTTTAGCCCAAGTGCAGGTACAAAAGTCACCCTGGCTTCATCAGTAGTTGAACAGTTTCCATACCTTAAGGATTGCCAGGGTAAAGGCTATGTGAGTTCAGTGTCTAACACAGGGATGTGATTTTGCTGTATTTATATGCATTTTTGTATTTCTCTACTAATGAGCTGATGAGTTGAATCAGGTGTTTGATTAGGAAGAGTTCAGAAATGTGTAATGCTGGTGTGCCACCAGGAACAGGGATGGGAAAACACTCCTTTAATCACATTCATGTACTCATGTAAATGGGGCCAGTGTTGCACTTTTTAATACTGTTTTCTTTTTCTTTAAACACAAGGAAGCATGGTTCAGTCCAGGTCGATTTCACAGACCTGCTACTGGCTTCCTGGAGGAGCGTCTTCGAAACGTGCGCAAAAGGGTCAGAAAAGGAGGACAAAATCGAGTTTCTTCAGAGAACCCAAGAACTAGCAGTAGTTTTATTTTGCCAGGTATGTCTGTGTCTAATATATATGCAAAATTTGGACTTCCGATTCTGGGTGCGAATGGCCTCTACTTGTTAAATTTGATTGATCTATGAGCCAGCTGCTTTAAGTGAGAGCCGTTTTCCCTTTTTGTATATTAATACAAGACAGAATAATATCATTATCCTTTCACTACACTGCTCAGCCACACTTCAAGTAGTCACTAGCTGAATGTTATTTTTTTTAAGTGCATGTACATTACCCCTCTGTTCTCGATTCGTCGCACGCACATACACATTAACATAACATTCAGTCACTGTATATGGTCGAGCAGTGTGGTAAAAACATCCTCCGTAATATTGGGTCAGAAAACAAGATGAGTAACATTGATATTTATTACGTATTTCACTTAAATTATTAAATCACAGCAGGCCAAAAATTACTATATTTGACGGAATTTAAAGAGTTCCGTTTGAAATGAAGAGCTGTTTGGGAGCTGAAAGAGCCGACTCTTATTACTGAGCTGAGCCAAATGATTTGGTTCTCTAAAAAGAGTCCTCCTGTGGGTTTAGTGTTCGCAACATCAGAATTTATTCAGCAAATGCGTTTACATCTCCCATTATTTGCATTAACTTGTTTTCATACTAGTCAAAAACCACCTCAAACGGGTATAAAAACTTTTTTTTACAATTTTGTTTCTATTTTTTTGCATTTCCTTCACTCATCTGATGCGATATTTCAAAATACCTCAACACAGTGATAGAACCATAGCTAATAAGGACTGATTAGCCAGGGTCAGCGTGAAAGATGCCCGGGATTGTTGACAGAATTATATATATTTATATTATGTGTGTGTGTGTGTTAGGGATGTGACGGTGAGGAAATTTTCCCACCGGTTAATTGATGTGTGACAACACCGGTAATACCGGTATCACCGGCGGAGGCTTTTAAATCTAAAGTAACATGCACACTACCGCTGCGCGCACACCGTGAATGACAGCTCGTCTGTAAATGCGCGCTCTGTGAGGCCATGGGTGCGTCTCAATCAGTTCCCTAGTTCAGTAGTCAGGGCACTGATCAAGCATTGATCAGTCTATGATTGAGATGCACACCATGAATGAATGACAGTTCGTCCCCTTGTTTATACTCGACGCGCCCGCACGAGCGCGAGGGTGCGCGCGGCAAAAAATAAATGCGCGGAGCCAGGCGAAAGTAAACAATGCGCGCTCTGTGCGGCCGTGCACATTTTACTTTCAGTTTTGAATTAGCGCCAATTCGGCTGCGGGTTGCTTGAATTGTGGGTTCATTAGCCTATTATTTTTAATGAAAAACACAACAACAAAACAAATGACAAACTCCCTTAAATAGGCGCTTTTACGTTTCGCTTTGAAACCAAATCTTCCGCGATCATCTCAGTCTGCTCCTCACTCTTAAATCTGATGAATGACTCCTGCCGCTGCCGAGACTCACGGTCGGATCCTGCTTTATTAAGCAGATACGTTCAGTTTTTATTTGTATTGTCTGTTCTCTAACTGAACTAAATTATTTTATTACTATAAAAAAATCAAAAAGACGGTGGGCGGTGCCACGGTGGGCAAGTGATGTAACCGGTGTTGAGTCTGAACACCGGCAACACCGACTATCGTAGCAAGCCGTGTGTGTGTGTGTGTGTGTGTGTGTGTGTCCGCTTGACATATTTTCCCATTCAAAATTCCTGTTTGTGATTTTTACATTTCTGCTCTCAACAGAGGCAAATGTAGATTCAGAAAGAGCTACTCAAATGACTGAGTGGCTTAAAAATAATATCTGGCCACTAAGTCAGGTTGAGCAATACATGAAGGAGACGTCTATCCATAGGGCCAAATGGATTCGTGACAATGGAACCAAGACAATCATGGAAATATTCAAGGAGTATCCACGTCTCCTCGACACTCCAGGCATGGTGGGTTTAAATTTAAGAAATTAAAACATTGGCTCAGTATTTTCTTTTTTGTTTTACAACTTTTTTTGCCATGTTGGCCTTTGTTTTGTATTTTTTAGATATCCCAGGATTTCTTAATTTTGAATCCAGACTCCGCTTCAAAACTCACCGAAAATTGGGTACCTGTGTTTAAGGATAAGATTCTGCAGTTTGCCAGCAGAGAGAAACAATCTCTTGATCTACTTTCCAGTGTAGACTTGATGTCCGCAGGTAATGGGTATTATTGTTACAAATAAATAATTCAGTCATTCTTAAAAAAGGAGAGATTTTCCCTGTTTACAGTTACTGTTAGTCATGACAATTTTCATTTTGTTAACTATTTCTTTGTAACACAATTTAATAAATGAATGTCATACATCCAGATTTATTGCAGTCAAATTTTATTGCAGTTTTATGAATACTTTTTTTTTTTTTAATTGAGTAATTTGTGAACATTTTTTTCATTGTATTCTAAAGAGACGCAGAGTGATGTTGCCTTGCAAGTACTTCCTGTAGTCCTTCCAACATCCGTGTACAAGATTGGAAGGAAAACGTTTAAACCAACATTCATTGAAACCCGGAAGGCCTTCATAGACATACAGCCTGTAAGTTAACAGCCATTGCTAAAACTACATGGTTTAAGTATTTACAATATATTGTATGGACCCTTTTCACAGACTGACACATTTTACAATTATCAATGTCAGAAATCTAGTAATGTTTTTAATTTAATTTGAGTGAAAAAATACATTTAGTGTCACCCAAAAATGAAAATTGTCATCAATTACGAAAAATAAAATGAATAAATTCCAAACCTTAAAGACTTTTGTTCATCTTTGGAATGGGATAAAGATATTTCTAATGAAATGTGAGTTTTCTGTCCCTCTAGTGACAGTTTATACAACCCCAAATCAGAAAAAGTTGGGACAGTATGGAAAACGCAAAAAAAAGAAAAAAAGAAGTGATTTCTAAATTTACTTTGACTTTGACTTGTATTTCATTGCAGACAAAATGAACACAAAATATTTCATGTTTTGTCTGGTCAACTTCATGTCATTTGTAAATATGCATCCTTTCCTGTCATTCAGACCTGCAACACATTTAAAAAAAAGTTACAGGAAAGGATGCATATTTACAAATGACATGAAGTTGACCAGACAAAACATGAAATATTTTGTGTTCATTTTGTCTGCAATGAAATACAAGTCAAAGTCAAAGTAAATTTAGAAATCACTTCTTTTTTTCTTTTTTTTGCGTTTTCCATACTGTCCCAACTTTTTCTGATTTGGGGTTGTACAATTACCACTTTGACGCTACAAAAAGTTAATAAAGATTGTAAAACTAATTCATATGAATCTAATGTATTCCAAATTTTCTGAAGAGACTTGATCGCTTTATATGATGAACAGATTTAATTTAAGTATTTCTTTTTGGGTGAACTAACCCTTTAAGGCCATGACACACCAAGCCAACATTAAAAAACTAGTGACATCAAACGGTAAATGTGTTGTTGCCATGAGTCATCTGCATCTGGGCCAAAAAGTTGGACAACAGGGGTCCGACTAGTGCTAACATTGGCCGATGGTCGGCTTGGTGTGTCATACCCTTTACTGTTCCTAAAGGTATTTACATTAGTTTGACCTTTTTTGCGTTCTAAATTGATGCCAATCCCCTATCCCCCCCCCCCCCCCCCCCCTTCTCTATTTTTTTTTTTTCTTTTCAGATTGGGACCAATATGGCTGAGTACCTGCGCTCAAAAGACTCAAAAGAATTTCCACATGTTCTCATGCTTGGAGACAACCAATGCTTTCAAGCCTTTGCAATTATCAACGGAGAGGCACTCGAGCAAAATACATTGCTTGCTGCAGTTGATGTTTGCTTTAAGGCATTCTATGTATTTGACATAGACTACCCGAAACAGTGTTCCACAATGTGGCAGTTTTTACAAACTGTAGTTTATGGACTTTCCGGGGATGAAACCCCAACAATGAGAGTTTTGCGAGCCTTCATTTTTGCTGACAAACAGTAATTCTCACATGATGTTATGCTCAAGATGTTGATGTAAATGCTTTGAAATGTTTTAAGATTTCAAATTCACGTTCTTCAAAAGGTTAATTTTTCTGACTCATTTTTGCTCTGTTTTTGTTATTACTGTCTGAGACCTTTCCTCTTTGCTGTTCTTTTTATATTTACTACTTCTAAATACTTGTACTTTTCTTCTACAGTACAATTACATTACAATTGATTCTGAGTATTTCGCTCACATGATATCTTGTGTGCAAGATGTTGATGTAAATTAAATGTTTTTAGATTTCACTTCATATTTTCTTCGTTATTTCAAGTCTCATTGATTTTTGTCAATGGGTAGGGAGTGATGGGAAATTTAAAAAAATGTATTCACAAATGGACAATTTTACTTGATTAATAAAAATATGAAATTTTATTTTTGTTTTCTGAAGTCTGTATTGCTGTAGATGTTATTTTAGTCGTTTTAATTACTAAAATTTCTAGTTTAAACTTCCAACCCATTTTGGGTTACATCAACCCAGCAGTGTAGTAATTTTTAACCCATAATTGGGTTAAAATAACAACCCAGCATGCTGGGTTAAACATTTAACCCAACTAGTTGGGTTAAAACAACCCAGCGCTGGGTACGTCCCTTTTTGACCCAGCGCTGGGTTGCCAAAACAACCCAATTTGGGTTGATTTTAACCCAGCAGTTTATATGCAAAGAAAAATCAAGGTCTCTTGTGATATTTCTTTATTGTGCATAATTTCTAATCAAACTCTTATTATGCCCAATTATGATGTGAAAATATTATTTAATTGTATTTAGAATACACAAATGATGTATCGTTATTTCACTGAAATACAGCCCCTGATATGTAAATTGATGTAAATGTGTGTGTGTTAACATGATTTTTTTTTCCCTAATTAAATTACGAATACAATTAAAACTACAGTTTTTCTAAGTTGTTCCTTCTCTTCAAAATAAAAGTCCTTTCAGAAATAAAGAAAAAATATTTTCTTAACAAATCCTCTTCATTCATTTAATTTTAATATTGCTGCATAATATTGCTGCATATTATTGCTTGCTAAATGGTCAATCAATTGACATTCTGCAGTCAAACATTTTTGAAAAATGGGGCAAAATGGTTCCTGGACACGGTAAACAAGTCACACAATAAAATAATTAAAATTGATTTTCTTTGTACAGCTTTAAATGATCAATTCTCTCTCTAATTTGTATTCAGTGAGTCAGGCACTTCCCAGAAGGAAAGAGGTCAGGTCATGTGCTGCAGTTAAACATCAATATGGCACCAAAAATGGTTCTTCGTCGTAATCATAGGGGAACCACTTTTGGTGCTATATAGCACCATATCTTAACATGTTATGTATATGGTAGCGGTGCTATATCGCACCTTAGTCAAAGAACCGGTGAAGAACCTCTGAAGAACCGCTGAAGAACCTCTGAAGCACCAAAATTGGTGCTATATAGCACTAAAAAAGGTTCCCCTATGATTACGAGCCAAGAACCACTTTTGGTGCCATATAGAACCTTTTTTTTTTTTGAGTGTATCACATTTGTGACCTTGTACCAAAAAACCAGTAAGGGTCAATTTTTTAAAAAGCTGAATGAATTTCATTGATATATGGTTTGTTAAGATAGGATTATATTTGGAGAAATATAGGGTACAATATAATCTAAATGTTGAGAAAATCGCCTTTAAAGTTGTCCTAATGAAGACATTGGCATATCATTTTCTATATATATTTACGGTAGGACATTACAAAATATCTTCATGGATCATGATCTTTACTTTAGATTTTTGGCATAAAAAAGCTCAATAATTTTGACCCACAATGTATTGCTGGCAATTGCCACAAATATACCCGTGCGAATTATGACTGGTTTTGTGGTCCAGGGTCACATTTATTGAAAAACTCATTAATCAATGTCTCATGAGATCCTAGCCTATTGATTCCACCCCCGCGGTACTGAACGTGATTACAAATTAGATCATCTTTACTGAGTTCTAATTAATTGGTCTCCTTGTTAAGCAGCCCAGATGTTGTCATGACATTCTTCCTCTCACAGGAAGCTCTGAATTATACAAATGTTTCATCTGTAATTAAACTCAGCTGCTGGTTAAAGTAGGTGTTCTCCAACATGTGTCAAGATGAGATGCTATTGCGAGTGATGTGAATTTGATTTTGGCTTGTTTCATTTCCGATCGCATCCACTTCTCCATGACATTTTCCTCTACTGTAAATTTCATACCTGCAAACTTGTCTTTTGGTGAAATTCGTAATTCTGAAATTGAAATAGGTCATTCACAAACGATTCATGCATGATTGAGTTTGAACTGTAAAGTTGTTTAAATTGTAGTTTTTCTTTTATAGTTTCGGATGTTATCATTGACATTTTTATTTCAAAACAACTACTTGGTTTATACATGGGCGTCGGAAGCAAAAAAAATGTGGGTGGGTCCTCAGAATTTTTTTAATGGAGTAGATGCCAATTACATTAAGTACAAATATACAGCTTTGCTTGCTAAACGTCTAGTTCGGAAAGACAAAATTAAGGAAATCGCCATATCATTGAGAGTGGCAGTAGTGTAGGGGTAAGGCGCACAGCATCTAGTTTTGACACAAATCGACCCGCGGTTAGAGTCCGCCTTTCGCCGAACTCAATCTTCTCTCTTTTCCCATCACATATCAGATCGGAAAGGCATTTATTTTCAATAAAAATGAAGAAAATATTAGAAAAGTGGAAATAAAGCGTCTAACATGTGTTTAATAATAAGTGTTTATCGATTAGGGGTAGGTAAACAGACGTGCTGAATGTTAGAGACGATAAAAGTGAGTGGGTCCAATATCATTGATCGTAAAAAGTGGGTGGGTCTTGTCCCGCCCACATACAATTGTTCCGACGCCCATGGGTTTATATAGGTATGATCTTAAAATAAATCAGCAAACAGGCCAAAATAAAAAATAAAAAAAACCCACAAAAAAAAAAAACCTGTGCTGTGGCGATGAAGCAAAAACCACTCACATATGTTTTCCCCCTGAAAATGTAAAAACATAGCTAGTTTTGTTTGCTAAGGTAAGAGTCACCTTTACTATTGCTCATACTTTGGGGGTTTTCCACTCCAGGAGAGCTGAAAAACAGCTGGTGAATGAATCTTGGCATACAAACAGATGTGGGAAGGTGAGTAATGTGAAAACCTTTTATTTAGTTCCTGTCTCTGGTTTGTTTTCATGTCTTGTGTTTGTGGCTAAACAGTGGATCGGCTGGCTAAGCTGAATGGGCCAAGAAAAAACACTGAGTGCTTTCAAAGTGCTCTTTTAATAAACAAGGTAGTCATTTTTAACAGGGAAAGTAGAGTGTGTCTAGTTGGATCACCCTCGTCTCTGTGACAAGTAAGATGAACTTCACGAATACGTTTATATATGTTTTATAATATGTTTTAATATTAATCATGAATTCTCTGTGGTAAAACAATTGTAAACATTTTGACAGGATGTTAGTAACAGAGGTGGGTAGAGTATCCAAAAACTGTACTTATAGAAATATTTACTCATAGTAAAAGTAAAAGTAATAATCTTAAAGGTCCCGTTCTTCGTGATCCCACTGTTCAAACTTTAGTTAGTGTGTAATGTTGCTGTTAGAGCATAAATAATACCTGTAAAATTATAAAGCTCAAAGTTCAATGCCAAGCGAGATATTTTATTTAACAGAAGTTCCCTTTCAAAGCCTACAGCGAACGGCCGGCTTGGACTACATCCTGGTACTTCCTTCATAAATGACGTCAGTAGAACAGTAGAACAGACTAACCTCCGCCCACAAGAATACGCCAAAAAAGGGGGCGTGGTCTTGTTGCTGTCCCACGTGGAGAAGAGGACGTGTCGCGTGGAGAAAAGGAAGTGTTGCGTTTGAGTGTGTTTGTCGCCATGTCGTCGAGACGCTGTTATTTTCATCCCGGAGTCAAATCACCTTTGTTTGGCTTTCCCAGGGACGCTGTAGAGATCATTGAGCGCATACATCTCCCGTTAAGAGACGTGACCTTTCCACGTGCGCTAAGCTGCTGTCCAATCACAACACGGGAACCGTGCCATGTGCGCTAAGCTGCTGTCAAATCACAACACGGGAACCGTGCCATGTGCGCTAAGATGCTGTCAAATCACAACACGGGAACCGGGCCATATAACAACAATACAATAACATGTTTAATATTTAGATAGATATTGAATTTTATTTATTATTATTATCATAATTAGATTGTTGCAACAAATGCAGAAGAGACAAGCATTACTTCTGGCAACTGTTGCCCAAAAATCATTGCTTTGTAAAATAAATTAGTGGACAATGTAGAAATAAAGTGAACCTGCAGAGATTTGCCTTCAAAGGCATGTAAAGGGAACTGTAGTGTTTTGAGTTGTATGTAAACTTAGGAATAAGCACTGTTTGGCCACTCTAGAGATTAACTCTTTGTTTGATTCAGTTTGGCCAGTTCATTGTCCAAAAGTCATTCATATTGCGCAGTAAACCAAAAGAAGAACATCGTTGTCCCGACTCTTATTTGTGTTATTTGAACAGTATTTAAACACATCAGGAATGACTGATAATATGTTTGGTTGTAAAATGTATTACCTGACTGAATTGAAAACGAATGTTCACAGACAGCATACGCCAGGGCCGGCCCTGACCAATTTGCTGCCCTAGGCGAGATTTTACTTGGTGCCCCTTGTATGAAGGTTTAGCACTACATGTTTTCAGTCTAAGTTGCGGAAACACTGGTACTGTTTTATTTTTTTAATGCATTGATGTTTTTGAATTTGTATTGTTTTATATGATGTCCAGTCCATTCTACCCCGTCATTATGTTCATGATATTATTATTATTTTTTATTTTTTTTAAAGGCTGATGATAGCTAAACTATACAAAAATAGCACCTACGCCACATTACAGCCTAAACACAAATAACAAGAGTGCATCTGCATTCATGCACAAACTATTGAGAACTAGCAAAAGTGTTTGTTTTCCAGTAGATGCAGCAAACTTCCACTAATATGCACATTCATGTTTTCACCATGAATTAAACTGAGAAATTTAGATATTTAATGTGAAATTTACATAAAATGTTGCTATTTTAAATAAACCCGTATATAAATATCATTACTAATTTCGGCAAAAACATTTTAAAATGTCCATATGTCCCCTTAAAACTGCACAACTGTAGAGTACAAACATTAGGCTATTAAAAAAGAATGATTGGGGCTTGGGGGTGTTACATTGGTGCCATGACCCGGACGGGAGTGAGTGTAATTGAGGATAGATAGTAAGAGCTGTGCAGGTAAACCTCACTCCCCTGATCTCAAGAGGAGCATTGGCAACTGACTTTAGAGGCTGTGGTCTTTACCGACCTTTTTAGTGTGCCCGCCTCCCATTCCGGAAACGGCAGTTCAAATCCTGCTTTGAACCGTGCAAGTAGAACTGTAGGGGTTTCTTTGGTGTCGTGACCCGGATGGTAGTGAGTGTAATGGAGGATAGATTGTAAGAGCTCTGCAGATAAACCTCACTCCCCTGATTTCAAGCAGCAATGGGTGACTGATGTTAGAGGCTGTGGTCTTTAGCGTCCTTGTTAGCACGCTCACCTCAGATTTCGGTAAAGCCAAATCAGATCCTGCTTAGAACGATGCGAGTAGAACTGGATGGGTTACATTGGTGCCATTACCCGGAGAGTGATGTTTAGGGGGTGAGTGCAATGGAGGCCAGCTAAGAGCTGTGTAAGTAAACCTCACTCCCAGGGCTCAAGAGGCGCATTGGTGAATGACGTTAGAGACTGTGGGCGAATCCCACTTGGAACGGTGCGAGTAGAAGAAGGGGTTACATACCAACTGAGATTTCAGTACTTATAACAACTAATTTACATGTTCATGATTGTTTGTTGTCAGCATGACATACAAGTGAAAAAATATATTCCTCTTTATTTTAGTAAGTGTTTTTATTTTGAAATCGTTTACTTTGATTATACATTTTTATGATTGAATTAATGATTAGCTTTTCATCAACTCACCAATCCCCTGCAGTTCCCTTACAAACCTCAGTTTGGGAAACCCTGCTATATATGGGATACCAAAGTGTCCTCTGTGTGTTAAAAGTACACAGTTTTCAAGTTTAGAAGGAGTGCTTAGACCTCAACAGATGTTTGCATGAGTCCTTCTAAACACTCAATTGGCCCCCCGTTGGGAAGAAGAAAATCGTCCAGAGAGTAAAGATTTATCATATTAACAGAAGGGGCATGCAGAGTCCTTCACAAATGGTGAGGGAGTCCCAGAAGAGAGCGTATGGTAAGTAGGTCTGTTCAGAAGGTTGCTCCTGGCAAAGACAAAATGACCCAGTTACTAACACAGTCAGTCCAAGACTGCACAAATGAAGGACAGGCAGGCCACCTAAGTTGGCCAATATTAATGACGTATTGCCACTGCCCCGTCCTGAGAGAGATAGAGATGGGAACAAATATTCGGAAGCTCTTTTGAGACCAGGGAATCACACTCAACTTTGTCACTTTGTCCAAGTGGGAACAGAGAATTTAATAGAAAATGGTGCAAGGACATTTATAAACTGTTTGCTCTGTGCTGAACTCTTTGGGAGCGAGGGCTTTGGCTGTCGCTTCATTTGCAGTGCATGCTGGGAGACGCAGCTCTACCAAAATATCTGTTAAGCAGCGATGCAATCGGGAGATCAACAGACTGCAGCGTCTCAGTCTGTCATATAACGGCTTCAGCCAAAGGGAAAAGCGTGTTTGTGAAAGAGCAGAGGAGATAGAGCTGCAGTGGCATGGCTGACTCACTCGGTATCTGATTATGGGGTGTGTCCACTTTGAGTGATAAGCGCGTCTGGCTCTAGGCTCATTGGATTGATCTCGTCATGATGTGGCTATTTTCATATCTGGTTGGGTGGTACTTAAAGAACAATGATGATCAACAATAATGTGATCATTTTGAAAATGGTCCCCTACTGCAACATGAGCTCTCATTTCTGACCTCAACACTGGATCAGACTCCATTCAGTTTCTTTTGTTGAACAGACAAGAACAGACAAGTCAGTGACCTGTCGTCACGGATTAAATCTCCAAATATCATTATAACTTTATAAATTATATTTAAACAGATTCATTTAATCTTTTAATTAGGGAACACACCAACAGAAAAAAATCTCTTTATCTTAATTGTTTCTTCTAGACAATAAGAGGATTAGGTGGAGAGAAAATGGAAAATTTGGACTCCTTATCTCCCTGCTTCTGTATTTCCCCCCTGATACATGGACTGTAGTAATTTCACAACACGGCCACAGGCTGTGTTTAACTCTACTTTTAAACATACACTCGTACACTTTCCCTCTGGGGAATCCCTGCCACTATTTTGAAGTGCTTTCAACTTCGCAAGTGGGCGAGGGAAGTTTACTTTGACAGACTCTGGACCCCTTGATTTTGACCTAGGGAGCGAGTCTACTCGATATGTACACTTCAGGCAGATCCATAGGCCAAATCAAGACCCTAATCCTACCCTAACCCTATAGTAAGTACATGTAGTTAATTATTAGGTAACACTTTATTTTGATAGTCCACTTTAGACATTCTACTAACTATAAGTAACTTTGCAACTACATGTCAACTAACTGTCATTAGAGTATTTGTAGACTGATTAATATTTACTAAAACTTTATTTTGTTGGTCCCCCAACAGACATTCTACTGACTATAAGTAACTTGGCAACTACAATTCAACTTATTCTATTAACCCGAACACGAACCCTAACACCTAACCATAACCTACCAGTCTACTGACAGTCAACTAATACTCTAATGACAGTTAGTTGACATGTAGTTGCAAAGTTACTTATAGTTGGTAGAATGTTTAAAGTGGACTATCGAAATAAAGTGTTACCAATTATTATTACTCATTTATAATTACACTGTAACAATGACACCTTAAAATAAAGTGTTACCTTGTATTGTTATCATTTTAATTTGTATTGTTTTTATATATTTTCCAACAGGCCAAGCATACATACAGGCCTATAGGATGGCTCACCTGGTACAGCACTTCACTCGAGATGCGGAGAATCATAATAAAAGAGCTCAAAGTCTTGTAGAAGCAAGATAATATTTGAGGACACAAAATGTTTAAGAAACAATATAATGTAATTTTGCAAAGATGTGGCCAAAGGCATGTTTTTCCATTGAAGCTGGGTTGTTAATATCTTTCAGTGTGTCAAAAAAGGCCTCGTTTGCATATATTGTAGTCAGGTCCATCCTTAAGGTCCTTTCACACTGGACGCGATTTTGACGCGCGAATAATTTGCGCGATGGTTTTATTTTTTGATCAGCTATTTGTGTAACGAGTGCTTTCACACCGAACGCGAATGTGCTGCGGCGAAAAAACGATGTTTCTTTTTTTCGTTTCGATATCGATTTTTTTTACACTCGCAGCGACAGAAAAGGCTTAAACCAATCACATACAAGGAAACAAAGGTCACCAAATGTCCAGTTGATGTCATTAGCTATTCAATCAACATTAACCTTTGCCAGGTATCGCATTTCTCATGAGATTACAGCTGTGCAGCTGCAACTGTTTGCCCACTGTAAGCTACAGACAACGATATCATAACCTTTTGAGTTAAAACTCGTTGATTTTTTTTCTAATCTAATTGTGTCCGCGACTATGGAAAGTAAGGATGCACCGATACCACTTTTTTTCCAGACCAAGTACAAGTACTTACATTTGGGTACTTGCCGATACCGAGTACTGATACGAGTACTTCATAATACCATTACAGTTTTTCTTACAATGTTTTATTTTCGTCAGATGTCTTTCACTTTCTGACTGTAACAAAGTAAATACACAAATTGATGGTGTTGCTGACATTTTAACATTCAACTTGGTGTTTTCCTGAACAAACATGGCACTGCTGCCCATTTCACATAAATGTAATCTGTAACATTCAGTGGATTCCAGTACCACACAATATAGCAGAACCACTGAATTAAATTATGTTATCATAGCCATACAGCCCTTTTCGGAAAAGTGAGAGGCAGGTTCCTTTTGATGAAAAGAAGCTTCTCTGCATTATCTAATTAGCTAACTTAGGGATGTGCGAGACTAGTCGATTAAACGTTAGCGCTGCTGCAAGACGACTTGGAAAATACTAGTCGTTTACATTTTTTTTTTGGCACATTTAAGGTTTTGCTTTAAATATATATTTTTTTACAAAGGCTATGTTTAAATTACTGTCGTGTTAATGTTATATCTTGAAATTAATACATTATTTTGAAAATATAGTATAACAATTAAGCTTGGGTTTGGCTAGTCATTGCGCAGATCCCTACTAAACAGCCCTTCACTTTCAGCACTCACTACCGAGAGGTCTCTGCCTCACGAGCGGTTAAACTTGGTTTATACTCGCCGCGTCCGCACTAGCGCTCGGGTGCGCGGGGCAAAAATTAAGCAATATTATGGCAGTCGTGCGCTTTGAGAGCGCGAGACCCCTTTGCACTTGTGCGGGTGTGCACGGCGAATTATGTAACTTTCCACGCGGCTCCGCATCCGAAGATGCGTTGCCATAAAGTGGTATCGGGTGCGGTTTATCGGGGTAGTTTTACGAGTACGAGTACTTCACAACAGTATCGGACCGACACCCGAGTACTGGTATCGGTGTATCCCTAAAGAAACTGTAAAAGAGTAAAAACAATTTTCTATAGATAAGCTTAATTTTTAAAACAAGCACATAAGAAAAGCACACTTAACTGGAAACACTTTAGAATTTTCAAAGTCGTCATCTGATTGGTTGATCACAAGATGTCCAGGAGATGTGTGTGTTGTGTTCTTTAATGGTCCCCCTGGAAACAAAGATGCCGTGATGCCAAACCCCCTCATGGAAGACGAACGCTGCCATGTCTACCTCTAGGCGGTACTTGGCCACTGAAAGCTGCGATGGAGTCCAGACCTTCTGCCGTCAGTCTGAAGGTCTGGCTATGCGAGACTATATACACCTAGCTTGAGGGTGAGGAAATGATGGGATGTTTTTAATTTTTGGGTGAACTATTTCTTTAAATCTCTGTGAAATGCTGGTCTCTAAATAGGCTATGCCTCAAGTCTATGGGTTTTTCATACACTCTAAAAAAAAAAGGTTCTATATGGCACCAAAAAAGGTTCTTGGCTCGTGGGGGAACCTTTTTTAGTGCTATATAGCACCAATTTTGGTGCTTCAGTGGTTCTTCAGCGGTTCTTCAGAGGTGCTATATAGCACCTTAGTCAAAGAACCGGTGAAGAACCGCTGAAGAACCGCTGAAGAACCACTGAAGCACCAAAATTGGTGCTATATAGCACTAAAAAAAGGTTCCCCTATGATTACGAGCCAAGAACCATTTTTGGTGCCATATAGAACCTTTTTTTTTTTTAGTGTACTTTTTTAGTCCATTAGATGAAAACTGTAAACCAGATCACTTATTCTATAAGTGTGCTATAAAAATAATAGCACACTTCCCCTCAACAAAGCACAATTTGAAGTATCAATCTTAAGGAGTACTAAATTAATACTAAGTATGATCAATAGTAATAGCAATGATTGTCTTAGCAAACACCAGTAATTATGGTATGAATTGGTACATCTATAGTGCCTGGCTTCACTCTTTACTAAAGACATATTTTGCTTGGCTGAGTAGCAGAGCTCTTTAATAGCTCTTATGGCCACAGATGACTGTGTTGTCAGCAGCTGCTGTTGAGGCTGATTGTCTGCTATGTTAATTAGCTAGAGCGTGTGTGTTCTCTTCAAGGGAGCGCTTTGAGAAACTAACAGCTGGGCCTCTCAAAACAGAAATCACTGCCGGCATCCTATTCAGCGAGTATAAGGAAACGCTGTAAAAAGATGGATTAAAATCATCTGTTGCCAAGTCTGTGGAGCAGGCAATAACAGATTATGTTTGAGAGGGGGCAGAATTCACAAGACAGTGAGAGAGAGAAAGAAAGAAAGAGAGAAAGAGAGAGAAAGAAAGAAAGAAAGAAAGAAAGAAAGAAAGAAAGAAAGAAAGAAAGAAAGAAAGAAAGAAAGAAAGAAAGAAAGAAAGAAAGAAGAAAGAAAATTCACAGTATGTGATAAAATGAGAATAAACAGCAATTGCCATGATCAATCTGTCACATCCCACATTATTTACTGCATTGTTTGCATTGATATTATAGTGTTTTTTCATAACTTTTTGTCAACTTAAAAAAGTATTTATTTCACTGCAAGTCAGTTCACTTGGTGGCCATCTTAGAAATAATTCATTTATTATAAATTTAAACTGTGATTAATCTTCATTTAATTGTAAATCTTGTGTTCTGAGCTGTCGACACAACAGATCTCGTCACAGTTGTTGTTATTGGCGCGTCCTACGATGTGAATAGAGGCCTATCCTTGAAGCACATGTCCGGCCACAGGTGTCGCAAACAAACGGCTGGCCTCAAAGGAGTGTACGGCAGAATGGCTCTGTGCTCGCCATGATGTCCTGTTTGCAACCATCACTTCAAGGTCATTTGGGTCCATGTTGCATAGTTTCAAATTGGCTTTGAGGCAGTTCTTGTAGCTTTTGAGAGTGCATGCCACACTGGAGTACACTCTAAAAAAAAAGGTTCTATATGGCACCAAAAAAGGTTCTTGTCTCGTAATCATAGGGGAACCTTTTTTAGTGCTATATAGCACCAATTTTGGTGTTTCAGTGGTTCTTCAGCGGTTTTTCAGAGGTGCTATATAGCACCTTAGTCAAAGAACCGGTGAAGAACCTCTGAAGAACCGCTGGAGAACCACCAATCATCCAAATAAAAAAAAAATCACTGAATTAGTTGTCCATTGCATATGAGAGAGAGAGAGAGAGAGAGAGAGAGAGAGAGAGAGAGAGAGAGAGAGAGAGAGAGAGAGAGAGAGAGAGACATATTAGGTGAAAGCGTTTGATTATTGATTCTCTTGGCAGGAAAACTGAACACTGTACACAGTTTTTAATGTCACATCATTTGGACATGCTCCAAACAATGTGACATTAAAAACTGTACAGTGTTCAGTTTTGGCACTACACTGTGACTTGGAAAAACAGCTTGTTAATGCTACAATATAATGAAAAGCTGCACTAATGTAGTTCAGTAAGATACATCACTACAAATTAATTCCCAACACTGGGAATTTCAGTTTTGATTTCATGAGATCATAGGAGTGAATGGCTGTGATGCAGAGCTGAACTCAGTATCAAGTTGGTGAGTATCTGAGGCAGAATTAGTCCACATATCTGACTAAATGTGGTGTCAATACCGGAGAAATTACATCATGAACAAAGTGCAGCACCATGTGGTGCAAATGTTTGTTTATTTGTCCAATCGTTCAATCATTTCTTTCTCTTCTCTTCCCTTGGGTTGTTTATTGCTTTCTCCTGTTTTTTTTATATTCAGGCACTTGATCTCTGCTATCAGAGGTTTATTATGTTGACGCTCAACAGCAGACAAACCACACCAGATAATTTTTTATGGCAGTATAACAGTTTAAAGACCAAAGAAAGGATTGAAACCATCTTTTTGATGAAATACCAGCTAACACTCTGCAATCACGTTTTAACTAATGGTGTATGAATCATCACATAGGATCAATATGCATACCCAGCAGGCAATTTTGCGTTTAAAAGACGTCTAATAGCCGTCCAAACACAGCCCTGATGTCGAGGCTAAAACAAGGCAATATTTAGGCTGTCAGAGAAAATGTAATAGACGTCTAACCAAAGCCCAAGATTAGACTAGTCGTCTAGAACATGAACATGTCAAAGAAATGAAACCAGACACCTTGTAATCACTGTTGACTTTGCTTAAATTAAATCATATATATCGCAAGTTATTATGGCAAAAACAACATGTAACCAAATTCAAGGTTATTTTGGCTTCTCATAACAGGACTACACTCTAAAAAAAAAGGTTCTATATAGCACCAAAAATGGTTCTTCGTCGTAATCATAGGGGAACCACTTTTGGTGCTATATAGCACCATATCTTAACATGTTATGTATATGGTAGCGGTGCTATATAGCACCTTAGTCAAAGAACCGGTGAAGAACCTCTGAAGAACCGCTGAAGAACCACTGAAGCACCAAAATTGGTGCTATATAGCACTAAAAAAGGTTCCCCTATGATTGCGAGCCAAGAACCATTTTTGGTGCCATATAGAACCTTTTTTTTTTAGAGTGTATATCGGGTCAATAGTTAACCGAGACAGTGAAATGACGGCTATTGCTTGATAACTAAACTAGTAATTTATACATTTTCATAGGGCTATAATTTGTAGAACCATGTCATATTGTCTCTGTTGCACAAAATTACTATTGTCAAATGAGAATGGAGAGATAAGAAATTCAGAAGAAAACATGAAGGCAAAGTCGACACCTCAAACTCGTTGTGCTTTTTTGCTTTGTGGCAGACGCATTATCTCCTGAAAGAGCCACAGCCACCAGGGAATACCGTTTCCATGAAAGGGTGTGCATGGTCTCAACAATGCTTAGGTAGGTGAGACGTGTCAAAGTAACATCCACATGGATGGCAGGACCCAAGGTTTCCCAGCAGAACATTGCCCAAAGCATCACTGCCTCCGCCGGCTTGCCTTCTTCCCATAGTGCAGCCTGGTGCCATGTGTTCCCCAGGTAAGCGACGCACACACACCCGGCCATCCACGTGATGTAAAAGAAAATGTGATTCATCAGACCAGGCCACCTTCTTCCATTGCTCCGTGGTCCAGTTCTGATGCTCACGTGCCACTGTTGGTGCTTTCGGTGGTGGACAGGGGTCAGCATGGGCACCCTGACTGGTCTGCGGCTGTGCCGCCCCATACACAACAAACTGAGATGCTCTGTGTATTCTGACACCTTTCTATCAGAACCAGCATTAACTTCTTGAGCAATGTGAGCTCCAGTAGCTCGTCTGTTTGATCGGACCACACGGGCCAACCTTCGCTCCCCACGTGCATCAATGAGCCTTGGTCGCCCATGACCCTGTCGCCGGGTCACCACTGTTCCTTCACTGGAGCACTTTTGATAGAAACTGACCACTGCAGACCGGGAACACCCCACAAGAGCTGCAGTTTTGGAGATGCTCTGACCCAGTCGTCACAATTTGGCCCTTGTCAAACCATTTTTCCTGCTTCTAACACATCAACTTCGAGGACAAAATGTTCACTTGCTGCCTAATATATCCCACCCACTAACAGGAGCCGTGATGAAGAGATCATCAGTGTTATTCACTTCAAGGTTACAAAGTTCAAAATCCACTCCAAAGGGAGATATCTTATTTAACAAAATCCACTTTTCAAGAACTACAACAAATGACTCGTTTGGACTACAACACATTTTTTTCCGGGCTTTATGAAGTCACAATGTTGCTCATTTAAATAATCCCAAATTAAAATTAACCATGTTTTTGAGATCGATTACTGTTTGTAATACCATAGTTTTCCGACAATTATCATAATGAAATGGTATTTAACATTGTATCTAAAACATATAAGAGTATTACAAAAAAACTCTATACCACGTCCTGTGAAATCCGTGCTTACAAAGTCCATGAATTGAATCTGTTCTGCGTGATACTTTTGTTTGTTAACATTCTTAAGTCTCAATCAGGCTTCAATTGGTTTGACATTGACGCCATCCTTAACTGTCACCCCCCTTTTTGAGAATACACATGAAAATGCACTATCCAAACGGATAAAGGGCTGTAATTCAAGAATGCTTTGGAATATAGACCAAAGTTTGATCTTGTTGTAAAGCAGATACTCAGCAGATTATTCAAAATATGAAGGTATCAAAAAGTGATGGCAGTCTAAATTTACTGTAAATAAAAAATACTGTACTAAATATTTTTTATTTTATATAAAATATATATTTTACAAAAACGTTTTAATCTAAAATCAAAGCCATATGTCTAACCAATTTGTGTTCCAAATTTGAAGTTGATATCACAAAAATTGAAGTTCCCATGAGATGTTGTTTAGGTGCTGTACCAAAATTAGCCACCGGGTGTCATTAAAAAAAACAATTGATTGTTTTTTTGATGCATTTTCCTGTACATTTCTGTCCAAAAATATCACAAAACGGTCACCAAATATGGACCCTTGAGACTCAGACCTTTCCGACGATATGTGTTTTGTCAAGATTGGAAAAGATTTTGATTATAAAGTAGTTCAAATAAATGTTGTAATATGAAACATGACACCGCCCACTAGGGGGAGGAGCCCGCTAGAAGAATTTAAAGTACCATTTCCATGGTAATGCAACGTCCAATTTCAAAACGGTTCTCATAGGATGAATTTTGAGTTCGTAAGCTTTCGAATGATAAACAATTTATTATAATTACTAAAATATATGATACGAAAAAAAGAGTGCCAGGTGTCCCGCCAGCGGGACGGTGACAGTTAAGAGGTATTTACACCAGAGAAGAGGAAACTTGCCGTTATGATAAGAACACGCTCTAAGCGCTGCCAATCAAAACACACTGGGCCAGATAACCAATCACAGCACATTTCGGAAGGAGGGGCTTCATTGAAACATTGAAATTTTCATCTTTAAACAGTTCAGGGACGTTATTTGACCTTCACAGAACATTCAGGATGTTCTAGGAACATTTAGAGGAGCATATTTATTTGGAAATGTTATGTTCTCAGAACATCCCTGCTGGTGTCAAGGACGTCACCTAGTGTAGAGACCACTGCACTGAACAAGTTATGTTGCAGACCAGTCCCAAATGAAACGTCCCCATCTGACTGACAGGGAACCACATGGGAACGTTCTGTTAATGTCCCAAATGTCCTCTTTGTAATGTTGCTATATGACCATAAAATAACCAAAACTGGAACGTCCCCCTAAAGTCATATGAGGGACCTTGAACTGTAACACTTCATAAACAAAAGAGGACGTTTTAGGAATGTCCCCAATATAAAGGTTCGGGACTTTCATCACCTTTAGAGAACATTTAGGGAACGTTGCGCAAGGTTGAGAGAACGTCCCATCCTACTATAAAAGATGTGAAAAATAATGTTTTTTGAACAATCAAGCATGAAAGCATATTCTAGTACACCCCCAAAAACAAAATCTACACTTCATAAAATGGCATAATAGGACCCCTTTAAATAATTTAATGTATCAGCATTTTATTTATTTTGAATTATTTTTCACATTTTGCTTTTCATTTAGGTAATGAGAATAGGACTGCATTTTTTAAACATAATGTCAAAATTAGGCCTCATTTTTGTTAGGCAAAAAGGGGTCCCACATATCTCTGATTGTAGGATGTTTAAAAGACTACTGGCATCAGTATTTAGGCCTCACCGATGATTTTTTTTTAGTGACCCAAATCTGCGTCAGACAGAGCAAGACGAGCAGTCAAGTCAAGTCACCTTTATTTCTACAGCGCTTTATACAATACAGATGGTTTCAAAGCAGCTTTACAGGGATAACAGAAAAATAAGCATTCAATGGTGCAGAGTTCAATTCTGCTGTAGAGCAGCTCTAAAAAGACAATAGTAAACAGTCATTAATCAACTTATTTTGCATTATTCAGCAGCCACCACAAATTATGCAAAGAAAACCCCACAACCATCTGTTAACGTTATCTATTTTTCTTAAAGATAGACATAATTATTTTTCTATTGCATATACTTCTACAATACACTCACCTAAAGGATTATTAGGAACAGCATACTAATACTGTGTTTGACCCCCTTTCGCCTTCAGAACTGCTTTAATTCTATGTGGCATTGATTCAACAAGGAGCTGAAAGCATTCTTTAGAAATGTTGGCCCATATTGATAGGATAGCATCTTGCAGTTGATGGAGATTTGTGGGATGCACATCCAGGGCACGAAGCTCCCGTTCCACCACATCCCAAAGATGCTCTATTGGGTTGAGATCTGGGGACTGTGGGGGCCATTTTAGTCCAGTGAACTCATTGTCATGTTCAAGAAACCAATTTGAAATGATTCGAGCTTTGTGACATGGGGCATTATCCTGCTGGAAGTAGCCATCAGAGGATGGGGACATGGTGGTCATAAAGGGATGGACGTGGTCAGAAACAATGCTCAGGTAGGCCGTGGCATTTAAACCATGCCCAATTGGCCCTAAGGGGCCTAAAGTGTGCCATGAAAACATCCCCCACACCATTACACCACCACCACCAGCCTGCACAGTGGTAACAAGGCATGATGGATCCATGTTCTCATTCTGTTTACGCCAAATTCTGACTCTACCATCTGAATGTCTCAACAGAAGTCCAGACTCATCAGACCAGGCAACGTTTTTCCAGTCTTCAACTGTCCAATTTTGGTGAGCTTGTGCAAATTGTAGCCTCTTTTTCCTATTTGTAGTGGAGATGAGTGGTACCCGGTGGGGTCTTCTGCTGTTGTAGCCTATCCGCCTCAAGGTTGTGCGTGTTGTGGCTTCACAAATGCTTTGCTGAATACCTCGGTTGTAACGAGTGGTTATTTCAGTCAAAGTTGCTCTTCTATCAGCTTGAATCAGTCGGCCCATTCTCCTCTGACCTCTAGCATCAACAAGGCATTTTGGCCCACAGGACTGCCCCATACTGGATGTGTTTCCCTTTTCACACCATTCTTTGTAAACCCTAGAAATGGTTGTGCGTGAAAATCCCAGTAACTGAGCAGATTGTGAAATACTCAGACCGGCCCGTCTGGCACCAACAACCATGCCACGCTCAAAATTGCTTAAATCACCTTTCTTTCCCATTCCGACATTCAGTTTGGAGTTCAGGAGATTGTCTTGACCAGGACCACACCCCTAAATGCATTGAAGCAACTGCCATGTGATTGGTTGATTAGATAATTGCATTAATGAGAAATTGAACAGGTGTTCCTAATAATCCTTTAGGTGAGTGTATGTTATTTGAATGTAAATTCAGTGACTGCAAAACATTCAAAAACAAGTAGAAATCGCTTGAAATAGCCTGAATTCAGCAATGCAATTTGGCCACATTTTTTATGGGTTGCAACTCGGATAATTAAAAAAAGCACTACAGATAACAGTCCTTAGGCAAAACACATGGTCATTCCATCTCACCAAATGCTCATATAAAACCTTCATCACTTTAACAACGAGGTTTGTTTGACTATACTTATAGATATCTGTTCGATATGTAATGCTCAAAGAGAACTCAAGCTGCTGTAAACATTGTTCAATTGTCAACCTTGTCATGCTTTCAAATCGAGAGCACTTTTATCCTGGCGAATCATGCACAAAAGACCTGAACCTGTTTTAAAACACGGCAGTTCATGAGGTGTGGCTTCATTTAGCGGGTTAATAAGACCTCGGATTCGTCTATATTTAGTTGAGCCAGTGAAAACCATGCTAAAAAGCCCTGTGGCTGTCCCATTGCTCTTCTCTCAGCACAACGCGATTGGCACTTTTTTTATAGCACCATGGCCTGAATAACGAGATGAATTTAGAAAATGAAGAGTGCTGGGATGCTTCGGATGTTACCCGTTCTTTACATGGCTGTGTTTTTGTTGCCGACAAATGCAACTTCACATATTTTTTTGCTTGTAACAATTTAAAGACTGTTTATAATGCCTTTTTTTTATCAGTGTAGGTGTTATAACACTGGATCTTTCCTCCCTTTTAAATAAAGTGTGCAGGCACAGTGGATAACATGGTCTTCAGTCATGCAAATCAAATCAATAGGGAAACAGCTGCACGTAAACAGCATCAAAGTCCTTCCTGCACAATTAAGCATCTCTTTGAGCTGACCTGAGGTTATGCGCTGGTGTTTTATGTCTTCATTAGAGATCTTTCCACCCACAAAACGCAAGCCTGCAAGTTGTGTGTGTGCATGTTTGCACGAAAGTCATCGCTTTTGTTATTACACATGCTCATTGCTTAGTAAAACCTCTAACTCTAATTATTAATCTTCCGGTAATTGATGATGATTGATTGAATATTCTGGGTTAAGCTTAAATCGACAGCATTTGAGACGATCTTAGATCTATTTTAACGATCTAAGCGCATGGCGCAGGTGCACTTAAAATCCACTTTTGCTAGTTTAATGACGGAAAAATGGTCGACGCGCCCGCCGATTGTTCTAAAAGGGTTGTACCTAG
Organism: Romanogobio albipinnatus; assembly: GCA_023566225.1. Taxonomy (NCBI): domain Eukaryota; kingdom Metazoa; phylum Chordata; class Actinopteri; order Cypriniformes; family Gobionidae; genus Romanogobio; species Romanogobio albipinnatus. The sequence goes on along the minus strand of CM042248.1, from coordinate 4,780,161 downwards.
TCTCTTAATGAGTCATGGGTGTGTTTTGGGCATAACGTGCAATAAACCAATCAGATCTCATCTCCCATTCCCTTTAAAAGCCAGTTGCGCTTGCACCATGGCTGATTTGTTATATTTACATGGCGGATTATAGACACGAGTCAGTTTAATGACGTGTGTATTGCCACGATTGGTTAAATAAGTAGCTAATTTCATTCGTCAGTACTGCAAATAGGTAATTCTGATACATGCAATGACTGTCCATTATGACATGTAGGCATTTTTATATGTATGTACACAATAAAAATATTTTATATTGTAATCCTTTTATTTTTAAAATTTTAAAATGTTTGTGTGCTGCTGCACGTCCCTGTGTGTGTAATAATCAGAGTGTACACACATTGTGCTGCCCGCCTATGGGCAGTCCCTCCAGAAAAACGTGATTATGCGATCGCGTGATTTAATGCATAATCAGCCAAAGTCCGCATATTTATGCGGGGGCCGCATTTTTTCAAATACGCCGCACTTTCGCCGCATAAATTACCATTTCTACGTGCAAAATATGCGGGGCTAGCATGATTTCATAATCCCCGCATTTTCGTTGCAAAAAAAGTCATATATATATTAGCAGAAAGTTGACAAATGTTCGTTTACTTCACACAAGAGCCGCCATTTCAGCCTGTTGCCATGGGAACGCTTTGAAGTGACGTAATTACCCGACGCGAACGTCATCGAAAAGCTGCAAACCCCGCGGAGAAACCATAGAAACCAGTGAAACCATGATGAAGCGCAAACTCCCATTTGCCAACAAAAATAACAGCAAAAGACGCGCAAAGCAGTTTCAGCTGTACATTTTCTAATCAGATTTTAAGCCATTTTTTTTTTAAAGCCGTTTCCCGGTGTGATGACCGATTTTAAAACACAGCATCATGAAGCTTTGAAGCGTTATGAATCAATGAGTCGATTCAGCGGTTTGAAGCGTTATGAATCAATGAGTCGATTCAGCGGTTTGAAGCGTTATGAATCAGTGAGTCGATTCAGCGGTTTGAAGCGTTATGAATCAGTGAGTCGATTCAGCGGTTTGAAGCGTTATGAATCAGTGAGTCGATTCAGCGGTTTGAAGCGTTATGAATCAGTGAGTCGATTCAGCGGTTTGAAGCGTTATGAATCAATGAGTCGATTCAGCGGTTTGAAGCGTTATGAATCAATGAGTCGATTCAGCGGTTTGAAGCGTTATGAATCAGTGAGTCGATTCAGCGGTTTGAAGCGTTATGAATCAGTGAGTCGATTCAGCGGTTTGAAGTGTTATGAATCAGTGAGTCGATTCAGCGGTTTGGATCGTTATGAATCAGTGAGTCGATTCAGCGGTTTGAAGCGTTATGAATCAATGAGTCGATTCAGCGGTTTGAAGCGTTATGAATCAGTGAGTCGATTCAGCGGTTTGAAGCGTTATGAATCAGTGAGTCGATTCAGCGGTTTGAAGCGTTATGAATCAATGAGTCGATTCAGCGGTTTGAAGCGTTATGGAATCAGTGAGTCGATTCAGTGGTTTGAAGCGTTATGAATCAGTGAGTCGATTCAGCGGTTTGAAGCGTTATGAATCAGTGAGTCGATTCAGCGGTTCGGATCGCCAAAGTCACGTATTTCAGCAGTTTGACACGCGATCCGAATCATGAATCGACTCACTGATTCATAGCATCATGATGCTGTGTTTTGAAATCGGTCATCACTATATAAGTCGTTATTTAGAGACGAACGGAGGTCTGACGGGTGTCCAACGACATGAGGGGACGTCATTAATGACAGAATTTAAATTCTTGGATGAACTATCCCTTTAAGAGATTGCACTTTGTGCACTGGAAGCACTCAAATGTGTGTTTTGTAAAGCTAGCTCTGTAAAACAGGAAGTTATTTATTCATTTTTCAGAAGTTGTAGCATATTCCTTTTGTAAAGCTACAGAACTTGTTTGACTCAATGTTTTGTAAATTTGAGCCGTGTGTTTATTAAGGTCTTCAATAAAACAAGATGAGAACTTAAATATTCCAGCACTTTCTGTGATGTAGTGCTTTTTTTCTCTTTTTCATCAAACCGCAGTTTTTGCAAGTTCCCACAATTTCATCGCATAAAATTGCATAAATATCCCGCATTTTCCATCGCATTTTTTAAGAAAACATGCCGCATAATCAAGGATTTTTGCCCACAACAATCACCCAAAAAAGCCGCATTTTTCTGGAAGGACTGGACAGTGTAAGCATGTGTCACATTTGCCTGGCACTTTTGTCTGAATATGGAGTAAACAACCCCAAGGACAAACTGCGCTTACACAAAAGACTCTGAAGCAATAGGAGGACAGTGCAATGTAACAAGAACAGTTTGAAGAGCCAAATTCAATTACCTAACCATTACAAGAGCACTAATGAAGTCTTCTCAGATCTGCAGCTGCTCACTAGACCCTATAATCTCACCTCAAACAAGGGTGGATGGCAACATGCAGTTAGGTGTGTAAGAACACGTGGCTTAACATGATGTTCATGTCATGTATGATAAACACCACAAAGACTGAAGTTAAACATTTGAGCAAATGTTTAAGGCTCATAATCGACCCAATAGAAGTAGATATGACCCAAACAGGACAAACACTACTTCATATGTGCCTGGACAGGTATCGTGTCATCTTTGGATCATTGGGCTTTAAATGTAAAATAAGGACCCAACCAAATACCCAGACTACAGACAGCAAACAGAAGAGCAGCTTTTCTTCTAAATATCCAGGGTTATGTGCTCTGCTGTTGAATCGCTTTGTGTGTTAAAAGGAACAATCCCTGAGTGCTCCTAGAAGTGTGCGGATTCTGGGAAACCATCCAGTGAGTGAGAGGAAGACAGAATCAAACAAACAAGGACTCTTTCTGCCTCCCTCATACTGACACATTTGAACCCGTGGCAGGTTCACCTATGACACATGCTATCTGATAGATAGATAGATAGATAGATAGATAGATAGATAGATAGATAGATAGATAGATAGATAGATAGATAGATAGATAGATAGATAGATAGATAGATAGATAGATAGATAGATAGATAGATAGATAGATAGATAGATAGATAGATAGATAGATAGATAGATAGATAGATAGATAGATAGATAGATAGATAGATAGATAGATAGATAGAATCTGAATTTTTGCTGAAAACAATATGAATTAATTTCATATGGTATTTGAATCAAATGATTTCACAATAGCTCTCACACGTGTTTGTGTATGATGTTGTATTTTAAATATCATGACTTGAATCATGAATACTATGAAGTTTTCTTGAAGGTATTTAAATTGACTACCTCAATTAACCTAGTCTTTTTAAAGGTCATATCTAATATTATAATATAATATTATATACATGTGTCTTTGAATTTCCTTCCTTCCAATCAGTGGCTTTATAAAACGCATTTTAATTTACTTATGAATAACTTGATGGATCCTGACAAAATGTGACTATAGATATGACTCTATAAATGTACTATTTAAACTATAGAAATATGACTATAGAAATTGACTTTAGATATGCTCATTTGTTATTTTTTCTCTGTATGTGTTCCTTTTTTGGATACACATCATACAGTTATACACTCTAAAAAAAAGGTTCTATATGGCACCAAAAATGGTTCTTTTTTAGTGTTATATAGCACCAATTTTGGTGCTTCAGTGGTTCTTCAGAGGTTCTTCAGCGGTTCTTCAGCGGTGCTATATAGCACCTTAGTCAAATAACCGGTGAAGAACCGCTGGAGAACCGGTGAAGAACCGCTGAAGCACCAAAATTGGTGCTATATAACACTAAAAAAGGTTCCCCTATGATTACGAGACAAGAACCATTTTTGGTGCCATATAGCACCTTTTTTTTTAGAGTGTAGTGTTGATACAGGACCCGTGAGTGAAATGTGATTAGGGTAAGAAGGTTAAAGGGTGAATCTTCTGTTTTTCAGAACTATGGACAGCTCCTATATATTTCCCTCCGGATCACGCGCGTTACCAACACGCTTTGAAAAAAAAATAAACAAACCTTATATTGAACGACATCCTCGTGCCTAGAGGCGTCAAAATCGATATGAACGAGTGTGAACGACCAATTTAATATAACATATTTATTGACCTGCGTCTAATCCATTGCTAACTCCCCTCACACGTCTGAACAAATTGTTATCCAAACTCCACCCTTCCCCAAATTAACTAATGCATCATTGCGCGTATGCAACATGGAGAGGGGTTGCATAAAGATGAAGTCCCTGCTGCGCTCCAAAATGCCAATCACAGTGACGTTCTGTCCTTTCATCTTTAGGGAGGTGGGGAGGGGACACATGCTCTCATTGACATTTTAAGTCCGCGCCTTTGTCCATACATGTGCATGCCAAGCGCGTCAGAGACAACCAATGCAGCGCGTATGGGCATTTATTGATAATTTTTAAACAAGATTTGCGTATGCGGGGAGCGATGGGCGGCGAGCTGACTCAGATAATTAAAGCATAAAGGAGGTCAAAACAACCCACTAAAGGCTCCTGAAAGCACACAGCGGCGTGTTTTAGTAGAACCACAACATTAGGATAAACTGTACAAAGACAACTGTTGCTTCACCAGAATAATTCGCATCATGCGTAGCACAGGTTGCACTGCTCAGACACCACCTCCGCGCGATGAACAATTCATCCATGTGCTCCTACATATGAGAAATTGAAGTGCAACACAGGGTTTTCATTGTAGGCATAGCCTAACGTTTGCACTTGTCGCCGATGCGCGTTCCCACACCACCTCCCCTAAACTGTCGGTGACGCGCGTCTGGGGTTCATGTTTATGTCTGTCAGGTTTCCGATTGGGCGCCGTGTAGATGTGTGATGAGCATCCGCGCACCGGGGGCGGGAGCAGGCATGTTTATAACCCACAATACGCGCGTCGTGGGTGGGAAGACTGGATTGAGAAAGTAGCGATTCGAGAGTGAGGACGCGCGGCAGCGGCGGGCGGCTGTGGCTGACAGGAGCTCGTGGAGGATGCGCGGCTTCCACTGCCCCTCCACCTAAACAGCTGTATGGACGACCACCTCAGCCTCCTCCACTCGCCTCCGCCTTCCTCGAGCAAGCACCGGGGCAACAACCTCGTGAACCACGGATACACCGAGAACGAGCAGGACATCATGACAATTGTTGCGTGCGACAACATGCTGGAGGAGTCGGCGGCGCTGCCCGGGCACCAGTCGCTGGAGCGCTACGAGCCGGACCACGAGTGTTGCGAGAGAGTGGTCATCAATATCTCGGGCTTGCGATTCGAGACGCAGCTCAAAACCCTGTCCCAGTTCCCAGAGACTCTGCTCGGCGACCCCAAGAAAAGAATGCGCTACTTTGACCCCCTCAGAAACGAGTATTTCTTTGACAGGAATCGCCCGAGCTTCGATGCCATTTTGTATTACTACCAGTCCGGGGGGCGCATACGGAGACCCGTCAACGTGCCCATTGACATCTTCTCCGAAGAGATACGCTTCTATGAGCTCGGGGAGGAGGCTATGGAGAAATTCAGAGAGGATGAGGGCTTTATAAAGGAGGAAGAGCGCCCTTTGCCCACCAATGAGTTTCAGCGACAGGTGTGGTTGCTGTTTGAGTACCCGGAGAGCTCGGGTCCGGCCAGGGGCATTGCGATCGTCTCGGTGCTGGTCATTTTGATATCAATCGTTATCTTTTGTCTGGAGACATTGCCCGAGTTTCGGGACGACAAAGACCCGGCGACGGCCGCCCCGCTTGTGAACGGAACTCTCCCTTACTTCACGAGCCCCTTCTCTGACCCGTTCTTTGTCGTCGAGACTCTTTGCATCATCTGGTTCTCTTTCGAACTGCTCGTCCGGTTCTTCGCGTGCCCGAGCAAAGCCACGTTCTCCAAGAACATCATGAACATCATTGACATTGTGGCCATCATACCCTATTTTATCACTTTGGGGACAGAGCTCGCAGAAAGGCAGGGCAACGGCCAGCAGGCCATGTCCTTGGCCATTCTCCGGGTCATCAGACTGGTCCGCGTGTTCCGGATATTCAAACTCTCGCGGCACTCCAAAGGGCTCCAGATTCTGGGGCAAACGCTCAAAGCCAGCATGCGCGAGCTGGGCTTGTTGATATTTTTTCTCTTCATCGGTGTCATCCTATTCTCCAGCGCCGTCTACTTCGCCGAGGCGGACGATCCCGACTCGGGCTTCAGCAGCATCCCTGATGCGTTCTGGTGGGCGGTGGTAACCATGACGACCGTGGGATACGGCGACATGCACCCAGTCACCATAGGGGGCAAAATCGTCGGCTCCCTGTGCGCGATCGCGGGCGTGTTAACTATCGCTCTGCCAGTGCCAGTCATCGTGTCCAACTTCAACTATTTTTACCACAGAGAGACTGAGGGAGAGGAGCAGGCACAGTACCTCCACATCGGCAGCTGTCAGCCTCTGACCTCCGACGAGGAGCTGAAGAAGACGCGCAGCACGTCGTCGCTCAGCAAGTCGGAGTACATGGTGATTGAGGAGGGCATCAACAGCGCGTTCAAGCAGCCCAACTTCCCCGCGCAGAACAACCAGAACTGCGTGAACATTAAAAAGATGTTCACAGACGTCTAGGCTCCTAGACGCGTGTCAGTGCGCGATATGGCAACGCTGTAGGTTAATGTCATGACAGTCAAGCGCTCAGTGTGTCGCCCTCCATTTCCAGGACGCAGAGGATGTTTAACGCGCCAGTGCCATGCGGTGTTATCAGCTGTGCGATTGAACCATTGTACTGTGAGGAGAAAGCCCCACGCGCCTTCAGTCTATTAGGTGTACATCCATTCATATAGGCAATATGTGTGTGGCAAGCTACATTCACATTTAATCCTTAAGCTAGTTTTAGTTTTTCGTTTTAGTGGTATACATTTTTATTACTAGTAGTAACACGTTCAAGTATTCCCTCATACCCCAACAGTGATTCTTCTGTTAATAATGGCAACAAATTGAACATATTTGCACTGAATTATATCGGGTTAATAGATCAACCATTTTTTTACTTACTTTAACTATACAGAAGACATTCTGACATCGTTATGTTACATGTACTTACCATAGTAATAACAGTAAATTATGCATAATTACATGCAACTAACCCTAATCCTAACCCTATACAGTCCTTCCAGAAAAATGCGGCTTTTTTGTGATTGTTGCGGGCAAAAATCCTTGATATACACTCTAAAAAAAAAAGGTTCTATATGGCACCAAAAATGGTTCTTGGCTCGTAATCATAGGAGAACCTTTTTTAGTGTTATATACCACCAATTTTGGTGCTTCAGCGGTTCTTCAGAGGTGCTATATATCACCTTAGTCAAAGAACCGGTGAAGAACCTCTGAAGAACCGCTGAAGAACCACTGAAGCACCAAAATTGGTGCTATATAGCACTAAAAGTGGTTCCCCTATGATTACGAGCCAAGAACCATTTTTGGTGCCATATAGAACCTTTTTTTTTTAGAGTGCGGCATGTTTTCTTAAAAAATGCGATGAAAAATGCGGGATATTTATGCAATTTTATGCGATGAAATTGCGGGAACTTGCAAAAACTGCGGTTTGATGAAAAAGAGAAAAAAAGCACTACATGACAGAAAGTGCTGGGAATATTTAAGTTCTCATCTTGTTTTATTGAAGACCTTAATAAACACACGGCTCAAATTTACAAAACATTGAGTCAAACAAGTTCTGTAGCTTTACAAAAGGAATATGCTACAACTTCTGAAAAATGAATAAATAACTTCCTGTTTTACAGAGCTAGCTTTACAAAACACACATTTGAGTGCTTCCAATGCACAAAGTGCAATCTCTTAAAGGGATAGTTCATCCAAGAATTTAAATTCTGTCATTAATGACGTCTCCTCATGTCGCTGGACACCCGTCAGACCTCCGTTCGTCTCTAAATAACGACTTATATAGTGATGACCGATTTCAAAACACAGCATCATGATGCTATGAATCAGTGAGTCGATTCATGATTGGGAGTGTCAAACTGCTGAAATACGTGACTTTGGCGATCCAAACCTCTGAATCGACTCACTGATTCATAACACTTCAAACCGCTGAATCGACTCACTGATTCATAACACTTCAAACCGCTGAATCGACTCACTGATTCATAACACTTCAAACCGCTGAATCGACTCACTGTTTCATAACGCTACAAACCGCTGAATCGACTCACTGATTCATAACGCTTCAAACCGCTGAATCGACTCACTGATTCATAACGCTTCAAACCGCTGAATCGACTCACTGATTCATAACGCTTCAAACCGCTGAATCGACTCACTGATTCATAACGCTTCAAACCGCTGAATCGACTCACTGATTCATACCGCTTCAAACCGCTGAATCGACTCACTGATTCATAACGCTTCAAACCGCTGAATCGACTCACTGATTCATAACGCTTCAAACCGCTGAATCGACTCACTGATTCATAACGCTTCAAACCGCTGAATCGACTCATTGATTCATAACGCTTCAAACCGCTGAATCGACTCACTGATTCATAACGCTTCAAACCGCTGAATCGACTCACTGATTCATAACGCTTCAAAGCTTCATGATGCTGTGTTCTGATTGGTCATCACAGCGGGAAACTGCTTTGCTTTTGCTGTTATTTTTGTTGGCCAATGGGAGTTTGCGCTTCATCATGGTTTCACTGGTATCTATGGTTTCTCCGCGGGGTTTGCAGCTTTTCGATGACGTTCACGTCGGGTAATTACGTCACTTCAAAACGTTCCCATGGCAACAGGCTGAAATGGCGGCTCTTGTGTGAAGTAAACAAACATTTTTCAACTTTCTGCTAATATATATATGACTTTTTTTGCAACGAAAATGCGGGGATTATGAAATCATGCTAGCCCCGCATATTTTGCACGTGGAAATAGGCAATTTATGCGGCGAAAGTGCGGCGTATTTGAAAAAATGCGGCCCCCGCATAAATATGCGGACTTTGGCTGATTATGCGTTAAATCACGCGATCGCATAATCACGTTTTTCTGGAGGGACTGCCTATAGTAAGTACATGTAGTTAATTAATATTACTGAGTAGGTACATTACTCTGTAACAATGAAACCTTAAAATAAAATGTAACTGTTAAAATGTTACTAACTATTGGGATAGACATCAGTGCCTCATAAATAATATTAGTATCTAATTAATAAGAACTAGAAGTGCCAGCAACAATCATTGGAAGTGAATAGTTGATGAACTATTGGTTATGCTTTATTTTAAGGTGACGTATTGTTACATTTTACTTAATCAGATAAGTACTTAGTTATATTAATTAACTACATGTACTTACTATATAGTTACGTTTAGGGTTTGGGTCTGGTTTAAGGTTAATTACTTAGTTCATAATGTACTGTTATTACTATAGTAAATACATATAATAACTATGTCACCCTCTGGAAGCAATCAAGTTGTTGCTTGTTACTTGGTGACTAGTAGCAAAATAATAAGTATTAGTATCTAATGAATAGTTTACTTCTATATATTAAAGGGACAGGTCACCCAAAAATGAAAATTCTGTCATTTACTAAGGGTTTAAGTTGTTCCAAACCTATATTCTTGAAACAAAAGAAGATATTTTGAAGTATATGGGATGGACCCCATTGACTTTAATAGTACTTTTAAGTACAATCATACTTGGCTATTTAAGTAATTTCAACTTAAAGCTGCAGTCCGTGCGGAAGAACATTGCAGCCGGAGCTACTTCTCTCTGTTTATGTCTATGGCGAGTCACGCAGGGACTGTGCTCCTCCGCCGCGGATCCTACCAGACTGGTCTGAAATAGTCCCAGTATAAACACTTATTATAAGTGTACCATAATGATTCAGGGTAAGACAAAAACACGGTTTGGAAAATGGATTCATGTTGTACATTGTCATTATATCATTTTTATTAATCTTGAACACACAAATAGTTACGGACAGCAGCTTTAAATTACATTAAACTGATTTAAAAAGACGAGTTGAATCTTGTGTAACTTACAAAAAAGTACTGTAGTTGAAGTAATGTATTGGTCCATTTTTACAGTGTAGTTATAAAAATGTTATATTAAAATAAAAATAATAACTAGTTTAAGGAAAAAAATGTTAATTAGGCTTGCCACAAAATCAGTATATCGTCGGTGACAAGTTATTAGCTATTCTATTCAAATGCACTCATTGCATCGCATAGTCTACTTTGACATTACATTGCTGGAAACTTAGTCCAGTTTATTCGCACCAGTAAAGGGAGGAAAGCGCTTATTATAGCTAATGAAAGAAGATAGCCCATTTAAAGTTATTGTGTATTTTCTTACATTGCGGACAAGTGTTGCTCAGATAACATATCACTTGTTGGAATAAGTGTCTTATTTTGTGTGCTTCTATTGTGTTGTTGTCTCGTCAAGAGCCCGTTCATGCTATTATCCGCGTACAGCCAAGATTCTAAATTGTTATCATGCTAGCACAAGATCCAGAGACTAATGTGTACCGATCACTGATGTTCAAGACGGGAGGGAGGGGAAAGATCAGAGACTGAACGCGCTTTCGACTGGATACTTCTAATCACGTTGGAGTGATGCAGTCTCCATAGCGACGCTAGGTTCCCCAGTAACCCGCTATTGTTGCCATGGCATCTTTTTTTTTCCCCTTCTTTTTTGGTTTCCTCAGTAATCCGCCAGAATGTTTTGAAATCTGGCTGAAGATTCGCTATCCTGCTGGATTTTGTAAACTGGTGAAAACTGGCCACAACAACACCTCGATCAATCCTAGGTTAACTGTACTGGAGTATCTTCAAAAGACCCACACTCTGGGATGATAAGTGCAATACATGTGAATGTTTCATCACTGAATCAGACGAAACACTGTCCAACAGGCACAGCCCGAAGTAAAACACAAATGGGTGTGAAGCAGAGCGCCTGCGATACACTGATCCTTCACAAGGGGATGCTGTATCTACGCCAAACGCGCCGAGTCTCACATAGGACAAGAAACAGGTGAATCCTACATTCATTATTATTATGCATATTAACTAATAATGTGCAGGTCATAATTCAAAGGCTAAATGGTTATACTTTTCTGTTGGTTTGTTTGTTCCTGCTTGTACAAGTTTATTTTTGTCTTGCATTTCTCTTTACTCAATTTTGGCATTTTAAAGTATAAGACAACAAGATACGAAACACAAAGCTAGTGAGGCCTTTTAAATCGTATTTTTTTAGAAATAGTAAGCTCACCTTGAGGTGACATTGATTTGAAAAGTGTGTGTGACGTCAGTGCTGCCACCTTGTGGCTCAGAATATTACAGTGGCCTTAATGCCCTTTCAATTCAGATCATCTGTTTAATATTTAAATAGCTAAAATAAATTAGTGCTGCATTTAACACAAATGTTTGTATACATATATAATGTGTGTGTGTATATATATTACACAAAATTTTATGTTTGATGCAATTAATCGCCATTAATCGATTTGACAGCACTAAAATATTTATATACACTCACCTAAAGGATTATTAGGAACACCATACTAATACTGTGTTTGACCCCCTTTGGCCTTCAGAACTGCCTTAATTCTACGTGGCATTGATTCAACAAGGAGCTGAAAGCATTCTTTAGAAATGTTGGCCCATATTGATAGGATAGCATCTTGCAGTTGATGGAGATTTGTGGGATGCACATCCAGGGCACGAAGCTCCCGTTCCACCACATCCCAAAGATGCTCTATTGGGTTGAGATCTGGGGACTGTGGGGGCCATTTTAGTCCAGTGAACTCATTGTCATGTTCAAGAAACCAATTTGAAATGATTCGAGCTTTGTGACATGGGGCATTATCCTGCTGGAAGTAGCCATCAGAGGATGGGCACATGCTGGTCATAAAGGGATGGACATGGTCAGAAACAATGCTCAGGTAGGCCGTGGCATTTAAACCATGCTCAATTGGCCCTAAGGGGCCTAAAGTGTGCCATGAAAACATCCCCCACACCATTACACCACCACCACCAGCCTGCACAGTGGTAACAAGGCATGATGGATCCATGTTCTCATTCTGTTTACGCCAAATTCTGACTCTACCATCTGAATGTCTCAACAGAAATCCAGACTCATCAGACCAGGCAACATTTTTCCAGTCTTCAACTGTCCAATTTTGGTGAGCTTGTGCAAATTGTAGCCTCTTTTTCCTATTTGTAGTGGAGAAGAGTGGTACCCGGTGGGGTCTTCTGCTGTTGTAGTCCATCCGCCTCAAGGTTGTGCGTGTTGTGGCTTCACAAATGCTTTGCTGCATACCTCGGTTGTAACGAGTGGTTATTTCAGTCAAAGTTGCTCTTCTATCAGCTTGAATCAGTCGGCCCATTCTCCTCTGACCTCTAGCATCAACAAGGCATTTTGGCCCACAGGACTGCCGCATACTGGATGTGTTTCCCTTTTCACACCATTCTTTGTAAACCCTAGAAATGGTTGTGCGTGAAAATCCCAGTAACTGAGCAGATTGTGAAATACTCAGATCGGCCCGTCTGGCACCAACAACCATGCCACGCTCAAAATTGCTTAAATCACCTTTCTTTCCCATTCCGACATTCAGTTTGGAGTTCAGGAGATTGTCTTGACCAGGACCACACCCCTAAATGCATTGAAGCAACTGCCATGTGATTGGTTGATTAGATAATTGCATTAATGAGAAATTGAACAAGTGTTCCTAATAATCCTTTAGGTGAGTGTATAATAAATGTGTGTGTGTGTGTGTGTGTGTGTGTTTCTGTGTGTGTGTGTGTGTGTGTGTGTGTGTGTGTGTGTGTGTGTGTGTGTGTGTGTGTGTGTGTGTGTGTGTGTGTGTGTGTCAGTGATGCGCGGGTCAATGTATAAACAACCCGCACCCGACCGACGTTTTCAACTAACCCGCCCGCAACTCGGACCGCAAAAAAAAAAGAAGAAAATATTGTACCCGACCCGCTTCCTGACCCGCATTTTTTACACGTAGTAAATGCTCATCGTAGCGTCATTGGGCCATTGAGAAAATGTTTCAGGCCCTGATGTGGTGCGCTCGGCGAGAGCAGGCAGTTCTTGAGGCGGCCCATCATTTTCCATTTCAGCTCTATATTGATGAACGCGATGTTTCAACCGGGCTTGAAGAATTCATCAGCAAGCCCTTAGGAGCGCAAACTGTTCTTTTTCTGTATGATGCTGTATGATACAGGCTTGATTTATTCATTTATTTCGTTTCATTTTCTTAACAATTAAGATGCTGCATGTGTTTATCCAGTCTAATCGAAGTGTGCGTCTCTCCCCCGACTTTACCAACAAAAATCCCGCCCCTCTCAGAAAATACATAAAACTGACTTTACTGAGCTATATGCGTTTAAAAGTAGCCTAAAATGGTACAATGGCATTGCTCAGTTCAACGTTTTGGGAAATCGGGCATTTTGTCCCGCGTCAGCATTTATTCAAAAGTTAATAACGCTCAACATTCAAAAGGTAAATAAGGATTTATTGACGACACGACCGACCGTGACCCGAATATCATAAAAAATATTTTTGGATGACTCGTAACCGCGGGTAACCGCGGGTGACCGCAGGCACCCGCTCATTTTGGATCAACCCGCGCATCACTGGTGTGTGTGTGTGTGTGTGTGTGTGTGTGTGAAGACTTCAGAGTCCATCTGGTCATTTTTATGTTTTTAATTTTACTCTTACCTTTTCATTACTATTAAAGTGAAAGTACTGAACCTAAACATAGGAGTTAATTTAAAAGAAAAATGTTGGATGGACAGATCAGGCATAATATTATGACCTTATTAGGTGAAGTGAATAACACTGATGATCTCTTCATCAGGACACCTGTTAGTGGGTGGGATATATTAGGTAGCAAGTGAACATTTTGTCCTCAAAGTTGATGTGTTAGAAGCAGGAAAAATGGGCAAGCGTGAGGATTTGAGCGAGTCTGACAAGGGTCAAATTGTGATGGCTAGACGACTGGGTCAGAGCATCTCCAAAACTGCAGCTCTTGTGGGGTGTTCCCGGTCTGCAGTGGTCAGTCAAAAGTGCTCCAGTGAAGGACCAGTGGTGAACCGGCGACAGGGTCATGGGCGACCACGGCTCATTGATGCACGTGGGGAGCGAACATGTGGTCCGATCAAACAGACGAGCTCCTGGAGCTCACATTGCTCAGGAAGTTAATGCTGGTTCTGATATAAAGGTGTCAGAATACACAGAGCATCTCAGTTTGTTGTGTATGGGGCGGCATAGCCGCAGACCAGTCAGGGTGCCCATGCTGACCCCTGTCCACCGCCGAAAGCACCAACAGTGGCACGTGAGCATCAGAACTGGACCACGGAGCAATGGAGGAAGGTGGCCTGGTGTGACGAATCATGTTTTACATTTACATTTATGCATTTATGCATTTAGCAGACGCTTTTATCCAAAGCGACTTACAACTTGGGGGAACATGAAGCGATAGGTCATGAAGAGTCGAGAAGCGCAATAAGAGCCTGAGATCCTGAGAACGTGTACATTGCTCAGTGTAGCACAGGCTAGAGTGGGGAGGGAAGAAGAAAGAGGAAGAGGAGAGGAAAATGTTTTATTTAATTTATTTTTTTATTTTACATCACGTGAATGGCTGGGTGTGTGTGCGTTGCTTACCTAGGGAACACATGGCACCAGGTGCACTATGGGAAGAAGGCAAGCCGGTGGAGGCAGAGATGCTTTGGGCAATGTTCTGCTGGGAAACCTTGGGTCCTGCCATCCATGTGGATGTTACTTTGACACGTACCACCTACCTAAGCATTGCTGCAGACCATGTACACCCTTTCATGGAAATGGCATTCCCTGTTGACTGTGGCTCTTTCAGCAGATAATGAGCCGCCGCAAAGCACAAATGGTTCAGGAATGGTTTGAGGAGCACAACAAGTTTGAGGCGTTGACTTGGCCTCCAAATTCCCCAGATCTCAATCCAATCGAGCATCTGTGGGATGTGCTGAACAAACAAGTCCAATCCATGGAGGCCCCGCCTCACAACTTACAGGACTTAAAGGATCTGCTGCTAATATCTTGGTGCCAGATACCACAGCACAGCTTCAGGGGTCTAGTGGAGTCCATGCCTCGCGGGTTAGGGCTGTTTTGGGGGACCAACACAATATTATAATATTAGGTCATAATGTTATGCCTGATCTTTATATATGTGTGTGTGTAATATTAGGAAATAATATATTATAAATATTTATAATTATAGGCTATAAAATATTTAATATTAATATTAATTAATATAAAAAAAATATGAAAAAGGTTTTAGAAACCTTGTTTAATGCTTTTGAAATACTTTGATGTTGCATTTATCAGTTCAAATATCACGTCACTGAAATCTGTAAGATTTCTGTTCAGTCTATGGTCATTCCCACTGGCAAAGGCCGTGCGTCTCCAAAGTCATCAGATTAAAATATCAGACCCTTTCTGTGCTAACAGGAAGAGTTCAACAAATACAACAAAAGCTTGTGAGGCCCAGACTCTAGACCTCATTTATGACCTAGAACAATTGCGTTTTAATGCAGAGAGACGTGGAAACCGCTATCCATCTGATCTTCTGCAACATTGCGCATGTCATTGCACGGAATCTAGGACAAGCTGTGTTTCTTGGGGAGCGTTAGAGAGCTCTTCTGCACGGCTGCATCCACAAGCAGCTCCTGTCTGACTTTCTCTTTAGTGGTAATTCGCGCCAATCTCATGCTGTCTGCACACACTTTCCCCTCTTCTGTGGACATTAAAGTGTCCTGTGTGACTCTCCTGTTCGACTAGTTTAGCCTCAGAGACATTTCTGTGCTTTTAAAAGACTTTGCTGTTTTCGCCTTCCATGTTGCATAATAGACCTAAATGAAAGTCCTCCTCGTGGACCACATTCCGGACGAACGAGATCCATTCCCTGTTCTTAGGACAGGCCCAGCGACCGTGAAGGAACAATGTGCTGAGTTCAGTTCACACTCCATTATTGACACAGTTTTGATGTTGCCAAAGAGGACTTTTGATATTGCGTCATAATAACACATGCGATTAGGATGGTTTTTCTGACTCCTGCACCAGACGTGAATGATGCCTCAAATCAAGTGATGACGTACAGATTCACCTCCATGGTAAAATGCTGTAGACAAACACTGAAAGAGGGACCAGAGAAATGCTGTTTTGACCAGGGTGATCAGGTGATTACTTACTGACCCATCTAAAAATGCCCAAGCAACGTCCAGAACACCCCCCCGCATTGGGTCAGATGATGTTAGTTGCAGTATTTGGGTCAGTTTTGGCCTGTTTCTGCATTTAACTGGTGTGACTTTATATCTCACAGTTGCAACTTAATTTCTAATAATTATGACTTTATATCTCACAATGGGACTATGATATATTTTAAAATACAAAATCAGCTTTTTATTACATTATTAAACATTATTATTATTATAGTATTATTATTACTACTACTACATTTCAGAATGTGACTTTTATCTCTCAGTTGCTAATTCATATCTTGCGACTATTATTTTCTGAAGTATAAACTTACATTGTGATCTTTATTATTATTATTAGTAGTATTAATATTATTATTAATAATACATTTATGATCGTGACTTTATATATCACAATGTGACTGATATTCTGAACTATAACATCACTTTGTGGACTTTAAATAAAATATTATTATTAATATTATTATATCACTACTACTACTATTGTTATTATTACCTTTCCCTATTATATTCTGAAAAATAATATAACTTTGTGGACTTTATAAAACTATTATTATTATTATTATTATCATTATTATTATTGTTATTATTATTACTACTACTATTATTGTTATTATTGCATTTCCGAATGTGACTATTATATTCTGAAATATAAAATTACTTTGTGGACAATTTAACAATTACAAACAAAACATTATTATTATTATTATTATCTCATAATGTGACTTTTGTTTTCTCACAATTTTAACTTTTCCCGCCATTTTGAATTTTCCGAAAAACCTACTTTGGCGAACTCGTCCTAGACGGTTCATCCGATTTGCACGAAAATTGAACCAGATCATCTTCAGACCATGCTGACAAAAAAACTTACAAATCAAGTTGATTCGTCAAATCGTTTTCGATAAACACACAAGCAAAATTTATGTAACGTTTGCAAAACACACTTAAGGCAATATCTCCGCAACGCTTTATCATATTCAAACCAAACTTGGTACATGTCATCACAAACATGACTTGAGGCAACATGCAGCGTTTCGGCGCAGCGCCACCTACTGGTCCGGAGATACTTTTTTAGTCTCCTGAATCCTCGCCGAGTCCAACAATACCAGATTTGCCAGGTTTCGGTCTATGGTTTGTGCAGCGTTGCAATTTAGCGCTTAAAAAACATTAGCTGATATCTTCAAAACCGCTAGTCCGATCGAGACGAAACCAGCGTCAGTAGTTCAGAAACATAGGTCGATAGCTAAACGCTAATGCCCAAATGTCAAAATATTGATAGTAAGGGGGTGTAAAATCCAATCAAAGTCAGGTGTCAGTCATTTTTCATGTGATTATTCATATAAATGTCTATAACTCCAAAACGAAATGAGATATTTTCACCAAAATTGACACACACATGTATGGGCTCACTCCGAGGACACATAAAAAAACGTATCATTGTGCCTCTTGGTGGCGCTATAATAGAACAAAACATGAAATTCCCATTGACTACAATGCAGTATTATGATATAAAATGCTATGCTTTACAAATGAATTGTTGTATCATTACGAAACTTGGTATGTGCCATCAGCACCATGCCTTTAAGGTACTTAAAAGGTTTCAAAACAGCACCGCCATGTGGTCATAATGATAAGGCCTCTTGAGGCTAGATCTCTGCAATGACATATTGACACTATATTGACCCCCTGCTTTGATATATTGACACCAATCTTTGCAAGTGTCATTGTTCCCTTATTCTGACCACACCATATCAATTTCGTAACTGTGCCACCTATTGGTTGAAAGTGATAAATCAATAAATCATTATTATTGTTCGTATTTATCGTATAGTTGCCTAAAATCACCTTAATAGGTCTTTAATTGTTCATTGCTGCAGTTGATCTGACACTGCCAGCCTTTTTGGCACGTCTTGTCTTCTTCTTTGCGCTTGGCCCCGATAATGGCTGCTTGCAGCTATATTTCATCTTCTTCTTCTTCTTCTTCCGCCACGACGTCTATGGCAGCCCATAGAACCGTATGGTAAAACGTTATGAAATTTGGCACACTCATAGAGGACAGTCTGAAATGTCAACATAGCAAACCTACTTTGGCGAACTGGTCCTAGACGGTTCATCCGATTTGCACGAAAATTGAACCAGATCATCTTCAGACCAGGCTGACAAAAAACATGGAAATCAAGTTGATTCGTCAAATCGTTTTCAATAAACACACAAGCAAAATTTATGTAACATTTGCAAAAACACACTTAAGGCTCTATCTCCGCAACGCTTTATCATATTCAAACCAAACTTGGTACACGACATCACAAACATGACTTGAGGCAACATGCAGCGTTTCGGCGCAGCGCCACCTACTGGTCCGGAGATACAAAAAAGTGCTATTTTTGCTTATAACTTTTGAACCGTTTATCCAAAAAGATTCAGGGCGTCATGCCGAGTCGACTGATATCCAATTCTACCATATCGGCCATTTTGGCTGTCGGACATTTTGAATTATGTGCTAAAATTCTGTATTTTATGATCGCATGAACGGATTGTTACGAAACTCGGTATGGGTCATCAGCACGATGCCCTGAAGTAGCCTGAGAAGTTTCAAAACAGCGCCACCTAGTGGATTTGTTTTTTTTTTCCAAATGCTTATAACTCTGGGTGAGATTGACTTATTTTCATGGGAGTCACTTTTTTTGTCTCCTGAATCCATAAACATAGGTCGATAGCTATACGATAATGCCCAAATGTCAAAATATTGATAGTAAGGGGGTGTAAAATCCAATCAAAGTCAGGTGTCAGTCATGTTTCAAGTGTTTTTTTCATATAAATGTCTATAACTCTAAAACTAAATGAGATATTTTCACCAAAATTGACACACACATGAATTTATTGATAATTCAATACATCATTATTATTGTTCGTATTTATCGTATAGTTGCCTAAAATCACCTTAATAGATCTTTAATTGTTCATTGCTGCAGTTGATCTGACATTGCCAGCCATTTTGGCACGTCTTGTCTTCTTCTTTGCGCTTGGCCCCGATAATGGCTGCTTGCAGCTATATTTATTATTAATAATTATCTCACAATTATATCATTTTACAGAATTGTATTTTATTACTTAGAATGTAGTTTATTTCTCACAATTGCCGCTTTATTTATGAATATTTTCAACTTTATTATTCATTTTTGTATATAATTGAGACTTTATTATATCCGACAGTTGTGGCGATGTTTGCATTTTTGTTTAGAAAATGTACCAGGATCAGTGTTTTCAAATATCAGTGACGATCTTGCCTGATTACTACAATTATTATTTCCTCTCAGTTTTTCATACAGTCCTGTTTCTCTTTCCATTCTTGCACAGCAGTGAGGAAGGAGAAGGACATGGATGACGCTTTAACGGAGGCCGGATTGCCTGTGTGGACCCCAGCTTGCCAAACGCTCATGGACTGTTCCCCTCTCCTCCTCATTTGTGGGAGGAGGTGCCTTCAAAAAAAAAAACTAAAAACCTTCAGCCTCCGGGCACTGATTCCCCCCCACACTCCCCGGCTAGACTGACCCGCCGCACCACTTGCCTTTTCTGTGTTCAGTATTCTGTCTCTTTACCAAAAGAAGATGGACTCCTGTGTTCATGTGCCGTTTCTGCTGCTAAATGTAAGATTCTTAACTCCACATAAGTGCTCCTACGCAGCCCTCGCTCCACCGCCATAGCCCAGCAGTGTGGAGGGCTGTGCTAGTTACGCTAGCTCCATCAGCTGTCATGTGTCGTCAGGCTGTGATGTCGTCTTTGACGTTGCTGTATAAACCGATAGTCATAAACGTGATGCCTCCTTGTCATTTTTGAGTGGTGTTGGTAACTTGTGGCTTTCTCTGGTCCCATCTGTTCGTGTGTCACTTCACATGCCAACTTATATCACTCTAATGGCCATTATTTACATGTGGAATCCCTTTTCGTCATATCGCATTCATCACGCAAAGGCTGTTGTGTTGATGCAATGTCCAAACTATTGCATCAAGGACAATTAAGCAATAAGGCACTGTACAAGAGGCCGTGCTATATTGTGAATATAGTGTTTTTAGGGGCCGTTCCTCCACAGGGCACATTCTTGTATTCTGTCTGTGCTATTTTTAAATCGTTGGTCTGTTTGTGCGAATGTTGCGGGTGGATGATTTTGGCAGGTAGGCCTAGATGCTGCTATTAGATACGGTGACGTATGGAAGCCAATTTAGAGTAATTGTGACTCACAGATGTATGAAAGCTTGTTTCTACCACTGAATAAAACATAAAAAAGGTTATTGCAACTTTTTTATCTCACAATTCTGGATTTTTTTTTCTCAGAGTTGTAGAATATAAAGTCGCAATTGCGTTATAAAGTCAGAATTGCGTGATATAAGCTCGCAATTGCGTTATAACGTCAGAATTGTGTGATATAAACTCACAATTGCTTTATAACGTCAGAATTGTGCGATATAAACTCGCAATTGCTTTAAAGTTAGAATTGCGTGATATAATCTCACAATTGCGTTATAAAGTCAGAATTGCGTGATATAAACTAGCAATTGCGATAAACTCACAATTGCGTTATAAAGTCAGAATTGCGGGATATAATCTCACAATTGCGTTATAACGTCAGAATTGAGTTATATAAACTCACAATTGCGTTATAACGTCAGAATTGTGCGATATAAACTCACAATTGCGTTATAAAGTTAGAATTTGCTTGATATAATCTCACAATTGCGTTAAAAAGTCAGAATTGCGTGATATAAACTCAAAATTGCATTATAAAGTCAGAATTGTGTGATATAAACTCACAATTGCATTATAAAGTCAGAATTGCGTGATATAAACTCTCAATTGCGTTATAAAGTCATAATTGTGTGATATAAACTTATAATTGCATTATAAAGTCAGAATTGTGTGATACAAACTCTCAATTGCGTTACAACGTCCGAATTGCGTGATATAATCTCACAATTGCGTTATAAAGTCACAATTGCGTGATTTAAGCTCGCAATTGCGTTATAAAGTCACAATTGCGTGATATAAACTCACAATTGTGTTATAAAGTCACAATTGCGTGATATAAACTCACAATTGCGTGATATAAACTCACAATTGCGTTATAAAGTCAGAATTGTGTGATATAAACTCGCAATTGCGTTATAACGTCAGAATTGCATGATATAAACTCACAATTGAGTGATATAAACTCTCAATTGCGTTATAACGTCAGAATTGCGTGATGTAAACTCTCAATTGTGTGATATAAGCTCACAATTATGTTATAAAGTCAGAATTGTGTTATAAACTCACAATTGCGTGATATAAACGCACAATTGCATTATAAAGTCAGAATTGTGCGATATAAACTCACAATAGCGGTATAATGTCAGAATTGCGTGATATAAGCTCGCAATTGCGTTATAAAGTCAGAATTGCGTGATATAAACTCGCAATTGCGTTATAAAGTCAGAATTGCGTGATATAAACTCACAATTGCGTTAAAAAGTCATAATTGTGTGATATAAACTCACAATTGCATTATAAATTCAGAATTGTGTGATATAAACTCACAATTGCGTTATAACGTCAGAATTGCGCGAAATAAACTCACAATTGCGTTTTAAAGTCAGAATTGCGTGATATAAACTCACAATTGCGTGATATAAACTCACAATTATGTTATAAAGTCAGAATTGTGTGATATAAACTCACAATTGCGTGATATAAACTCACAATTATGTTATAAAGTCAGAATTGTGTGATATAAACTCATAATTGCGTGATATAAACTCACAATTGTGTTATAAAGTCAGAATTGCGTGATATAAACTCACAATTGCGTGATATAAACTCACAATTATGTTATAAAGTCAGAATTGTGTGATATAAACTCACAATTGCGTGATATAAACTCACAATTATGTTATAAAGTCAGAATTGTGTGATATAAACTCATAATTGCGTGATATAAACTCACAATTGCGTTATAAAGTCAGAATTTTGTAATTTAAACTCACAATTGCGTTATAAAGTAAGAATTGCGTTATAAAGTCAGAATTGCGTGATATAAACTCACAATTGCGTTATAAAGTCAGAATTGCGTGATATAAACTCACAATTACGTGATATAAACTTACAATTACGTTATAAAGTCAGAATTGCATGATATAAACTCACAATTACGTTATAAAGTCAGAATTGCATGATATAAACTCACAATTACGTTATAAAGTCAGAATTGCGTGATGTAAACTCACAATTACGTTATAAAGTCAGAATTGCGTGATAAAAACTCACAATTGCGTGATATAAACTTACAATTACGTTATAAAGTCAGAATTGCATGATATAAACTCACAATTACGTTATAAAGTCAGAATTGCATGATGTAAACTCACAATTACGTTATAAAGTCAGAATTGCGTGATAAAAACTCACAATTGCGTGATATAAACTTCCAATTACGTTATAAAGTCAGAATTGCGTTATAAACTCACAATTGATTGATATAAGCTTGCAGTTGCGTTATAAAGTCAGAATTGCGTGATATAAACTCTCAATTGCGTGATATAAGCTCACAATTACGTATAAAGTCAGAATTGAGTGATATAAACACACAATTGCGTTATAAAGTCAGAATTGCGTGATATAAACTTGCAATTGCATTATAAAATGAGAATTAAGTGTTATATTCAATTTTTTATTCTGTGGCGGAAACAAGCTTCCATACAAATGCATCTTTATATTCACAATTTTGAAGATCACAATGATCACAATGAAGCAGGTTTATATTTTTACATTTTACTACATTTTTATATCTTACAATTGTGAGTTAATTTCTCACAACGTGACTTTATATTTCACAGTGGTAAATGTAATTTACTTCTCATAATTTTTCAGCTGTATGTATTTTATTCTGAGGCAGACAGTGCAAAATTTGCTTTGTAGTCTAACAAAATATTTTTGTAAGCAATGTAAATATTGAATTAAAAAATAGTACAGTAGATGTTTTAGCACTTCCATTAAAAGTGTGAAATTTATATTTGTCCTTCTCTGCGGCCTTTTACGTCACAGTCTGTGTTCGTTGTTAGCGATGGGCTTGAAACTGTACATTATTATAGTGTGTAGCAGTCGGGTTACGGAAGTACAAACTCCAAATTAATTTTCTAAAGAGGGAAACTGATTTTCAGCAATAACATATAAACCTTCAAAGACAGCCTTACTGTGGGCTACATTACCCATGATGCTGTGAAGCAAATTCCACCAATCAGAGCGTTGAAACAAACAAAACAAGCAAAAACAGCTCCGCCCACTCCCATGCCGTGCCTGCAAACTCTTTAACTCTGATATTATTCATAATACAGCACAGCTAAGTGCCTTATTGCTTTTGTAAAACAGTTGCATCATAATAAAAAATAATAAGGGCATAATGTTTCATTAAAGCTCTCTTTTTTATCAAGAAATGAATCGCATGCCATCCTCCTGCTAGTGCTAGTGAACAGGTGTTTGTGTCATGACAGTTACTATTGACCAATCCGAAATATCAGTTTATGATGTTCATTAGAGCATGATGCAATGGAAGGATAATGAATTTCTAAAACAATAATCCCCGAAAAATCCCATTGTAAAGGAACACTGATACCCTTCAATGAAAATCATGTACTTAAAGGTCCCGTTCTTCGTGTTCTTTTGAAGCTTTGATTGTGTTTACAGTGTGCAATATAACATGTGTTCATGTTTCGCGTGTAAAAAAACACAGTATTTTTAACACAATGTACTCATCTGTACACCGCTGTTTACACTGTCCTAAAAACGGCTGATGAGTTCCTTTATTCTATGAAGTCCCTCCTTCAGAAATACGTAACGAGTTCTGATTGTGCCAGCGGTTCCTGTGTTGTGATTGGACAGCAGCTTAGCGCACGTGGAAAGGTCACGCCTCTTAACGGGAGATGTATGCGCTCAATGATCTCTACAGCGTCCCTGGGAAAGCCAAACAAAGGTGATTTGACTCCGGGATGAAAATAACAGCGTCTCGACAACATGGCGACAAACACACTCAAACGCAACACTTCCTTTTCTCCACGCGACACGTCCTCTTCTCCACGTGGGACAGAAACAAGACCACGCCCCCTTTTTTGCCGTATTCTTGTGGGCGGAGGTTAGTCTGTTCTACTGTTCTACTGACGTCATTTATGAAGGAAGTACCAGGATGTAGTCCAAGCCGGCCGTTCGCTGTAGGCTTTGAAAGGGAACTTCTGTTAAATAAAATATCTCGCTTGGCATTGAACTTTGAGCTTTATAATTTTACAGGTATTATTTATGCTCTAACAGCAACATTACACACTAACTAAAGTTTGAACAGTGGGATCACGAAGAACGGGACCTTTAAAACAACAAAAGGGGGAAAAAATATGAAGCTACAGTACTTTTTGTACTTTTTCTTTTTCAGTGTCTAATGTGCATTTGAAAAAGCCTGGCGTAACTGCAGTGGCCCAGTTGCATGACCTTCAATACTGCAGAGAATCTTTTAGTCCAAGTGAAAGAAAAAGGACAGTTTGAGAGTGCACACATAGCTCCAACGCGTTGTTCTGTTTAGCTCTGCTTTATTTCATTTTGATGGGAATTTAGCTGTGGATGATAGCCTACCCTGTCGCATCCTACAGTAAAACGGTGTTAATGTGAAACGAGGGGCGCCACCCGTACACATGCCACTGCAGGATATGAGTCACCAGTACTAAATACAGAGGCTCAGTGATCACGCTATACATTTATGTGAGGTTATTTTAAAATATTAGGTTAAAATTCCCTTTATGAGCCAAGGAGTGTTATGTCTTTCATTAAGATGATTCTTTGTGAAGCCCAGCGCATCACAAACATTCAAACAAAAATGAACATTCTGGCATTTACTCACCCTCAAGTTGTTCCAAACCTGTATGATTTTATTTATACTGCTGAACAGACCATCTTCTTTCTTCAACAGACCATGCATTTCTTTCCCATCATCTGTTTGGTTACCTATATCCTTCAAAATATCTTCTTTTGTGTCCAGCAGAAGAAATCGATTCACACAGGCATGGGACAATTTGAGGGTGAGTAGCTAAATGTTGACAGAATTCTCTTTAAGGACATTTTTCAAGTATCAGAGTATATTCATTTTTGGGAAACTTTTACTTCACTACATTCCAAAGCATAATATCGTACTTTTTACTCCACTACATTTCTTAAAAACATGCCGCTTTCCGTTATTTCAGACTGAAGAAATCGTCACCCGTGTGTCTGGTTCGTGAACGAGCCGATTCTGAATCTTCTCAATAAACTTGTTCATTCGGTTCGCATGTCGCACTGAACTAGAGGCAGTAGGAGCTCTGAAGTGACGTAAGCTTGACTTTTATTTTGACGGCACTGCAGACCTTTATTTTGGCGGTGCTGAGAACGGCAGAGCCTGAGCACACATTCTCCGTCTTCATTAGTTTACGATCTCTTTAACAACCCTGTCTAATACGGTATTAGGTAGAACTGTTATATAAAGAAAGTAGACGGTATATGAAAAAGTATTAGCGTTTGCCGTGTGGTTGATGTCCAATGTTGCTAGCTGAGCAGACATACATAATCATGTTTCGCTTGGTCCCCTCAAAGTCGCGTTGGATTTTCTCTTTAGCGTAAAGGTTGAGAGGTCCATCTATCACTGTTTTCCATGTTCGTAGAGTTTGTTTCTGGAGTAAATAGACTATAATCTGTGTGTGTAGACTTTTTTTTTATGTTTCACGTGCGTTCGGCCAATCAGCGTACACTTACGCCACTTGTAGTTCCTATTGTGCTTGAACTACTATCGTCTGAGCACATATGGCACGTGATAATAAAGAAGCATAGACTTGGTCGGCATTACTGGGAACGCCCACAAAAACGTCTTATGCCGTGGGGGAAAAAAATCCATTAGAATGAATGCACGTAGACCTTGCACTACATGATGCTGGTATTTTTGTAAAGATTAAAAAAGAGATTTCATTAATTGCAATGGCAAAAGTTTGTTTGCCAATTAAGTCATACTTGTCACGGGACTCGAACTGCGTCAGAAATGCAGTCAATTTATCGTTAAATTTAGCAGTTTTCCACGATGAGCGATCACATAGCCACATAATGCGTGAGGTTATTAATACACAAAACATTCAAAAGTCTTCTTTATTTCATGATGGGAAGGGCTGGGATCATATTTGTGCTTAGTCACATTATAGGTACGACACTGTACATTTTATCGTAAAAATGCAGCTGCTCCCACAAATATTGCACGACATAATAGCTAGGCTACTTCATAAATCACCCAGTCTTTTGATGAAGACGGTTGCTATTGATGTCAACTCCAAATGTGCGTTGAAATATGTAGAAATGAATTTGTGCATGGCTGTACTAACAATAAAAACAAATAAATGAAATAGATAAAGCTACATGCATGCAAGAAAACCAAAAATCTAAACCCGTGTCATTGATGCTAAACAGCTCATCATATAACTGGATGTTAGGCTTTTGACAAAATGTTTGTTAAACCTGGCCCTGCGGTAAATTAACGTTTGACATTTCATGTTTCTATTCTAGCCCAAACATACTTATACATAAACAAACGACTTTTGCATTGCACACGGCATATTCAGAAAATAATAATTTCATAGCACAAGACACGTTATGCACTACAACCCAAGTTGGGTTGAAAATGGACAAACCCAGCAATTGCGTTGTTTTAACCCAGCGATGGTGTTATTTTAACCCATTGATGGTGTTATTTTAAGCAAACATTTAACCTAAGCGCTGGGTAAAAACAACCCATTCACTGGGTTTGTCCATTTTCAACCCAACTTGGGTTGTTTTTTTTAGAGTGTGATAATTTTAAAACGTCCATTAAATTAAAAATCCATTGAATTCAGGAACACTGAATTAACGTCTTCTTAGAAAGACTGGGTGATTTATGAAGTTGGCATGTACGGGGGTCGGGGGAGCAGCATGCATGGGCGTCGGAAGCAAAAAAAATGTGGGTGGGTCCTCAGAATTTTTTTACTGGAGTAGATGCCAATAAGTACAAATATACCGCTTTGCTTGCTAAGCGTATAGTTCGGAAAGACAAAATTACGGGAATCGCCATATCATTGATAGTGGCAGTAGTGTAGGGGTAAGGTGCACAGCATCTAGTTTTGACACAAATCGACCCGCGGTTCGAGTCCGCCTTTCGCCGAACTCAATCTTCTCCCTTTTCCCATCACATATCAGATCGGAAAGGCATTTATTTTCAATAAAAATGAAGAAAATATTAGAAAAGTGGAAATAAAGCGTCTAACGTGTTTAATAATAAGTGTTTATCGATTAGGGGTAGGTAAACAGACTTGTGCTGAATGTTAGAGACGATAAAAGTGAGTGGGTCCAATATCATTGATTGTAAAAAGTGGGTGGGTCTTGTCCCCCCCCCCCACATACAATGGTTCCGACGCCCATGGCAGCATGTATTTTGATGGGAAAATGACACCTCTGGCCATTGATTTTGTTGGGTCGTTTATCAGCAACAGATACTGTACAATCTGACCCAATACGGCTCAGTTTTTCTATATATCTTGCTCTGTCGAGCGGCAAAAGTGATTCTACACAGGCTAAACTGGGTTAACCCCATGCATTTACAATGTGGGGGAGTGGACTGTTTTCCCCCACGCCGACTCCGCCCCCAAGTCACGCCTCCAGCTATGACACGACGCCGACCAGGTCTATGCAAACTATTTTGAAGGTTAAAAAGGCTGTAAATGGCCCTCTTCCTGCCCAATTTACGTAGAACTTCACAAAATTGGATGAGCATATGCGTCACATGATTCTAAAGAAGCATGGAAACTTGTATGGGCATCGGGCCATAGCTGACGTTTTAACTGTTATAAAGGTGAAAAAAAGCTTTAAAAACCATGTATTTCCTTAGTAAACTGCCTTTACTGTCTCTAAGTGGTATTTTCCATCTATGATCTAAGTGATTACATGCTTGCTAAATATGCCTTTTTACGTGTATGCTTAAAGGCTTAAAATGCTTGAACCCTGATAATCGCTGCTGTAAAAACAAAACATAACGTTATAATAAGGCCAATGAATGCCCAAGCATCTTCCCTGCTGCTGTAACAGATTCAGATGATATAAAACTAGTAGGCCTATGTTTGCGTAGTGTTACTTTTAAATTGTTAACACATTTTGCCCTGTTCGACGTCTGTTTTATATTATAGTTTATATTTGTTAACACACATGCACACATAGTAGATTTTGTTATTGTCACATTTTTGCACACTTGAATTATTAGCAGTAGTAGCCTAGTGTGACAAGTTTTGATAACAAAATAAAACGTTTTCTGCAGATCGACAAGTGATAAGCTTCCTTACTGACAAGCTACTTCACAATCCATAATAATTCATAATCATGTCAGACTGAGCTGTATAAGATCTGTGTGTCTACATTAAGACGATTGGACTTTAGAAGATTTGGATGCTCTGAAGCACTTGCTACTGTTTTGGTTCTTTTTGGGTCTGCTTTGAAGGTTAATATCCACATTCATTTAAGCGCATTCAAGAGCAACTAGTACATTCTTCAAAATATATCCTTTTGTGTTCCACGGACGAAAGAACCCATACAGGGTTAGAACCACATGAGAGGGAGTAAATCTGTTAAATCGAGTAAATCTGCAAAATATATTAAGCATTCCTCAGGGGCTTTTGTCCCAAATGTGCATTTCTCATGCAATAGCAGAACGTAACTGCTGACCTTCCGAAATGTATAGATCATGATGTGTTTTTCTGTCGGAGATGCTCTGAAAAATGCTCGGAAAAAGCTGTTGTTTTTGTTTCTTTTTTAATCAGGTGTTATTCAAAAGATGCAAACTGTAACGGGGTTTGTTCGTATGGGAAGAAGGAGGCGGGAACCGGCGAACATTCAAACAAGTTTAATTCAAAATAAATCAACACAAAGTTGCGGCAGCCCCTCACGGACGACTGCCACCTACATACAGAACAAAAAAATAAAACATAACGTAAAATCCCATGCCTGGTCCTCTCTCGTCCTTCACTGTCGTCACTCCTCCTTTATACTCCTCCGTGAGACACGAGACCGGTCCTCATCCAGCCGAGAGGCTCTTCCTCGCAGTGCCATGCAGTGGTACTGGACGCTCGGTGGACGGCTTGATCCTCCTCCGCCCCCTAGGGGCCGGTGGTGGCTCATCCTACTGAGGGCAGCCGGCAGCGAGTCCCAGTCCCGCGCTCCCTGCTCCTCCCCAACATGGCAGACGGCTTCTAAACTTCTCTTATTGTTATCAGTGTTGAAAACAGTTTAATATTTAGCTTCATGCTTCATATTTTGGTGAAAAGTGTCTTTTTTTTTTCAGGATTCTTTGATGACACAAAAGTTCAAAAGAAAACTTTTGAGCATAGTGTACTTCAATTACCTTTATGTTCCCAATCCCATCCTGAAAGCTTGTCTGAAGTGTTAATTTCCCCCTATGTGATATTGAGGCTCAAATTTGTTGTCACAGTCTAGGGAATGGAAGACCTGACTACAGTTGATGCCGCTTGAGCGGTTAGTTTCTATGGCTGTCGTGTTGTGGCCACAGATGGGCTGGATTGTCACCATTTTGAAGAGGGAGTTGAAGGGAAATGCTGTCACACTGTGACCAGATGGAGTCCCTCTATATCTCTCGGTTGTATAGTAGGTGTTTTCTTTTTAATGATTAGCTTCTAATAACCAAACCTACGTTTGTTATCATCCGAGGGTTGGTTACATAAATGTTCATTTGTGTGCAATTCACGCCCACCATATCACCACCAAACTAAAGTCAGTAATTTTCTTTGCTAGTGTATGTAAGTGAATCTGCCTTCACTGGTTATTTACTCCAGTGGGTCTGAAAGCCCACACCTGCTCCCATAACACACTCTATCCATCATTTAACACACACACTAATACACACTCCTATAAATCCCCTTATGGACTCCTAACTGACTCAAAGCAGATGGTCTTCTCCATGTCCATCCCACACTGCCGGCTTCTTTCATGCCAGGATGCCATACTTTAGGGAATGTTCCAGGATCCTACTGAGAACGGATTAGATTCGAGCTGAGGGGGTTTTCCTTTGTCCTCCAGACCTGGCTCTACCTTTTTCCATTGCATGGTCCATCACACAGAAGTCCCCAGAGGCCTTTACAACAGGACATAGTCTTATGTTCACTGGGAACCCTGTTGAAAATAATAGCATATGTTGGTTAGGTATGTTTTGAAGCATGGCAGCTGGTTTGAGCCGGTTTATGCCGATCCTTAGTTGGTTATGAGTTGGTTTAAGCCGGTCCTGAGCTGAAGCTAGTTTCTTAGGACCAGCACTTGACCATCTTAAACCAGCTCATGACAGACCAGCTAAGGACCAGCCTAAACCTGCTCAAACCAGCTGCCATGCAAAACATACCTAACCAACGTTTTCCCTCAACAGGGAAGACATGCAGCATTTTATGAAATCTTGGCCTGGTAATTTTTGATTGGATATTATTTGATCAACCTTATTATTTTCAACCTTATGCTAATCCTAGGAAACACACTCAGGTGCGATTCTTTCAATCGTGTGACCATGCTCTGACCCGTATTCACAATGTGCTTTCAAATCTCTACTATTACTACCATCACCCGTAAATCACGCTCTTTATATTTTATTTATTTATTTATTTAACCTTTATTTAACCAGGAAAAGTCCCATTGAGTTACAGTAACTC
This sequence comes from Romanogobio albipinnatus, assembly GCA_023566225.1. Lineage (NCBI taxonomy): Eukaryota > Metazoa > Chordata > Actinopteri > Cypriniformes > Gobionidae > Romanogobio > Romanogobio albipinnatus. The sequence continues at coordinate 4,749,163 of CM042248.1, read as the reverse complement.
TTCTCCCAGGGAGTCCTGGCCAAGACTGGCGGCCAAAAGTTTCAATACATAAAAGACAGGACATAAAATTACATAATACACCACAAATCTCTATACATACATTATACATACTAGAATACAAACAAATCATTATACTTGACGTTAGCAGATACAAACATACAATTGTAAAAGGCACCTAGTTAAAAACAACTGCACAGTTCAGTCAGAGTTGACTTTAAAAGGTTTTTAAAAGTATTAATAGATGGAAGTGATACTAGATTTAAGGTGTTTTGGAGTTCATTCCAGACATTTGGTGCATATGATGAGAACGCTTTTTTACCAAGGGCTGTTCTTGTTGATGGAATAATTAGTAGTATTTTCTTTGACGACCTTGTCCTATAAACACTATTTTGGTAAATAAGCAAATCTGAAATATAGATGGGAAAGGGAGGACCATTGTACAGTTTCATACAGAGTGCAGTGGTGAGTCTGAGCTGCTGCACCTGTACACTGTCAGAAAAAAAGGTACAGTGCTGTCACTGGGGCGGTACCCTAAGGTACAAAACCTAAGGTACTAATATGTACCTTTAAGGTACTAATATGCACTCTTAAAGTACTTATATGTACCTTTTAAGGTACTAATATGTACCATTTAGGGGTGAGTAAGGTACAAAGATGTACCTTTTCACTTTTGTACCTTAGGGTACCACCCCAGTGACAGCACTGTACCTTTTTTTCTGACAGTGTAATGAAACGTAAAGCTGAATGATATAGTACATCTAGTTTTTTTTTATAAAAACGAAGAAGAGTGCATATAAATTAGGTCACCATAATCCAAAACTGATAAGAATGTGCTCTGCACCAACCTTTTCCTTGCTGAATAAGGAAAGCACTTCTTTAATCTAAAGTAAAAACCTAACTTGGGTCTGAGTTTTTTTAAAAGGCTCTCAATATGGACCCCAAAAGACAATTTATCATCCAACCATATTCAAGACGTCGTAATCCTAATAATCTGCGTAGTGTACCTATTTCCTCTACTACATTAATGCCCATTGGTCTCTGGAATTGCCAGTCAGCTGTAAACAAAGCAGACTTTATTTCATCTATCTCCACTCATTCACATCTCAGTCTCATGGCCCTAACTGAAACCTGGATCAAACCAGAGGATACTGCCACTCCGGCGGCCCTCTCTACTAATTTAACTTTTTCACACACTCCTCGACCGATTTGGAGGGGTGGAGGTACTGGTCTGCTCATCTCAAAAGATTGGAATTTTGAGCCCATTCCTTCTCTATCTGGCAACCGTTCATTTGAATCACACTCAAGCACTATCACTCACCCTGCAAAAATCCATGCTGTAGTTTTTTAACGCCAGGTCAACTAGGTAACTTCTTGGAGGAATTGGATATATTACTCTCTTACTTCCCTGAGGATGGCACTCCTCTGGTACTGCTTGGTGACTTCAACATTCACCTTGATAAACCCCAGGCTATAGACTTCACCACTCTTCTGACCTCATTTGACCTTAAGCGAGTATCTACTACAGTTACTCACAAATCAGGTAACCATCTGGACCTTATCTACACACGCTACTGCTCCACAGACAACACTTTAGTTACTCCATTGCACACCTCAGACCACTTTCTCATCACTCTTAACCTCATACTGACCCCTGACACAACACACACTCCTCCCCAGATCACCTTTTGGCGTAATCTACGCTCACTCTCTCCCTCTCATCTATCCACTATGGCTTCTTCCTCACTCCCTACACCTGCTCAGTTCTCAGCACTAGACACTTACAGTGCAACTGACACTCTTTGCTCCCCTCTATCATCTTACTTAGACAACTTCTGTCCCGTTTCATCCAGGCCAGCCCACACCACCCCCTCTGCCCCCTGGCTGTCTGATGTTCTCCACGAACATCGTTCTGGACTGCGGGTGGCAGAGAGGAAGTGGCGCAAAACAAATAACGCGACTGACCTTACCCTTTATCAGTCTCTTCTCACTTCTTTCTCTGCAAATGTCTCCACTGTTAAAACTACATTCTACCACAACAAAATCAACAATTCCTTTGACTCTCGTGCACTTTTCAAAACTTTCTCTTCGCTCTTTTGTCCTCCTCCTCCTTCATCAGCTCTTACAGCTGATGACTTTGCATCATTCTTCACAAGCAAAACCTCCTCCATCAGCAGCCAATTCTCCACACCACAAACCGACACGCACATCTCAACAACCATCACACACACACACTACTCTCTTTCTCTCTGCTCTCTGAAGCTGAAGTCTCCAAACTCATCCTTTCCAATCACCCCACTACCTCCTGATCCTATCCCCACACACCTCCTTCAGGCCATTTCTTCTTCAGTTACTCCTGCACTCACTCACATTGTCAACACCTCTCTTCACACCGGGACCTTCCCCACAGCATTTAAGCAGGCTCGGGTAACCCCACTGCTTAAGAAACCCTCTCTGAACCCAGCACTTTTAGACAACTACAGACCGGTATCCCTTCTGCCTTTTATTGCAAAGACACTTGAGCGAGTTGTGTTCAACCAGCTCTCTATGTTTCTTGAACAGAACAACCTCCTGGACAACAACCAATCCGGCTTCAAAAGCGGCTACTCAACTGAGAATGCCCTGCTCTCGGTTATGGAGGCACTGAGAATGCTGTTTGTAGACTACAGCTCAGCATTCAACACCATTGTGCCCTCAATACTTGACATTAAACTCCGGGCTCTAGGCTTAAACAGCTTGTTATGCAGCTGGATCCTGGACTTCCTGTCAAACAGACGCCAGGTGGTCAGAATGGGCAGTAACATCTCCTCACCACTGACTCTCAACACTGGAGCCCCTCAGGGCTGTGTTCTCAGCCCACTCCTGTACTCCTTGTACACACATGACTGTGTGGCAACCCACAGCTCCAACACCATCATCAAGTTTGCTGACGATACGACGGTGGTAGGTCTTATCACCGACAATGATGAAACGGCCTACAGAGAGGAGGTGCACACTCTGACATGGTGGTGTCAGGAGCACAACCTCTCCCTCAACGTCAGCAAGACCAAGGAGCTGGTGGTCGACTTCAGGAGGAATGAGAGAGAACACCGCCCCATCACCATCGATGGAGCACCGGTGGAGAGAGTCAGCAGCTTCAAGTTCCTTGGTGTCCACATCACAGAGGAACTCTCATGGTCCGTCCACACTGAGGCCGTTGTGAAGAAAGCTCATCAGCGCCTTTTCTTCCTGCGACGGCTGAGGAGGTTTGGAATGAACCACCACATCCTCACACGCTTCTACACCTGCACCATAGAGAGTCTGCTGACTGGCTGCATCACCACCTGGTACGGCAACAGTACCGCCCGCAACCGCAAGGCCCTGCAAAGGGTAGTGCGCACGGCCAGCTGCATCATCGGAGGTGAGCTTCCCTCCCTCCAGGACATTTATGCCAGGCGGTGTGTGAAGAGAGCTCAGAGGATCATCAGAGACTCTAGCCACCCGAACCATGGGCTGCTCTCACTGCTGCCATCAGGCAGACGGTACCGCAGCATTAGAACACGCACCAGCCGACTCCAGAACAGCTTCTTCCCACAAGCAATCAGACTACTTAACTCTTGATCCATCAGTATCATAACACACACTGGACAGAATATCACTCAGCACAACCCACTGTAGATACACACACATTATATACACATTTATGTATCATACAGCATCTATTGCACTTTGGATTTCAATTTGTGAACATATTGTATACTGTATTGTATTGTATTCTCTGAGCTTCTGCCTTCGTCTTCAGGCAGGATATGTAGAGTCCGGACCCTAAGATTGCGAGCTACGGACGGGGCCTATGCCAAAGTACTTTATTGCTTGCTGGGTTGTTAATAAATGGATAATTGTCAAAGTATTTATTCTCCCGAGTCTTTCTGGTAGAACTTGATGACTTAGTGATTGCTGACAATGAAATAAAACTGAAGGACATCCAGAGTTGTAGAGGACAACCTTGTCTTTGGGAACATTACAGCGATCAGCATAAAATAATTTTCTCGGACTAGCTAAACACAGAGTCCGAATGTAATAACTATTTATTATTCGAGGTTCATTCTAGTGTTGCGCAGCACGTTTGAGCTTCAGCAAGAACCAATGAGATTCATTCTCGTGTTACGCAGCACATTTGAGCTTCAGCAAGAACCAATGAGATTCATTCTCGTGTTACGCAGCACATTTGAGCTTCAGCAAGAACCAATGAGGTTCATTCTCGTGTTACGCAGCACATTTGAGCTTCAGCAAGAACCAATGAGATTCATTCTCGTGTTACGCAGCACGTTTGAGCTTCAGCAAGAACCAATGGGGTTCATTCTCGTGTTACGCAGCACGTTTGAGCTTCTACAAGAACCAATGAGGTTCATTCTCATGTTACGCAGCACGTTTGAGCTTCCACAAGAACCAATGAGGTTCATTCTCGTGTTACGCAGCACGTTTGAGCTTCAGCAAGAACCAATGAGGTTCATTCTCGTGTTACGCAGCACGTTTGAGCTTCAGCAAGAACCAATGAGGTTCATTCTCACATTACGCAGCACGTTTGAGCTTCTGTGAGAACCAATGAGGTTCATTCTCGTGTTACGCAGCACATTTGAGCTTCAGCAAGAACCAATGAGGTTCATTCTCATGTTACACAGCACATTTGAGCTTCTGTGAGAACCAATGAGGTTCATTCTCGTGTTACGCAGCACGTTTGAGCTTCAGCAAGAACCAATGAGGTTCATTCTCATGTTACGCAGCACGTTTGAGCTTCAGCAAGAACCAATGAGGTTCATTCTCATGTTACGCAGCACGTTTGAGCTTCTGTGAGAACCAATGAGGTTCATTCTCGTGTTACGCAGCACATTTGAGCTTCAGCAAGAACCAATGAGGTTCATTCTCGTGTTACGCAGCACATTTGAGCTTCAGCAAGAACCAATGAGATTCATTCTCGTGTTACGCAGCACGTTTGAGCTTCAGCAAGAACCAATGAGGTTCATTCTCGTGTTACGCAGCACGTTTGAGCTTCTGTGAGAACCAATGAGGTTCATTCTCATGTTACGCAGCACGTTTGAGCTTCTGTGAGAACCAATGAGGTTCATTCTCGTGTTACGCAGCACATTTGAGCTTCAGCAAGAACCAATGAGGTTCATTCTCGTGTTACGCAGCACGTTTGAGCTTCAGCAAGAACCAATGAGGTTCATTCTCGTGTTACGCCGCACGTTTGAACTTCTACAAGAACCAATGAGGTTCATTCTCATGTTACGCAGCACGTTTGAGCTTCAGCAAGAACCAATGAGGTTCATTCTCGTGTTACGCCGCACGTTTGAACTTCTACAAGAACCAATGAGGTTCATTCTCATGTTACGCAGCACGTTTGAGCTTCAGCAAGAACCAATGAGGTTCATTCTCATGTTACGCCGCACGTTTGAACTTCTACAAGAACCAATGGGGTTCATTCTCATGTTACGCCGCACGTTTGAACTTCTACAAGAACCAATGGGGTTCATTCTCGTGTTACGCAGCACGTTTGAACTTCTACAAGAACCAATGGGGTTCATTCTCGTGTTACGCAGCACGTTTGAACTTCTACAAGAACCAATGGGGTTCATTCTCATGTTACGCCGCACGTTTGAACTTCTACAAGAACCAATGAGGTTCATTCTCATGTTACGCCGCACGTTTGAACTTCTACAAGAACCAATGAGGTTCATTCTCATGTTACGCCGCACGTTTGAACTTCTACAAGAACCAATGGGGTTCATTCTCGTGTTACGCAGCACGTTTGAGCTTCAGCAAGAACCAATGAGGTTCATTCTCGTGTTACGCCGCACGTTTGAACTTCTACAAGAACCAATGAGGTTCATTCTCATGTTACGCAGCACGTTTGAGCTTCAGCAAGAACCAATGAGGTTCATTCTCATGTTACGCAACACGTTTGAGCTTCAGCAAGAACCAATGGGGTTCATTCTCGTGTTACGCAGCACGTTTGAGCTTCAGCAAGAACCAATGAGGTTCATTCTCGTGTTACGCCGCACGTTTGAACTTCTACAAGAACCAATGAGGTTCATTCTCGTTACGCAGCACGTTTGAGCTTCAGCAAGAACCAATGAGGTTCATTCTCATGTTATGCAGCACGTTTGAGCTTCAGCAAGAACCAATGAGGTTCATTCTCGTGTTATGCAGCACATTTGAGCTTCAGCAAGAACCAATGAGGTTCATTCTCGTGTTACACAGCACATTTGAGCTTCTGTGAGAACCAAAGAGGTTCATTCTAGTGTTACGCAGCACGTTTGAGCTTCTGTGAGAACCAAAGAGGTTCATTCTTGTGTTACGCAGCACGTTTGAGCTTCTGTGAGAACCAATGAGGTTCATTCTCGTGTTACGCAGCACGTTTGAGCTTCAGCAAGTACCAATGAGGTTCATTCTCATGTTACGCAGCACGTTTGAGCTTCTGTGAGAACCAATGAGGTTCATTCTCGTGTTACGCAGCACATTTGAGCTTCAGCAAGAACCAATGAGGTTCATTCTCGTGTTACGCAGCACATTTGAGCTTCAGCAAGAACCAATGAGATTCATTCTCGTGTTACGCAGCACGTTTGAGCTTCAGCAAGAACCAATGAGGTTCATTCTCGTGTTACGCAGCACGTTTGAGCTTCAGCAAGAACCAATGAGGTTCATTCTCATGTTACGCAGCACGTTTGAGCTTCAGCAAGAACCAATGGGGTTCATTCTCGTGTTACGCAGCACGTTTGAGCTTCAGCAAGAACCAATGAGGTTCATTCTCGTGTTACGCCGCACGTTTGAACTTCTACAAGAACCAATGAGGCTCAGTCTCATGTTACGCAGCACGTTTGAGCTTCTGTGAGAACCAATGAGGTTCATTCTCGTGTTATGCAGCACGTTTGAACTTCTACAAGAACCAATGAGGTTCATTCTCGTGTTACGCAGCACATTTGAACTTCTACAAGAACCAATGAGGTTCATTCTCATGTTACGCAGCACGTTTGAACTTCTACAAGAACCAATGAGGTTCATTCTCATGTTACGCAGCACATTTGAACTTCTACAAGAACCAATGAGGTTCATTCTCGTGTTACGCAGCACATTTGAGCTTCAGCAAGAACCAATGAGGTTCATTCTCGTGTTATGCAGCACGTTTGAACTTCTACAAGAACCAATGAGGTTCATTCTCGTGTTACGCAGCACATTTGAACTTCTACAAGAACCAATGAGGTTCATTCTCATGTTACGCAGCACGTTTGAACTTCTACAAGAACCAATGAGGTTCATTCTCATGTTACGCAGCACGTTTGAACTTCTACAAGAACCAATGAGGTTCATTCTCGTGTTACGCAGCACATTTGAGCTTCAGCAAGAACCAATGAGGTTCATTCTCATGTTACGCAGCACGTTTGAGCTTCAGCAAGAACCAATGAGGTTCATTCTCGTGTTACGCAGCACGTTTGAGCTTCTGTGAGAACCAATGAGGTTCATTCTCGTGTTACGCAGCACATTTGAGCTTCAGCAAGAACCAATGAGATTCATTCTCGTGTTACGCAGCACATTTGAGCTTCAGCAAGAACCAATGAGGTTCATTCTCGTGTTACGCAGCACATTTGAGCTTCAGCAAGAACCAATGAGGTTCATTCTCGTGTTACGCAGCACGTTTGAGCTTCAGCAAGAACCAATGGGGTTCATTCTCGTGTTACGCCGCACGTTTGAGCTTCAGCAAGAACCAATGGGGTTCATTCTCGTGTTACGCAGCACGTTTGAACTTCTACAAGAACCAATGAGGTTCATTCTCGTGTTACGCAGCACGTTTGAGCTTCAGCAAGAACCAATGGGGTTCATTCTCGTGTTACGCAGCACGTTTGAGCTTCAGCAAGAACCAATGAGGTTCATTCTCGTGTTACGCCGCACGTTTGAACTTCTACAAGAACCAATGAGGTTCATTCTCGTGTTACGCCGCACGTTTGAACTTCTACAAGAACCAATGGGGTTCATTCTCATGTTACGCCGCACGTTTGAGCTTCAGCAAGAACCAATGAGGTTCATTCTCGTGTTACGCAGCACGTTTGAACTTCTACAAGAACCAATGAGGCTCATTCTCATGTTACGCAGCACGTTTGAGCTTCAGCAAGAACCAATGAGGTTCATTCTCGTGTTACGCAGCACGTTTGAGCTTCAGCAAGAACCAATGGGGTTCATTCTCGTGTTACGCCGCACGTTTGAACTTCTACAAGAACCAATGAGGTTCATTCTCGTGTTACGCCGCACGTTTGAACTTCTACAAGAACCAATGGGGTTCATTCTCATGTTACGCAACACGTTTGATCTTCAGCAAGAACCAATGAGGTTCATTCTTGTGTTACGCAGCACGTTTGAGCTTCAGCAAGAACCAATGGGGTTCATTCTCGTGTTACGCCGCACGTTTGAGCTTCAGCAAGAACCAATGAGGTTCATTCTCGTGTTACGCCGCACGTTTGAGCTTCAGCAAGAACCAATGGGGTTCATTCTCGTGTTACGCAGCACGTTTGAACTTCTACAAGAACCAATGAGGTTCATTCTCGTGTTACGCAGCACGTTTGAGCTTCAGCAAGAACCAATGAGGTTCATTCTCGTGTTACGCAGCACGTTTGAACTTCTACAAGAACCAATGAGGCTCATTCTCATGTTACGCAGCACGTTTGAACTTCAGCAAGAACCAATGAGGTTCATTCTCGTGTTACGCAGGACGTTTGAGCTTCAGCAAGAACCAATGAGGTTCATTCTCGTGTTACGCAGCACGTTTGAGCTTCAGCAAGAACCAATGAGGTTCATTCTCGTGTTACGCAGCACATTTGAGCTTCAGCAAGAACCAATGAGGTTCATTCTCGTGTTACGCAGCACGTTTGAACTTCTACAAGAACCAATGAGGCTCATTCTCATGTTACGCAGCACGTTTGAGCTTCAGCAAGAACCAATGAGGTTCATTCTCGTGTTACGCAGCACGTTTGAGCTTCAGCAAGAACCAATGAGGCTCATTCTCATGTTACGCAGCACGTTTGAGCTTCAGCAAGAACCAATGAGGTTCATTCTTGTGTTACGCAGCACGTTTGAGCTTCAGCAAGAACCAATGAGGTTCATTCTCGTGTTACGCAGCACGTTTGAACTTCTACAAGAACCAATGAGGCTCATTCTCATGTTACGCAGCACGTTTGAACTTCTACAAGAACCAATGAGGTTCATTCTCGTGTTACGCAGCACGTTTGAGCTTCTGTGAGAACCAATGAGGTTCATTCTCGTGTTACGCGGCACGTTTGAGATTCAGCAAGAACCAATGAGGTTCATTCTCGTTACGCAGCACGTTTGAGCTTCAGCAAGAACCAATGAGGTTCATTCTCATGTTACGCAGCACGTTTGAGCTTCTGTGAGAACCAATGAGGTTCATTCTCGTGTTACGCAGCACATTTGAGCTTCAGCAAGAACCAATGAGGTTCATTCTCGTGTTATGCAGCACGTTTGAGCTTCTGTGAGAACCAATGAGGTTCATTCTCATGTTACGCAGCACGTTTGAACTTCTACAAGAACCAATGAGGTTCATTCTCATGTTACGCAGCACGTTTGAACTTCTACAAGAACCAATGAGGTTCATTCTCATGTTACGCAGCACGTTTGAGCTTCTGTGAGAACCAATGAGGTTCATTGTCGTGTTATGCAGCACGTTTGAACTTCTACAAGAACCAATGAGGTTCATTCTCATGTTACGCAGCACATTTGAGCTTCAGCAAGAACCAATGAGGTTCATTCTCGTGTTACGCAGCACATTTGAGCTTCAGCAAGAACCAATGAGGTTCATTCTCATGTTACGCAGCACGTTTGAACTTCTACAAGAACCAATGAGGTTCATTCTCATGTTACGCAGCACGTTTGAGCTTCTGTGAGAACCAATGAGGTTCATTCTCGTGTTATGCAGCACGTTTGAACTTCTACAAGAACCAATGAGGTTCATTCTCATGTTACGCAGCACATTTGAGCTTCAGCAAGAACCAATGAGGTTCATTCTCGTGTTACGCAGCACATTTGAGCTTCAGCAAGAACCAATGAGGTTCATTCTCGTGTTACGCAGCACATTTGAGCTTCTATGAGAACCAATGAGATTCATTCTCGTGTTATGCAGCACGTTTGAACTTCTACAAGAACCAATGAGGTTCATTCTCGTGTTACGCAGCACGTTTGAGCTTCAGCAAGAACCAATGAGATTCATTCTCGTGTTACGCAGCACGTTTGAACTTCTACAAGAACCAATGAGGTTCATTCTCATGTTACGCAGCACGTTTGAGCTTCAGCAAGAACCAATGAGGTTCATTCTCATGTTACGCAGCACGTTTGAACTTCTACAAGAACCAATGAGGTTCATTCTCATGTTACGCAGCACGTTTGAGCTTCTGTGAGAACCAATGAGGTTCATTCTCGTGTTATGCAGCACGTTTGAACTTCTACAAGAACCAATGAGGTTCATTCTCATGTTACGCAGCACATTTGAGCTTCAGCAAGAACCAATGAGGTTCATTCTCGTGTTACGCAGCACATTTGAGCTTCAGCAAGAACCAATGAGGTTCATTCTCGTGTTACGCAGCACATTTGAGCTTCTATGAGAACCAATGAGATTCATTCTCGTGTTATGCAGCACGTTTGAACTTCTACAAGAACCAATGAGGTTCATTCTCGTGTTACGCAGCACGTTTGAGCTTCAGCAAGAACCAATGAGATTCATTCTCGTGTTACGCAGCACATTTGAGCTTCAGCAAGAACCAATGAGATTCATTCTCGTGTTACGCAGCACATTTGAGCTTCTATGAGAACCAATGAGATTCATTCTTGTGTTACGCAGCACATTTGAGCTTCAGCAAGAACCAATGAGGTTCATTCTCGTGTTACGCAGCACATTTGAGCTTCTGCAAGAACCAATGAGGTTCATTCTCGTGTTACGCAGCACGTTTGAACTTCTGCAAGAACCAATGAGGTTCATTCTCGTGTTACACAGCACATTTGAGCTTCAGCAAGAACCAATGCGGTTCATTCTCGTGTTACGCAGCACGTTTGAGCTTCAGCAAGAACCAATGAGGTTCATTCTCGTGTTACGCAGCACGTTTGAACTTCTGCAAGAACCAATGAGGTTCATTCTCGTGTTACACAGCACATTTGAGCTTCAGCAAGAACCAATGAGGTTCATTCTCGTGTTACGCAGCAAGATTGAGCTTCTGCAAGAACCAATGAGGTTCATTCTCGTGTTACGCAGCACGATTGAGCTTCAGCAAGAACCAATGAGGTTCATTCTCGTGTTATGCAGCACGTTTGAACTTCAGCAAGAACCAATGAGGTTCATTCTCATGTTACGCAGCACGTTTGAACTTCAGCAAGAACCAATGAGGTTCATTCTCATGTTACGCAGCACGTTTGAACTTCTACAAGAACCAATGAGGTTCATTCTCATGTTACGCAGCACGTTTGAACTTCAGCAAGAACCAATGAGGTTCATTCTCATGTTACGCAGCACGTTTGAACTTCAGCAAGAACCAATGAGGTTCATTCTCATGTTACGCAGCACGTTTGAACTTCAGCAAGAACCAATGAGGTTCATTCTCATGTTATGCAGCACGTTTGAGCTTCAGCAAGAACCAATGAGGTTCATTCTCGTGTTATGCAGCACGTTTGAGCTTCAGCAAGAACCAATGAGGTTCATTCTCATGTTATGCAGCACGTTTGAGCTTCAGCAAGAACCAATGAGGTTCATTCTCGTGTTACGCAGCACGTTTGAGCTTCAGCAAGAACCAATGAGGTTCATTCTCATGTTATGCAGCACGTTTGAACTTCAGCAAGAACCAATGAGGTTCATTCTCATGTTATGCAGCACGTTTGAACTTCAGCAAGAACCAATGAGGTTCATTCTCGTGTTACGCAGCACGTTTGAACTTCAGCAAGAACCAATGAGGTTCATTCTCATGTTATGCAGCACGTTTGAGCTTCAGCAAGAACCAATGAGGTTCATTCTCGTGTTACGCAGCACGTTTGAACTTCTACAAGAACCAATGAGGTTCATTCTCATGTTACGCAGCACGTTTGAGCTTCAGCAAGAACCAATGAGGTTCATTCTTTTGTTACGCAGCACATTTGAGCTTCAGCAAGAACCAATGAGATTCATTCTCGTGTTACGCAGCACATTTGAGCTTCAGCAAGAACCAATGAGGTTCATTCTCGTGTTACGCAGCACATTTGAGCTTCAGCAAGAACCAATGAGATTCATTCTTGTGTTACACAGCACGTTTGAGCTTCAGCAAGAACCAATGAGGTTCATTCTCATGTTATGCAGCACGTTTGAACTTCTACAAGAACCAATGAGGTTCATTCTCGTTACGCAGCACGTTTGAGCTTCAGCAAGAACCAATGAGGTTCATTCTTTTGTTACGCAGCACATTTGAGCTTCAGCAAGAACCAATGAGATTCATTCTCGTGTTACGCAGCACATTTGAGCTTCAGCAAGAACCAATGAGGTTCATTCTTGTGTTACACAGCACGTTTGAGCTTCAGCAAGAACCAATGGGGTTCATTCTCGTGTTACGCAGCACGTTTGAACTTCTACAAGAACCAATGAGGTTCATTCTCGTGTTACGCAGCACATTTGAGCTTCAGCAAGAACCAATGAGATTCATTCTTGTGTTACACAGCACGTTTGAGCTTCAGCAAGAACCAATGGGGTTCATTCTCGTGTTACGCAGCACGTTTGAACTTCTACAAGAACCAATGAGGTTCATTCTCGTTACGCAGCACGTTTGAGCTTCAGCAAGAACCAATGAGGTTCATTCTTTTGTTACGCAGCACATTTGAGCTTCAGCAAGAACCAATGAGATTCATTCTCGTGTTACGCAGCACATTTGAGCTTCAGCAAGAACCAATGAGGTTCATTCTCGTGTTACGCAGCACATTTGAGCTTCAGCAAGAACCAATGAGATTCATTCTTGTGTTACACAGCACGTTTGAGCTTCAGCAAGAACCAATGAGGTTCATTCTCGTGTTACGCAGCACGTTTGAACTTCTACAAGAACCAATGAGGTTCATTCTCGTGTTACGCAGCACGTTTGAACTTCTACAAGAACCAATGAGGTTAATTCTCATGTTACGCAGCACGTTTGAACTTCAGCAAGAACCAATGAGGTTCATTCTCGTGTTACGCAGCACGTTTGAACTTCTACAAGAACCAATGAGGTTCATTCTCGTTACGCAGCACGTTTGAGCTTCTGTGAGAACCAATGAGGTTCATTCTCATGTTACGCAGCACGTTTGAGCTTCTGTGAGAACCAATGAGGTTCATTCTCGTGTTACGCAGCACGTTTGAGCTTCAGCAAGAACCAATGAGATTCATTCTCGTGTTATGCAGCACGTTTGAGCTTCAGCAAGAACCAATGAGGTTCATTCTCATGTTACGCCGCACATTTGAGCTTCAGCAAGAACCAATGAGGTTCATTCTCGTGTTACGCAGCACATTTGAGCTTCAGCAAGAACCAATGAGATTCATTCTCGTGTTATGCAGCACGTTTGAGCTTCAGCAAGAACCAATGAGGTTCATTCTCATGTTACGCCGCACATTTGAGCTTCAGCAAGAACCAATGAGGTTCATTCTCGTGTTACGCAGCACATTTGAGCTTCTATGAGAACCAATGAGATTCATTCTTGTGTTACACAGCACGTTTGAGCTTCAGCAAGAACCAATGAGATTCATTCTTGTGTTATGCAGCACGTTTGAACTTCAGCAAGAACCAATGAGGTTCATTCTCATGTTACGCAGCACGTTTGAGCTTCTGTGAGAACCAATGAGGTTCATTCTTTTGTTACGCAGCACGTTTGAACTTCAGCAAGAACCAATGAGGTTCATTCTCGTGTTACGCAGCACATTTGAGCTTCTACAAGAACCAATGAGGTTCATTCTCGTGTTACGCAGCACATTTGAGCTTCTATGAGAACCAATGAGATTCATTCTTGTGTTACACAGCACGTTTGAGCTTCAGCAAGAACCAATGAGATTCATTCTTGTGTTATGCAGCACGTTTGAACTTCAGCAAGAACCAATGAGGTTCATTCTCATGTTACGCAGCACGTTTGAGCTTCTGTGAGAACCAATGAGGTTCATTCTTTTGTTACGCAGCACGTTTGAACTTCAGCAAGAACCAATGAGGTTCATTCTCGTGTTACGCAGCACATTTGAGCTTCTACAAGAACCAATGAGGTTCATTCTCGTGTTACGCAGCACATTTGAGCTTCTATGAGAACCAATGAGATTCATTCTTGTGTTATGCAGCACGTTTGAACTTCTACAAGAACCAATGAGGTTCATTCTCATGTTATGCAGCACGTTTGAGCTTCAGCAAGAACCAATGAGGTTCATTCTCGTGTTACGCAGCACGTTTGAACTTCAGCAAGAACCAATGAGGTTCATTCTCATGTTACGCAGCACGTTTGAACTTCAGCAAGAACCAATGAGGTTCATTCTCATGTTACGCAGCACATTTGAGCTTCAGCAAGAACCAATGAGATTCATTCTCGTGTTACGCAGCACGTTTGAGCTTCTGTGAGAACCAATGAGGTTCATTCTCGTGTTACGCAGCACGTTTGAGCTTCTGTGAGAACCAATGAGGTTCATTCTCGTGTTACGCAGCACATTTGAGCTTCTGTGAGAACCAATGAGGTTCATTCTCATGTTACGCAGCACGTTTGAGCTTCTGTGAGAACCAATGAGGTTCATTCTCGTGTTACGCAGCACATTTGAGCTTCAGCAAGAACCAATGAGATTCATTCTCGTGTTACGCAGCACATTTGAGCTTCTATGAGAACCAATGAGATTCATTCTTGTGTTATGCAGCACGTTTGAACTTCTACAAGAACCAATGAGGTTCATTCTCATGTTATGCAGCACGTTTGAGCTTCAGCAAGAACCAATGAGGTTCATTCTCGTGTTACACAGCACGTTTGAGCTTCAGCAAGAACCAATGAGGTTCATTCTCATGTTACGCAGCACGTTTGAACTTCAGCAAGAACCAATGAGGTTCATTCTCATGTTACGCAGCACGTTTGAACTTCAGCAAGAACCAATGAGGTTCATTCTCATGTTACGCAGCACATTTGAACTTCAGCAAGAACCAATGAGGTTCATTCTCATGTTACGCAGCACGTTTGAACTTCAGCAAGAACCAATGAGGTTCATTCTCATGTTACGCAGCACGTTTGAACTTCAGCAAGAACCAATGAGGTTCATTCTCGTGTTACGCAGCACATTTGAGCTTCAGCAAAAGATTTGTTCTTGCCCGTCAAGAATGTTTCAATCAATGTTTATATATGTGATTAAAAGCCTAAATTGAGAAAAGTCTCCTCAGAGAATTTGGACTAAACCGTTCAATTCATGATTATTTCTAAGATTTCTTTATCAACTTTTTGAATTGTCAAAGTGTCGCGCATGCGTCGTTGCACTCCCGCGAACTCTCGTCAGAGGCTCAAATTGAACAACAATAATAGTGTGATAAAGTCGTTATTTTTGTTGTTTTTCCGCTCAAAAAGTATTTTCGTCGCATGATAGACTTAATACAGAGCCACTGTAGTCATTTGGACTCCTTAAATGACGTTTTTACTTACTATTCTGGGCCATCAAGTTTCAGTCCCTCTGAAAGCCTATGGAGGAGTGAGACAGCTCTCAGATTTCATCAAAAATATACTAAATTATGTTCCGAAGATGAACGAAGGTCTTACATGGTTGGAACAACATGAGGGTGAGTAATTACTGACTTTATTTTCATTTTTGGGTGAACTAACCCTTTAAGTTA
Source organism: Romanogobio albipinnatus (assembly GCA_023566225.1). Classification (NCBI taxonomy): domain Eukaryota; kingdom Metazoa; phylum Chordata; class Actinopteri; order Cypriniformes; family Gobionidae; genus Romanogobio; species Romanogobio albipinnatus. The sequence continues at coordinate 4,733,309 of CM042248.1, read as the reverse complement.
AAAAGATGCTTTCTATTAATTTGCCATTTTTATACATATTTAATTTCATATATAATTTCAAACAATTCAATTTTTTTTTCATCTGGTCTGACTTTACATCTGCCAGCACACATTTCTGGCCCAGTTTGCTGTAGCTTGCTTGCTGAGCACCATCCCTAAATTATTCTTATTTGACCTAGAGCACAGCACGGAGGAAAGGTACATCTTAATAGCGTGCCAGAGGTGATACGAATGCTCTCTGTCGCTATGGCAGGTGTGCTCTTTCCTCACAGTCTCCTCAGGGGCGCAAGTACAGCCCAAGAGAGAGAGTCAGAGAGAAAGAGCTTTGATAAGTGTCACAGCATTAGAAAAAGTGACTATAAGTCCTGGGACAACAGAGAAAGCGAATGAGCCCAATGACCTTGATGTGTCAACCGCATTGATGTGTTCACTCCCACGAATTCAGGCAGAAAAACAGCTGGTGTGCATATGCATATAAACGTGTGTCATCATCGCTGTTTGCAGTGTATCGAATATGCATCTAATCACGGACCTCATGAAAGCCGAATTGATCTGACCAGTCAATGTATTTGTCCATTCCAGCAAAACCTCTACAAGTAATGAGCAGGAGACCTTATATGGATTTTTCCACTTGCTGGAATAGGAGGGAAGAGATCTCGCCTAAAATCAATAGGAATTATCAATTCAGTGCAAAATATGACACCGTGTTGTCTGTAGGCTAGTGGAACCCATTCCTGTTGAAAATGCATGATGGCGGGGAAGGCCTGGAGTTACCGCCCACCTCCCGTAAACGTTAGCAGGGCAGACGTGTAACTAAAAATATCAGAAGGGCACCTTCAAGAGAGTTACT